>OU342746.1:294229192-295429192 GCA_910589775.1 Avena eriantha | reverse complement strand
GACATGCAGCGCTCAGCGCCACCGGCTGTTCGTGCTCAGCGCTCGGCGCTGCTGGCTTTTCTGCTCCAACACTGGGGCTCGCCGCTAGGGCCGTGCTCTTCGGTGGCGGCAGCTGCAACACACATTCGGCAGGGCGGCGCAAGGCTCTTTGATCAAGTTTCCCTCTGCACGAGATGCACCATGGACAGTGACGGCGCACCGCCGCCAGACAAGATACCGAGCCTCACCAACATGAACACCCTCCTCCCTAAGGAACTGTGGATCTCCTGCACCAGATCTTCCTCCTCCTCCCCTCCCTTGAGACGCACGTACGCGCCGCCCTCACCAGCGTGGCATGGCACCGTGCGGTGGCCTCCTCACCATTCTTCAACAGCCGACCATGCAGAGCGCGAGTTCGCTAAGCAGGAGCTCCCTTGAGTCATGAACGAACGTCACAGAGGCCTACAGCCACACAGGAACACCAAGACCAGGATGTTGCAGGGCACGCTGGGCAAGGCGGCAACGGATCTACGCTAGGCGGCCTAGCCTAGTTAGTTTCTCTCGTCGGCTACTGAGTGTTGTTTTGATGGAATCTCATTAGATTTGGAGAGACGGCCTACCCTGTTCGTTCCCTGGCGATTATATACGGGTGGGACGATTATATACGGGTGGGAGAAAGGAAACCTTGACTACGTATCTGATCACGATATGAACTGCACGAACCGACTAATCGGTAGCGCGTATGGACGGACGATTGAAGACGTAAAGAGACGGACGAAGAGAGAAACGTTAGCCCCTAGTATATATATATATATATATATATATATATATATATAATATATATATATGTCCGTTGCTACGGAGATAACAAAAAATTTACATGTACAGAAAACTAAAATAGCTGTCCTGAGTTATGTAAATAGTTGTCCTAATTGGAAAAAGGTGTGACACGATCATGTGGTCTCTATTCATTTTTTTGGAAATGGGATGTGGTCTCTGTTCATGCATAGATAAAGACCAATTCTTTCTCTAATATAACATCTTCTTCTCTGGTACTCACTCTTTTCGAAAATAATTTTAGATTTAGATGTATCTATACACTAAAACGAGTCTAGATTCATGCGTATCTAAATAAAAGTCACTTATTTTCGAACGGAGAGAGTATTATTTTTTAACTTTAGTGACGTCCTCACGCACCGCTGCAAGCTAGCTATTAAGAAAACCTGTGTAAAAAGGAAAAATGGAATCGCATGTTTGGGTAAAACACTTTTAACTGGAAATTATTGCATCACCTAAAATTTGCATCAAAGTGGATCGACGTCTAACCTGTGACTTGCCCCGAAGTCTGATCGACATGTTGTTGAGGCAATCGATCACTACAATATTTATTTGATGTCTGCTTTGCAAAGATCTTTTAAATAAGCAAGCAGTCCTTGGTCAATATTAGTACTAATTGACATGGCATATTCTCTAAGTAAAATACTGTTAAATATCACATCATTGAGAGGTTAGTGCTTCGTACCTATACAGATGATCAATTTGGCACAATAAGGAAGACCAGCAAGGATGACGATGAAAGACAGGGCGCTTGCTAGACAGGCTCCCAGACGCTTAACATCAAGAAGTAAAATTAAAGTGCGCTGATAAAGAAACTCTAAAGCAATTAATAAAATTATGTACATTCAGTAAAAATATCAAAAAAAATGCAAATTAGACCAAGCACATCTGATCACGGTTCCAAACATTCACTTGTTGAATAAAATTCAGAATATATATCCCAGGCAAGCTGAGCAGAAAAACATGGGACCGGAGATTGCACGGGTTGAAGTTGCTCATCCTCCCGCATGTGCACGTTGACCTGAAAAACCATACCCGAGATTGAAGTTGCCCATCCTACTGCATTTCCTGCTCACCGTGGCCATGGGGAGCAGGCGTTCAGTCGCCACATGCGAGCTCGGCAATATCTTGATCAGACTGCACGGGAGCATACGGATGGAACTCCCCCGCATCCATGAAGGCATGAGTGAAGTCGACGATTGAGCTTGGCACAAGTGTCGCGGTGCCGTGGAAGCTATTACGGAACTGCATCATGAGCTGCCCAGAGGAGTCCTTATCCGCATGGCCGAGTCGGTCAACCACTCAACCTCACGTTCCTCCCGAGAGAGCGCCTCTAAGCCCAAATGAATTTCCTCCCGACCCCCCCGCCTCCATCCCTTCGATCCGTCGCCCTCCTGCCGCCCATCCTGGCGAACACCGACGCCCCGCAGTTTCCTTGCATCACGAGGACCCCATGGCAATCTGCCTCTCCCATACATCCACAGGATCCGGTAGCGCCGACACAGTAGCCTGCATCACGCGGATTGACGTGGGCGTTGCTGCAGCCTTGGCCTTGGCCTCGACCTCACGCCATGGAACTGGAGGCGCCGAGGGGGGCTACTATGGGGAAGGAGAGAGCGTGTCGACCTTCCAATCGCACTTGGAGCGGCCAGCGAGGACGTAGCACCCGACCCCCTCTCAAGTGATGGCGGCGGCGAGGTCGATGCCCTCATTGAGCAGCACACGACACGGCGGGGGCGCGCAAGCGATGCCGAGATCTGGTGCAGCGGCGGCGGTAGGGACGCGGCGTGGGGGAGGGGGGCATCTTCGAAGGGCGGCATGAAGGCGGACGAGCGGTGGTGGCAGAGGCTTTGGACTCTACATAGCGCGCAAGCGATGCCAAGATCTGGTGTAGCGGCGGCGGTAGGGAGGCGGCGTGGGGGGCATCTTCGAAGGGCGGCATGAAGACGGGCGAGCGGTGGTGGCAGAGGCTTTGGACTGTACATAAGGTAGGATTTCGATGAAGCTTCGATGTTTAGATGGAGTTGGGCCCAGTCCGTGTTGACGCTGCGGGTACGAACGAAAATCCACGCGGAAGGAAGCGTACTTAGATGGACGGAAACGTATTACGACCAACCTACCTCAAGACCTTTTATAGTTAGGTATGGATAGATAGATATAGACAAGGGGTATATATGAGGGGCCGGCGGTTACCCTAACTTAAATTACAAGCAAACTCTAAAACAAGTCGTAACGGACTCTTATTCTAACACTATGTGTCAGATAAATCAAACTAATTTTAGTGGGATTTGAGAGGTGATGTTCCTAGGGCGGCTTGGGTCGTGCGGGTGAAATCCTTTCTTAATTGTAGCCATATTTACGTGACTTGGTATTGTTAACTACTGTAGGTCCGGGGCGTGACTCCCGGCTGGCTACGCCACTGTGTTTCCACGTGCACGTCTCTAAAGGAAACTTGTCTTTCTTTTTAATTAGCCGGTGAGTACTTTGCTATCAAACTCTCAATGTTGTTTTTGCAGAGTCAAACCGATCAATACACGACACACACGAACTCAACGCAAAGGTTTCGCTCTGTACTGCCGTCAGCTGTTCGAAGCAAATGGAAAGACGATTAGTTCGTTAACTAGAAATACTATAGCAACCATCACCCACGGCATGCAGAGAGAGTACACGGCAAAACAGCGGCCCGCAGGCAGCTGCTACACGTAAACGATGGGCTGCAGCTGCCACGCCAACACGAGTCTGTGTGCAAGGCAGCGGTTTTCTTCCTTGGCCGGCCGCTGAGCACTGAGAGACGTTGCGTGGCGGAAGAGAACTGCCCGAAGAAAAATGAGTGTGCAAGGCAGCGGTTTTCTCCCCATTTGGTTTGCTACTCCGTGGAGCAATGAGTAGACCAATGGCGAAGCGGTCCATCGCAAAGCTTGGTTGACAGCGTCGGAGACGTCTCGGTTCGATCACCTCCGAGTCCGAGGTCTCACCCCACCAGCCGCAGCAAACTGCCGAGCGAAAGGGACACGTCAGTGTGAGCTCCCGACACGTGACCTCCCGCATCTCTTTACCCACTGCACGCTGGTCCCACGTTCCACTGTACAAAAGCACCCTCCTGCGCATCGCTTCCGATCACATCCCGCACACACAGCTACAGCGTCCCCACAGTCGCGCTGCACCTGCACAGATCGGAATCGGACCCTCTCTCCCCCAACCCCCGCATCCGGCGGCCATGGCCGAGCGCTTCGACCTCCAGGGCAGGCACGGCAAGTCCCGCGTCCGCGTCTCCCGCGTGTGGCGCCGCCCCGCCGCGGCAGGGGGCCACCTCTTCGTCGAGTGGAGCGTCGCCGTCAGCGTCGTTTCCGACTGCCTCCCCTCCTACACCTCCGACGACAACTCCGCCATCGTCGCCACCGATTCCATCAAGAACACAGTACGCCTGTTCTCTCTCCCTCCCCCCCTCTCTCTCTCTCTCTCTCTCTCTCTGCCCCGCGATTCTCGCCCTTCCTGTTCCTGGTCTGGCTCTTGATGGGTATCCTTTGTTCGATCAGGTGTATGTGAAGGCCAAGGAGTGCACGGAGGTGGTCTCCATGGAAGAATTCGCGGTCATTCTCGGAAGGCATTTCACCTCCTTGTACCCCCAGGTAAGGAAATCCTTTGTGGTTCTGCTTCTGCCAGGCGTAAAGGCGTGGGATTATCATGCACATTATTTGGGTGTTTGTATGTCGCCAGGTTTCAGAGGCGACAGTGACAATCGTGGAGCGTCCATGGGAGCGCGTGCTTGTCGACGGCAAACCTCATTCACACGGTGAGACTGAGACGAGTTCTTCGCTTATTCACCCTGTTAATTGTGCCGTCCTGAGGCAGAGGCGCTTAGCGTAGATCAGTTTTTTTTTCTGGCAGCAGGGCAAAGATCATTCCAAAGTAGGAGTACATTGCATGCTGTACATTCCTATGAGCAGCTGACTGCATGCATAGTACTGGTACTAGTATAAAACAATGGGCAGCTAAGGATCATTACGCATAAAGAAGTACTAGTACTGGTATAAAACAATGTGAGACACGTCTCATCCCCGAATCCTGTCTCAGTGGTCAACGACTCACATGCCAAGAAGGTTTGAGACCTTTATAAAGTAAATCCTGATCCGCCTCCCTCTGTAGATCAGCATGATACAGGATGCATGTGCCATATACGCATTGATGTGAGAATGTTATAGTAATAAAGATCATATAAACAGTAATAATCAGTTGAAGTAAAAATACAGACAAGGGAGGTTAGATATTGCAAATTCTTGGTAATGCTTATGTATCAATGACTCAGCCATTGCCATAGACTATGTTGTCTAGGGCAACAAGCATCATGTTGCTTTTATCTAGCCTGAGGGGGAGGCACAATGATCATCATGCATGTTATTGGCCAAACATATACTTAATGGGGAGTCGGTTTAGTGTTCTCACCTTCAGACTGCATGGAGAAATATACATTTTATTTTGAGTAGCGTAATTCATAATTTTGCAGGTAGCTTTGTAGTCCCTCTTCCAACTATCAAAATACATATTTAGTTGTTAATTAGATGGCTGAGCTAAATGGGACTCTCAACCTTTGAGTTAAACAATAGAGCCAGATTCATCAAATTGTCAGCATGCAATCTCTGCTGTTAGGTCTGCCTACACTAGCACCTTTTATTTCTGTGTGTCAGGCGAAAAATAGTTTTTCTTATGGTATTCTTCAAATAATTTCACATCTCCGTCATTCTGACCGCAAGTTGGATAGTGCAGTGCAAATAGTACCTTTATGTCTTCCATTTTCCTCTTAACCATACCTTTATAGTATTATAAACTGATAGTCAAAAAGAAGGATTATGAAAATCAGACAGTTCCTTCTCAACTACTTACAGATAACTTTTTGTTTTGACATATAAGTTCCCTGCTGATTGACATTTATTGTGGTCTGATAACTTATATATTGAACTTCTTTTCAGGGTTCAAACTTGGTTCTGAAAAGCACAGCACAGAGGTTACCGTGAAGAACTGTGGAAGCCTGCTTATAAACTCTGGGATACAAGGATACTCTCTGCTAAAGACAACTCAGGTGTTTATCTAACTTATTTGTCTTCCTCCTCAGGCCACCATTCTGCCACCACCCCCAATAAAATGACTTCCACCATATTTTCCTTGAACTGTGGTTGATGCAGTGTGGTAGTTGTACTTAATTTCAGTGAGATCACTCGTAATGCATAGTTGCGTAAGTTATGAATTCTGATATAATAGAGTTTTCTAGGAGATCATTAGCTAAGAAGATAAATGTGGCCTTACCAGAAGTTACCTTTTCAGTGGTTGCATGGGTTGTGAGTCGGTCCTTTTAGAATACTGTTGAAACATGAATAGAATTGTAATCCGTAGCTATGTCAATATATCTCATGCTTTTGGGGATCACCTTATGCAACATATCAGCAACCTGGCACTTAGTTAGCTGAACTGCTGAAGTGTCACTGAGGCAAAATAATTTAACTATTTAAGTTCCTGTAAAGTATAAAGAAAGGTAAATAAAAGTTATAACTGAAGCAGAATTAGTTTACTTTGAAATAGGACGCAGTTCCAAGTCATAAATGCTTAACTCTCACCACCTTGTCTATCTCAGTCTGGATTTGAAGGATTTGTGAGGGACCGCTACACACTTCTTCCTGAAACAAGAGAAAGAATTGTAGCAACAGAAGTAACTGCCTGGTGGAGGTTCGGCACTCCTACCATCAGCCTGAAAAATTCTCTCTTCCACACTGCTGATAGTCATTCAGCCCGTTTTATTATTTCCAGTAGTAACTCGTGGTATTCTCTTTCGATCTTTGATATCCAGGTATCCATTCGAGCATGTTTCCCAGCTTCCATCGAAGCCATTTTGCTTCACACAAAGATACCAGGATCTAAAGAAAGTTCTGGCAGACACATTCTTTGGTCCTCCTGATGTTGGAGTATATAGTCCGTCGGTGCAGAATACATTATATCTCATGGGCAGAGAAGTTCTTACCAGGTTTGCAACTTTGAAATTTGGCTATTAACTTGTTATCCTCTGTAGCTTTCTGTCAGCCATATTTAGCCCCTGCATGTATACACACACTGAATATATGATACCGATTTCCAGGTTCCCAGACATAGCATCGATCCAGCTTAGGATGCCAAACCTCCACTTTCTTCCTGTGAACCTATCAGGGAAAGAAAACCCAGGATTGGTGAAGGTGAGCAAAATGGCTACCATGCATATATGACAAAATTGTTCTTTAAACAAATTCTTGAGGCCTATTTCTGTTCTGTTTTATGTCGGATATTGCAACTTTATTTACCCCAGAAGTCTCACGCCGAACTCGTGCCCACCTTAACTTCGCTATTGCTGTGTACAGTTTGCTGATGATGTGTACATGCCAACCGATGAACCGCACGGTACCATTGAAGCAACGTTGACCCGTGCCAACTCAAAGCTGTAATTTTCCGTGTTCTTTTCCTTAACTGCGAGGAAAAACAGCAATTTCATTCAAGTCTGGTAGCCAGGCTCATGATTTGGTTTGGTTTCATCAAGATCAAAGTCGCCAATATAAACAGAGTTACAGGGAAAAAAAAGCAAGCACGACCCTTTGGAAAGGGAAAATGATGTATACTTTGCATTTATTCAAGTAAAGGACATGTGCATGGGCCAGCTAGTGCTCCAGCATTGTAAATTTACGCTGTTGATGTAAGAAACCCGCAATATCCCTTCTGGACCACATACTGCCATTGAACTTTGTTTATATTATAAACTTTATTTGAAAATAAATGCTGAACTTGACTTTTCTTTTCCTCGTTCTGCCCCTTCTTTTTCTTGACGTTGGTAGTCCGCCAGACTTTGTTATTCCCTTAGACTTGGGGAAAAAAATCGGTTTTACAAGCGCAACGCAAATCAATTTGTTACAAAGTGCTAATGCGGCTCCTCATTGGACCACTAAAGGCTGTGTACACGAGAATTATCGTATGGGCCGTGAATATGGGCTAACACTAGAGATGGCCTACCGCTTTGTCGCGGAAAGATGAACTGAAAGGTCGATGTTCAGGGTAAAGGCTATTTGCCGCCCGTTGGCGGCGCCAGCGACGAGCGCCGCGCACCCCCTGTACCTGCCGCGTCAGGTCTTGGGCCGGCCCACCAGCAACGGAGAGAAGAGGAAGACGAAGGGCGACAACAGTCCTCGCCGACGTCAGGGACGACGCGGCCGCGGCGCCCGGGCGGAGGCGAGGCGAGGACCTCGCCAGAGACGGGGAGGACGTGGCAGGCCGCGGCGTCGGCGGCGGAGGCGAGGAAAAGACCTTAGGGTTGGGGGTGGATAGGTCCTCGCCGGACTTAGGGTTAGGGTTGGGGGTGTCGCCGACGACCAGACTTAGGGCTGGGGGTGTAGTTCGGGGGGTTAGAGGGATGGCCGGCCGGCCGGGACCTCGCCGGAGACGGGGGCGACGCGGCTGGCCGCGGCGTCGCCGGCGGAGACGAGGCCTGGACCTCACCGGAGACGAGGACGACGCGGCTGGCCGCGGCGTTGCCGGCAGAGGTGAGGCAGAGAACTTAGGTTCTTGGGGTGGCGCACGGCTGGCGGTGAGCTGCTGGTTCACGGGACGAAGAACTGAAGAAGACGTCTGGAGGAGGAAGAAGACGACGGGGCAGTGGGCCGGCCCATACAGGAATCACTTGAGACGGTGTGAGCGTCGAGCGCCGCTAGCGAGCGATGTATAGCACCTCCCATGTTCAGGCTTCCATAATCCATACAGATTGCTGAATCTGTTGGCAATCCCAAGTCTGATTCTGAAGCCCAAACAAAGCGGTAATGTCAGTTGAGAAAGCGCAGCCACCGCCTTTGCCACCGTCGGAGCTTGTCGTTTTTGCCATATCCGACGCACTTCCTTTCAATGGGTGGTGTTTCGGGCTGCGGCACGTAGGTAGTACTGGCTGTGACTGGTGCATCACAGTATGAGAGCAACATCGACCGGTACGTACGTACTGGTGCTAGTCCATGATTGTCCCTCGCCTCGTGTGGCTGGCCGCACGTACATCGACGGCACGATCGGCGCACGCACAGCACAGAAGACGGAGGAAAACAGAACATGGGCAGTTTCACCAAAGGGGCTTCCCCCACATGCTACAGCGTCGTCGCCGATGGATACCACCAATGCGCGCAGAAGAATTGTTCCCCGGCGGCCACCAACCTGCCACCTGCCAACGGGGAGCAATAAATGGGATAGGCCAAGGTCGCGCACGCCGAAAGCCCCTCCGCTGCCGCCTGATTTTCCAACTCCCAGCCGTGGAGGTCTGGAGGACCACCGCACGTTTTCATGGCGCTCCACCGGTGCGGTCCCAGCTAGCCAACGTCTCGCCGGTGGGGGTTGGAATGTTGGCCGGTGGCCCGGGCCAATCATGAGCTCCGCCACGGCCTCCGCGCCGTGCGGCCGGTCATCCTCCGCCATGGCAGGCCGCCTCACGGATTAATTTGCGGCGAAAACGTCGCCAGCCAGGGGGCTCCGCGTCCCCGTCCAGGTGGTCATGCCTGGCAGATGGCAAGTCGAGTGGACGCACATGGCGCCCACATGGCAGCCTGGCGCCATTGATGACTCGCCCACATGGCTCCACCACCTCCCAGTTGGTTTGGCTGGCCTGGACACGGTACGGTACTTGCTGCCGCGTCCGTCTTGGGCTGCTGGCCGTGGGCACATGCCCGACAACGACAGGGATGCTCCTCTGACCAGCCACGTAAAACGCTTGACCACAATCATCATCATCTCTCTCCCTGCCGTGGGACTCTCCGAGGCTGGCTGGTTTTATTGGGAGTATTGTTCGCAAAAATTTGATATGACATAACAATTAATAAAAAAAATTGGTTATCATAGATAGATAGCGTATCATAGCACGTATAATCAAAAAATATTCATGCAAATAAATCTTGTACACAATTTTGCATTGAGATTCTATAAATCATTAAATATAGTACTAGTATGATACTATCATATAATACCATACCATATGAAGATAGTATCATACACTTGTATCATATGCATGATACTATAGATACTACCACTATGACCAATCGGAACACAGGAACTAATCTTTTTACTACACAATTGAATCTTTTTACTACACAATTGCCGTGAAACCGTGCACTTAAATGGACCGACCGCGTGGAATGCGAGAGATCAGTACCTACCATGTATAAACAGGAAGGAGGGTTTAGAACTTTGGATTGGATCAGCGCGGAGGTTGCTGTCGATCACAGTGGGCTGCTACAGGATATATGGGCGTGTGCTACGATCGATAACTGTGGGTCAGGACACTTCTATATTCTAATAATAAAGTACGAAGTGTTTTTTACGGGTTCCGTCTTTTTTAGACAGTTTTACCCCTGTCAATTTCGGAGGTGTTATTAGGACTGCCACCGTGAAGTCAAAATATTTTCCGGCTCCTTTTAATCGTCGCTGACTTCTCAGTTCTGACCCCATCGCCTCCCAAATGGCATCCCCGTGCCCAGCTTCGCCAGCGCAGGGGCAGGCCATGGCAGCCGTGCGATTGGCCTCGCGTTGCGGGTGGCCAGTAGAATCACCTGCCATCACCATCATCCCTAGATGGTGCACCATCTCCTCCAACCTTCCACCGCCGCACGGCTGCTCTTCTCGATCAGATTTGATCGCTTTTCGATTTGACCCATTAGGTGTGCCCGTGCGCCGCCTGAGCTCCACGAGCAGTACCGCATGTGCGGGCCTCCCCTCACGTGCCTCCACAACCGCCACCGCGAGCGCCTGCGACGGTCAGCCTTCGTGGTCGTCATCCTCAAGATGGTCCGTTGAGGAGGGAGCTTGGCGGGGAGGTCACCGGCGACATGGACAATGCATAGCGCGGAGGCGACCCAATTCTCGGCGCTGCTCCTCCGGGTACAGTGGTGCCCATGGCCGTGGCCCTCAGCTTGACTCCTCGTGGGGGCGTGGCCGTCTAGGCGCGGTGTCCAACTGCCGGCGCACCTTCGGGCAGCACCTGCATCTAGGGCCTCACCGCACAGTCGACTACGGCCAACCAAGCTAATTTTCTTCATTTCATGAACAACCGTCCGCACTCGATGGACCAAGATCTTGCATGGTGTACGTGTCCGCAACCGCGACGCTAAGAGAAGCGGTAATCACTTATACTAATTTGTGCTGGTCAGATTGATATTGATACATGTTTCTTTATTTCGTTTTATTAGACATAAAATGAAGAGTTTCAATCGAGTTAATGAAGAATTTCAGTCGAGTGAACATAAAGAGGGAATGATAAATTACTATGCTCCTTTCTCTATTCAGTTGAGTCATTCTTTTCTTTGTTGTGCAACTATATATGCCCCTTTACGGATGGTTTCTGGATTGTCCCAGAGTGAACGGCTGCATGTGCACAACAATGAAATAGTGGGAGCAGTCTGACCTCCAAGTGGTCTACAATTTATCGAAAAGGCTCTGACGAAGCTCCAGGGATTACAGGAAGGTTTAGGTCTCAAAATAGGTGTCGAAGGTTTGTCTAGATATATCTATACACTATTTAGTACATAGATACATCTAAATCTCAAATTAGATAAATTTCCGATATCTATTTGAAGACATCGCGAGTACATTATTCTGAAGGATTGGTTTTGACAAAAAGTTATTCAATGTTAGTGGATGGATTTTGGCAATTTTGTTCAATTTTATTTGTAACAAAAGTATTTTTCATTCCCGGTGCAACGCACGGGCATTTTATGCTAGTAATTCAGACGTGCGAACTGTTAGTCTGTTAGGTAGACCGTACCTTACCTAAGAAGGGACACTTATATATGTTAAGGGAGCATCTAGATCTCATACGCACGAGAAGTTTTTTTTTTTGAAACAAACACACCAGATGTTCTTATGTCTAAGTCATTCTACTATTTGTGCTACCTGCAACTTATATTTCTTTCACTAATTCTTAAATGTAACATAGTGGTAACTCATTAAATTCTCAGTTATACAACTAACTCATGTGTAATCTCACATTGCACGAATCACAAGATAAATCCAATGATAAGAAGGGACTGGGACATACAGTTTCAGGCGTCTGGAAACTAGCAAATCCGATATGTTAATATGTACACTTTTTACAACTCGCACAAAATCTCCCCAAAACCACCAGAAAAAAAAATATATATATATATACACGACCATGCGACAAACTGATCTCTTCTCATTTTTCTTGAAACCAAAACAAGACCGATCTACTTTCGCTTTTGCTGGAGCATTTAACTGCTAGAGCTGCTATATTAATATGGCGGGCACAAGCCTGTTTGGAGGATTTAACTGCTAGAGAAATAGTCCCTCTGTTTTGGAATATAAGCTGTTTTAACTTTGTAAAAGGAGTGTATTTAGTCATCTTTAATGCCTAGATTCACTCTAAAACCTGATAAACCTACACACGAAAAGATGTTTATATACATTTCTTTCATAAAACTAAAACATCTTATATTTTGAGACGAATGGAGTAGTATTCATGCAATCGTTTTTTTTTGGGGGGGAAGTATTCATGTACTCCATCGTTACTTGTGCGTGTGTACATGTACCAATACAACCACTCCATCGGTTTATCGTTCATCCGTCCTTCGATTATCAAATAGTGTGGGGCACAGTGCAGACTATCAATAGCAGTTGCCCCCTTCCGGGTGATGTTGCACCATCCTTCTCTGGCATCGTTCCATTCCTTAATAGCGTGGTGCTCACTGCACTGTGCAGGCTTAATTAATTAGGTATTCTGAATTTCCGGTATCAAAGTGGGCAACTCACAAAAGATGTACGAGTAGGCATCTCCTTTTGCTAGTAAGAAAATTTAAAAAGAGTGGAAAGGAAATGATTTGGGCATCTTGCTTTTGTACTGACCCCGACAGTGCACCTACCTTCAGATAGTATTCAATCCAAACTACTGGGAGTAGTGGTAATGGTAATCAAGAGATGCTATTAAGTAAGCTCGGAACATCACTGCGAATTGCACGGGATACGGTTACTTTCTGGTCGGAAATGCAGGCTTCAGCTAGCCTCAGTTTAGAAGTACAAGATATTTTAGTTTTGTGAAATCTAAATGTCTTTTAGTGTATAGGTTTACCACTTTGAATCTATACATAAAAATCGTTTAGATATATTCGTTTTACAAAGTTAAAATATTTTATATTTCTAGACGGAGACAGCAGTACCTAGAACGTGTACTCCGGACAGAGATCGCCAAGGTCACTCCATCTTGATCATTGCAATGATGCCATGGTACTTGTATGGCCATTAACTAAGATCATATACCAGATGCTCAAGTACCGGAGACACTCTGCTTAAAGCCTTAAAGGCCTCCGCTTTCCGGTTTGGAGAAAACTACTACTACTACTACTCGCGCTGAACTTACGGTGTCCGGCGACCTACGGAGATGATTACTCCGAGGACTTGCAAAACTTCTTTGGGATCTGTTAAAGAAAAAACTTTGCTGGGACCATGATTGTGTTTTCAACATCACTCACATTCATGGGCGCCTCTAGCCTTTGCTAGGATCGTCATCCTCAACACCTACCAATATGGACATCAGCCGTGCTTTGGTCAGGGCCATTTCATACACTACGTTGTAAATATTGATATTTTTAAAATATTTGGTTTACAAAGTTTGATTTTGACTAATCCAAAACACAAAGTAATTTGTGAATAAAGCTACCTACCAATATGGAGTAGAAGTATTTATCTAGGTTCACATCGAGGTAATGGTCCTAATGGTTATTGGTGTTATAATCGTGACAAGAAGATAACGAAGTGTAAAGTTTCTAATTGTCTCTTGATTGATTTGATCAAAGGGTACAAGGGGGTTTATATAGAATAAAACTAGGTCGAGTCACAACCGACTTGGATCAGATTTAATCTTGCAAAACAAATAAACCTAAACCAGAGCAATATATTTTTATATCCCCGCAGTGTCAATGGTTGGTTCAACAACGTTGAGACTGGAGTGAATATCATTAAAGGGAGTGGTGTCGATCGCCTTAGTGAAAATATCTGCAAATTGCGCTGTAGTCGGTACACGGAGTACACGAACTTGTCCCAAGGCCACCTTCAATCTCAATATGTTTGATTCGCCGATGCTGCACTGGGTCCCTGACATATAGACTGCAGAGATATTATCACAGTAAACAATAGTAGCCTGCTGAATGGGGTGATGAAGCTCAGCCAAGAGCCGCCGCAGCCAGACAGTTTCAGCAACCTTATGTGCAACAGCTCTATACGCAGCCTCAACAGACGAACGAGATACCGTGAGCTGAAGCTTCGAAGATCACGAAATCAAATTGTTACCTAAGAAAACACAGTATCCTGAAGTAGATCTCTGAGTGTCTGGACAACCAGCCCAGTCAGCATCAGAATATGTTCTCAAAGTGGAAGGTGGAGAAGTGCTGATGTGTAGACTGCGATCTAGAGTTTCTTTGATATAGCGAAGAATACGTTTGACATGATTATAATAAGGAAGACGTGGATCATGCATATAGAGATAAGCTTGTTGAACAACAAAGGAAATTTCTAGTCGAGTTAAAGTGAGATATTGAAGAGCACCAACAAGACTATGATAGAGAGTACTATCAGAAAAAGGTTCGCCATCTGAAGAAAGCTTAGTAGAAGTATCAGCAGGAGTACGTGATGGTTGACAATCAAGCATACCAAAATGAGAAAGAATATCAAGAATGTACTGCTGCTGAGAGAGATAAAGGCCATGAGAATCACGAGTAACAACAATACCCAAAAAATGATGAAGAATGCCTAGATCGGTCGTGGAAAATTTGGTGTGAAGAAGAGAAATGACATGATCCAGCAATTTTTGAGTAGATGCAGTAAGTACAATAACATCAACATAAAGTAAAACATAAGCAACATGATCGTTTTTGTGAAAAATAAAGAGAGAGAAGTCGGAGACAGATGGAACAAAACCGATAGTTTGAATGAATGAAGAGAAACATTGAAACCAAGCACGTGGTGCATGTTTTAAATCATACAAGGATTTCTTGAGTAGACAAACATGATTAGGGGTGGAAGGATTTTCAAAAACCAGGAGGCTGCTGACAATATACTATTTTCTGAAGAGAACCATGTAGAAAGGCATCTTTTACATCGATTTGATGGATGTGCCAAGATGAAGACACAACAATGCTCAGAATAGTGCGAATGGTGCTAGGTTTGACAAGAGGAGAAAAAGTTTCATCGTAATCAACACCGTGTTGCTGAGAATAATCACGACAAACCCAACAAGTTTTGTAGCGAGAAAGAGTACCATCAGAATGTAATTTTTGACCAAAAACCAATTTACCGGAGACAATGTTGACATTGGAAGGATGAGGGACAAACTGTCATGTGGCATTAGTAACTAAAGCATGAAATTCTTCTTTCATAGCAGCATCCCAATTTGGATCTAAGAGAGAGGATTTATAAGTTTTTGATAATGGGAAAATAGTCGGATTAGCAAAATGATTTAGCCATTTGGCGGGTAAACAAAAACCTGATTTAGCACGTGTACCCATGACATGGTCATTAGATGGAGGCATAGTGGGGAAAGCTTTAGGAGGAAGTGGAAGATTTGAAGAAGTTGAGATAGGACTAGAAGAGATGGATGAAGTTGGCGAGGCGACAGAGGTTTGGGGCGAATCTGGTGCCGTGGCAAGGGTCTCGGCAGGAGTTGGCGTCTCCGGTGCAACGGAGGTAGAGTCGGGCGTGGGATAGAGATGATCGACACCAGGCAGAGGTTTAAGGAGGGAAGCTTGTGACTTGGAGGTGGGAAGGTTAGGATCAATGGAGGATGTACGCGTGACGTAAGGAAAAATATGCTCTACAAAGGTAACAAGTCAAGAGATATGAACGTGACATGTAAGAAGATCAAGACAACGATAATCTTTGTGTTTGTCGGAATAGCCTAGAAATACACATGGATTGGAATGAGGTGCTAATTTTTTAGGGCAGTGGAATAAACATTTGGAAAACACAAACAACCAAACACACAAAGTTCAGCGTAATTAGGATGGCAAATAAAAAAATATAAAGGCGTGATATTTGGGTTAGATTTGGTTGGGAGAATATTGAGAAGATATGTAGCGGTGCACAAAGGTTCAGCCCAAAATTTTGGAGAAAGAGAAGACTGAATCAACATAGTGCGAATGATATCATTGAGGGATCAAAGAACACGTTTTGCTTTACCATTTTGTGGGGAAGTATAAGGACATGAAAAAAGAAATAAGATGCCATATTGAAGGAAGAAATTAGGATTTCTGAAATTATCGAATATAATGTATTGGGAGAAAGAAGTGAACATAAATATAGCGTTGGAAATTTGGATGTTGTGAACATCAGATTTGTTGCGTAACGGAAAAGTCCACACAAAGTGAGTAAAATCATCAAGGATGACAAGATAATATTTGAATCTAGAAATACTTGCTATAGGAGATGTCCGTAGATCACAATGCAATAGTTCAAATGGAAACGTGCTAGCGGATCTAGAAGAACTAAAGGGGAGGCACACATGTTTGTCCTGCTGACAAGACTCACACACAGCCGAATCATGAGTGTCGCGATTATAAGGAATATCAAATTCACTAAGCAGAGATGATATGGTAGCACTATGTGGATGACCAAAACGCTGGTGCCAAAGGTCAACTGAGGCAGCCATGGAGGTTGGTGGAGCGATGGTCGAAGCGCCATGGAGAGAGTATAAATCACCGGAGCTATTGAAGTGAGCGATCTCCACCTTGGTCAGATAGTCCTTCACAGATAAACCAAAAGGATCAAATTCAACAGAAACAAGATTATCGCGAGTGAATTTGTGAACAAAAATTAGGTTTTTAATTACAGATGGAGCAACAAGAACATCACGAAGAAGAGGTTTAGTGTGAGTAGGGATATGAGATTGACTAACACATGAAATAGGAATATATGAACCATCCCCAAGAGTAATAGAAGAAAAAGGAGATGAAGTAAAGGAAGACTACATATTACGCAATGAGGACATGTGGCTAGAAGCACCAGAATAAAAAATCCAATTAGTACATGAGTTACCTTGGGCAGTAAAGTTGTTCATGGCCTGAAGGAACGTAGCTTTATCCCATTTAGGCATCAAGGTGGGTGGAAGAGACGGTGCAGGTGTTGGTGCAGCCATCTGGAGCATCGGTGGTGGGAGCTACGATGAAGGAAAGCCTCCACCCGTCAGCCTGGTAGATCAGTGTGGCTTGATAGGGTAGCTGCAGTGGGGCACCGTACGAGTGGTAGACCGGGGCGGCGTAGTAGGAGTTTGGCGGCGGTCGCAAGGGAATAGAACAGGAGAGCCTGTGTGAGGATGCAGGCCAGGCACCCAAGAATCGGTGTAGGCTGGCGGGGCACCAACTGGGGACGGTGCAGTCCACGACATCAACCAATCTTGGACGAGCCCCGTCCAAGGATCGTAAGCAGGGCGCCATGTTGGATTTGCGGGAGGTACTGATGGTGGTGGAGCCGGTGGTGCCGATGGAGGCAAATCCGCTCGTGGAGGCTGATACATTACAAATGTATCTATAATTTTTGATGTTCCATGCTTGGTTTTATCTACTTTCTTGTGTTTTGTTCCAACTTTAGAGTACTTTTCATATGATTTCTTGGACTAACCTATTAACAAGATGCCACAGTGCCAGTTGCCTGTTTTCTGCTGTTTTTGGTTCCAGGAAAGTCAGAAAATCAATATTCTTGAAATTGGACGGGACAAAAGCCAAAGTTCCTATTTTACCGGAAGACTCACGGAGCCAGAATACGAGACGGAGGAGGGCAAGGGCCTGACCACACACCCCCCTAGGCGCGGGTTAGCCTTACCCACGCCACCAGGTGGTGTGGGGCCCCTAGCACTCCACCGACCTTGCCTCCTGGCCTATAAGAAGCCTCCCGAAGCCAAAACCCTAAATCATCAAGCCTCCAGCCACGAAAAGTTCCGCAGCGCCGCCGCCACTGAAGGGGAGATTCGGGGGACAGAAAGTCTCTGTTCCGGCACCCTGCCGGGACGGGGAAGTGCCCCCGGAGCCATCTCCATCGATCTCCACCGCCATCTCCATCACCATTGCTGATTCCCATGATGAGGAGGGAGTAGTTCTCTCTCGAGGCTAAGGGTTCTACCGGTAGCTATGTGTTCATCTCTCTCTCTATGCATGATCATATTGTGATCATGAGCTTGTAATCTATAGATCTACCTTGCTACTCAAGTGCTTTAATAGATCTCTGCTCTCCCCATGTGTGTGAAAGTGACAGCGTGCACACCATGGTGGCACTTAGGCTAGAGATTACAAATACTTGTTATGAGTTATATTTGGAGTTGGATGTTTCTATGAAATTGTGGTGTTTGTTGGACTCATCTAGTACTCAAGGTGACAGTGTGGGGTTTTCTAGATGGGAAAGGCTTACTTTGAGGAGTGTTGTTATAGCCCTACCAACGATTAGAGTGTCCAACCGGAGAGTAGTTAAGAGTAGTATCATGAAGAGAAGATATCTATATGAGAGTGTTCACTAGTGAAAGTATGATCCCTAGGCCTTGTTTCTAAGCATTGATACACCGTTTGCTATTAGATCTGTTACATGTTTGCTTGCTTCCGTCTTTATTTAAGTTTGCCTTTAGTCTTTTCATGCCATCAAGCTATTTTCTATCACCATACTACTTGTATTTCACTATCTCTTCGCCGAACTAGTGCACCTATACACCTGACAAGTGTATTGGGTGTGTTGGGGACACAAGAGACTTCTTGTATCTTGATTGCAGGGTTGCTTGAGAGGGAATACCTTTGACTACTTCCTCCCTGAGTTCGATAAACCTTGGGTGATCCACTTAAGGGAAAACTTGTTGATGTTCTACAAACCTCTGCACTTGGAGGCCCAACAACTGTCTACAAGAATAGAAGTGCATAGACATCAGAGGCTGGTATGTAGGGTTTTTGCCCCTGTAATTCAGACTCAGACGCCAGCCAGGGAGCGGTGGAGTTGTTGGCGTGGCGAGCAAGGCAGCGAGAGTAGAGGCCAGTGGAAGTGTCATGGTGGTGAAGACTTGAGGGCGAGCATCCTTGCGAGTTTGCTGTTGATCAACCCATTGGAGGAGGAAGTGCACCTCTGAGAACGAGGGTAACGGCCGCATCAAGGGGATGAAGGAGGCCTGCTTCTCGAAGCGGGAGCTAAGTCCGACGAGAAGAATGTTGATGACTTGATGGTCGTCGATGGGATCGCCGAGTTCACGCAACTCATCAGCGATGGCCTTGAGGCGCTGGAAGTACACGCCAACAGGAGTTCTATGTAGTGGCCATTGACACGGGCGTCGATGTTGTCCTGGAAGAGTTAAGGAGAGTCGCCCAAAGATTGGCGACAGTGGCAGCTTCGCGAAACACCAAGTTGAAAATCTTGGTGGAGACATGTTGGTAGATCCACTGGATTATGGCAAGATCATCTTTCACCCAGTGAGAGTCATGAGGATGAGGAACAGAATCGGTGGCGATGTGATCGGGAAGATTGCAGCGACTGAGGTGGACATCAAAGAGATGAACCCAATGGTAGTAGTTGTGCTTGGCTAAATCTAGGGTGATAGGCATGAAGGGGGCTAACATCGGCTATGGTGTCCGTGAGAGAGATAGGAGAAGCCATTCGATGAGATTGAGGTTGGGAAGAGGAGGAGGAGGTGAGGGCGGCAGCGATGGTGGCCGTTTTGCTCTCGAAATAGCTCAGATGTGGTGGCGGCGGCGGGGTGGGAGGGTCTCCCATGCTCTAGGAAGGATAGTATGATACCATATTGAATTGTTGCCCTAGCAAATTATTCCAAAAGTCTAAACTGATAGAAAGACGACATACAACATATTTATATTCTCAACACTCCCCTCACATCTAGGGCAATGGCCTTTTCTTCTTCTTCACGGGCCTAAGACATGGATTGGGGATCCACATATATTTATTTTTAATATGCATTAGCCAGGATTTGAACTCAAGACCTCTGGCTCTGATACCATGTAAAGTTTTTAATTGTCTCTTGATTGATTTGATCAAAGATTACAAGGGGTTTATATAGTACAAAACTAGGCTGAGTCACAACCAACTTGGGCCAGATTTAATCTTGCAAAACAAGTAAGCCTAAACCTAAGCAATATAGTCTAACACGAAGAACGAAATTAGAAACACAACAAGGGACACGCTCAGCTCGTTAGAGGTTAGCATTTTTAATGGATTTGGATCATACTTCAACAATCGGTGATTCATAAGCCATTCCATGGTAATATTAATGTCTCATCTGAATGAAGTAAAAAAAATTACCGTCCAATTTCGCGGTTGTGTAAGCTTATCAATCGCTCTAGTCTGTTCTGAATTTAGTATGATGGACAACCTGCCACACTTGTGAGTGACCTGTCTCCAGCATCATCTCATATTTCACCACTGCAAATGGGTCCCTAATGACCTATCCCGCTTGTCAGCAACTTTGGTTGCAGTCTTAGAGCATCTTTAGCCGAACTCTCATAATTTAGAGGAGTAAAATCCCCCTATCTTTTAGACGAGCAATTCCGCTCCTCAAAAAAAGTGAGGTTACTAACCTAACTCCTATTATTAACCCCCTAAATCATATATTCTACTCAGCCATTGAAATCAAACACTTTGTATGCACTTCAACAAATATAGATAAAAGCACAAATTCAAACATACTACAACTAGCATACATAAAACTTCATTAAACTAGATTCAGACATATCTTAAAACCATACATAGAAATCCTAGTTTAGAACTCGCCACTGTCGCTGTTGGTGTCAGAGTCACCTCTCCGCCGACTAATCCAACCTCCAGAGCCACTATCCTCGTACAGAGGTTGATGACGGTGGCAGAAGACGGACCAGCGGCGACAGAAGACAGATCAATGACTGAAAACAGACCGGTGGCGGAAGACAGACACATGGCAGATGCTCCGATGGCTCGATGCGCGGTGTACTCCTTGTAACCGCATTGCTCCACCACCACGTGCTCCGGGTAGAGGCGGCTGAGCTCCTCCATGTACGCCTCCCCGGTGGCCTCAACCATGAGGCGCTCCTGAACCTCCCTGTCTTGCCGCGTCTCGTGTGCCGTAGTCCAACGGCTAGGGGCAGGGTCCAAGACCGGCACATCACCGTTGAACTTGGGAAAGTTTAGCTCACCACAGTCACTGTCGTGGAACCAGACATTTTCAATGTCGTAGGCCCACGCCGCTTGCTTCACCGACTGGTAAGTGCCTAGCCAGATCTTCCGAACCGTGTTCCAGTCGTAGATCTCGGCTACCTACGTACCCCACGGCCGATGCAGCAAGCCACGGTAGTTTTCGTGAGCTGGCGGGGGAGGATGATGTTTACGGCGGGTGGAGCTCTACGGTGTTGTGTGTGGCTCCGGTTCGCGCTACGGTGGTGGGGGAGCAAGGGAGGTCGAGATTGGCCAGCGTCTGAGTAGAAGGTGGGTGGTGGAGATATTTTACTCCTCGACTTGGGAGGCGAGTAGGAGCCGAGGCGACCAAGGAGTAAAAAATCCGGTCCTCTAAGAGCATCTCTAACAGATACCACAAAACTCGGTATCGTAAAAGTAGTTTGTGGTAAACTGTAAACCAGTTTTGCTGTAAAATTTGTGTCTCGCCACAACATATCCCGTATATTTAGACCACAAAATGGAATATTTCAGAAATATTCTATCATCTTTTTCGCAGAGTTGTCTTCCTCGCTGGCATGTAGATCCTTGGCGCACACCCCCTTCGTGGCTCCCACCACTGCCCAACCCCTGCGTGCACGCGTGTGGCCAGCGAGCTGTGTGCATGCGGCCTTGCCTAGTTGTGTGCATGAGCGGCTTTGCCAGGCAAGCTGCGTGCGACCTTGCCTTGATGTGTGGATGTCGGCCGACATCTAGCTGTTGTTCGGGCTCCAACAATGGTGTCCAAAAAATCAATGATTTACGGCTCGAAAATTAACAATAGATGTAGGGAATTGAATCTCCTCGTTTGTAATTGTAGATTGGCACAGGAAATCGAGCCACCTCGCCGGAATCGAGCTCGGAGGGCGGCGACGGTGGTGTCACCGGAGCCGGACGGGAGCAGTTGGTGCTGTATTTTCAGTGGAGGGAAGCGTTGACCGCTTTGTAGTTACTTGTAAAAACATCCTCCAAAACTGAATATATGCGGTACACAAGGACTAATATGGGGTAGCTGCAAAAAAATTATGGTTTGACCAGAAATGCGGTATCTGTTCGGTTAGTTTTTTGGTCTTTTTAGACCAATACTGCAAATTTTGCGGGGTTGACCAAATATGCGGTATCTGCTAGAGATGCTCTAAGACTGATACGATCGACTAAGTGTGGTTTAGAGGAGAAGACCAGATTTTTTTGATCCGCTAACCGTTTTAGGGTTCGGTGGCTAGAGTTGCGTCGGTGTCCTCCCCTAAAACTTAATTTTCATGAGCCAGTTTTTTTCTAGGATACACCCTGGGAGATATACCAAACACGTAGAAGAAAGGCCTAGACGGCCGAAACAACGCCAAGAATGGCTACAACTTGACACCACACGATACACGGCTTAAACAAGACAGCCGACACAACGCTCGAAGGCAGATACAAACACAACACCAGACGGTGTACAACACCACCTACACCCGTCGACCGACAAAGGGCTTGCCTTGCATCTTCTCCATCCAAGAAGGCGAGGGGTGCTGACTCGTGTACTAACGACCTCATTGGGGAATCCCAAGAGGAAGGTATGATGAGCACAGTAGTAAGTTTTCCTCAGTTATGAAACCAAGGTTATCAATCCAATAGGAGCAAGAAAACACCTCAAAGGTGTTGCTAGGTGGACTTTGGCAGGACGCACTACCGGCGTTAGCAGCAACGTAGAGACCTGCACAACACAACCACAGAACTCTGTCCCCAACTTGCGATGGGGTTGTCAATCTCACTGGTTTTTCTGAAAACAAATGATTAAACGTATCGAGTGGAAGAAAGTAATAGTTTGCAGAAAGTAAACACAAAGCAGTAAACAATTGATTGTAGATTGATGATAAAAGAAAGGACCGGGGTCCATAGTTCACTAGTGTTTTCTCTCCTTAAGATAGATGACATGTTGGGTGAACAAATTACAGCGGGGCAATTGACAAACATCGAGAAAGCATACAAGCATATATTACTCATCTTGACTCTTTTGGGACTTGATTGGGCATTACAACATTATATAGACCGCCATCCAACTGCATCTATGACTAATAATCCACCTTCAGGTTATCATCCGAACCCCATCCAGTATTAAGTTGCAAGCAACGGATAATTGTATTACGAATTGCGTGCAAAGTAAACAATACGATTGTTCTATGAACAAAGGATTATTGTTTTCTCCCTAGTAGCAACGACACATCTAGTACCTTAGAGATTTATGTCACTTCCCCAGATTACCAGAGGCATGAACCCACTATCGAGCATAAATACTAACTCTTGGAGTTGCTAGCATCTACTTGGCCAAGATAGATACTAACAACGGAAATCATGCAAGATCGCAAATAACAAAGACATGATAGAATCAATAATCAATCTGAAATAGCATCTCAATATCCATCGGATCCCCGCAAACACAACATGTAGGAATTACAAATAGATGATCTTGATCATGAAGGGAGCTCAAAAGATCTAAACATGATAGCACAAAAGAGGATAACCATCCATATAGCTACTACATGGACCCGTAGTCCAGAGATGAACTACTCACGCATCACACCGGAGGCTTGCATGATGATGAAGAAGGCCTCCAGGGTGAATTCTCCCCTCCGACAGGGTGCCGGGAAGAGCTTTAGATCCCTCTCGATCTAGGGATGGAGATGACGGCGGCTACAGACTCTTTCGTGGAGTTTTGATCGGGTACTTAGGGTTTCTGTATCGGAGGCAATATATAGGCGGAAGGAGAGACCGAGGGGGTGCCTGGGGCGGCTAGACCACCCCTTGGCGCGGGCCAAGCCTGGCCACGTGGCCAGGTGGTGTGGTCAGGCCCTAGCCTCTCTCCGTCTCGTATTCTGGCTCTTGGTGTCCCTCGGTGAAAAACTGACTTTGGCTTTTGTCCCGTCCAATTCCGAGAATATTCATTTTCTGACTTTCCTGGAACCAAAAACAGCAGAAAACAGGCAGCTGGCACTGTGGCTCTTGTTAATAGGTTAGTGTAAGAAATCATATGAAAAGTACTCTAAAGTGTGGACAAAACATAAGAAAGTAGATAAAACCAAGCATGGAACATCAAAAATTATGGGTACGTTAGCAACGTATCAACATCCCCAAGCTTAACTCATCCTCGTCCTCGAGTAGGTAAGTGATAAAAAGAAAGAATATTTTTTGAGGTGACATGCACCATCATAAACTTGATCAAAGTATTTGTAAAACATTGATAGCTGGGATCATAGTACTTCAATCATAACATGAAAGACAAATTTCTAACAATAAGGCAAAGAAACTATGTTGCAACATGAAAAGGCATAAACAAAATATTCATGAATAACAATGCTTTGCAAGACGTTTGTTTGTTTCACATAAAGAAAACATAGCATAGTGGCATTCAGCTTGTCCCTCATAGAGTAGCAAACATAAATGCATAGGACACCTTCAAAGTTCATAAGAGTGACTAGATACAAATAGTTTAAAACAAGCAATATGAAAGCTATGCATCAATAAACAAGTCTTGGGACAATGCACATAGAACTAAGAATGGTCACTATGCTCTCAAAGTAGGTGCATAAAGATAGAAGGTGGAGACTCAACATAAAAGTAAAAGAGAGGCCTTCATAGAAGGAAGTAGGGATTCAAGTTTCATAAAGAGCTTCCAAAAATTATGGTACTTATTAGCTTTCAGCTCTCATTGCCCCTATTATAAGCATCTTGAAGGTGATTAAGGTTAAAGTGACACAACTAAGAGGATATGCCTGACAAGTTATAAACCGAAATCTCATGCCCCTTACTTACGAAGACCGAACCTCATGCTACTCAACTTTAGTCACAAGTAAGCTCTTGTCATTGTAAGTACATATGTATCATAGAGAACCACCAACGGGGTACCCCTTGCACATGATACAGGAGCTATCCCATAATCAAAATGACAAGGCAAGCAGACAATGAGCATCTCAACGATCTTTTTATTTGCTATTTGCATAGGTTTTTATTGAGGATGCTTCATAGAGTGCTCATTATGGTTATGCTACAAGTTTCCACCATGATTAGGCATGGCTTAGGCTAGCGGCCTAGGCGTTTCTCTAACACACATACAAACTCCATGATCTTACAAGTTCCCCTTTTATTTCACACCGCCGGGATCCATAAGCAAAAGAACATGATATCAACAGGGTACAAAGTACAGGTGCAATGTTGAAAGCGTTCCCCATGATACATGGTTTTGCTAACTTAAACTTATAAAGCACAAGCATATACGCAACAAAGATGGACGCAATGTTTCAAGTTTATTAAGTGCAATAAAGTAAAGTGTGTCATCATGTTCCTGAGAGCTTTAATCACTAGTTTTCTCATAACAAGTTTAATTCGGAAGGTAGACAAAAACATGACTATACTTGGAATAGCATATGCTAATAGGTAGGTATGGTGAACTCTTTGGAATAACTTGGTTTTAGGAGTTGGATGCATGAGTGGAACTCATACTTGGTTGCGGAGGCTAGCAAAAGACTGGGAGCGACCAACTAAAAGAGCAATAATGGCCATAATCATGCATACCGACAAAACATCATTGATCAAAGCATAAAGTGATACTACAAGTTGAAAACTAAAGGATAATAAAGGCTTATGGTGACTTGGGCTAGTCATAACATGGTGTGAGCATGTGCCAAGTCAACCCAAATAAAGCATCAAAGGAGAATACCACAATACTATGCTTTAATATGCTAAAACAACGCATGATTCTTTCAAGGCACATTAAGCAATCTCAGTTGTTTATAACAAGTCATTCTACAACAAAGAATACTAAGCATAAAGCCCAAACAATATCAAGCATGGCATGACAAAGCATGGGCCACAGTCAAAAACAAGCTCCCTTTACCACTTAAGCATGAACTTTCCTACTCTTTTCCAATCCAAACCAAACTATTTGAAAACCAATGTATGAAAGAGGGGGTCCAACCAATTTATTCAGAAAACTAAGAAAACAAAGCAAACGAAAAACAAAAATGAAAACAAAAAAGAAGATGCTCCAAGAACAACACAACTGTGCATGAAACAATAAAAATGAAGCGTTTGGAAGAAACCTGGGATTTTCATTGATGAAGAAGGGGATGCCTTGGGCATCCCCAAGCTTTGACACTTGTACTTCTTGGATATTTCTTGGGGTGACACGCGTGGCATCCCCAAGATTGAGCTTTAGTACATCCTTCATAACATTACTCGTTCCTTCCATACACCTGAATTTTTTTCCTTCATACAAAACTTCACACAATCTTTATTAGCAACATTAGTGCACTCAAGATAATAAGTATTTAGGTTCAGTTCCAACACCAATAAAAACTTCCATTAAAACACAAGATACGGTAGCACTTCCCTCAAAAAGCTCAATTCCCCAAAAGAACTAAAAAAGGAACCAACAAGAAGCAAATGCAAATAATGGCAGAAATCTGTCAAAACAGACCAGCAGGTAAAGATAAATTTTTTTGAAGACCTTCTGTTACTCAAATAAAAAATTGTTGAACTAACAGAAGTTATATAACAACCTGGGGCATAATCACAAAAATTCACGCCTCAAAAGAACGTACAGATATTTTACACGAATTTTCACAGTGAAGCACAGCAATCTGTTTCGGGACAGCAACTTTTCCCAATCATTACTTCTCTCTCATTAGAGGTTATTATTGGCACAAAAAGCAAATAAAAAGGATAAGAAGCGGTTAAGACTCATCTAAAAAAATTGGGTTATCTCCCAATAAGTAATTTTCTTTAACGCCTTTAAGTTAGGCATAAGAAGCAAGAAAAAGAATCAAGTGTTCTCAAATGAAGAAGCATTAAGAGCAAATTTTATTTTCATAGGAGAGGCAAAAGAAATCTTCTCTCTCTTCTTAGGGAAGTGTTCTATACTTTTATTGAGTGGAAGTTAATATTTAATGGTGCCTTCTTTCATATCAATAATGGCACCAACAGTTCTAAGAAAAGGTCTTCCCAAAGTAATAGGACAAGAAGCATTGCATTCAACATCCAAAACATAGAAATCAACGGGGACATAAGCATTGTTAACCATAATAAGAACATCATTAATACTCCCCATGAGTTTCTTTTTAGCATTATCATCAAGTGGGACATTCAAATAACAATCTTCCAATGGTGGCAAATCAAGTATATCATAAATCCTTCTAGGCGTAATAGAAACACTACTATCAAGATCACATAAAGCTTTGAAATCAAAAGAATTCACTTTCATATTAATGATGGGTTCCCAACCATATTCTTGTTTTATAGGAATAGAAGCTTTATGTTTCATCTTTTCTTCTTTAATATTTATGAGAGCATCAGTAATGTGTTTTGTAAAGGCCATATTCATAGCACTAGCATTATGAATTTTAGCAAGCTTTTGTAGGAACTTAATAACTTCATAAATATTGCAACCATCAATATCAAAATCATAATTATCATCTAAGGTAGTGGAGCTATTACTAGCCTCAACACTAGTGGTAGTAATAGTAGAAACACTAATGTTTCTAGGAATTTCATCTTATCTTTCCCACTTAGCATGCAATTCAGCTAATAGTCTAACATTTTCATCAATTCTAACTTGTATGGCATTAGTGGTAACATAGGGATTATCATTACTTTCAGGTTTAGCAGCCATTTTATTCAAAGAAGATTGAGCTTCAGCCAAAGATGCTATATTTCTTTCAGTATTAGAAAGTTTTCCTCAATAGTTTTATTGAAAACAGTTTGTTTACTAATAAAGTCTTTAAGCATAACTTAAAGTTCATAGGAAGCACTCCTATTATTGTTGTAGGAATTTCCATAAGCATTACCATTGTTGGGAGGATATGGCTTATAATTGTTGTTACCAAAATTATTCCTGTAGGCATTATTGCTAAAATTGTTATTTCTTATAAAGTTCACATCAACTCGCTCTTCTTGAACAACTAAAGAGGCTAAATGAACATTATTTGGATCAATATGGGCTTTCCCATTTAGAATAATTAACCATCATATTACCCAGAAGCTTTGTTGTAGCACCCAAAGTAATGGTCATAAAGGTACCTCCAGCAGCAGAATCCAATAGATTTCTTGAAGAATAGTTCAATCCTACATAAAAGGTTTGGATAATCATCCAAGCAGTCAGTCCATGAGTGGGACAATTCTTTACCAAATATTTCATTCTTTCCCAAGCTTGAGCAACATGTTCATTATCAGATTGTTTAAACTTCATTATTTCACTTCTCATAGATATGATCTTAGCAGGAGGATAGTATTTTCCAATGAAAGCATCTTTGCATTTAGTACAAGAATAAATACTATTCCTAGTTAAGGAATTCAACCATTCTTTAACTTTTCCTCTCAAAGAGAAAGGAAACAATTTAATCTTAATTATATCTCCATCTATGTCCCTATGCTTTTGCATCTCACAAAGTTCAATAAAGTTATTTACGTGGGCAGCAACATCTTCATTACCAATACCATAAAATTGTTCTCTCATAACAAGATTGAGTAAAGCAGGTTTTATTTCAAAGAAAGTAGCTTCAGGAATAGGTGGAGCAATAGGTGTGCTCATAAAATCATTGTTGTTGGTGCTAGTGAAGTCACACAACTTAGTGTTTTCAAGATTAGTCATTTTTTGTGTTTTTAATAAAGAAAGCAAACTTGTAAAACTATTTTTTTTGTGTTTTTGATAAATAAACAAGCAAACAAAGCAAAATTAAACTAAGAAAAACAAAAACAACAAAGTAAAGAGATTGGTTATGAGGGACTCCCCTTGTGAAGATGTCCTTGACTCCCCGGTAACGGTGCCAGAAAATCACTTGCTGACTCGTGTACTAACGAGCTCGTTGGGGAACCCCAAGAGGAAGGTATGATGAGCACAATAGTATGTTTCCCTCAGTTATGAAACCAAGGTTATCAATCTAGTAGGAGCAAGGAAACACCTCAAAGGTGTTGCTAGCTGGACTTTGGCAGGACACACTACCGGCGTCAGCAGCAACGTGGAGACCTGCACAACTGAAAGGGTAATTTCCCCTATGTGTGGTTTTGGTGATTAATGACAATCCATATGGACTAATGTTTTCATTGAGTTTTATATGAAGAAATATTCCATAGGTTATGCTTGTAGTTCATGTGTTGAATTCAAGTATGGATGCCATGAAGATAAAGATATACCTTGAGTTTTGGCATCAAGGTCATCAAATTGAAGAGAAGACTATGATATGTTCAAGATCTTGAGAGTGTGATCTCAATAGAAGAATTCAAGATATGGCTCTAAGCTGGTGTCATGATAACCTCATTAGTTGAGCTATGGTTGACTAAGATTTAGAGCATGTAATCAAATGAAGAATTCTTTATGTACCTCAAGATATTGAGATGGAGCATGAGAAGATACTTGGTTGAACAATACAAAGATTGAAGAGTGATTTCAAGTTGGTCAACACATGAAGCATAAAGAATGTACCACATGGATCTTGTGGTATGGTAAGCCTTGTCATTTATGCATCATGAACTAACCCATTATATATGTGCCTTTGCGTTTTCCATATGGGATAGGTATCTTTCCATGGGAATTCTTCAAAAGTGAAGACCTCATATAGCCCATGAGAGGATGACATCAAGTGGTGATCGTCATCAAAATTTGAGAAGGGCAAGTTCAAGGTAAGCAACTCGAGAAGATCATTTGCTTGAAGCTTGCCATCCATATTGGTGATAATGGGCATGTGAAGATGTGTCTTAATGAAGCTATCCCATAGTGGTGTATGGGGGAGCAAATTACGAGTCTTCACGAAGCAACAATGATCAAGTGAGGCATTCTGGCTTGGATGGAGCTTGAAGCATTGTCATCAAGATCAAGCGGGATGCGCAAGGCAAAGGTTTGGCCTTTCTAGGTTTTTCCTTTTACCGGTCTCAAGGTGGTTGTTGGGAGACCGGGTTATAGGATAGATAGCCGCACTATCAAGAGGGGCTTTCGGTTGGGTAACTTGATCACATTGTCTTAGGGAGCTCAATCCTTTGCATAGTTTGCATCTTTCTATTTTTTGCTTCTTGGTATTTTCTCTATGCTAGGTTCTTGAGCTTGTTTCTAGCTCTTCAACAAGCCCAAGTTCATCGAAAACGGAATTCGTATGCATCTTATATGGTGTTTTCGAGTTTGAAGGTTTTACCGATTCTTCTTATAGGGAGGCTCCATACCTTTCCTCATTTGGTTCTATCTTCCTTCGTTGGACTATGATGTTTTCATGCACCATATTGTAGAGCTTGTTTTCCTTGTTAAAACAAGCCCAAGATCATCGAAATCGGAGTCCGGATGCAAAAGTTATTGCGTTTTTCGTGAAGTCTGTTTCATCCTGGTTGTGGGTCCGGTTCAACCGAGCCCCACACCGGACGGTCCGGTGCCAGCGCCGGTAGACTGGATCTCAGACCGTATTTTCTGGTTTTCGTGACCGAGTCTATTCCGAGTGGGTAAATAGAGGGGTTTCGGTCTGTAGGCTGGTCCACCGGCCTAGGGACCGAGTTTCCTGTTTCCGGGGCCGGTCCAACAGACTTTTAGACCAGGTTTTCGCTCTTTTCTCTCCAACGGCCATATTTGCTTTTCCCTATAAAAGGGGGTTCTTCCCCCAACGTTTTTGGGTGTTCTTGACCACGAAATTGACCTCCATTATTGAACCTCTTGAGCTTGCTTCCTCTCCTTTCCCTCCTATGATTCGTGCATCTTTTTGAGGGCTTTGGAAGAGGAGATCTAGATCTACAATCCCCACCAATCAATTCCTCCTCTAAGTGAGGGGAACCCATTGGATCTAGATCTTGGAGTCATTGGTTGACTTCCACCATTGTTCTTCCTCTATAATTCCTCCCTAGCACTTGTTGCTTTGGTGGGATTTGAGAGTGAGGGATTTGAATGCCCTTGGTGTTCTTGCTTTGCATTCTTACATAAGTGTTGAGCTCTCCACTATGATTTGTTCGAGTGAGAGGCCATGAGCTTATTGCTCTTGGAGGGTGACCTCCTAGTTGGCTTGGCGGTTGGTGTCGCGGTGTCCTCTTCGTGGAAGATTGTGAAGAGACCCAGGCTTCTCCTTCGTGGAGATTTTGAAGTGGTTGTGGAGCTTGCCATCTCCGGAGTGGAGGAAAAGCTAGCTATAAGGAAAGGGCCTATTCCTTCGTCGGATAGACTCGGAGAAGAAGGTGAGCCTTCGTGGCGTCAAGAAATCCTTCGTGGAATCCCACACCTCTCCAACGTGACGTACATTACTTGTAAGGGAACATGGGAATACATCTTCGTCTCCGTGTGCCTCGGTTATCTCTATACCCGAGCTTACTTTCCTTCTGATATCCATCGAGCTTGAAGTACTTATATATTTCTTATCACTTGTGGTATATTTATCTTGTGCTATCTTGCTTAGCTTAACTTGTTGTTGGTGCACTTAGTTGAGCCTAGTGTATTTAGGTTTTGTGCTTGTAAAATAAACGTTAGTTTAATTCCGCATTCTATCAAGCCAAAATCATAATAGTTTTGCAATTGCCTATTCACCCCCTCTAGGCGACATCTCTGTCCTTTCAATTGGTATCAGAGCAAGGTCTCTCCTTGTTTAGGCTTCACCTCTTAGAGTGTAAAGATGTCGGCTAGTAGTATAGTGCACAATGACACAATTATCTTTGATGGCACAAATTATATTTTGTGGAGAAATTGCTTGCTTTGTAATCTTTGGACCTTGTGTCCAAATATTGAGCGATTTCTAGATATAGGTTTTTCTCCTCCGATGGATCCTCAAAATCTATCTTTAGAGGATGAGAAAAATTTACATCTCGAAGCTCAAGTATCTAATGAGCTTATTTTCTCTTTGAGCCCCATAGTTAATTTGTTCTTGACAAATGTAAAGCGCAAGTCATCTCATGAGATGTGGACCAAGCTTAATGAAATATTTAGTGGGTCCATTTCTCATAGGGTCGGTGGTATCTCCAAGGAGCTCTCTTCTCCTTCACATCATGAAGAGATCCAAGTGGCTTCCACCTCCGGTCGTGATGAGATTTCAATTCCCTCCACTTCACCTACATGTGACAAGTCACAAGGTAATGGCATGGTGAGTGGAGAAATCATATGTAATGATGGTAGTGGTTCTCTTTACACCAATGATTCATGTTCTATAAATGCTAATGGTGTAGAGAGTTTGGACTTAAGCACTTCTTGCAACGATAATTATATATCCTCTTGTGTTGCTAGTCCTTGCATATTGTCTAGAAATTATTTGAGTACTAGTACAGATGATATGCTTGATTTGTCTTGTTCCAATAAACAAAATGCTTCTATTTCCTCTAGTTGTGTATCTAACAATGTAGAGGAAATCAAACACCCTATTGAGCAAGACACAATCATGAATGAAGATTCAAGAATATCCTCATCTTCATCCTCCCGTGCTCACATGTGGCTTATGGCAAGAGGATCAAAGGTATCTACTACTTTGGATCCCAAGATATCTTCTCTAGATAATAGCAATGATAATGATGATAGTGATGATGACCTTGATGAGGATACTAGAGCTCTTGTGCTTGAGCTGACCTTTTTGTGTACCTCTCTTTGTGGTAATAATAAGGTCATTGCTTGTATCAAACACGTTGTGGACACCATAACTAAACAAACGGAAACCATAGAGGAGTTGGATTTCCAACTTGATGATGGGAGTCGAAGATTCAATCTCCTTAAGCAAGAGATTGTCGAGGAGAAGCACACTAATTGTCTCCTCATACAAAAAATTGAACCTTATGAGCTTGAAAAGGAAAAATCTATTAATGATGCTAGTGCTACTAAATCTACTTCTTGTGAAGCATCTACCCTAAAGGAGAATGTTGAGCTAAGGGCTCAACTTGAGTTGCTAACTAGCAATTATGGGAAATTGAAAGAAAGTCATGAAAAGCTCTTGGCCTCTCATAATGATCTTCTAATCTCCTATTGACATGGGTATGCCCAATAGGCACTCAACTACAGCCTACCTGGTGCGGCTTGACGAAAGGCCCACTCGAAGAATTGCCAAGGTCCACGACGCCCACAATAGTTCGACTGGTACGAAGACCATATGGACACGGACTCCCAAACGCACAAGACAAGGAAGGCTCAAGACTAGAGTTCTAATCTAACTTGTAACCAACTCGTATTGGTACCTGAGACCTAGCCTCCCCATATATAAAGGCTAGGAGGGTCCAACGAGAAGGCAATCTCTCCAATCGCGACTCCCACAATAGACAATAGATTGCCACAATAGACAATAGATCTAGACAAAACCCATAGCATACACATACGCCAGATCCAATCTGCGCATCTACCGCCATCGGCGACATTGAAATCCTTCGGATCATCATCAATCAAGAGCAGACAAGCAGGAATAGGGTCCTCTATGAGGCCTGAACCTGGGTAAACCTTGCGTCCCTGTGTGCTTGTTTGCTAGCCGATCGAGACTTCCAGCGTTCCCTCCTTCTCCAAAACCCAAGTCCATAAAAATGGGCATTGATGAGTTAAACCCTCGTCAATTGGCGCCGTCTGTGGGAACTGGGAGCGCTGATGTTGCGATCTCGACGGCCCCAGCACCTGCAATCTTCGACTCATCCGTGTCGGAGAACCATCTCCTTTTCGGCGGCATCGACTTCACCAACCACTCGTCGATCACGCGACCGGCCTTCGACTCCATCAACGATGGGGACACGTCGCTTTATTTACCAACACTATCGTGAAGTTCATGATTCAACCGTCTCCGAAAGAAGCTGCGTCGTCTTCCACGTCGCTTCGTACAAGATCGTTCATCGGGAGGATATACATCACGTTAACCGTGGCCACGGTCAGGAGCTTCTTGTATAACTTGGCGACCCAGCAGCTCACGGGACCAAGTCAAACTAATGTCGGACGTACGTCACCAGGCCACTATGTGTTTTGGAAAACTCAATTGACTGAGACTCAACGCATTAGATTGATTCGAATTATAAAAGGAAAGAAGCACCCGGGACAACTACTATGCTGCATGGGAAATTATTAAAATAATAAGGCCAACTACTACGCTGCATGAGTACTTCACAAGATTTGATCGGTCGAACCTGAAGAAAAAAAATCAACTTTATAGGATGACGCACACTCATTCAAAGAGTAATTCAAAAAAAAGCAAACATCTGCCAAAGGATCAATTCCCAATGTTGTGGAAGCTAGACACTTCTTCGCGTTCGTGCAGCACAAGGACAAAGAAGAAGAAAAAAGATCTACAAGTTTTGTGCTAGATCAAGTCCAAGTCACAGATTTAGACGACTCCTGAAAAATAAAAGCAAAAGAAGAAATTCAGGGCACTACCCGCACCAACTCCGCCGCCTCGACGCTTGTCCGCTGTGTTGAGTACACGTCCACCACGTCGACTCGGTCCTTCACGCGACTCCGTCAACTTCGACCACACGTCCACCCGACGAATCCGTCGACCGTGTTTACTCTATACTCGGGGGCTCCCTCCGCTTTGGCGTTCCGCCGCGGTCTTCGACTCCGATAACCCGCTATGGCCTTCGGCTGCGGCGACCTACTAAAATCTTCGGTTGCGACAACATGCTACTGCCATCAGCTTCGGTGAACCACTGCCGTGTTGACTCCGGTCCGCCGCATCGGCTCAAGAACACCGTCTCGACTCCATCAACCACCTCGACGCTACACTCGGGGGCTCCTTCGGCTACAGCGACCCGCTGCGGTCTTCAGATCCACTGACCTGTTGTGTACTTCAACTCCAGTGACCCGCTGCGACCTTCATCTCCAGCGACTCGGGGGCACCCTCCTCTACGGCGGCCCGCCACGTCCTTCGACTTCGGCAACCTCCTGCGGTGTTCGGATGAGGCGACTCGATGCAATCTTCGACTGTTGTGGCCCATTACAGTCTTTATATGCGGCAACTCGTTATCACCACATGACTTCGGTCCGCCGCGTCGACTACGTCCGTCGCGTGACCTACTACTACGGTGACTCCCGCTCCAACGACCCGCCGCGGTCATCATATCGGGTGACTCGGGGGCTCCCTCGACTATCGCGACCGCGAGCCGCTACAATTTTCGACCCCCGCGACCGCGAGCCGCTATAATCTTCGACCCCCGCGACCGCGAGCCACTACAATCTTCGACTCCCGCGACCTGCCGATCGCATCGGACCTTGCGACTTATTCATCATGGCAACAACCAATAAAGCTAAGTTCTCTACTTAAAGTTGATTTCTTTCTTAATTTAATCACACTTGAAACACTCGGGGGTTGCGCCGTCTTCAAGTAACCTAATGTGTCATCGATTCCACGCACTCGAGCACCTCATACGCGACAGCCCGAGTAGCTGATTCTGCTTGATCGTCGAATCCTTGAACTCCGAGTACCTCGTCAAGGCACTGAGACTAAGGGTAATCAGGCTAACGAAAAGGCCTAGCATACCGTGCAAAAGTGTCGACTCGGTTGGCACCAGAATTTTAGTTTACAAGCCAACATGCAAATATTCTTTACAAGATGCAAGTACTTCACAATTCCTTAATGTTTTATGCAACTTGCAAGGATGTCGACTGCGTCGAGGTATTATATCGGGTCCTCCAATAGGACTCGACAAAACAACTGGCTATGACATATACTCAAGACCCGAGTCGAGTCCCTCCTCGGATGGTTGCATCGCTTGATGCTACGCACACGCGACGTTGGCCACACACCCGATAGAAGTGACAGCTTTGAATCCATCCGCATCATCGACTCTTGGCTCTTTATGCGTGAGACGCTGACTCGATGCACTTCCGGGTCAGTGGATTCTCCTCGCATGATTTTCGACTACGGCTACAAGATACAAGTCTCGAGTCTCTGCCCGAGTCTACGACTCCGCCAGACACTCAGGGGCTACTCCAAATTGGAGCGTTGGTGGTGCATATACAAGATCCTTGAGTGACATGCGAGGATTATCCCCCAACGTTTTTGGGTGTTCTTGACCACGAAATTGACCTCCATTGTTGAACCTCTTGAGCTTGCTTCCTCTCCTTTCCCTCCTATGATTCTTGCATCTTTTTGAGGGCTTTGGAAGAGGAGATCTAGATCTACAATCCCCACCAATCAATTCCTCCTCTAAGTGAGGGGAACCCATTGGATCTAGATCTTGGAGTCATTGGTTGACTTCCACCATTGTTCTTCCTCTATAATTCCTCCCTAGCACTTGTTGCTTTGGTGGGATTTGAGAGTGAGGGATTTGAATGCCCTTGGTGTTCTTGCTTTGCATTCTTGCATAAGTGTTGAGCTCTTTACTATGATTTGTTCGAGTGAGAGGCCATGAGCTTGTTGATCTTGGAGGGTGACCTCCTAGTTGGCTTGGCGATTGGTGCCGTGGTGTCCTCTTCGTGGAAGATTGTGAAGAGACCCGGGCTTCTCCTTCGTGGAGCTTGTGAAGTGGTTGTGGAGCTTGCCATCTCCGGAGTGGAGGAAAAGCTAGCCATAAGGAAAGGGCCTATTCCTTCGTGGGATAGACTCGTAGAAGAAGGTGAGCCTTCGTGGCATTGGGAAATCCTTCATGGAATCCCACACCTCTCCAACGTGACGTACCTTACTTGTAAGGGAACACGGGAATACATCTTCGTCTCCGCGTGCCTCGGTTATCTCTATACCCGAGCTTACTTTCCTTGTGATAGTCATCGAGCTTGAAGTACTTATATCTTGCTTATCACTTGTGGTATATTTATCTTGTGCTATCTTGCTTAGTTTAACTTGTTGTTGGTGCACTTAGTTGAGCCTAGTGTATTTAGGTTTTGTGCTTGTAAAATAAACGTTAGTTTAATTCCGCATTCTATCAAGCCAAAACCATAATAATTTTGAAATTGCCTATTCACCCCCTCTAGGCGACATCTCTATCCTTTCAACAACACAACCACAAAACTCTGTCCCCAACTGGCGATGAGGTTGTCAATCTCACCGGTTTTGCTGAAAACAAAGGATTAAACGTATCGAGTGGAAGAAAGTAATAGTTTGCAGAAAGTAAATACAAAGCAGTAAACAGTTGATTGTAGATTGATGATAAAAGAAAGGACCAGGGTACATAGTTCAGTAGTGGTGGCTCTCCTTAAGATAGATGAAATGTTGGGTGAACAAATTACAGCGGGGCAATTGACAAACATCGAGAAAGCATACAAGCATATACTACTCATCTTGACTCCTTTGAGACTTGATTGGGTATTACAACATTATACATAGACCACCATCCAACTGCATCTATGACTAATAATCCACCTTCAGGTTATCATCCGAACCCCCTCCAGTATTAAGTTGCAAGCAACAGATAATTGCATCACGAATTGCGTGTAAAGTAAACAATATGATTGTTCTATGAACAAAGGTGATGCAGCCCGTCCTGTGGACGCTACTACATCCACAACGCCAAGTCCCCAAGATCGTCCCCAAGTCAACCAAGAAGATGGACCAGGAGCAGCCAGCTCCAGCACGAGAGTCTCCGCCGTCATCGCCCCCGAGTGTCCGCCCGGAACCAGCCGAAGTGTCCGGCGCGACTCGGCCGGAGTGTCCGGCCTGCCCCAGCCCCAACCTGGCATGGACATTCAGAAGGCCAGTTCAGACACTACTCGGACACTACCCGGAGTGTCTGGCTACCCCGGACTGTCCGGTCACTCCGACCCGGACTGTCCGGCCCAAGTGATGGGCCTGCGAGCCAACAGCTGGGCCCTTGGCCCATGTACCCCTCTATTTCGCACCAAACCCTAGTTTTATGCCCAAACTACCCCTGAACTTGTGGCTGGCCTATAAATAGAGCCCCCACCCCCTCATGTATCCCTTAGGCATAGATGATAGACTAAAGACAACCCCCTTTGTGGAATCTCTAGTTTTTCCTCATCCCCTTCTACCAAAGGGGATCGACTATCGTCACCACCTCATTGGAGTTTGCATCGTGCCTCCCTCGTTGTACAAGGCCTTGGCATCGGTGTCCCTTTGCCAAGACGTCAAGACCCTCTCCAAGGTGTTCTTCCCTCTCCGCTTGGGATTGACGGGAGCACGTTGACCGATCTTTCCTTGCGAGGATTCTATCGGACCGGTGGCCACCGGTGAGAGCAATCGGCCTTGTATCGTGTGTGTTTTGCGTGTGTTCATCGTGTTCTTCGCGAGGTGTGCGTCCGCTTCTGCTACCTTCTCCCTTTCCCATCGATTTGACCACGAGATCCGTGAAGATCGGGCCACCCTAGAGGTTTGCCCTCATCATCTGGTATCAGCAGCTTTTGGTTGCCACGGATTTCTCATCGATTTGGTCTTTTCCCCCATAAATTCGAAAATCCCCAAAAAATAGCCCCAATTTCGTGTTTTGGATCGATCTGTGAATTGAGTGTGTTTTGGTAGGTTTTGATCTGTGGATTACTTATTAAACTTGTTGATCTACCTTCCCCTGCGTTCACATGGCCTAATTCCTTGATTTCCCCCATCAATTTGAGGTTTTGGTTCGAGTTTTTCCGCCAAAACTCGTCTTGTTCGTGTTCTGGAATATCGGGTTCGACCGGACCGGACTGTCCGGCCAAAACAGACTGGAGTATCTGCCCCGCCGGAGTTTCCGGCCTAAATTGACCGGAATCTCCGCCCCGGCCGGACTGTCCGGCCTGCGCGCACCGGACTGTCCGCTCCCTGCTGACAGAAAAATCTGCTTCACGATTTTGAGCATAACTTTTGCATACGAACTCAGATTTTGGTGTTCTTTAGCTCGTTTTGAAGAGGAGGAGGAGCTCTACATCATCATATCCGTGGTTCATGTTATCTACTCCATCAAAATTCCGTGAGCAAGGCGAAATCCACCAATAAAGGGTGAAGATTGGCGACGGAAGGTATAAAAATTCCGCGACTTCTCCCCACTTGCATCCCTTTGTGAGCTACACTATCTTTGCATTCAACAAACACCTATTGAGACTAGTTCCTCCTATGATTGCTTGGGCTATGCACATTTGATACTTGTAGAATTCCGAGCAAAAGTTGTGAGCGCACTATCTCATATAGTTATCTTGTATAGTTGTTGGCACAAAGAAGAGGCAAGTGAAAAAGAAAAACAAAAACAAAAAAAATAGAAAAAGAAAAAGAAGAAAAAGAAAGAAAGAAACAAGTGCCTCGTAGAATAGGAAGCGCAAGCTCGATGAACATCAAATAGGTGGTACTTATTGTGCATATCTTGTAGCCCACCAATTTATTGCAATCGAACTAGCGTCTCTCCTTGCACTTGTGCGACACGAGCTTATAGTCTTCGCTAGGTAATCATTTGGTTCTTAGCTCACTTTCTCCGTCGCGCAAGTCCCATTTATCCCACCGTGTGTGTTTCCTTGTACATATTTCCTTCTTGTGGATTGACTTGTTTTGCTTTGTGATCATTGTGGTTCTTTACTTGCCATTACAACATCTTGATTTCGGATTGTTCTTGGACACGCCACCTTCCATACCTATCCACCATAAGCTTTGTGTGTGTGTGTTTTAGTGGTTAGTTGGTTTTGGTGTTCCGCGTGAACTTCACTTTGCTTGGTTTTGATTGCTCTCAAGTGTTGCCACTTGCACGATACTATCTTCCAAGGTAAAGTAAGGTTTGGCGTTGCATTCCTAACCCCCTACCACTTCCATATACAACACTTGGTCTTGTGAATCATGTCTAGGGACTCTGGAACCGAGGAGGATATCTATGAAGAATCCATGATGAGCCACCATGACTCCACAAGTATAGAGGACATGATGGAGCACTACACCGACAATGGCTCCGCATGCTTTGAGGACCCGGAGCATTGCACCTATGACGGCTCCACATGCATGGAAGACATGGAGCACGTCATCAACTATGGATCCTCAAGCATGGAGGACTTAGAGCTCTACATCGACAATGGCTCCTCATGCATGGAGTACATGGAGCACTACACCGACAATGGCTCCACATGCTTGGGTGATATGGAGTACTACATCAACAACGACTCCCCAAGCATGGGCGAATTCGAGTGCCTCAACGACGACGCCTCACCAAGCATGGAGGACATGGCGAGCTTCACCAACTTCGAGGGCTCTTCCATGAGCCATGAAGAATACCTCCACCGCTTGGAGATGGAGGAACACTACGCCAAGCTAGCGGAGACGCATCATTAAGAAACCATGACCTTCAAGGCCAAGCGTGCCACACCAAAGGGCACCACCTACTTCGATGATCCACCTCCAAGGCGTCAAGCGCCACCACCTACATGGCGTCATGCATCACCATCTCCAAGGCGACGAGCGCCATCACCTCCAAGCCGTCAAGCGCCACCATCTCCAAGGCACTAAGCACGACCATCTCCAAGGCGTCAAGTGCATCTATCTCCAAGGCATCAAGTGCCATCTACTCCAAGAAGAGTGGCGCCCAAACATCATCTTCCACACAAGGCGCCACGACGCAAGAATCTTCATCGACATACATCCTCTAGAGATCATCACCAACATCAAGAGGATACAAGACGTCGTTCAAGGCATCTTCGCCATGAAGACGAAGAATACATGTTGAGCACCATCCATAATGCTCAACCAAGCTCAAGAATACACCACCATCACAAGAAGAGTGCCAAGGACAAGGATCATCGTCGCGAGCGTCATGTGGATGATCAAGTGCGCCATCTACATCAACCTTTGGCAAGGCACGCCAATGACCTCCGTCTTCACCATCATAAGGCACCTTCAACTACTCGTGCCACCACCAAAATGGCACCAAGAGCAAGCTCTCCTCTACGCCATCAAGCTTCAACGCCAAGACTTGACATCCTAGATGACGCATGCAACCTCATGGATGAGGAGGACGAAGACCTCTACTTCGCCAAGTTGGACGAGTACGTCAAGAGGACTACACAAGCCAAGGTACAAGATGGCAACGACAAGGTCAAGAATGGTGAGCATGGGACTTTCCCTTCACCAAAGGAGGCGCAAGGAGTTGAGAGAACCGAGCCTACCCCCATATGCTTGAGTGATGATGTGGTACCAATCCCAACTTAGCGAGGATTCTATCGGACCGGTGGCCACCGGTGAGAGCAATCGGCCTTGTATCGTGTGTGTTTTGCGTGTGTTCATCGTGTTCTCCGCGAGGTGTGCGTCCGCTTCCGCTACCTTCTCCCTTTCCCCTCGCTTTCCCATCGATTTGACCACGAGATCCGTGAAGATCGGGCCACCCTAGAGGTTTGCCCTCATCAAAAGGAATATTGTTTTCTCCCTAGTAGCAACAGCACATCTAGTACCTTAGAGATTTCTGTCACTTCCCCAGATTACCAGAGGCATGAACCCACTATCGAGCATAAATACTAACTCTTGGAGTTGCTAGCATCTACTTGGCCAAGATAGCTACTAACAACGGAAAGCATGCAAGATCACAAATAACAAAGACATGATAGAATCAATAATCAATCTGAAATAGCATCTCAATATCCATCGGATCCCCGCAAACACAACATGTAGGAATTACAAATAGATGATCTTAATCATGAACGGAGCTCACAAGATCTAAACATGATAGCACAAAGGAGGAGAACCAGCCATCTAGCTACTACATGGACCCGCAGTCTAGAGATGAACTACTCACGCATCACACCGGAGGCTTGCATGATGATGAAGAAGGCCTCCAGGGTGAATTCTCCCCTCCGGTAGGGTGCCGGGAAGAGCTTCAGATCCCTCTCGATCTAGGGATGGAGATGACGGCGGCTACAGACTCTTTCGTGGAGTTTTGATCGGGTACTTTGGTTTTCTGTATCAGAGGTAATATATAGACGGAAGGAGAGGCCGAGGGGGTGCCTGGGGCGGCCAGACCACCCCCTGGCGCGGGCCAAGCCTAGACGCGCGGCCAGGTGGTGTGGCCGGGCCCCAGCCCCTCTCCGTCTCGTATTTTGGCTCCTGGTGTCCCTCGGTGAAAAACTGACTTTGGCTTTTGTCCCGTCCAATTCTGAGAATATTCATTTTCTGACTTTTCTGGAACCAAAAACAGCAGAAAACAGGCAGCTGACACTGTCGCTCTTGTTAATAGGTTAGTCCAAGAAATCATATGAAAAGTACTCCAAAGTATAGACAAAACATAAGAAAGTAGATAAAACCAAGCATGGAACATAAAAAATTATGGATACGTTAGCAACGTATCAAGGGGACGACACACTAAGCTACAAGGCCGTGTCACGACCGAAGAGCAGAACTCCAGGAGACCAACTCCGCCTCCAAGATGATAGAAGCCAACACACCTATCACCCAAAGATGCCAGGAGTCAGCGAGGTATAACGGCATGGCCGCACCAGATTGGAGGAGGCGTCGACCAAGAAGCGCCGTCAACAGTGTACATAGCGCCCCGGAAGCCCAAGCTCTGGCGGTGGCCATCAACGACTCAACTGGCGCACCGAGGGCTCATCGAACCACCCGAGCGGCGCCTCCAACAAGGGAATGACATAGATGCATCGCCGTCGCCCGATCCATAGACCAAATCAAGGTTTCCCCCGATGATCGACGTGGGGAGGCCAAGCATGACGACGCCTCCAGGAAGGTGACGGCGCCCGCGGGCGTCGCCGTCGTCAGCATCATGCAAGGATTTCTCCCGGCCCTGCCGCCGACCCCAACGCCCAAAGTACGTACAGCAAGGAGCTGCCTTTTGGAACCATAGCCGACGAGAGGCGAGCCAAAGATGCCGACGGCGGGGCAGGTTGTGTCTACCACCGTCCCACCTCGATCACCCGAAGAACGGGGGATGGACGGAGGGGATCCAGCCCACCGCCGCCTGGCCGACCGCCGGCACCACCACAGTGCCCAGCAACCAACGCCACCAGGCGCCACCGCGCTTGCCTACTGCAGGGGCCCAAACTGCAGGCATGCCCAAGCCCATCTAGGCCTGGACGAGCCCGCAGCTCCCACCTGCTACAGCAGGGCGCCTCCGCCGCCGGGAGGTTGCACTGCTCCGCCGTCGCCGTACTCGCGTGCGCATCCGGGATCCCGCGGCACCTCGCCGCCGCATCCGCGCTGGAACACGCGCCGCCGCCGCCAGATCAGAAGCTGCCCGCGCGCTCGGAGAGAGCCCCGCCGCCGCCGTCGCCACCCGGGCTTTGCCGGCTGGACCTCTGGCGGCGGCGAGGAGGTGGGGGAACGAGGGGAGGAGGAGCTAGGGACGACGGCGGGGTTCTCCCCCCGTGTCGCCTGGGTCGGGCGACACGGGGGTCACGAGACTCTGTTTCCGTACTCAGCCAGTTTTATTTTGACTTGTCAAAATCTATATTCAGGCTATGTATACCTCCGTATAGGTGTACTCGGTCGAGCTGAGTATACTCCACGTTCTTACCGACAGTTACCTTCTCCTGTTATCGTGATCTACATCTTTGCATGCCATGTTTTTAAATTTTGTTGATGCTGCTATATACCTCCCGATTTCTGCCTCCCGCGGTGAGTACGGTGAGTATACGTCTAAAAGAACCATACAGGTTCGGATAGGCTCGTCCGGTCTTCGAAATGAATTTATCGAGTTATTGTTGTCCAAATTTAAAAAGTAGAGGAGGACACCGAAGCAAAACAGTGTAACTAAACCGGAGCTCACGCTAGCCAAGCAGCTGAGCTATTTGTTTTAGCTGTAAGTGAACTCTCGCTCCACGGCCCCAAGAACAGGATCATGACACATTCCAAAGTTCTCCTACTTTCTTCAATCCATATTAGTTGACTCAAATTTATCTAGATTTATATGTATCTAGTTAGATATTTAGTCTAGATATATCCGTATCTCGACAAATTTGAGTAAGCTTCGGAAGAAGTACTACGTACACCTTAGTACCTCAAAATTCAAGCTGTGATCTCGGGTGTCGGTGTGGCAGTGGCACCGGTGAGTGGTCAGTCACTGTGGATGAGAGCTCATCAGTACGAGTAACCAGCAGTCGCCATTAAAATGGCTGGTCCTACAGCCATTTAATACCAGTGATTATCACTAACCTGTTGCACAAAATAAAGAAGGGACAGTGATGCTTTAGCCTAAACCTAACCAGGTTTACCAGTGGATAGCTTGGGTGGGGCAATAGAATAGACCTCTATTCTTTACTGCTTTCTCCGAAGATTTTTATTTATTTCCTTTTTTCGGGAAAGAACCTAAACAAGTTAGTTTTCTAGCATACGAATTATTGTCTCTGTCTTTTATTCCGTACAGGACAGGGTGTAAGTCTAGGGCAATCTCTTGACTGAATATCTTGTGGTCTCCCAAATGCTTGGGCCATCGCATTGCACGGTCGCTGCGATTTGTGACTACTGATTAGAGGATGCGCTGGCTTTGCCGACACACCAGTACGCCCCACTAGCTCTATTAGTGCATCTGATATTGACTTGCTCTAAACAAATTGCGGTTGAGTATTATTTCTAAAGTAGCATTGGAGTGCAACATGAACTACCAGCATATGTCTACCCATATATATTTAAACATGCACAAGAAACTAGTACTTCCTCCGATTCTAAATAATATTCTTAGATTTGTGTAGAATCAAAAGTATTTGTCATGTTTTAGTGCTAGATACATCTGAATCTAGACAAATCGGAGAATAATAATTAAGATCGGAGGGGTAGTATATATGTCCTATTTCTGAGAGGAAATAAACATTATGAGGGTTTGAAATTGTGGGTGATGAGGCCGGGCATCTGTTCCTCTACTCAACTTAGAGTCTGAGATGGGATCGGTTCTCATTACCACACGTATATAATTATTTTGTTGGCAAGAATAAAAGCTTCTTTAGCAATTGTATGGGCGGTTGATCCGTCACCTCACCAACTCACTATCATCTCACCATTAATAGGCTCCTTTTTGCCAGTTCTGTACTTCTGTAACAGGATAAGTATTACAAGCTGCTTTTGGAATCGCAAGTATCCCCACGAAGCCAAAAGTATCACACGCGAAACCTAAACAAATTCGTCCAGAATATGCTTGGCTCAACATAGCAAGCAAGACGCACGGATTGCATCATAGGGCACTCAGCAGGCTGTGGCACCTCTAATCATAGGAAATATCAAGCTCCCCGATAGACTTCTATTCTTGAGTTCTAACTTGCACCACCTAATTGTCACTAGCTTTACAGTCATACAGTGTGCACAACGTTTTTAGAATTTTGCTCTAGATTTTACATGTATAATTTCGATTTGCACCACATCTTTATTCGAGAACCGGATTTGGGAGGACGTAACCACCTTTCTCGGCCTTGCATGGTTCCTCATCTTTCATCTACTCACCTCGGAATAGGGGTAGAATATCTAAGAATATTGGGCAAATGAGCAATCGAGAATCTTTGGTGACCAACCCGAGAGAAATTCATGGTGGTTTGGTGGAGGCACGAGTGATGCCAAATACCATTGGGGGTGATATGATGCCAATTTTTTGTTGCTTTGAATACCTATCCATGATTTACTAATAAGATGGAAACCAACGATTTGATCATTGCTTGGTCAGATATAGCAACGACAAGGTACTTGCAACATCTCCATTCGGAAGGCATTGTCTTCAAGGTCGATAGTGTGGCCTTTGTTGGTTGAATATAACAACAATGGTATGTTCACTCGGATCAACACATTTTAGTGGAACACATACTCCCTCTCTAGGTGCACCTGTAGGGCGTCACATCGCTATCTCATTCGCGTGGGTGTGGTGGCTATTGCATGCCTATAGTGACGAGTTGATTTGTCTGACATGTTATCGATGTGGAGATCTCTTGAACGCACGATTGGTTTGTGTGCGGTGTACACATTTTAGGATGAAAATCCTTGGCCATGCTTCCATTGACTAGATCATGCACCCAAGGACGCACGTCGCCTCCTTTTTAATGGTTTTGCTTTGAATAATGAAGTTGGTGACTTAATTCCAATATTGTCTTCACAATGCATCATCGAAATAAGAGGCTAGAAGATATACAGTCTTAATTATCTTTACAAAAAAGCTTCTGGTCACAAAGTGTATTGCCACAAACTTAATAAATCAAGGTTTGCCCGTAGTTCTTAGTTTCTTACCCGTTTAGCTTGTAGTTTGACAACGAACTATGTGCCCAAGTTAACATAATTTAATAGAACACAATACAATGCAAAACCATATCGCGTCAGGCTACCTCCATCCACTTTTTTCCAGGAATTGTATCAAGTGAACGTAGTTAGTCTCTAGACGTGACGCACCAGAGCCGTTCATTGAGCAAGCACAAATACACTGTATTCATTTAGCATGCAAAAAATAAAAAAAATTGGTGACCATGGAAGCATAAACATAATTGCTAAGGTCACACTATGAAGAGAGAAAACTTCTCACATCATCAAACCGAGAGATGATTTTGAGAATAAAAAAGTTTATAGCTCAATCCACCTGCTCAATTCGCCTTCCTACAATTGGTATTGTATCGAATAGGGATTTGAAACTAAAGCCATGTTGGATATGGTTTAGTAAATTCTTTCAGATGCTTTTGTTCCGAACTTACTAATGCACCAGATACCATTATGTTTTGTAACAAGTAACCATGTTAGCTAGTAATTACATTACCATCCTTGGTTTTACTATTTGATGACAAGTATATTACCACCGTTTTCATAGTGGTAAATGTTACCAAACAATCTGGTAAGTGTAACATCATCATGCTACTAAGTAACGACAATTATCGTGGTGCTACACCATGTGCTATTTTTTTAGGAGACGATATTGTTACTCCTCCCATGGTTACAACTTGATACCTTTCACTGAAACAAAGCTGACATGAAGATGGATCATAAACAAGATATGCAGTATGAGACTTAAAACATATTTGCTTTCTAAGTTTACAAAGATCCGTGATAACATTAACATTTGTCTTTGGTGCATGTATGCATAGAAGATGGTACTTTAGTCCATTTCCACCTTGCAAAAGCCTAAGATATGTCGCGGGTAGTCCAATTCTGATACTCATGTGACATAATGGAAATCATCTTGGTTTAGACATCAAATCGGTCTGTTTTTTAAATAAATGGTGACAAGAGAGATCAATACGAAATGCTGAGAGTCAATCTGCTATCTCCATAATTTCGCAAAAAGAAATATAGCTGATAATTAGGTGAAGGGCAGGATATAGTTGTTTTAGAAAACTACAAGGTATTTTTATTTTCATCAACTGTTAAGATGCATCAGGTAAACAATGTATCTGGTTATTAGCAAACGCAGACTGTTCTGAATTGACATACCATGCTCTATCGCTCCATTTTGGTACTAGTGTGTTTACCTCTTGAATTGCACTCTGTCTATAGTTACTTAGCTTGTCAAAATGTTTGATATGAGTAGTATAAGTCAGTTGTTGTTTTCCTTTTACTTACCTATTATTTTCTTCGTTGTTAAATATAAGGCATCTTGCACGGTTCAATTTGTAGTATCAAAACTTTAGCAACAGATATAGTATTTGGTTGTGGCAATGGAACTGGGGACGACCTCCCATTTTGCTCTATTTTTTTATTTGGTTACATCTGATTATATCTTCATTTATCCAAAAGCCACTACTCTCTGTTTACTAATATAAACATTTTTTCAAACTGATATAATTTGTTGAAACATTGCATATTAATGAACAGAATAAATATTTGTTCCGTCATAAGTTAATTACAACTTTTTTAGATAAACACACCCGATGTTTATCTAGATAAAGTTGAGTCAATTAATTTGAGAGTGGATACGATAAAAATAAAATAATTTGAGAGTACTTTTTATTTTTAAAATTAAAACACATTAGTCCTTCATTAAACCGCTTGTGGGGTCATGGCTACTGGCGGCCATGGCGTATTTAAGCTACTCCTCCCAACTTACCCCATTTGACGATTTAAATAACCAAAAGCACTCCAGAACAAGAGAGAAAGAGAAGCAAGCGCAAAACCAAACAGTAATCAAAATCCCAGACGGAGCGGAGCCTAGCAGCCGAAGCCGCGGGGCAACGAGAGCTCGGGTGCGGCGCGGGACAGCAGAAGCGTCGGCGTCGGCGCCGTGACGAGACGAGACGCCGCCACGCCCTAACCCCGCCGCCGGCGGATTCGGCCGGGATCGGAGCCCCTCTCCCGCCGTGGAACGGCCGCGGCGTGCCGGGAACCATCCGCCCGCGCGTCCAATGTCGGTAGACCGAGCCGCGGTAAGGTCCCTGTCCCGGCCAGTGCGGTGGCGGTTGGTGTGAACTGTGCGGTACAGTTGCGGAACTCCTCGCTTTTCTGCGTGTTATTACAGCCGCTAAACTCTGCCACGGATTTGTGTGTCGAGATGATACTAGTATATGATTAGTTGTTTGATGTTCTCGTGCGATTCAATTAGGTGTTCACTGTTTAGGATTCTATTGGATGGAACAGTGAGTAGTTTTTTTTATCAAAATTCGAACACGAGACACGCACTGGTGCTGCCGGATTTCTGACTCTGCATATATCCTTTTGCAGAAATCGCCTAGGACGTGGAGCTGATCGAAGATATGTGAAGATTTGGGTATTTATTAGAGACTAAATTTTGCTGTAGCGGCTGTGTTCAAGATGTTGGGTACCACGGAGTCGCGGATGGACCAATACGAGATCATGGAACAGATTGGCCGTGGCGCCTTTGGTGCTGCCATCCTCGTGAACCACAAGATTGAGAAGAAAAAGTATGCTGCATCATTGCTTCTAGTTAGCTACAGAGTTTGTTTCCCCTTCGAGAGGTAGGTGGTTGATATCTCACTGGTTTGCAGGTATGTGCTGAAGAAAATACGGCTCGCGAGGCAGACAGAGCGCTGCCGCAAGTCTGCTCATCAAGAGGTCAGTAAAGCATGAGAACTCGTTAGGATTTATTGGTTCATCGATTAGTGTTGCTTTAAGGAATTGATAGACGAAAGGAAAATTGCAGATGGCCCTTATCGCCCGCCTGCAACATCCTTACATTGTTGAATTCAAGGAGGCGTGGGTTGAGAAGGTTTGTTCTCTTGGAGCATATATCTGCATGTGCCATTCTTTTCTTCTTCTTTTATCTAGCTTACTATGTGAGCGACGACTGATGACAGGGTTGCTACGTTTGCATTGTGACTGGATACTGCGAAGGCGGCGATTTGTGAGTGTGTTTTTGGGGTTGTGGAGATCAATTGTTGCTGCTACTGCCTTTCTATTGACTCTGTTTTGTCTCGCTGTGTCCTTTCTTGTAGGGCTGAACTGATGAAGAAAGCAAATGGGACATACTTCCCAGAGGAGGTAATTAGTCATTACTGACCTTTTTCCTATTCCTTTTGTTTCATGATTTGGGTAAAAAATATTCTAAAGCGTGCTTACTGTTGTGAACAATCATCAGAAACTGCTAAGATGGTTTGCTCAATTGGCTCTAGCTGTTGACTACCTGCATTCGAACTATGTTTTGCACCGGGACCTCAAGGTACGTGAAAAATTAATAACGATGCTTTCATTTAGTTTATCAAACAGTCAGTAATATGATGTGTCCTTATCTTTTCTGCAGTGCTCAAACATATTTCTCACAAAAGATCAGGACATTCGTCTTGGTCAGTATCTCCTATTAAATCAATTCTCTTATATTTTATTCCATCTGTATTCCGCACAATGCTTTATGCCGGAGTTTAAATATCTCTAGTTTACTTGCAGGGGATTTTGGCCTGGCTAAGACGTTAAAGGAAGATGACTTAACCTCTTCGGTAAACTTCTCTGTTATTCCTCCCATCTTCTATTGCTCTTTCTGTCTTGTAATCATGCAAGGGAACACACATAATGATTAATCATGTACATTATATTCCCAGAACCTTATATGTTAGCATGATGCTTTTTTAGGTTGTGGGAACTCCGAATTACATGTGCCCAGAGCTGCTTACCGACATTCCATACGGATTCAAGTCAGACATATGGTCTCTTGGTAACATTACCTACTTTTAAGGAGATTCTTAATTAATGTTACACACCTTTTTCATATAAACAGAACTGTCTTGCTTCTAAAATGTAATGACATTCACCACTTTTAACTGATATATAGGATGTTGTATGTATGAGATGGCTGCTCATCGACCTGCTTTCAAGGCTTTTGTGAGTTCTATCAGCTCATGTTCTTAAATCACCTATATAAAAGTAAATTTATAGCCAGAGATCATTTCACTTTTTATCAGTTCATACTTCATGTTCGTTACATTGTACACATAATTACCTGCCCATGGATTTTATGTAGCTTGTAATAGCTTGTATGCAGAAAGTTCCCTCTGAAAGCCAAAGCCAAAAGCACATTTTGGGTGCTTTTTTTTTGGCTTTTTTCGAAAAGGGGTTATATCCCCAGCCTCTGCATCGGTTGATGCACACAGCCTTTTATTAAAAGATCATCATCTAAAGTACAAAGTACAAAAAGGAAAAAGTAAGCCTAACCAAACACCCAAGTTTTACTAGAACAGTTGAAGCACAATAGGTGTGTAGGTTGCTATCAACAAATATAGTGAAAGATCATCAAAATATCACTTTTTTTTTTGGAAATAGGCGCTTTATATTACTTAAAAGGTTTAATTATTACACCCGGCCTCTGCATAACTAGGATGCACATAGCCGCACAAAGGTCGCACAAGAACAAAAATTAAGGAAACAGGCGAAATACAACAGAGCCATGGGCACTATAGATCGCCTGAGGTGGAGTCGCCTAAGCAGGTGGAGGTCCGATTCTGAGATCATGCCGCCACCCATGTCAGGAAAAAATATCCCTCGCCTTGTCCTCCAAGCGCACACAGACCTTCGTAAACAGGTCGCGCAACTCCACCCGATGTAGAGACGACCATGAACGCAGAGTAGCTGTGCACCGGTAAATAACCTGCATAAGAGAAGATATTTTATCATTAAAAACCTTGTCGTTTCTACATAGCCATAGCGACCAGATTACGGCAAGCACTCCCACCCTAATAAGAATTCTTTATTTCTGCTCAATCCCATGTAGCCAATTACCAAATATATTGGTAACGCTACGGGGAGGAGAAAGTCCAGAAGCTCCTTGGATGACTAACCATATAGACAGAGCAAATTTACAGTGGAAGAATAAATGTTATTTACAGACTATATGGTTTCCACCCTCTTTCGTTAGTAGGGAAAGATTTAGCATTGGCTCCTTCCTTTTGAGAGGTTGTGGCATACTAGCATTAGCATCTCCATCGAATAAGTTTTTTCCCACTTCTATCATATTCAGTATTCACTTAAGTAAGCTAAAAGAAAATTGCTTGTCAATTAAGAAGCACTCACCTCTTCATTATGTGTAGAAGTACGTCACTATCTTTGCAATAAAAATATTGTGCATGTGCAGTTTTCATGCACATGCATAAAATTAGATAGAGAAGGATGGGTTTCGTTTCCAGCTCAAGAGCCCATACTGGAATATAGTTCTCCATGGTACATCCAGGAAACTCATTTCTGGATTTATGTGAATGATGTAGATCTTATGTCTCGTGGACTTTCAAAACGTGTTTCAAGAGGTCTACTGCTCCCTCACTTTATGTTTGAATATTTTTCTTACAAGCAGATCCATCCATACCTAAGTTAACTCAAAAGTGAAGCTTTCTTCGGAAACAATGATACTGATTATTAGTTTATCTGCATGTGATTTTTGTAGAATTGCTGGACTGTAGTTCTTCAATTAGATTCTTTGTCAAATGTTCATGCTAGTGGATAGCATGTACCAATCGGATGGTGTTATTGGTTTTAAAATTGCAAAAATTAAGCTGTTCCTTGAACTTTCTCCTTATTTGCTTCAGGATATGGCTGGACTGATAAGTAAAATAAACCGTTCCTCTATTGGCCCTTTACCTACTTGCTACTCTTCATCTATGTAAGTGCACCTTCATGGTATATTTTTTAGTCAGGCATGGAAGTTTTGTTTCCTTATAGTTCATATTTATAGTAATTTTACAATTTCTTATTGTCATAGTTGTTATTGTGATATTCTGAACCATTCTATCCTTTCCAAACCTGCCATCTAGTTCTTTAATATGTTGTCTTTTAACCTTTTCAGAATAGAGCACTTTTATGGTAGTAAATCATGTCTGCCAGCAGATGCATTATTTTTATCCTATTATAAAATATTACCTTTCTGTTATCATATTGTGATCTGATCCTAGTCGACGGCTAGCTAAAATGGTTCCCTTGTTGCTGCTGGTTGCAGGAAAATACTTATCAAAAGCATGTTGAGAAAAAGTCCTGAACATCGGCCTACTGTAAGCTACTGTGTACATAGAAACCTCCCTACAATACATATTACCACATTTACTCGATTTTGACATTATTTATTACTCTTTGTAAACAGGCGTCTGATATTTTGAAAAATCCATACCTGCAACCTTATGTTAATCAGCATCGCCCATTTGCTGATGTACCACATCCCATGCGATCTCCTGAGAAATCCATTACCAGTTCACGTAGCAGTCGGAGAAGCATGTCTGGGAGCCAGTGCAGTAGCATTTCTGGCACTGGCAGTGATATGGATAGCATACAATCAAGTGAAAGAACCACATCAGGGCTAGCTTCAAGTTCCAACAACACCATTGAGACTGAAAGTGCTGAAGCTACTAATAATGGATTAATTAACAGATATTCAATACCACATGATATTAAAAGCCATAAGGACATTGCTAGTCCTGAACTGGAGAAGCAAGATTCGTCCAAATCCATACATGTTGATCAGCGTCCCAAATATGCGAGTAAGCAGCCAAAAATTATCAAGAAGATACTAACAACTCTAAGAGAGGAGACTAGTAAGCTCAGGGCAAACAATTCACCTTTGAGAGCGAGCCGTGTAAAACTATATTCACCTGGCCATAGAGAGCGCTCGTCAGATGATTCAAAACAAAACAGTGACATTTCCTCCAGTTCAAAGTCTAGTGAAGTGAGATCACATGAGTCAGCAAAGGTCGACTGTGATACTGTGAAACAGATGCAAGCATCTCCTCCCCCGAAGCATTTGGTGAGGATTCATCTTTTTCTTGTGCTGACCACTTCTTTGTGTGTAACTAATTTTTTCCTGGTTCTATCTTGCAGTCACCAATTGTTGAACATTCTGCAAAATTGAAGATTAAAGCAGATGAGCTGCAGCAGCTAAACCCGACCAAGCAGACAACTGGAAATGTCCATGTAGCTGAAGGGAAGGGCAAGAACAGGGGGCTACCCAGTTTTACCAGACGCCCTAGCTTCCCTCCTCGTAGACAAGTGGGCTCAGAGAGTCCACAGCACACTGGGACAAAACGAGCTTACAATAAGGTTACCGAGGAGCATCCAAAAAGTCCTTGTCGACCTGCCGTTGGCCCAGAAATGGTTCTCGCTGAGCTTCCTGTTGTCTCAGTGGCTCCTCCAAGCCCCCTGAGTGGTGTTCACATGAAAGTGAACAATTCACAGGAGAAATCAGCTCCACCGGGGGCTATAGTGACCAAGGAAGTCAGCAGTTCTTGCTCCAGTTCCGCAATTGATTATGCTGACAGTATCAAGCAGTCTGAACCATCTGAACCTGATTCACTAGCCAACTTGGTTTCATCCTGCAAATGCTCAACCCCTGACGTTGGCATACAAGATCATGATCTAACAGATGTACCAAGCTCAGAGATCAACACAACCAATTTGAAGAGTATTTCTTTTAATGATGATATTAGTCTAAGCTCAGTCTTGGAACCATCTATTGATACAGATGTGCAAGAGTTTATTTGCAAAGATGATGTTCCCTGCAGTAAGATGGGGCAGAGCACTCCCATGGTCACTGTACAGAGTGATGAGGATAAGTTCACAGTTCAAGAGCTGCTCTTATCAGTACCATATATTGCTCCCTTTGATTCAACAGCAAAAAACATTGCCATAGACAAAGGATCCACCTCTATCCATCCGTCATCAGAGAAATCACCAGTTCCTCAGTTGAGCCCTCCAGTTGAGGACGTTATACATGTCATAAGGCACAGCAGTTTCCGCGTCAGTGGTGAGCAGGTGGTAACAGGGAGTGCTGAAATGGGAGTCCAGAGCACAGATGTTGACGAGCTTTCCACCGTGGTCAAAGAAGAAGTGGATGTGAGAAGCATCACACCGAGCCTTATACCTTCTGGACTTGTTGGTTCTTCCACTGCCAAACTCAACATTTCAGAAGCTAATGCTACCAGTCCCAAACTGGCGAATTCAGATGTGGTAAAATTGCCTGCTATCTCAGAAGTGAATTCCACTTCTCCTGAATCCAACATTAGGTTTAAGGAGGAGGCAACCTCAACAAAGGAGATACTAGATGTCAAGTCCTTCAGGCAGCGGTCCGAGGCCCTTGAAGGTCTCTTGGAGCTTTCTGCTGATCTTCTGGAAAACAATAAACTGGAGGAGCTTGCAGTTGTTCTAAAGCCCTTTGGGAAGGCTAAGGTGTCTCCTAGAGAAACGGCTATCTGGTTGGCCAGAAGTTTTCAAGGGATGATGAACGATGAAGCGAGTCGCAGCTCAACGTGAGTGCTCGTATCATATTGACCTTCTTCTTTTTGCGCTCTGAATCTGCAAAGTTGTAAAGTTTGAGCACCTCACAAGTCACACCTCTTCATATCATGTGATATATTAGTCTCATGTGTGTATCTCACTGGATTTCCAATCCCATACGGTATATTCTGTAAATAGCCCAGACTTGTAATCAGAAATAAGACATGGCAAGAATAATGTAAAATCCACATAATCAAGGTATTGAAGGTCCTGTTTATCAAACTCACCCAAAGTTGACAGAATGTGTTTTCCTGTTTGCTGTCAGTATTCGGCTTGTTGACAACTATTGCATCGAAGTTTAGCATTGGATCCCATGCAGAAGCTGCATTTTCTCGTACCCTGATTTCTGATGTTAAGTCTTCTCACTGCTCCATTTGATCTAATCCTATCAATTCGCAAGTCTTAGACATGCTTAATATCTACATAATCAAGGTATTGAAGGTCCACCTTTTTTCTTGCGGGGATTGATGTCCACTTTCATAATCATCAGACTCACCCAAATTCGACAGAACGTTTTTGGGGTTGCTGTCAGTATAATATTTTCGTTGACAACTGTTGTCATCCCACACATAATAAGCATTGAAATAGTTTACTATCCAGCCATCAAATTTAGCATCGGACAGAGTTATCTGCAGGCCGAGAGCTGCATCTTCATGCTCTTATTTCTCAAGACCGAAATTGGATAACCATATTCCTACAAGGATATACTAATATGTCTGATGCATACATGCTCCATCTGATCTGCTCATATCGAATCTCGAGTGCTAGACTTAGCTATGTACTTCCACAGTTCTACTCCTCTGTCCTTGGCTGCATTCGCTTTCTTTGTTATTTCCACCTGGCGATCAGCTCGTACCATCCTGCTGCCGGCATTTCTTAAGCATCGATCTCTCGTCGTCGCATGCCTGCAGTGTAGCCTGTATTGCAGCTACGAGCCTTGAGGGTCTCGTCAGTTCCAATAACATTGTATGTATCTGCCCACCAACAACGCCGCCGCGACATTGTTATCGGCCTCGAACAACCTCGTCCTTTATATATCTACCGATCCCTAATGCAGTCGTGTGACTCGTGTCACGTCACCTTATCCTCCTCTGGCCATGGAACAGCAACCTCGGCGAGACCAGGACACCCATGCCGACGCCTTGCCCGGCTCCAACGCTCCTCCTCCGCTGCGCCGCCGCCGTATGAGCCCGCTTCGCATCTTTTTCATAGTCTTCGTCACCGTCTGCGCTCTCGTCGGCATCATCGTGCTCCTCGCCTGGCTCATCTACCGGCCCAGCAACATCCAGGTGTCCGTCGACGCCGCGACGCTGTCCCGGCTCGTCGTAAACTCCACGGCGAGCCCGACGGCGCTGTCGCTCAACCTCACGGCCGGCTTGACCATCACCAACCCGAACAGGCGGGTGGCCGTCTACTACCACCTGCTGCGCGCGGAGGGGCTCTACCAGGGCGAGCGCTTCGACCGGATCGCCCTGCCGATCTCGTTCCAGCCTGCGAACCGCGCCGACGTGGTGCGGGCCGTGCTCACGGGGACCTCGGCCGGCGGCGGCGGCGGTGATCAGTCGCCGGAGTCGTTGTACCCGGTGGACCTGTGGCTCGACGGCGTGGTAAGGTACAGGTACGGCGGGTTGATGACCACGTCGCCCAGCACGCTGTCCGTCAAGTGCCCGCTGCTGCTGCAGCTCATGGTCGCCTCGGGATTGGTAGAGTGTACTGTGAATTTGTGATCGGCTCGTGGATTTAGTTTTGCTGCCTTGTCGTCCATGTTTGGTGTGCTTGTTCTCTCGAAAAGACAATCTGGCTCGAGTGCTTAGCGCGTGGTTTGGTTTCTTCCCGGTGAATTTTTACGGCCTTGGACGCAACGCGAGAGACTTTTGTTCATAAAACTCAAAATCTTGTCCATCCAACCCTTACAACATAACCCCTACCCATATTTTTTTTTAGAAACACAGTACAAACGTAGACGCTCACAATGCGTACATACACTCACCCCTATGAACACATGCACGCACACCCTACCCCATGAGCACCTCCGAGAGACTGAGCCTGCGGGTCTTGAGATTGACGAAGTCACCACAGGCGCCTCGCTATCGACGGAAACGTCGCCTCCCACTGAAAGAATATTCCGCCTTTATGAGACACCCCCTACCCATATTTTATACTATTGCAGTACTTCTTCGTGCGGTAGGTTAAAACTTTATAAAAAAGCATCACAACATTTTGAAAACACTATTGCAGCAAAAACATATGAGCATAACGTAGCAAATTCCCACTAGTTGTAACAAAACTATGTACCTCGTAGCAGATATTTGCAAAAAGTCAACACACGTATGCAGACTAGGAGGACGGCATCAACGGTTCCTGGCTTCCAGATCTGACTTCCACGCGAGGAACACATCGAGCTTGGAGTTGGTGTCTTCAAGCACCATGGTCACCACTGTGGCTACGGAGATGGTGATGGACTCCGCGATCGAGGTCATGGTTGCATCCAAGCCCGTCTTTATCACCAAATCCATGTTGACGAGAAGGAGATCGCGAGCAATGTGCTCCTGCTGCTGCTTCCTAGTATCCATTTCTGCTACAGACATCCACGCAACCAAGAAAATTGGGTGGAGTTCGGCTTTGGATACAAAGTATTATGGTAGCACTACTCTCAATCTTAGATACAGTAGTTCGACAGTATAATTCGAAAGGAATTACAACGAGATTGTCTTGGAAAGGAAGAAGACTACATGAAGAAGGAAGTCGTAGTATGGGATGCCAAGGAAAGTTGTTGTCAGTGCAGTGATCCAAGCCAAGATGCCATCGTGCTTGTAGTTGACCTTACCTTGTGTAGTGTCTCGACCTGCGGCTCACATGTGAGGCATGTTTGGTTGCTCGCATGCCCCCCTCGCTCCACTTGGTCGTACTCAGACTGCAAGCGCGTGTTCGGGCTCTTCCTAACTTCTGCATCCCGTTTCGTTGCCTCGAAGACACTCTTCGATAGCCTGGCAAAAACCGATGCATGTTGTTTGGTGGGCTGTTTTAGGCTTCGCAGAAACTGAACGTGTTGTTTGGTTGTGTGCAAAATGTGTTGTGTGATAATCTCTTCTTGAAATGGTGAGGTTAATAGCCATTTATGCACAACTAAACAACAATAACAAGACTACATTGCCCCTCAAAAAAACAAGGCTGCATTACAAGCTTCTATTTAAACTAGACCGCATCATAACAGAACCATAGAAGATAGTACCAAGTTCACAACACACACGATTGTTTAGATGACACACGATTGTTCACATGTCACATATACTTACTAGACAAGACAAATAATTAAGCACCATAAAGTTGATCACCAGAACCATTCACTTGTCGATCATTGCAAGGGTTGGACCGTGCATGCCCTTCTTGACCACCTCAGTCACGGAGTAGTCGAAGACGGTGACCTTCTAAATATCACCCTTGAAGACCTTGAAGGTCAGGAAGTAGCCGAGCTTGATCTGGTGAGCAATGGAAAAGGCTAGACACCCTTGGTCCATGGCAACCCTACTATTCACATCCTTCGCCCTAACCATTCAGTTGCATCTAGTGTTCGTCTTTAGAGTGATGGTCCTCGTGATGATGCAAGGTAAATACGAAAGCCATCAGAAATTTGAAGCAAATCCAACCTAGGTGACATGACCACCTTAGTGAAGTGGGTTGGACCAACGTCATCATGGAAGTGACCAACCCTCGCTGGCCTATCCCTCGGCCTCTTGGCGACGCTGCCTTCTCCAACATCCTTGGAGCAACCTTCGCCCAGGTTGGGGACAACACCACCTATCATCATCTTGGAGCGTTGCAAAAAATGCATAAGAAATGTGTTATAAAGAAGCATTCTGTTAAACAGATATCACTTCATATAACGACACACAATTCAAAGGGATTCTCCATAGGACCAAGCCTAATGCACAAGCAATATGCTTGCACATAGGACAAGGTCATGCATAGAAACCTTTTGTAGTTGATTGTGCCACATTTTAAGTCATTAGCCAATGCAAGAAAACAACACACACAATGCAGTTAATATCTTTTTATGCACGACACTAGGTATTATAGGATCACCCCTCAAACACATGGTGATATAGATTGTAATGATCGGTCAATGCAAGAAAATAGATGCAAAATAAAGCAGTTACAAGAATCGGGTGCCTTATATTCACGTATAGCAAACAAAATCTGATGGTTGTGCAAGACCAAGGATCATGCACTAACAATGTATTTGTGCACGACACTAGGCATTGTAAGATCATCCCTCAGATGGTGGTTTAATAGTACATCCCAATATTTCAACTTATCTCTTTTTACTTGGATACCATGATCCGGACCTTGGAAAGTTTTTGTATAAGCAGGGGAAATTCGTAGATCCTCTGGGTGTGGTGTGGTTGAGTCACTCTTCCCCCATGGCACGTTTTGTTGGGCTTGTGAGTCCTCTTGGGCCTTGCGTTGGTTTCGGCTAGTCTTCTATCATCGCGTGTGGCATAGTGGTGCCGATAGTATTTGACCACCGAATGATCACGTCTCTCATTATGAAGTCATGTGTTATGTCACCACATTTGACTTTTTTATGCGGGGCGTGCGATGTGAAGGTTTCGCAAGAGAAGAGAATGATGAAAGGAAATATACTTGAAAATGTTTTTTTTTTCGAATGAGAAAGCCTTTGCCTCTCGGCATACTGCATGCGTCAAGGCACATTCGAGTGGTTGTGGCTAGCCGTCCGACTTTGAAACGAACACGTTTAGTCATGCTCTCACAGCATGAGGAAATATGCAAGTGGAACGGCATTGTGGCATCAACTCAAGCGCACTGCTCTCTTGTGCACTGAATCTTTCAGCGAATGAAGCCAGTTTTGCTAAAGAACAGTGGAGAACATATAAGTGGAAGCTGCTCTCAAACCATGGATAAGCTCAGAATACTCAGCACTCATTCGTGGCCGGTCAACTTGCGACGACGGCCTAGCAGCCGCTGCAATCACGCTTGATTCAGCTATATATACGTCGTGCGCCCGCATGGTTTACCAGTTGAGGTGTCACGGCAGTAGATCGAGATGGCGTGCCAGCGGTTTCCGGCAGTGCTGTTGCTCACGGTGCTGTCACTGGCAGGACTGGCCGCCGGCACGCGCGCGGGCGGCATCGCGATCTACTGGGGCCAGAACGGCAACGAGGGCACGCTGGCGCAGGCGTGCGCGACCGGCAAATACAAGTTCGTGAACGTGGCCTTCCTCTACACCTTCGGCAAGGGCCAGACGCCGCTGCTGAACCTGGCCGGCCACTGCGACCCGGCGTCCGACGGCTGCACCTTCGTGGGCGCCGACGTCAGGTCCTGCCAGCGCCTCGGCGTCAAGGTCCTGCTCTCCATCGGCGGCGGCGTGGGAAGCTACGGCCTCTCGTCCTGCGCCGACGCCAAGCTCGTCGCGAAGTACCTCTGGGAGAACTACCTCGGAGGCACGTCGCCGACGAGGCCCCTCGGGGACGCCGTCCTCGACGGCGTCGACTTCGACATCGAGAGCGGCAACAGCGCGCACTGGGACACCCTGGCCAGGTACCTCAAGGCGTACTCGCGGCGTGGGCGCGAGCGCAGGGAGGTGTACCTGGCGGCGGCGCCGCAGTGCCCGTTCCCGGACGCGTCGCTCGGCGAGGCGCTCAAGACCGGCCTGTTCGACTACGTGTGGGTGCAGTTCTACAACAACCCGCCGTGCCAGTACACCACGGACGGCGGGGTGAGCAATCTGGCGACCGCGTGGGAGCAGTGGACCCGGATACCGGCGGGGCAGATCTTCCTTGGGCTACCGGCGGCGCCCGAGGCAGCCGGCAGCGGTTTCGTGGAGGCGAGCGACCTGGTGTCGCAGGTGCTACCGGTGGTGAAGAAGTCGAGCAAGTACGGTGGCATCATGCTCTGGTCGAGGTTCTACGACTTGCAGACGGGGTACACTGACAAGGTCAAGGCCAGCGTGTGAGCTGATATAGTGATATTAAGTGCTAAGCGTGCGTCAGGAGTAAATGCGATTAACATGTCCGACGTCTGATACTGCGTGTGTCGTGTATGGCTCAGTCATTTGACTAAGTTGATTTCGTATTCAGGCAAAAAAGACCTGCTATCTTCACAAATAACCAGCTTGCTAAAAAGGTTATATTGTAAACTTCTATGACTATTTTTTCGAAATAGGGAGCTTGGCTTCGGCCTCTGCATCAATTGATGCACACAATATTTTTATTACAAATTTCGGATAATTGAAAGTATAACAATCGTGGTTCGCCGCGGGTTTAGACAAGTACCAACCAACCAAAATGAATGAAAAGCAACAATAAGTTACTCGCTCCGCCGCAAATAAGTGTACATTTTAACATTTGACTGATTTTGTAGCAAATATAACAAGATATATATAACCAAATCGGTATACTATCAATATTTATTTAAAATGGATCTAATGTTACTAATTAACTGTCAACAAAGTTGATCAAACTTTATGAAGTTCGACTTAAGACAAAGACTAGAAGTATACATATTCGTGAACACATGGAGTAGTCATTTTGAAGTCTACTAATGTCCTCCACCTAGTAGTATGGAAATAGAAATCATGTGCAACCATCAGTAGCCGGTTGTATCCAATAGCCATAGACTCCCGCTCATCCGCCAGGAAAAGGTAAGACCATAGCTTATTGTTCTCAAAACTTTTCTTTTGCGTGGTAGATTTAATGCCTAAATTTAAGTAAAGGAAATCATTTAAGCACACTTATCTAAATTTGTGCTTTTCCACTAAAGAGAGCACACCCTCATTCATAAATCTATCACCTCATGCTAACATCATATGTATTGACCACTTGATCCGATAATTCAAAATGATCTATCTCCTGAACTGTTAATCTAGTCAAAGCTTCTTTTTAAACAGTTGAGTTCGTCTCGACAAGATATTTGAAACTAGATCTCATGTTCTATGTCTCAATGGATTTTTTTTCTGCACCTGCAAGATTTGTATACCGTTTTTGTCAAATTAACAACTAATAATTACCCCGCCGAAAGTGCATAGTTGCTAGATAATTTCCACACTGACATTGAGATCTGCCGCAGAACTAGAATGACGTGCAGAACCTAGGAGCCAAGTTATTATAATCTAGCAATAAGTAGTACACAATCTGGTAGGTTGTAACAATCCTGTAATTATCGAAGAAAAAAGTTATTAAAACCAGTCAATATGGGATGTGTGTTTCAATTCGTAAAACAAACAATCTGGCTGGTTTCAATGCATATATCATTGTATGCATGCATGCTAAGTATATGACGACTGAGGTGCCCCCATCGAAAGCCCTACATGTGGCGCCGCAGTGTAGTCTTGTCCATTTAAAAGATCCACCATGCAAGTATTTTCGATTTTTGGGCCACCAATTCACAAGTGGAAATGTGGAAGAGGTGAATATGTACCAATATATTAATTACTGATTCTAGGTGGAGCGACAATCTAGTATACTGTACCGGAAGTAAAGAAAGAGTGATTTGTCTCTCTCCGGTTGCTTTTCCCTCCCTTATTTTTTTTAACGTGGACCCGAAGGACCCAGAGCTGCAGTAACCGAAACATGGCAGTACAAATTACAAAGAGACCCTTTTACAACACTCGCACAAAGAACCTAATATTTGAAGATAAGACCTCTTAACTTGCAAAAAGCCCCTGGCACAAGAAAAAGAAAAGGAATCAGGTGCCTAGGAGAAGCCTCCGCCACCGTCCGCCGACGACCTCGAGATGTTTCCACCGAGATCCGAGAGGGAAGCGCTCGAATGCTCTCTTCCGACGAAGAACCACTGCCGACGGCCACCTCAATGCCTCTAGGGACGAACCACTTGGTGACAAGGAGATGAGGAGCTCCGGCGCATGATTCGCATAAGGCCCCCATCGTGGAGGTTGAATACGGGTCATCATGCCGGGCAAAGATCACGGTGGCCACCCTGCCAGCCGCATGTTCCGCTCGCCGCAGCAAAGAACGCCGACAGCGCACCTGAAACCACTTCAAGAAGCCACCATCGTCCCCCTCGCCTCCATGGCCGGCCAGAAGGATGAGAGGGAGCATAAGGGTTGAGGAGCACTGAAGGCCACGACCGAGCTTTATGCCCGAGCCACGAGAGTCACAACTCTCAACACTGTGCCGCGGAGTAGCTCGAAGGCGCCATATCTTGCCGCCCCATGCTACACCCGGGCCCACTCCACCCGCCTCCATGGCCGGCCAGAGGAAGGGATGGTCCTTGCTGCCACAGCTCAACATCAGCGCCCGAAGCAGATTTATTCAACGAAGCATTGGTCACCACCGTCGCCGCCAGTCCATAGTGGACCACGAGAACGTCGACGAGGAACCCTAAAAAGGACCAGATCTCAGCCTTCGTTCTTCCTACGGGCATGCAGCCCACTACTGGCACATGGCTACATCTTGTTGGGGATATACTTTCCGGGTATCCTCACAGTTCCTCACTGACCAGGGTGGCCCACTTTAGGTTAGAGCTTTGCTTCACGGGCGGCCCAGTCAGGGAGAAAGACGGAGTCCAATCTGGCTACGGGAAGGCCCAGAAGACTTACTGACTTAGGCCCATAATGTTACTTGTAGTTCAAGATGTATTCTGTAACCGACTCTTAGTCGTAGCCGGATAGATCTCTCCTGTAAACCCTAGGCCGGATATCTATATAAGTCGTCCTAGGGACAGCCTTTAGGGCAACACCTTACAACCCAATACTTTAGACCCTCAACTCGCACAGGCGAAACCATTGTAACCCATATTCCGACTCTGCCGTATTACTGGATTGCTAGCAGGAGTAGGATCCGTCCAAAGCCAGCGGATTCGAACCTGGGTAAACTTGTGTGCTCACCGTCTCAGAACACCGTACGTCTCACACCCCTCTCTTCCGCACGCCTCGAGGACCCCCTCATGGCGTACTTGTCCTCAATCTGACGACAATTGGCGCCCACCGTGGGGTAAGTGAGCTTCGGATCTGCCTTCCGAGCGGAATCTGCAAGAATCGGAATCGGCGAGACTATCGCCGTCGGTCGCATCCTCTATGCCAGCGACGTACCTCTCATCGTTCTCGACGAGACTTGGATTCCGGCAAGGGAGGTTGTGACTGCCTACACAATCATGCCTTTTGGCGAGATCGATGTTTACATCGGTTTCGCTGAACCTGCCCAACCCACCCTAGCGGTGATGATAGAAGCAGAAGAATTTTCTGGGTCCCCTTTGTTCGCGGAGGCGGCAGAGTTTTGGATCTCAGAAAACCCTAATCCCACCCAGCCCGCACCAGTTGCGGAGATAGTGGAGAAATCCGAGCCTGAAGAAGACCTAGCGGTCCAAGTCGAATCTGGAGTGGATCTCCCTGGAGAAGCCGGATCCCAGATCGACCCACCCGAGGAAGTCGAAATTCAAGAGGAGCATATCAACGACACTAATTCCGGCTCTGATGACGCCGGGACAGACATGCCTTTTCTGAGGTACACACTAAGACGTATGATACTGCAAGGCGAAAGCGCAGATGCAATCCTCGAGACCATCATAAGTTTCGACATGGCTGATCGCGAAGGCCGCAGGTACCTCAGGAAGCACGCGTCGCACTTCGTCAGATACGTGGGATCCGGATCCGGCTCCGCCGATGCTGGAGAAAATACCAACTCTATGCTGGAACAAACGCCGATGTTCCCGCATCCTCAGATGAATCTATGACGTCGGCAAATTTCCGAAAGTTCTCCGCGGAATATGAAGAGGAGTACAGCTCCAAAGCTGCAGAAGAAGGAGAAGCCATGGATGAAGGATCCGGGGAACACTCTCCCAAAGCGCAGGATGACATGGACGTCGGAGATAATCCCGAAGTCCAGATGTCCGAAAGTACCGATCAGAGCTTGACTCCGGAAAACGGACCCAAAGCCGTCTTTGCTACCGGCGCTGCCAAGAAAGCAAAGAAGAGGAACAAGAAGAACAAAACCCCGGCAAAAGACCCTCTGACAGAGGAGGTGATTGCCGAGGAATACGAGGAAGACTCGGATGGAGCACTTATCCCAGAAGAGCCGGAAAAAGAAGCATCGGTGGATGGACACGTGATCACCGAAGGTGCACGTAAACTCATCTATGTTGCATTAACCACACCTATCCCTACAGCCGCATAACTCTGTGAATGAGCTAGACGAAAGGGCGCAAGCCCTAGAAGCGCGTCGTCAACAACTCCTCGATGAAGCCAAAAACATCGAGGTGGAGAAGAAACGCATGTCAACTAAGGACTACATGTATCGGTTGCATCAGAAGACACGGAAGAGTCACACCAATGACGACCAATTCCCACGTGTCCGTGCCGTCCTTTTTGGAGATGAGATGGGGAAGCCACGGAAAGATAGCAATGGAGATTGGGTTTACCCAACCCTAGTACAGAATACCGTGGCGGCCCGAGAAATTCTATCGGCTAATCCAGGACCGGAGGAGATCCGTTTGGGTATCAAACTACTCAACAAGGGACTGGAGCAGCAAAAAGTCGCCCTGTCCGGAAGTCAAAAACTGGTCTCGGATTCTAACCAATGTCGCACAGATCCGGCATGGGCTGGCGTAAGATCCCATTATGTTCAGGCGCAGTATCATAACCCCGAACGACGGGAAGACAATTGTTCAAGAAACGGGGTCGTCAGGACAGCAACATAGAACTGCGCGTCACTGGAGCAATGTCGCTCCAGAGGCCGAGAAAGATGCCATTGCTACACTGAATCCGAAGAACCCTCCCCGACGAGAGTCTAACGATCGAAGGGGAGAAGATAAAGAGAAACGTCGGGAGGAGGATCACCAAAAAATGCCACCTCCTAGACATGCAAGCCGTCCGGCTGAGCCTCACCGTGGTGGGAACGACGGACGAAGGAACGACAGAAACCATGTTGGTACAAGCCGGCAGGGGGCTCGTCGTAGTCAAGATCCTCCCCGGAACCGGAATAATGACGCTCCGGACGGAGGCCGGCGATCAGCCGGAAACAATTCAGCTGCCCCACCCTCTCCACCAAGCAGCCATCACAACGGCTCCCAAGGGGGACAAGGAGGACGACGTGGCGGAGGAGGTGGAGGCAGAAGCCGAAGTCCGGCTCCAAGGCACCGCAGCCACAGCCGACATTCGAGACGATCTCTATCCCCGAGCGATGCAAGGCACAGGATCAATTCCAACATAGAGGCACGACGCTATGAAAATGATGACATGTACGTGGGCCCAAAGTGCTTCGAACCATGCATCAGAGCTACAAGATTCCTGGAAAGATTTGCTATCTCAAGGCACATCCAAGCCTACGACGGCATTGCTCGGCCAGATACTTGGCTACAAGATTTTTTCCAAGCTTGCTGCATCGCCAAAGGCGGAAACAGCCTGGTCGCAATCCGATATCTCCCGCTTATGTTGCGAAAGACGGCGCGATCATGGCTCAATGAAATTCCGAAGAAAACCATCCATAACTGGTATGACATGCAAAGTGCGTTCTTTCGGAATTTCGAAGGCACATATCGGAGGCCCTGTTCGGTCGGAGACCTACAACGTTGCACCCAGAAAGCTGGAGAAACTTGCCGAGATTACCTCGGAAGATGGATCGACACCAAGAACTCTTGTGAAGGAGTAAATGATCAAACCGCGATTGAAGCCTTCATCGCAGGACTCCCAATTGGTCTACTTGAAGGGAATATGCCCGAGAGGCAATAATAAAGTGGTTATTATCTTATTCCATGTTTATGATAAATGTTTATTTTGCATGCTATAATTGTATTGATCGGAAACGTCAATACATGTGTGTTTAATAAACAAATAAAAGGTTCCTAATTATGCCTCTCTTATAGACTAGCTCGTTGATTAACAAGATGATCAAGGTTTCCTGATCATGGACATTGGATGTTGTTAATAACGAGGTCACAACATTGGTGGAATGATGTGATGAACATTCATCCGAAGTATAGCATTATGATCAAAGTCATTATGTTTATATTGCTATAACATCATACGAAGTAATCTTTATCCTTAGACCATGAGATCATGTTAATTGCTAACACCGGAAGAGTATCTTGATAATATCAAACGTCACACTGTAACAGGGTGACTATAAAGATGGGTTCAGTGCTACGAAGGTGTTATGTTGAGGCTCATGGATCAAGAGTGGAATTTGTCAATCCCGATGACGGATAGATATACTCTGGGCCCTCTCGGTGATATCACATTAAGATAGCTTGCAAGCAAGTGATGTGATCACTAGAATGTTATATCACGGGAACGAGAAAAGAGTGCATGTCGGAAACGAGATCAAACTAGGTATGGAGATACCGATGATCGAATCTCGGACATGTAATATATCGCGAGACAAAGGGATTTAGTTACTAGTGTTAAAGGTTCTCACGATCACATAAGTCATCATTGAATGTGTAGGAGTCAGTATGGATCTCCAGGTCCCGCTGCTGATTATTGATCGGAGAGGGGTCTCGATCATGTCTGCATTATTCGTGAACCGTAGGGTGACACACTTAAGGGATACCGACACCATTTGGAGCAAATATGTTTCAGATAAAGATTTAAGAAAGCGCTGGAATTATTTCAATAGACACCGAAACTGTTTCGGGTGAAATTGCTGAAATTGGTTCTGCATGTAATATTGAAATGTTGCAGGGGGTTTTATGTGAATGTTTGTTAATTAAAGTAATTAACAAAATTCTGAATAAAAATAATAAAAGAGTTTTATTAAATGAGAGAGCATTAAATTTGGAGAAATTTAATGCATTTAAAGTGGAGACTTTAAAAGGGAATGTGAAGAGGCATTTTAATGTGGAGGGGTTACCACCACATGAATGGAGGAGGTGAAGAGGCACCTCCTCCATGCGTCGGCCATGAAGGAAGGGCATCCCCCCTCCTCCTATAAAAGGCCAACCTCTCCTCACTTCTAAAACCCACCTCCTTGTGAAGGATCTCTCTCCCCCTCTAGTATTATTCCCCCATGGTCTCGGATTAGCGAGATACATGTTCCCGGTGGCTTTATCTGGAAAGGATTTGCTGCTTCCGCTGCTTTGCTGGAGCGAGGGACGGAGGTTGTCGGGGTACCGGACGTGTGTGCGATCACGGATGCACCGCTGCTTTGCGGTGCTGGACTTGGTGCTGCTGGAGCTGGATCTGATGGACGTGCTGGAGCCGGACCTGCTGGACTTCCTCACGATCTTGAGATCGGCAAGTGTACGACTACATCAACCACGAGTTCCTACTCGTTAACAAAACTCATTGTCTTCGAGGGTAAGTTCTCGTTGGATGTATGTCCACCCGTTGCTTTGTACCTAGTAGATAGATCTTGGCGTGTAGTTCACATCGTAGGAAATTTTTTGTTTTCTATGTTGCAGACCCAACACTAGTACGTCACCACTTGAAGTGTGACAAGGTTACTGATTTGGGAGAGATGATAGAAACAGCGAGCAAGTGTGCAGATGCTAACGACGATGCAGAGGGATTACTCAATGTCCTAGCTGTGCCTCAGTCGGCAAGACAACGAAAGCAACAAGCTCAGAAGCGCAAAAATACCTCGGAAGAAAAACCCAACGCGGAAACAGCAGTGGTTACTACTGTTTCCGGGTCTGGAGGACGAGGAGGACGCGGCAGAGGCCGCGGGCGTGGGACTTCAAGGATCCAAGGTAGAGGAGAACAACAACCAGGCAAAACCTACTCTTGGGCCGACATTGCCAATAACCCATGTGTGCATCACTTAGACGCCAATGGGGGCTCGTCCCACACAAACGCCGAATATCGTTTCAATGACGACATCAAAAGAGATGACACCGCGGGCTACAAAGCTAAGGGGAAGAAGGGAAAGAAGAATCCTGAAAAAGACAAAGAGACCAAGGAAGATTCCGACATGGGGGAAGCTGATACTTCAAATCCCAAGCCGGAAGGGAAGAAAACTTTTCCCACCAAAAAGGAAACTTACGTCACCTTCCTCGGATCTCAACTAGCAAAGGTCAAGAAAACAGTTCTCCACGAGCTCAACGCAACAGTTCCGGCTGTCCCTCAATATTTGGACTGGTCGGAAGTGGCAATCACATTTGACCACGCTGATCATCCGCAACAGGCGAGGAAAATACGCCTTAATCGTCAACCCACTTATTGACGGTTATGGTCTCTCCAAGACCCTCATGGACGGTGGTAGCAGCATCAATATTCTCTATGTCGAAACTCTAAGCCGGATGAAGATCTCGGAAACCCAGCTGAACCATAGCTCTGTGATCTTTCACGGAGTTGTCCCAGGAAGACAAGCTAATTCCCTGGGAGAGATTACTTTGGATGTTACCTTTGGAACTCCAAAGAACTATCGGACGGAGGCACTTTCTTTCGAAGTGGTCCCGTTCAAGAGCGCATACCACGCTATATTCGGACGTCCGGCTTACTGGGCTTTTATGGCTCGTCCGTGTTACATTTACAATATGATGAAAATTCCAGGTCCCAACGGCGTGATCACCATCAGGGGAGACCCGAAGAAAGCGCGAGAGTGCGAGGATGGAAATGTCGCCTTTGTAGAAGCCGTGCTGCACGCCCAGGAGTACCAGGATATCAAGAAAAACATAGATCCGTCCGAGATGCCCGCAACAAAGAAGGAGGTGACAAAGCCGAATCCGGAGTTCAAGGCATCAAAAGAGACGAAGAAAGCGCCATTGAAGGATGATGACCCCTCCAAAGTGACCCAGATAGGCGTAGGCCTAAGTAGCGCATAGGAAAGCGCGCTCGTCAAGTTCCTCCAAGCAAATCAAGATATCTTCGCATGGCAGCCATCTGACATGACTAGAGTACCTAGGGAACTTGCCGGCAACTCTCTAAATGTAAACCTGAACGCTAAACCCGTCAAACAGTCCCTACAACGGTTTGTCGACGAAAAGCGTAAGGCAATAGCTAAGGAACTAGCACGACTCGAGTTAGCCGGATTCATAGAAGAGGTCATCCACACCGAGTGGTCGGCCACCTGTAATGCTACCTAAAAAGGACGCCACTGATTTAAGGATGTGTGTTGATTATACTGCCTTGAACACGGCTTGTCCAAAAGATCCGTTCGCTCTGCCTAGAATTGATCAAGTCATCGATTCTACGGCAGGCTCGGAACTCCTCTGTTTTCTTGACGCATATTCCGGCTATCACCAAATCCGGATGAAGGAATCTGACAAAGTAAAAACTTCATTCATAACCCCCTTCAGAACCTTCTGTTTGATTATGATGCCCTTCGGGCTGAAGAACGCAGGAGCTACGTACCAGCGCACGATGCAGCGTTGCCTCCACGACCAACTCGGACGCAATGTACATGCATACGTGGTTGATATCGCGGTGATGTCCAAAAAGGAAACACTAATTTCCGACTTGGAGGAGACATTTGCCAATCTACGAAAATACAACATCATGCTTAACCCGAAGAAATGCTTCTTTGGAATACCAGCTAGAAAATTGTTAGGTTTCATCGTGTCTCAAAGAGGCATAGAGGTGAACCGAGACAAAATCAAGGCTATACTCAATATTTCCAGGCCAACTTGCCTGAAGGACGTACAAAGATTAACTGGTTGCATCGCTGCGGTCAGTCAATTTGTAAGCCGGCTTGGTGAAAGAGCTGCACCATTATACAAACTCCTGAAAAATACCAAGGATTTTGTTTGGACTGACAAAGCTGAAGCTGCACTACAAGATCTGAAGAGAGTACTCTCATATGCTCCTATCCTTGCAGCACCGGAACCTAAGGAACCGATGTTTCTCTACCTTGCTGCGACAAATAAGGTCGTTAGTATCGTCATGGTAGTGGAGAGACCAGAGGAAAATCAGGAACACCTGGTGCAACGTCCGACTTACTTTGTCAGCGAGGTCCTAACGGAATCAAAACAGCGGTATCCGCACTATCAAAAGTTGGATTACGGTATTTTTCTAGCATCCCGTAAGTTACGAGACTAATTTTAGGAGCATCCAATTACCATGGTGAGCACAGCTCCCATGAGAGATATAATCAACAATAGTGACGCCACAGGACGCGTCGCCAAATGGGGCATACAGCTTTCAGCTTTCGATATTGAGTATAAACCTCGGAGAACAATCAAATCCCAGATCCTTGCTGATTTTGTCGTTGATTGGACAGAAATGAAGGAGAACATGATCCTCCCTGAGTCGGAATATTGGACCCTCTTTTTCGATGGGTCTAAGGCTCGAGGGGGCTCGGGGGCTGGCATGGTACTCAAATCACCCCAAGGAGACAAACTTTTATACGTGTTGCAGATCCACTTCACAGCGACAAACAATATTGCCGAGTATGAAGCACTGCTGCATGGAATCCGGATTGCTAAGGATATTGGCATCCGACGTTTGATGTGTTACGGAGATTCGGATCTTGTTGCTCAACAAGTGCGGATATTTGTAATGCAAATAAACACATGGCAGCATTTAAAGCTGTCGTGGATGATCTATCTAAATCGTTCGAAGGGTTTGAAGTTCAACACATCCCTCGAGCAGAAAATGAGGAAGCAGACGCACTATCTCGGATAGGTTCTGCACGGAAAGAGGTCCCGGATGGCGCTTTTTTAGAGCACCTCAAAGTTCCCTCAATAAAGGGAGTAGATGAGGAATATCTGACCAAATCTGACTCACCTTTGATAGCAGTTCTGGCTGTAATTCCTAGATGGACTCAACCCTACCTCGATTATTTGGTAGATGGCAAATTACCTGAAGACAAGGTGCTGAGCCGACAGATTATCCGACGAGCAAAATCCTATACTATTGTTAAAGGTGAGCTCCATAAACAGAGTGTTTTGGGGGGTTTTCAGCGCTGCGTATCTCCGGAAGAAGGAGCGGAAATCTTAAGAGAAATCCACGAAGACGAGTGTGGTCACCATGCTGCAGCCAAATCTTTAGTGGCAAAAGCTTTTAGGTACGGATTTTTCTGGCTTACAGCTCAGGCAGATGCCGAATGATTAGTCAAGACGTGCAAAGGCTGCCAAAAGTACGCCAAGCAAGCTCATGTTCCGACTGATCAGCTTCGAACAATACCTATAACATGGCCCTTTGCGGTCTGGGGGCTTGATATGGTAGGACCATTTAAACGAGCTCCAAGTGGATTTACTCACCTCTTAGTGATGGTGGATAAATTCACCAAATGGATTGAGGCTAAACTTGTCACTAGTTATGATGGAGCAACAGCCAAAAGATTTGTCGAGGATGTTATAATCCGGTATGGTTATCCACATAGCATTATCACGGACAACGGGAGTAACTTCTCTATGGGAGAATTGGCTGAATTCTGCAACAAGCAAAATATCCGGCTTAACATTGCGTCAGTCACACATCCACAAGCTAACGGACAAGTCGAAAGAGCAAATGGTTTAATCCTACAAGGCCTAAAACCGAGACTCGAAGCACCACTACGACATGTTGCGGGGGCTTGGGCAGAGGAATTACCCTCTGTAATTGGAGTTTACGAACAACTCCAGACAGGTCAACAGGATATACACCTTTCTTCTTGGTCTATGGCATAGAAGCAGTTCTTCCTAGTGATTTGATTCATACTTCTCCTAGAGTGTCCGCGTATATTGAAAAGGATGCCGAGATTTCTCAACAAAATGATGTCGACTTAGTCGAAGAAGTTCGCGTCGTTGCTGAAATGAGATCTACAGCCTATCAGCAGAAGTTACACAAGTATCATAACCAGAGAGTCCGAGATAGATCTTTCAATAAAGGTGATTTGGTTCTCCGACTTGTGCAACAAAGAAAGCACAAACTTTCCCCAGTATGGGAAGGGCCCTTTTTAGTTAGTCGGGTATTGCACAATAGATCGTACTACTTAACTGACATGAGGCCAGTCAAAGAAAGACCTGCTACTAAGAAGAGAAAGAGAGCTAGAGGCAGTACAAATTCGGATGAGTTAGACAGACCATGGAATATTGCTCAGCTACGTCCCATTTATTCTTAGTTTATCCTTCTTTGTAATCATATATACGTACATGCTCTGAGAGAAATAAAAGTACTTTATGCTCATGTTCGTTCTGGTTTAGATTTCTGATTCTAAAATTGCGACCTTCGGGTATAACTCTACAATTTCTAGTCTTTACTTTGGTTATTTATCTGATTGCTAGATGCAGGCATTTTCCGAGTAGTGAATTGTTGGTACTGGAAGCCGGCTTTGTTTCCGAGTTTAAACTGGTTTACCAATTGAGCTCCGATGCTCGGCAAAGTTTCTGGTGGAAGGTTTAGCCGGCTCACGAAAGGGACGAGGCGGAAAGCCAGATAAACGATAAGTATAGATGAAAAAATACAAGTGCTTATGTAAACATTTCAGGCACACAAAACAAAAAAAATTCAAAGCCAAAAAGTGTTGAATAGATCAAAAGCTTAGCACTAGCAAATTAAAGTATTGCATATTTATAGACGCATCATGTTTTTCCGGAATAATACAAAAATTTCTGATCTATGATGCAGGAGGAGATGCAAGAGCTCCTGGCTCGCTGGATACGTCGCCTTGATATCTTTCCGAGATGTCCACATCCGAGGTGGTGCGTTCATCGTCGGAAATTTCTGCTGTTTCTTCTGGAGGCGGAGGCGGAGTGTCCACGCGGTTGAAGAATGGAGTATCGTAGCTGGTAAGGTCAGCTACATGACACCCATATCTGGCACAGGAGTCCATAATGGCCTTGATGTCCTGCTCCTGGCCATCTTCGTCCACTGTAGAGTACCCTCTGGTCACTTGTCATATCTCCATGTTACCATGGTGGCTCATGACCATGGTGAGAGCGTTCTGCGCTGCGGATCGCGCGTAGGACATGTTCCAATCCTGGACGAGCTGCGGCATTTCCTTTGCCTTGTCCCGCACCTAAAAATCCAACATGCGGTGCATGTCCGGAATCTTGAGGGCTTCGCCAATATCCTCAAGGGATTGGCGGAAGTCATGAAGCAGGTCGCCGACTTGGGTAAGCCGGTTGGTGCGGGGCTCAGCAGAGGTGGAGTCCGTGAAGTTTAGAGGACCTATATACAAAACAAGTTAAGAAATATCCGACATTGAAGAAAGTTGAAGAAAAGATAAGTCAGACAGATGGAACGTACCGAAAATGACGTCATCGATTTTGGTCTTCTCCTCCCGGAGACTTTAGAGTTCATTCCGAAGTGCCTGGGAAAGGTCCCTCTCTCTGCTTAGTTCATTCTTGAGGTCCGAGATTATTTTATCTTGAGCAGCGATCTTGCGATCACGCTCTTCAGTAGCTGTGGAGGAGGATTCATGGACTTGAGCTATGCTCTTTTCGTGATCGACCTTGAGCTTATCCAGCTCTTGGCGAAGCTTTCTCCACCACCAAGGTCTTGAGGTTCTCGGCCTCTTCGATCATGGTGCAGGATTGTTTCACCAGCGCTGTAAGTCAAAAAGAACAACAGTTCAGGAAAAATTCGAGATTGAAAATAACAAAGACAAGGTTTGAGTCTCGGAATGTTTACCTTCGGCCTCGTCCTTGGCAACTTTAAGTTCAGCATTTTTAAGCTGGAGAGCTTTGATCTCTCTCCGCTTATCACAGACATTCTTCAGTAAATCCTGGTTATATGAACATACTTTCTGTAAGTCAGAATACCCAAAGTCAGAAAGCTACTTAAGACTCGGGCTAATATTTTTGCTAATATCAGCACGAGCCTTGGGGGCTACACTAGTTCGTTCTTTGGCATCCTAATAAAGCATAAATCCGGATTATATATCCTACTTCATGCTTGGGGGCTAGAGGATATGATATAAAATAATGGAAAAAACAGGAGTTGGAATTCCGACTTACATGTTGTTCGCGGGTGAGTTTATCCAGACCCGCGTTCATTTCAGCAGCCACCTTTTCGGCGAGAGTCAGAGGAATCACTGGGGCTGTTGGAAGCTCTCCCGTCCTAATCCTCTCGCCGTGAAGGCGCACTTGGTCGAGAAGGTTATAGAACTTGATGCCCTCTGCTTCTTGCGCTTCTTCTTCGGCAGACAAATTTCTTTTCTCCAGGCATTGCCTGGCTAGCCGCTGGATCTCTTCTGCAGATTTCCGGGATAGGCCAAGCTTGGCAAGTGCCGGATTGCTGAGGAGGTTTTCAGCGAAGGTTTCTGCCGAGGGATCATTACCCAAAGAGGGTTCACCCTTATCTAAATCTGACTCACCCATGGTGACATCAGTTTGCGAATTAAGGTTCGCAGGCTCCGATGAAGGAGCCGGATCTTCTGCGACGACCGGGGAGATCACCGGCATTGTGGAAGGTTGAGGCGTAGGAGTCGGAGGAGCCACGGCAGGAGAAGCTATGGTAAGCTTCGTCTGCCGCAGCGGCTTCGAAGGAATCCCTTTCCCTTTGCCCTTGACGAGCAGCTTTGCTCTGAGAATGTAATAAAGTCGGAAACATTACATCTCGAAAAGAAATTCGAGTAAAGTACAAAGGCGGAAATTGTGATTAAAAGTTACCTCTTCACAACAGGCGCCTCCTTTGTGCCAACAACCACTGTCGGAGCTTTGCGCTTCTTGAGCGCAAGGTCCGGCAATGGGACCACCTCTGTCTCCTAAGAGAACTCAGGAGGATATCCTTCGAGCGGAGCAAATTCCGACTCGAGGAGGTCAGCGAGCTGAAAATAAGAAAACATATCAGCATTGCGATGTAATTCAAAGATTGAAACACATAAAATGTGTACTGTAGAAACTTACCGGCACCACGGGGTTTTCCGCCGTGTGCATATCCAGAGAAACCTCCGGCATTCTCCTCTCGATCAGCTCCTTGATCAGCCACTTGATCTGGCTAATATAGCCATGTGTGGTGTAGGCTTTGGGGCTGATGCGGAGGGAATATTTTTTGGATGACGTGATGGAATGCATCAGTCGATCCCCGTGGTACTGAAGGGGTTGGATCCGACGTGAGACCCAGCATTGGACCAAGTCGGATCCCTTCAGACCCTTATGTTTGATCAAATATTTGATCCACCTCTTAGTGAGGATCAGATCATCGGAAAGAGCCGGAGCAGCCTCGTCCCAAGAAGGTTGGGCCGTGGCAGCTCCGTCAACAAAAGTCGGCAAGCAGTGGCTTTGCCGGGAGCCGGAATATCCTTATGATAGAAAAATGTGGCTGGCCATTGTTTGACCGAGTCACTAGCTAAAATTTAAGGATATGCGCGTTCGCGTCTAAGCGAAAAACTAATAGTGCCGGTGATGTAAGGAACACCGGCAGTAATGGAGTTTCTCCGGGCATGAAAGTAGTACCGGAAAAGAGTCAAACTCAGCCTAATGCTGAGAAAGCCCTCACACAACGAAGCATATGTGCTCATCTCTAAGATAGAGTTGGGAGGAAGGTTATGGAGTTGAACTCCGTAATGATCAATCACCTCGGAGAAGAACTCCGAGGGAGGAAACGATAAACCTCTATCGAGGTGGGTGCCGAAGTGGACCCGTTCGCCGTCGCGCGGATTTGGGACGGTTTCCTCGAAGCCGCTCCGTCAGTTGCTGGCGGCGAAGCCCTTCCTTCTCCACGTTCTTGAGGCCCTCCTCATTGAGAGCGCAGGGGATCCAGATCCCGCGAAAGCTCTCTTTTTCTGCCACCGCTTTCGTAACCGCCGCCGCCGCTGCTGCCAAGCCAGAGGAAGAAGATGAAGCCATTTCTCCGGCGAGAAGATGACCTAAAAGGGGCGGCGCTGGGAGTTCTGTGGGAGAGGAACGGGGAGCTCTGTGCGCGCAGGGAGATGGGAAGGAGAGGAAAAGGCAAAGGACTAGTGGAAGGAGAAGGAGAAAATCCTAACCCCTTATATCCACCTAACTGCACCAAGATTCGTGCAATGCTACAGTGTAACCGCCACGCGTCGTGGAAGGAACTGGGAAGGACCCATGCGATGATTGCGTCGCCTCGATCTCCACGCACGCATTGAAACGGCGCCTCGGTTCCGCGAACCGCGGACCCACCAACGGTCGTGCTGACGGCATGTCTGTCAGATGACGTGACTTGACCATGACTTGTATCAGGTGGCGTTAGAAACCAAGTTCCGGCTTAGTTTGAAATCAAGATGGAAAATCTGAGTAACCTGATGATAGGTCCGACTTATTTTTAAGACCCGGATCGTATTTTTTGTTGTGAAGTTTCAGGAACCCTTCAAGATTCTGCAAGCCGAAGATCAAGCTAGACGATGATAAATCTGACTTTGGATCTTGGAGGCCTCCAGGGGCTACTGTTGGGGATATACTTTCTGGGTATCCTCACAGTTCCTCACTGACCAGGGTGGCCCACTTCGGGTTAGAGTTTTGCTTCACGGGCGGCCCAGTCAGGGAGAAAGACGTAGTCCAATCCGGCTATGGGAAGGCCCAAAAGACTTACCGACTTAGGCCCATAATGTTACTTGTAGTTCAAGATGTACTCTGTAACTGACTCTTAGTCGTAGCCGGATAGATATCTCCTGTAAACCCTAGGCCAGATATCTATATAAGCCGTCCTAGGGAGAGACTTTAGGGCAACACCTTACAACCCAATACTTTAGACCCTCAACTCGCACAGGCGAAACCATTGTAACCCATATTCCGGCTCTGCCGTATTACTGGTTTGCTAGCAGGAGTAGGATCCGTCCAAAGCCGGCGGATTCGAACCTGGGTAAACTTGTGTGCTCACCGTCCCGGAACACCGTACGTCTCACACCCCTCTCTTCCGCACGCCTCGAGGGCCCCCTCATGGCGTACTTGTCCTCAATCCGACGACACATCTACCTACCCTATCTACTTCGGCACCACCCCTTTGCCACCTCCAACCATCCTCGCCGGTGAAGGGAGCTCAGGGGCGGCCCGGTTGCTCCTTTAGGTCACTCAGAAGAGAAGGGGATGGGAGCTAGCTGGGAGAAAGAAAGACTTGGAAGGTGCAAGTGTTGGACTTGGTTCCCTCCCTCATGGTGCAACACGTACACCAGTGACTAGGGTTCACCATGCCACCATATCTTGAGACATGCCTCCCGTTCATAGCACTCCCGATAGGTCTTGTGCTCCATTTGATGTCACCGATGTCAACCATCCTCCTTCCCTCCCCCTGAGGTCCCTCCTCTTATGCTCCTCCAGTTCGCTCCCACCGCCGCTAGCAACAGACTTACGTTATCGTCTCACTCTCGGAATGCACCAGGTTCCATGCAAGGTTGAAGTGTGCATATATCATGTCGTAGAGTGGACCATAATATCTTTCAACATCCTTCAAAGGGAAAACATATTGCACAAAAATATATGAGTTATGACGAAGTTAAAAAATGTGATGGTTCGTGTTTGTCACCGCATAGTTTATCTTAACTAATTTTATGCATCATCTGTTTTAAGGAAATATTGTTTGGTTTACTCTAGTTATCCTAACTATCCAGTGTACCATGCTCCACGCAAGGGTGAGAGATATCATCTCCTTGATTTTCGATCAGTAGACAGTACCCAAATAAAAAGCTAACTAAAGCATGCTCATATGTGCATTATGTAACTGAGAGATCTTTTGGTGTGCTGAAAAGGAAGTGAATGATGCATAGCTATTTGACTCATACACACAAAAAATGATTATCATGACTTGTATGGTTCTTCACAACCATGTACACGAGCATCAAACTACTCCATCAAGGTATCAAAAGTACAAATTATCAAATATCCAATGGAACGATGTCAGAACTGAGGTGTGTCTATAGATGACTTTCAGAATAAACTTACAACTAGACTTTATGCGCAAGTCCTAACACTTATAGAGGAGTATTCCATAGGGTGTGCAATAGCATAACGAGCTCTAGACTGTGTACTATAATCTCAATACCTAGTTCTAGCTCGTGGACTATAATCTTGACAACAAACTCTAGCCTGAATACACCAATAGTTATACTACAAGCGTTAAAACTTTGTTCTTAGGGCCAAAATCGTAATTTGTAAGGGTCCTAAGAATTTCTTAGGCTTCAAACCAGTGAAGTATCACCCAAGTATCTCTTGTTATTGTGTCCCTTTCATTTTATTACATGGTAATTTCCCCCTTTCTTATTACACGGTCTTCTCCACACTATAGCGAAAATACAGATACATCTTGGATGAAGCCTAAGGTGACAAATGTGAAAGGCTGGGACAATGATGGAGGAGACCATGGTGTCCATGACCATGATTCTACGTTACCACCGAAAACAAGGGCAAAGGCATCAAATGACGTTGAGAACGTGAGCATGGAGGGGAAAAGATGGGACAGGCCACATGGACATTCCATATTGGGCTTATGGATATTAGTAGACAATATCATACCAAAGCTTACTCGCTAAAGGAAGGAGCCACTTCATTTTATTGTGGTGGCTTCTTTGGGCTTCTTGACGGAGGTTTGGCTGGTCCAACTTCAAACCAGTATTTAGCGTGAGTTCCCCTCTAGTTAGGGTTTTTGTTCCTCTTGCGGCGACGATGGTGTTGGGATCATTTCTTCCCAGGGTCGTCCATGTTTCTCCCTGCTCTAGTTCATGTCCGGGCCTCGCAGCCTTGACACCCTTTTGTGGAGGTGTGCGGTAATTTCCTACGGTTACTAGATCAGATCGTTGTGGGTTTTAGACCATGGCGTCAGATCAATCATGAGAGTCCCCTAAGAGCGGCGATGGTGACATTGAGGAGATGATGCAGCAGATGGGACTGTGGGAGGAGGACCTAGATGAAGTGGTGTTTGAGGTAGAAGGGCGGCTATCTGAGGAGGCTACCCGATGGTTGATCATAGCCAAGGTGTATACGGATAAATAGTACTCCACCTATTGCTTCTATAAGAACATTAGATCATCCTAGGATCTAGCGCACGACATGAAGATAAAAACTCTTGAGGGTAATCTCCATATCCCCCGGTTAGTATGTCTCGATGATTGGGAGAAGGTTGAAAAGAGGCCCATGGGAGTTTAGAGGTAAGCATGTTGTAATAGTGCCTTATGATGGACTCACCAAGCAATCAACCATCAAGCTCAATCATATTGACAAATGGATTCAAACCCATGATCCTCCGGTTGGCTATGCTCCTATGGTTAAATATCTAGCCTCCAAGTTTTTAGAATTCAAAACATCTGAGGCTGCTTCTTTTGGCTATGAGGACAATTTCTACCATTTCAAGGTCAAGCTTGATGTTCGGAGGCCTCTGAAAAGTGTGGTATCATTAGTGAGGGGTGGAAAAAGGGAGTTGTTCTTGGTAAAGTTTGAGAAGCTTCCCAGTTGGTTCTAGGTGTGTGTCCATTCGGGGCACGAATTCAAGGAGCATGGCAATGGGATCGATCCTCCAACTTCCCTGATGTTCAAGAATTTGAGGGTCGAGTGGAGCATACGAGCTGGTGGGAGACTGTCCCATGGCAGACCAGGATTTCATGGAGATAGTAGGAGCGATTTTTCTGGGCGTAGGGGAGCAACTCGTTCTTGACCTGCTAACGTTGAGAGGACAAAGGAGTTCTCTAATGATGACATGGATGTCGATCCTGACAGGGGAAGGAAGAGAGGCTCGGTTCATGGGAGTGGTGATGTACCGCTTGTTCTGTAGGGCATGGCTAGAGCTATGCTTCCAATGGAGAAAAATTCCATACTTAACGCGATGGTGGATCAATTTGAACCGCTGAATATTAATCCAAATGCTCCACCGAGTCCAAATCTATGCGTGATCCTAAGAGGCCCAAGGTAGGGGCGGTTTTAGTAAATGACTGCACTACTGATCTGAAATGGAAGGCTTTGAGGAGGGGTGTCGCCCGTCTCAATGAGTCTCATGAGCTTAACTATCGAGGAGTGGTCAATGCCCCGACAGTCAAATAGCTTCGTGCTTTTCTCACAAAGTTGGGTCCTTTATATTATGTATTCATGAAACTCAAATTAGTAAGGTTCATGTGGAGTCATTAGCTAGTTCTTTTTGCTTTGATAGATCCTTTTCTTTCACTAGTGATGGAAGGAATGGAGGTTTAAGCATTTTTTCTAATAATAATATAAGCATTGATGTTTTGGGTTACTCTCAGTACAATATCAACACATTTGTATCGGGTCTTGATGACGGGCAATGGAGGTTGACCAATGTCCATGGCGAGGCGCAAAAAAATGGGAGATACAAAATGTGACATTTATTGAAAGACATCCGTGGGGATAGCACTCTCCCATGGTTGTGTCTCCACGATTTCACTGAAGTTCTTAGGGACGAGGAACATGAAGGGGTTAGCAATCGTCCATACTTAGATCCAAGGGTTCTATGATGCGGTGAATGTTTTCAACCTCATAGACTTAGGTTATAAAGGCCACTTTTGGACTTGGGAAAAGAAGGTAGCGGGAGGAACATAAACTAGAGTACGACTCGATCATGTCCTAGGATTTTCTAGAGTGGAGTGCCCAGTTCACGCTCACATTCGTAACACCTATGGATGCGGCTACCTCAGACCATAGTGCACTCTTGATTCAGCTGACAGAGGAAATTCACATCGCCCTCTAACCAGTCATTAAATCCACTCTTTTGGAATCATTACATCATGACCAGTTCACTTGCATGGTGGTGACTTTATGGGTGATTTGGACGGCACGGAGAAAATCCATTCACGAGGCGATATACCAAAGCCCTCTATCTACTCATGGTTTCATCAACTCTTTCTTGGAGGAACTAAAGGTTTTAGCTAAACCCTCTACTCGATCGGTCGTACATGGTTCAGCTCCAGGGCCACAGCCGAGGTGGATCCCTCCTACATCAGCACTACCTAAACTTAACGCCGATACACGTCAAAAATATTGAATGTCGATGTAGCAATCTCCAAGACTGGAAGCAGGGGCTCGACAACATCTTTTTGCAGGTACAACAATGGAACCTACCTCGGAGCATCAACTATTGTTTTTGACGGAATCATTGATCCAACGGTCCCTTGCCTGCCATGGGGCAATGATGTTAGCTGAAGATCTGGGCCTTTCGAGCATTTTTGTGGCTTCAGATTGCGAGACGGTTTTCTCTGACATCATAGACGGGAGCAAAGGAAGATATGCAATGGCGTCTGAGTTCCAGACACGATCTACTCAGTTCTACGAGTTTGAGTTTATTTTCGAAGGAAGGGCCTCATATTTTGAGGCTCACAATTTAGTTAGACACTGCAAGAACATTTCAAGGAGCTAACAACCATATCCTACACTGATGGCTTTTAGTTAGGGCTGTTGGAGTAGGCCCCGAGCTGGGCAACCCATCAAAGAGGTCGTCAACCCAGGTTTGCCATCGGCATAGGACGAGATATATCGACGGCAGCCGTGGGTGTACGTTGGTCATTGGCGTAGGGGCGTGGCCATGACGACGATGCAACAACGTCAAATCTACACCGACTGTTTAGCCATCATCATAGGTTTCACAACTACGCCGACGGTATTGCCATCAGCGGAGCTCTTTCCCCTTTTTGCCACATTAATCCTAAAATATCATAACTAAATCATTCTAATTCAGAAAATACAAATAATATACCGAAATTTATAGAAAAATAAGATCTATCTATCTAAACTCAAATATTACACATCTTTATTGAATAAAAGTTGAGTAAAACATTACATATACTTTCGTATAAAACATTTTCCATTTTTGGAGTACAAAAAATGGTGTGTTTCCTGAAGCAACCACTAAATGAAAGTTAAAATGGTACCATCCTATTTTTCAAATACACTAGACTACCTTTCATGGATAATTTTAAATGGGGTATCTTAAACATTTCCATCATCCCTCATAAAAAAATTCCTATCAAATCGGTAAGAAGTGGGTCAGATTTGAACTACAGGTACAAGATATAATGCTCATGTTTATTGCAAAAAACATTTTTAGGTTCACAATATGCTATTTCATCAGAGATCCACTGCAAGTTTAGCGAGGCTCGGCACCGAGCTAAGAATCTCCATGCCCAACATTTTGACCATAGTTTAAAATGGGCATAAGAAATTTAAAAACGATCCAAACAATATAAAACCTTCACGTGATGTCATAATATATGACATAGTTGCAACAAAAAATTATCAAACTTAGAATATTGCAAACATCTCAAAAATTCCTTCTTAGAAATGAGCATCATGTTCAAGGTTTCATGGTTTCGGGCCAAATAACCAATGTTATGGCTAGAATCGCGACATAGTTGTCATAATATGCACACATGTGTATCTTGGGATGACGAAGAGTGTTGCAGGGGGAAGTTTTTCTTTATGTCGCACCAAAAAGCTATTTTCTATTTTCCGAGTGCAAAAACGGGGAGCTTTGTGAAGCAACCACCAAATTAAAGTTTCAAAATGGCAACACCAATTTTTCAATAATACTAGACCACCTTCCATGGACAATGTCTCAACCCGGGTATCTTAAACCTTTTCGTCCACCCCTTGTGTAAAAGACAAATTCCTACTGAATAAGTGGGTCAGATTTGAACTACAGTTATAAGATATAATGCCCATAATTTTTTGAAAAATCATTTTTAGCCTCACAATAAGCTGTTTCCTTAGAGATCCATTTCAAGTTTAGCCAGACTCATCCCCGAGTTAAGAATCTTCATGCTTGTCGTTTTGACCATAGTTTGTAATGGGTATAAAAATTCAAAAATGATCCAAATAGTGTACAACCTTCGTGTGGTGTCAAATTATGTGACATAGTTATAAGGAAAAATAACAAATTTGCAATATTGCAAATATCTCAAAAATTCCTTCTCAAAATTTAGTACCATGTTCGAGGTTTCATGGCTTTCAGGTCAAAGAACCAATGTTATGGCTAGAATCGCAGCATAGTTTGTCATAATGTGCCTATTATGCATACATGTGTATCTTGGGATGGCGAACAATATTGCAGGAGAAAGTTTTCCTTTTAATCGCACGAAAAAGGTATTTTCCATTTTCCGAATACCAAAAACGGGGTGTTTTGTGAAGCAACCACCAAATAAAAGTTTCAAATGGTACCACCCTATTTAAAAAAAATACTATATCACCTTCCATGGATAATGTCCCATCAGGGTATCTTAAACCTTTCCGTCCACCTCTCGTAAAAAAGAAAAATTATTGCCAAATAAGTGGGTCAGATTTGAACTAAAGGTACATGATATAATGCTCATGATTTTTTGGAAACATCATTTTTAGGTTCACAATATGCTATTTTATCGGAGATCCACTGCAAGTTTAGCGAGGATAAACCACGATCTAAGAATATGCATGCCCGCTGTTTTGACCTTAGTTTGAAATGGACATAAGAAATTCAAAAACGATCCAAACAATATAAAACCTTTGCGTGATGTCATATTATGTGACATAGTTGCAAGAAAAAATATCAACCTTCAAATATTGCAAATATCTAAAAAAATCCTTCTCGGAAATGAGCATCATGTTCGAGGTTTTATGACTTTCGGGCCAAAGAACCAATGTTATGGCTAGAATTGCGGCATAGTTTGTCATAATATGCCCATATTATATAGACATGTGCATCTTGGGATGGCGAACAATGTTGCAGAAGAATGTTTTTCTTTTTATTGCATCAAAAAGCAAATTTCCATTTTCCAAGTGCCAAAAAGGGATGTTTTGTGAAGCAATCACCAAATGAAAGTTTCAAAATGGTACCACCCTGTTCTTCAAAAAACTTGACCACCTTTTATGGACAATGTCCTAATCGGGTATCTTAAACCTTTCTGTCCACCCCTCGCGAAAAAGATAAATTCCTACCGAATCGGTAGGAGGTGGATCAGATTTGAACTATATGTACATGGTCTAATTTGAAAAAAATCATTTTTAGTTTCACAATATGCTATTTCATCAGAGATCCACTAGAACTTTAGCGAGGCTCGGCCCCGAGCTAAGAATCTTCATGTCTGTCGTTTTGACTATAGTTTAAAACGGACATAAGAAATTCAAAAGCGTTCCAAACAATGTAAAACCTTCGTGTGTCATCATATTATGTGACATAGTTGTAAGGGAAAATATAAAAATTAGAATATTACAAATATCTCAAAAATTTCTTCTTAGAAATGAGCTATCATGTTTAAGGTTTCATGACTTTCAGGCCAATGACCAATATTATGGATAGAATTACGACATAGGTTAGGTTGGTGCAGTGTTAAAAAGATATGATGCATAATTCAAAATGGTATATGGATGTAATATTTGGATTCCTCTCATTTTTCTGATTAATTTAGACATATTATTTGTTGAATTCCGATGTACGAATTTAAAGATATGAATTATTCCATATTAAATAGGAGAAGGCAAAAAAATGTTATTTGAATTCAAGATTATTATTACTTATCATTGTTGTTTATTTAAATAATTGTGTGAAATTTTAAAAATAAATGCATGTGACATCATGATTCAAAGATTAATATGATGGATATGATAGTATTATCAACAAGTTTTAATTTCTTTCTCGGAAGCTCATCCGGAAGGAACAAGTAAGTTAAATGTGCTGGAGTTAGAGTAGTTTGAGGATGGGTGACCGATTGGAAAATTTGACCACGAGTACAATTAATCTGAGACTAAGTGTAATTAGAATTAAAAATATCCATGTAAGATTAACTAGTCAAATAATTAAAAAAATGTAAAAAATAATATAGGCAGATGGCTTAGCCGTTAGTGTATCCAAACAGCTGTTAGCTTCTAGGTGGGACTCATCTGGCCTATGCCGACGTCTTTCCTATGCCAACGACGTGTTACGCCTACCTTCGGCGTAGCGGCAATCTCGCATATGCCTGGCCGTTGGTGTATCGTCTGTTCTCTGTAGTGAGAACATCTCTAGCAGATACCGCAAAACTCGGAGACACAAAAGTTGTTTGCATAAACCATAACCTGTTTTGCAGTAAAAAAATTGTCCCAGCGGAACATATCCCTATATCTATACTGCAAAACAGAATATTTCGTGAATATTCCATCGTATTTTTCACAGGATCGTCTTCCTCATGGACGTGCATGTCCCTCGCGCTCGTCCTCTGCCCGTCTCTCACGCATGTTCCTGCCCCAGCGTGCATGCGACCGGCTGGCAAGATGTTGCGGCCGGTTCTGGCCGGCCGGCGAGCTGCCGGTGCGTGTTTGATGGGCTCCTTGCTACTTGCTGTTGTGCGTGCGGTCCCGATTCCGGGCGGCCGGCCTGCCGGCGAGCTGCTGCTTTGGGCCCCAAAGCAGCCATAAACATGTGGGAAAAGAACCTACTAGCCGGAAATAGAAGTTTGACACCGGAATCGAGACTTCCTGCCATGGAATCAACCTTTAGAAGCGGCGGCGCCATCGACGGCGGGAGCGGTTGGTGTTGAAATTTGTGCCCCGTTGAGCGTTGACCGATTTGCGGTTTACCTCAAAACAAACTCGGAAACTGGATATATCCGGTACGCAGAGTAATTATACGGAAAACTGCAAAAAAAATACGGTATTGAACACTTTTGCGGTATCTGAAAAGGTTATTTTTTCGACCAAAACTACAAAAATTCGTCACTTTTGTGGTATTTGTTAGAGATGCTCTGAGACATGTTATAATAGTGGAGTGGGTTGCCACATCAGGGTGGGTACTGGGTATCCGTATTCTCTTAACATTTACTTCAAATCTAAATAAACTTAAACACGAAAAGAGATCTAAATACATTTCTTTCACAAATCTAAGACATCTTGAAACGAAGGGAGTAGTACTACAAACGTGTACGGTCAACTTCTGATACGCGTCAAACTCCAGCAGAATATACTACTTCTGCGAAAAGAGTCGTGGTGGAGCTACTGAATCACCGATCGAAGTCATCCTTTGAAACTTCTGTGAAATTTCGATTGGTAGCATCGAGTACCGCCTCTTCTGCCGAATCGTGTGTAAACTAATAACACGACAATTCAACATAGGAAGTGTATAAGCAAGAAATTAGTATCAGTTCACTGCGCAGAAATTCAACACGAAAATAATGAAGCAAGTCTTGCCCCAAAGCAAGCGCGTCAGTCTAAACGACTCACAAAAACGCGACGCGCTTCCGAAACTTCATCTTGCGCGCGTACTGCATATATATAAATAGTATCACTACCGACGCGATTGTTCATCCATCATCATCCACAGGCCATTACCAACAGAGCGATCATCGACGTCGACTCCTCGAGCAAGAATCAAGGACAAGCTTTCGGCGAGCAAATGGCAGGCTACGAGAAGCAGCAGCCGCTGCACCCTAACATGAGCGCGCCATACTATGCCCACCCGGTCCCGCCGCAGCAGCCGTACTACGCTCCCCCTCCGCCCCCTCCCCAGGCCCCGCGCCGGAGCGCGCCCGGCTGCTTCATCTGCTCCATCTTCAAACTCATCGCCATCGTCGTCATCGTGCTCGGCGCCGCCACCCTCGTCCTCTGGCTCATCCTCCGCCCGGGCGCCGTCAGAGCCACCGCCGTCTCCGCCACGCTCTCCCGCTTCGACCTCGCCGACGGCCCCGCCGCCGGCGGCGGCGGTGGCCGTCAGCTCCTCCAGTACAACCTCACCGTGGACGTCCGCGTGCGCAACCCGAACCGCTTCCGCATCCACTACGAGTACGCCGAGGCGCAGGCGTCCTACGACGGCGAGCGGTTCGGGTACGATCCCGTGGACCCCTTCTACCTGGAGAAGAAGAGCGACAGAATCGTCACGGCCGCGTTCGCCGGCTCCTCGCCCCTCGACGACGACGGCGCGCTGCGCGCGTACAGCAGGGAGAGGAGCGGCGGGTTCTACTTCGTCAAGGTCAGGCTGTACTCCGACCTGGGGTTCAAGGTCAGGTGTTCAACGCGCGTCGCAAGAGTAAGATCAGCTGCACGCTGAAGCTGCCCGTGCCCAACACGAGCGCGACGCCCGTGACCATGCAGCTGGGGACGAGGTGCGCCGTGGACTTCTGAGTTCTGACCTTCGCCGATTGCTCCGCCGGGATGGCGACGTTTTTTACGTGATGATTTCTGGTACTCCCTTGGATTTGCCTACATCTAGATGTATCTAGCATTAAGACATGTCTAGATACATTTGAATTTAGACAAATCCAATTCAATTAATTTGGATCGAAGAGAGTTGCTAGTTTGTCATTTGAAAATGGAAGCATGCGCGTAAGCTAGGTGATCGAGCATGCATTATTTATTCTCCTAAAAGCGCGTAGTAGATTCTTTGGATATGGCTGGATATGTAAATAAATCGATGTCTTGAATTCTTTGGTTATACACTTTTTTTAAGATAATACATCACTGTCACACTTTAAATTAATAAAGTCACCACGATTCACATAGACGCATACAACTTAACGAAAAACAACACTCTGAGGCCTACAGCTTAGTCATACAGAAAAGTAAAACAACACAATCCTGCAGGGTCGGCCTTCCCATCGAAGCCGAGGATATAGAGAAGCCTAAGCCGACTAAACATGATCGTTTCCAGGCGCCAGCTTGAGGTACAACTGCCTGAGCTCGTTGGCCATCCATGCTATGCCCTCCTTGTCCTTCTCCTTAGCGTTTATCTTCCACAGCTGCAAGTGAATGATCATTTTATAGAGCAAGTCAGCCGGATGGCGAATCACTTTTGATTCTATCGTCAACTTATTATGGATAAGCCACAATGACCAAGATTGCGCGACGAAGATCCACAGAAGCCGCCGCGGCTGCCCAGAGAAACCCGACAGAATAGCAAAAAAATGGGCAGCCGTAAGAGCACGTAAAGAATATGTGGGAGGCATTTCCCCGAGGATCTGGCAGAGCGCTCCCCAAGCGAACCTTGCCAAAGAGAACGTAAAGAATATGTGGGAGGCATTTCCCCTGCCCCACACAGGGCACACTCCCCGTTGGTTGGACGGTCCGTTCCGCGAAGCGATGAGTTCGTTCGAAAGGAGCCTGTTAAGGGCCAGTTTGAAGGGGTTCCGTGTATGAAAACAATAAATTTTACCCTATGCCCCTGAATCCCTGATGCTGCCAGGACCTATCTATTAGTAATACAGTTACGAGAGGGGCTTTTCGCGAACTTACCCTTGAAGACCGAAAAGCGTTGTCAATGCTCAGGAGAGCGTGGTTGATGTAGACGAGCCGAAGCCGACCTCAAGGTCGTGATAAAGTCCATGAGCTCCCTTGGCTCCAACGACTTGAGTGCCTCAAGTGCGACACCTCGTGGGGAATTACACATGTCCGGTGCCTGACGATGACTCCCGCTTCCCCGATCCAGCAGCAGTTGCGGAAGTAGAGCTCCTGGATCCGAATCCCGTAGCGCGACTACGCTCCGCGGTGAAGATGTCTCTTGTTCGCGCAGTCCAGACTTGGGACCACGGTCACGAGAGAGAGAGGGGGAGAGAGAAAATATCAATTAGAGGTCCTTCCCAAAAGTGAGAAGACCTTTATTGATTATTGGTGTATTTTATTTGGCCAAATACCCCCATTATATATAGGGGGAGGGGAGGTACTACCTCCCTCAAAGTCCCGGGGTGGGACTAAAGGAGAGGAGGGGGAGAGGCAGCCGCCGGCCACCCTAGTGGGCCCCGCGCGGGGGTGGGGGTGGGCTAGGCCTAGCCGGCCACCCCCTTGGCCCCCTTCTCCCTCTCTCCTTTCGCTAATGGGCCCTCTCCCTCTGGGAATTGGCCCATTAAGCCTTTGATCATTTAAATTGATTTTTCTCTTCATTAAATAATTATGAATAAATGATTAAATCAATATTTAACATTCATTCACATATTATTCAACCTCCGTGGCTATGGAACACTTCCACCTCCACTACGGACATCCTCTGGACTTACTGAAACCCTTCCGGTTTTCTCTCTACCATTCTTCGGTGATTCTACCGATCTTATAAACACTCTCTAAGCATCATCAAGCCCTTAAGCGTGATACCCCACGGTTCGGGAATACTCCAGACATGGTCAGGACACTCCCGCACCAATGATCGACAGAGGGACCTGGATGGCCATGTGACCCCTGTGTGTTCCACGAAGATCTTTCGTCGTTTGAACTAGGACAGTCGTGTCTTATTCCCTTTGTCTCTCGATACTTGCATTGCCCAAGATCTGATCAATGACATCACCATGTCGTGTTCAATCTCGTTACCGAACAACGCTACTTGACTCGTTTCGACAAGCGATATCCCTGTGATCAAATCACACGCTGCGTAGCTATTAGATATAACTTCTCCGAGTGCGCCCTTTGAGTATCTTCCCGTCACATGGACGGACAAATCCCGCTCTTGACATATATTGCCTCTACGGTTTCCTCCGAGTACCTGAACACACATTTATAACCACTGTATTACCAAGTGGCGCTTGATGCTATCTAAGCACTCTCGAGAGATAGTGATTGATATAGCCTCACGATCTAAGGAATAGTCTACGAGGATCCATTTCTAATCATCGTAACTTGAACTTCGTGACATGATCGGGTCACGATGTTTAGGTTGGGTATTGGTTCATCATCTCATTCTCGGAATGAGATGACTCCATTTCCAACTGGCATAAATGCCACATGATCAGGAAACATGATCATCTATTGACCAATGAACCAGTGACTAGAGTTTCACTAGGAACTCCTAGTTGTTTGTATATCACACGTGTATTGATGTTTCCACTCAGTACAGTTATAGCATGATACGAAACTTAATCATAAACTATATGAAATATGATAATAGTCATTACTAGTATTTGTCTCTAGGGCATATTTCCAATAGTCTCCCACTTGCACTAGAGTACAAATACACTAGCTGCATTTGTTCCTTAATCATTGGCACCATATATCTGGTACCCTGAACATGCTTGCTCATGGAAGAGGTTGAGTCTTGGGTCTGTACTTTACAGTCCCAAATCCTTTGCAACTTACTAATGTCACCTTGATTGACATTAATACTTTATCATCACATGATAACATCTATGTGTATGCATTGTCACTATGGCAGCAGAACGAGGCCTGATTCCAGGAGACGATAGTGACTTTAGATCAACCTCAAGGGATTTCTCATGGGCACTGTGCCCTGGGACACATCATTCTACGTTAAAAGCGAACTAGCCCCGACATAACATTATACAACACTTTAGATGGTGCCCTTATCTATTATTATAAATGTATTCATCAAAACACTAGTGCACTCAATGCAACTTTCGATGTTTTTGTTCACCTCGCTTCCTACTTGACTTTAATCGATATTTACAGGAGTTACCAACATATTCCCTTATAACATAACCCTTTATGTTTTAAGATATGTCATCCTTTATGGATTTGAAAAACATGTCTACAGTTCTCTATTAGACACTGCGGACAAACTTAGCTCAATGTTCTGTGATTCGAACTTAATCACTTTCAAACGTTCCTTATTGGATCATATATTATGTTAAGTTGTGATCATGGTTTTCTAAGATAGAACCTATGTCTCAACATAGTGGATGATGATCATCCTTTTCTTTCTTTCAACCATTGATGTTAAACTTAATGATATTCCTAACTTGAGTTATTAAGGACTAGTTTCTTAATTAACTTCTATTCCGAAACCCTTTTTCAGAATCCCTTAAGGAATACTATATAATATCATAATACACCTATTATAAACTCCTACACCTTATAAATCATTATTTATAAGTATTTGCGGTTTTATTCTTAACACACTTAAGAATCACTATATAAGCTCCCACTCAAAAATATGTCATTCACATATTGTTTTAGGAAGACTTACATAGCTCCCACTCAATTTTATGCAAATTGCATATCCACTCACTATTTTGAATAACTTCAAAATCCTTTGATCAAATATCAAACTTGGAGTTTTACTATGAGATACTAGTACTATTACTAGTTTTAAATCATCTAGACATTTAGCACACTTGAATCAAATTCATTTGAATTTGTCCAATACTTGACAAATTGTGCTTTTTTCATTCACCCCCTTTTCCACTATGGCTTTGCAGTCATTTGGGAAAATTCAAGTAACCCCTTTTACTTGCGAGATTCAACAATGAATTGCTTTCTAATCTCAAGTGAATTTTGCTTTTAGGATTTCTCATAATTCTAGTTTACCATTATTTCCTTAGTAGTTTGTAGGTATGCCATATTCCAAGAATCATGACAAATGATTCACAAATATCTCCATACAAGATATGGATTACATTTTGAATCCTACTTCATGTAGTGAAAACACCAGTGGGGAAAACACAATGATCATTATCATTGATTCTTTCCCTTGTGAAGAGAATCATTCAGGAACATTATCCGTTGTGCTTTTCAACACTCTGATGCAGGGTTTTGAATCCTCATCGTGTTTTTCACTATCTTCCATTTGCTCCATAATTGAGAAATATCACTAAAAGTGAGCTTTCTCAAGAATGTACCAAAATCCAAGCAATACCAGTTTTGCTTCTCTTTTGGTTTCAGCTATGGATTTCGTATTCAAAGTTTCCAATGAATACTCTACAAGGACTTATTCGCTATTATTTTGGTTATATCGAATAACCCCAAAACTTTCACGAATTCAAATGGTTCACTAAATTCTAATTGAGTGCTAACTATTTCTTAACTAATGGTCTCTACATCTACACTACAACGATTTATTTCGTGCCTTCTATTCACCCACTTTGATATCTATTATCACAATGTGATGCTTTGTTTCAAAATGCTTTGCATTTCACAATTACTTTTATGCCATTCTTATAAAGTCGAATTTCATTTCTATTGATCAAATCGTAGTAATTAGATTCTCTTTTATATTTATACCCTTTGTTGATGAAACACTTTGATCAAATCAAATAGTTTCATATTCATGTTTCCTTTGGTAAACTTCTTTACACATTTAAACAATCATATAATGATAATTACCATTTTCGTTAAAACACAATACATCGAATATGTATTTACTTTTAACAATTCATTAAACACTTTGTATTCAAGTAATACTCGGTGTTCAAGTTATATTGCCGAACTTAGGCATGATTTATATGTGACAAGAAATCGAATGACTTTCACATATTATCACATAACTTTGAATTTAAACAATGGTTTCATTCATTAATGAGATATGATTTAAGTTGGGTATTTTTAAGGCATTACGATATTTTACAAATGTTCATGTATTATCAATTAGTTTCAAACAACAAGGATAATTCACAAGTAATCAAACAAGATATGAACACAAATAGAAATCATTCATAAAAGTAGAACAACTGTTTGTTACAAACTCATATGAATAACCGTCTCACGAAGTGTGAGACACACTAAAGAAGTTCATAATCTTTTGATTACAATAATCATCCTGAAACATAAACTAAACGATAAATGTCAAGGGAGAGTGTCGACGGCCATCATCATCATGCTCGCCATCAACACGCAATGTCATCTCCTCTCTAGCAAGCACCTCTCCTGTAGAAGGACCTGTTTTCAGCAAAACAGAACAAGTATCAAATATACTTAACACTGCATATGTGTTTGCAAGATTATAACATTTATAAAATTGTATATCAAATATATACCTTTGTCATTGATGACCTCTCCGGTGATTGGTTCAGCCTTAACATTCCTGAAACGTAATATGAACTCCTGGAAACCCAATGTTTCCATATCACCACTCATGATGCTACTCCGGACATGTCCTTCGTAGCTGGGAGGCAATGATCGAAGCAGTACGCCTATCGCAAATGGATCATCCATCCAGTAATCCATGAAGTAAACCAGTCTCATGTGTGCAATCAAGCATGCACTCCAAGTGACCCTTCAGACATGTATGCTCCTCCATCTGTATGGAAAGGAACTCTCCAAGCAGCTCGTGCTTCCACATGCGCACATGGCCTATGAACTCTGCTCTCAGTTGATCCACCATTGAATATGGATCAACATCATCCATGAGCGGATGGAGTTCATCCACCATCCTGTAACACATTATTATCTGAATGTAGGTGGACATCTCTTGACGATAGTAGCGGTCTTCCAGCTCTTGTGTGGTCTCATAGTGGCCTGGCTCAGTCAAATCCATTGTGCGGCGTATGTAGTCTACCACATGATTCCTAGTAAGGAGATCATTCAGGCGCACAAGCCAACCAGGGAAGTTGGATCCATCAAGTCTAAGTTTCTCACCCTTTACACATTCCTCAATGACAAAGTAAGCTTCACGGTGAGCCATCTCTACATTTATAATTGCAAAAGGAATTTAGACTAAGTTTATAATTAAATGAGTTAATAATAACTCCACTCAGAAACACATATACCCATAAGGGTTCCTAGTCATAACACGACCCCTATCAGCCACATCTCTCCCGATCGTCACGGCCATCAATGTGGGTTCAAGGGCGGACGCTAACCGTCAGTCACATCATTCATGCAACTCGTGCTCGATCTTTCGACCATCCGCGTTCCGAGGCCATGTATGCACATGCTAGGCTCGCCAACTCAACCTTAGTGTATTTGCTGTGCAACATGGCTTACACCCACTATATGCGAACGTAGATATGTCTGACACCCATGCATGTACCATGGATCGCCTCATACCGAAGAACTTTCTTGGTGGTGCACACTAAGGGGGAACACAATCATTGGAAATTTAAACAGGGATCATCTTATTAGGCTACCGTCGAGTATCTAATACTAGCACACAATAAGATATACAAACAATAACATTGAATGTAAATGCGATGTGATATGGTCCTTCACGTCGTGATCTCCATCCGTCGTCACCAGATTCCGCGCCAGGGTTTTGGCGCCATAGACACCAGGGTACCGGTGTCATTCTGGCGTGGTAGTCCGTCACCTCTGTGACTATCTACTACTACGTAACAAAAGGTAATCACTTTACCTTTGCCACAATCATATCACAAAGCAACGCCCCCTGCAAAACAAAGTTAGACGCCTCTACTTTATCTTTGCATGTTTTACGTGGTTGAATGGGCTTTCGCATAAGAACCGTTCTTACCTACGAACTTTCAGCACAACGCTGATCAAGTAGTTGTCTCTACTACACCCCTTTCGGGGCCCTCTGTTGCAAATGGTATACCAACTAATGCGAGAGAGAAAGACACCCCCTTAAGACACTTTATACGGTACAAGCCGTATGTCAAGCGTGGACCAGTCTCGCGAATGAACGCATAAAGTCTATTGGGGGCCGCTTCATCAAGCATTACTGCGATAACACAAGTACACGTGGGAAGGTAACAACTAAAAGATCAACGCCCACACGCTACATATCGTGTGTTCTACCCGTACTAGCATTACTACGCATAGATATAGCTCTGATACCACTGAAGGGGTTCCGCGTATGAAAACAATAAAATTTACCCTACGCCCCTGAACCTCTGATGCTGCCAGGACCTATCTATTAGTAATACAGTAACGGGAGGGGCTTTTCGCGAACTTACCCTTGAAGACCGAAAAGCGTTGTCAACGCTTAGGAGAGCGTGGTTGATGTAGACGAGCCGAAGCCGACCTCAAGGTCGTGATGAAGTCCTTGCGCTCCCTTGGCTCCAACGACTTGAGTGCCTCAAGTGCGACACCTCGTGGGGAGTTACACACGTCCGGTGCCTGATGATGACTCCCGCTTCCCCGATCCAGCAGCAGTTGCGGAAGTAGAGCTCCTAGATCCGAATCCCGCAGCGCGACGGCGCTCCACGGTGAAGATGTCTCTCGTTCGCGTAGTCCAGACTTGGGACCACGGTCACGAGAGAGAGAGGGGGAGAGATAAAATATCAATTAGAGGTCCTTCCCAAAAGTGAGAAGACCTTTATTGATTATTGGTGTATTTTATTTGGCCAAATACCCCCACTATATATAGGGGAGGGGAGGTACTACCTCCCTCAAAGTCCCGGGTGGGACTAAAGGAGAGGAGGGGGAGGGGCAGCCGCCGGCCACCCTAGTGGGCCTCACACGGGGGGGCTAGGCCCAGCCGGCCACCCCCTTGGCCCCCTTCTCCCTCTCTCCTTTCCCTAATGGGCCCTCTCCCTCTGGGAATTGGCCCATTAAGCCTTTGACCATTTAAATTTATTTTTCTCTTTATTAAATAATTATGAATAAATGATTAAATCAATATTTAACATTCATTCATATATTATTCAACCTCCGTGGCTATGGAACACTTCCACCTCCACTCTGGACATCCTTTGGACTTACCGATACCCTTCCGGTTTTCTCTCTACTATTCTTTGATGATTTTACCGATCCTATAAACACCCTCTAAGCATCATCAAGACCTTAAGAGTGATACCCCACGGTCCGGGAACACTCTAGACATGGTCGGGACACTCCCGCACCAATGATCGACAAAGGGACCTGGATGGCCATGTGACCCCTGTGCGTTCCACGAAGATCTTTCGTCGTTTGAACCGGGACAGTCGTGTCTTATTCCCTTTGTTTCTTGATACTTGCATTTCCCGAGATCTGATCAATGACATCACCATGTCGTGTTCAATCTCGTTACCGAACAACGCTACTTGACTCGTTCCGACAAGCGATATCCCCGTGATCAAATCACACGCTACGTAGATATTGGATATAACTTCTCCGAGTGGGCCCTTTGAGTATATTCCCGTCACATGGACGGACAAATCCCGCTCTTGACATATATTGCCTCTACGGTTTCCTCCGAGTACCTGAACACACCTTTATAACCACTGTATTACCAAGTGGCGCTTGATGCTATCTAAGCACTCTCGGGAGATAGTGATTGATATAGCCTCACGATCTAAGGAATAATCTACGAGGATCCATTTCTAATCATCGTAACTTGAACTTCGTGACATGATCGGATCACGATGTTTAGGTTGGGTATTGGTTCATCATCTCATTCTCAGAATGAGATGACTCCATTTCCAACTGGCATAAATGCCAGATGATCAGGAAACATGATCATTTGTTGACCAATGAACCAGTGACTAGAGTTTCACTAGGAACCCCTGGTTGTTTGTATATCACACATGTATTGATGTTTCCACTCAATACAGTTATAGCATGATACAAAACTTAATCATAAACTATATGAAATATGATAATATTCCTTGCTACTATTTGTCTCTAGGGCATATTTCCAACACAGTTGCCACAAGAAGATATTGTTTTTAAGAGGTATTTTGGCTTTCCAGATGTCTTGACAGTGCACTACTGATACCCCTTGTATCAGTAGTCGGTACATAGATTTTACCGAGTAATCCCCATATGACTCTGGGTGCCATCGAATCCTATCGTTACTCGGGCAGAGGGTTACCGACTCGACCGCATTGACCAACGCCAGCCATGCGGCAGCCCCCGCCTGATCTAGGGCCCTACGCAATCGGAGATTGATTTTGGTAGGCAAGCACACTTATGCGACCGACACGTATGGGTTGTCGCAGATGGCAAACAGCCCTAGGAAGCTAGAGCACAATGGGCTCTCCCTCAGCCACCACACTAGCCAAAACGACGTTCTATCCCCATTAACCACCTCATGTTTGGCCCCTGCCTTGAAGTAATGTTTGACCTTGTGGAGGCTTTTCCAGAATTGGGACCCTCCCTGTCCCAAACCCACAAAAATATATCTAGCGTCACCATATTTGGCTCGGATAATATTGGCCCAGATTGAGTCATCGTCTTGGTATAACTTCCAAATCCATTTCAAGAGAAGCATAATGTTCATTTTCTTGGTATTGATCAAACCCAACCCACCTTGCTCCTTGGGCCTACAGATTGCGGGGCAGTTCACAAGGTGATATTTACGCTTGGGGCCCGTGCCCTGCCAAAAGAACTTGGATCTGATAGAGTCGAATTTCTCGTGGATGCCATCCTGCAGCAGGAACAGCCCCATCGCAAATAAGGGGAGGCTGTCCAAGCAAGAATTAGTCAGAATGAGTATCCCCCCCCCCTGAGGAGAGAAAGCGGCTAAGCCACGGTTCAATTCTACACCCCAATTTTCTCACTACGAACAACCATTGTTCCATCGTGAGTTTGCGGTCAGAGATATGGAGGCCGAGATAGGTAAAAGGGAATGACCCAAGCTTGTAGTTTAGAGGTTAGCGACTCTCTGCTGTTCCTCAAGTGGTTGACCCATCACCACAACCTCGCTCTTGTGATAATTTATCTTTAAGTCAGACATATCCTCGAAGCACATGAGGAGAAACTTGAGGTTAGCAATTTCTCGGTCATCTTGTTGGATCATAATGAGCATGTCATCCGCATACTACAGGTGTGAGATTCCCCCTGGAATCAGGTGAGGAACCACTCCTTGGATGTGGCTTGAATGGTTGGATGTGGATAGGATGGTCGAGAGAGCCTCACCAATGAAGCTAAAGAGCAGCGGCGACAGGGGTGCCCTTGACGCACCCGCCGCCTATTGCGGAAGTAAGTCCCCACCTCGCCATTGATAGATATAGCAGTTTGTCCACCGGATATAAGTTGGGAGATTCGATATATGTATCCGGCCTCAAAACCCTTGAGCCGAAACACCTCGAGGAGGAAGTCCTAGTTCACTCGATCGTAGGCCTTTTCGAAGTCCAATTTCAACAGAACCCCTCCCAACTTCTTCTTCCTAAGCTCATGGATGCTTTCCATCAGGGCTAGAGATCCGCCAAGGATAAAGCTGCCTTTGATGTACGCAGTCTGCTTGGGGATAATGATCCTATTGACAACATGGTTAAGGCGTGAGGTGAAGGCTTTCTAGATGATTTTGAATATCACATTGATCAAAGCAATAGGACGATACTGGGAGATCGAGTCCGCCCCCCGGACCTTAGGGATAAGCGAGAGAATGCCAAAGTTAAGGCGGGAGATGCCAATACGCCCAAGAACAAACTCGTTAAGAATGAGCAGGACCCCATGTCAAAGCTGTGGCCAATAAAACTTGAAGAAGGGCACATGAAAGCCATCTGGGCCAAGTGTCGTGTCAGATTTCTTATCCTTAACAATCAGATCAAGTTCCTACGCCTAGAACGTGATGATTAGCGCAAGGTTCTCCTCGTACGAGACTTGTCCATCCGGACCCCATGTGGACGGAGATAGGTCGTAGCACCTGGGTTGCGAGGACCCCAGGAGCTCGCGGTAGAAGTCATACACTCTATGGTGCTATTTTTGTGGTTTTCCTTTACAAGACCATTTACGCCACGTTATAATGTATTTTCATGTCACATGTTGTTATGTTGTATTTTTCACAAAAAAAAGATGTTGGAGTAAGAGTGCGGGGAAAAAAAGGTTCAAAACAATGGTTCGGGCTACCCCCATGTTGACGGCGACACAGGAGGCGAACCCTAGGCGCCGCCAGGAGCTTCTCTCCCAGCATTACCCCCCGCGCCGCCGGAGGCTTCTATAGGACAAATCCTGTGTGGCGGTGGCGAGCCTTCTCCTCGCGCCTGGCGGGGTTCTTGTGGAGGAATCAGAGTGCTACTCGAGTTTGGCATGGTCGCGGTGGTGTTGGACAGTGGCAGCTCTCCGGGAGCTTGGTGGTCGCGTTGGTTGCTGTCCGTGCTTGAGGCTAGGGTTGGGGCCATGTGTTAGCGCGGGCTGACTGCGCGTAGAGCCCACGGCCCAGTCGCAGCCGCTGATGCACTCAATGATGACGCTTGGCCAGGAGCAGGCATACGCGCCTCCAGTAGGAGCTGACCATACGCAAGACCAGGTCGGAGCCAATCGCTCGTTATCGGGAGAAAACCTTGGTAGCTAGGAGAGATATTGTATTATATTGTGAGAGAGAATTTGGCATCCGGAGTTGCTCCGGTTCATTTTTTGAACTATGCCTACAATAGAGCGAATAGTTCCAAAAGGTAAAATGGCAAAATGAAATCAGTTTTGGCACAACGCTGTGGGTGCCCTGAGCCGTTTTTTTGAAAAATGTGCCCTGAGCCATTGAGGGTGAGTGTGGTAGCTAGAAAATGAGGTAAGGCCTTTCACAATAGAGAGTTTCTTAGCACGTTTTCATAGGCAAAATAAATACTTAAGAGACCACCTCTTCAATGGATTATATCTTAGGTGTTGTCTCTATATTTAATGATTTTGGTGATTTGTAGATATACTATTGGGCTAGCCATTCTTTTTTGCCTATGGTTTCGTGCAAGCTTGTATCTTAGCTAAGATACAACACCACCATCTCGCCTCATTAATTATAGTGCTAGCACTGGCAATTTAGCTATGATGCCTACCTCACTCGTGAAAGGCCTAAGGCTGGTCCTAGTGGGAGTATCATAGCTAGTATCATGCATGTCATGTTGACAAAAATCTGATGTGGCACAACAATTAATGAAGAAATAGATGGTTAGAGTATCATAGGTAGATACCGTATCATAGCACGAAAACTAGAAAATCCTCATACAAATAAATCTTGTACACAATTTTGTATTGAGATTCTACAAATCATTAAATATAGTACTAGTATGATCCTACCATATGATACCATGCACTATGGAGATATTATCATACACTAGTATCATATGCATGATATCTAAATATATAATTGGCGAGGGTACTAGGACTCACCATAAAAATCAAGCATTTTCGGCCATTCGATCGTGCCAGCCAACAGATCCTGACCGTTCGTCTTCTGACTACTATTCAGGTGGTCCACCTGTAAATGTTTGTAAAGGGTAAAAAATCTGGTGCAAATATGTTCGGTTTGTTGGGCCACGCAGAGATAAACAAAACTTTTTTCCTACGCGGGTCTCCCAAGATCCAGCTTAGGTGATAGGCCACGAGATTTACCACTAGACGCGCAGGTGCGAATTATTGATGAAGCGTGTCAGTTGATGCCATGCCGAACAATCCCTGTACAACACGTCCAGATCGCCACTGACCTCCTTGTCTCCAGCGCCGCACGTGCAACGCCTCTACCGGTATCCACACGTACAGGAAGGAGCTCTAGGCAGAGGACTGCTAGATCATGTCTAGCATGAAGTGGGAGTGGAGAAAGTGGCAGCTAGATCAGGGACAATTCCTTGTCACTCCACTTATATACACTCCTAGCTGGGCTCAATGCTTGAGGCTCATCTAGGCCGTACTCCAATCTCCATATGGATCCAATCCACATGGGCTCCTTACCCTTAAGTGTCTGACCCCGTAGGTTCACGTACACCTGGACACGACACGAGTCACCACTCCGAGTCGATAGTTGGTAGCGGCCTCTAGCAAGACGTGCAAACTCCCAAGCACCGTAAAGTCAAAAGACAAACTTTTTCTCAATGTGACTTTCGTCCAAGTCCCTTTGCCACACGATATATCTTGTCAAGCTATAGGCGAGTTGTTGCCATCCCTTTAACACTTAGTCCGACGCCTTAGTTAACACTTAACCAAGTCGCGCATGGCCATGCTTCCGAATCATATCATACAAGAGGGCCTAGAGAATATCTCTCCATTACAGAGGAGCAAATCCCATCTTGGTAATCCACGTCACGCAACTTTATTCACAACCAACCCAAACTCTACCTTTATAACTGCCCATTTACGGAACAATATTTGATAGGACCTAAGTTGGCGATGCACAGCTCAGATCATGCAGTCACCATAGGTCGAAGGATTCAATTGCTTAAGACTACAAATGACAACATGCTCGTTGCATCTCAACTATGGGTCAATCCGGATTCGCTAAACTCTTTAGTCGAATCAGTGTAAGTCGAAATAGCATCACCATGCCCATGACAAGTGGAACCGAGTTATCAGCCGACTTTCACATTAGTCTAAGTTGTGTGTCCAACACAACCTCAATGACCAAGGACAACTAGTATGAACAACATGAATATATAGTTCCACAATCGAATCACATATTCAATGATACATATTAGTAGTTCATACATGGACAATAACTTTATGAATACATTAGGAATAACATCATACATGATTGCCTCTAGGGCCTATTCCCAACAGTCTCCCACTTGCACTAAAGTCAATCATCTGACATCACATGTCTAGGCCTCTAATGCCCATAGCTCTTAGGTGCGGCTCATGCTTTGGCTATGGTAGCGGCTTTGTCAATGGATCCGCAATGTTTGCATCCGTATGTACCTTGCATGACTTGATATCACCTTGATCCATGAACTGGCGAATAAGGTGGTATTGCATGAGTATATGTTTGTTCCTTCGGTGTTGTCTAGGTTCCTTGGTTTGTGCAATAGCACCACTGTTATTACAATACACGTCTAACGGATTGGACGAGCCCTGAACCACACCAAGATCCATGAGGAAATTCCTCATCCAAATTGCTTCCTTTGCTGCCTCCGAGGTAGCAATATACTCAGCCTCTATCGTTGATGCAGACACCATCTCTTGCTTGGAACTCTTCCAGCTCACAGCCTCTCCGTTTATTACAAACACATATCCAGATTGCGAACGAGAATCATCCGAGTCAGTGAGATAACTCGCATCCGTGTAACCCAGTACACTGAGTTCATCCTCACCTACATAAACCAGGAACATATCCTTAGTCCTTCTCAAGTATTTAAGGATATTTTAGCCGCTGCCCAGTGGATCTCTCCAGGGTCAGCCTGGTATCTGCTCACAACACTTAGAGCATAGGAAACATCCGACCTAGTACAAACCATAGCATACATGATTGATCCGACTGCAGAAGCATACATAATCACACTCATCCGGCTTCGCTCATCAGTTGTCGAAGGACACCGAGTCTTGCTAAGTTTTACGCCATGGGACATCGGTAAGAACCCTTTCTTAGACGATTCCATGTTGAACTTCTTCAACACTTTGTCCAAATATGTACTCTGACTCAATCCAATGAGCCGCCTTGATCTATCTCTATAGATCCGGATTCCTAGTATGTAAGTCGCCTCACCCAAGTCTTTCATCGAAAAACTCTTTTCCAATGATTGCTTGGTCTCTTGCAACATTTGAACATGATTTCCAATCAATAATATGTCATCCACATATAAGATCAGAAAGTTTACTTTGCTCCCACTAAACTTCTTGTATAAACAAGAATCATGATCACTCTTGATAAAGCCAAATGATTTGACTACCTCATCAAAGTGAATGTTCCAACTCTGAGATGCTTGCTTCAACCCATAAATGGATTTCTGAAGCTTGCATACCTTGTCAGCATTAGCCGGATCGATAAAACCCTCGGGTTGTATCATATACATGTCCTCGGTAAAATTTCCATTATGGAGAGCTGTCTTGACATCCATCTACCATATCTCATATTCGAAATAGGATGCTACAGCTAACATGATCCGAACTGAGTTAAGCATTGCCACGGGAGAGAAAGTCTCATCGTAGTCAACTCCTTGAACTTGTCGGCACCCCTTCGCGACAAGCCGTGCCTTATAGATAGAAATATTTCCATCCATATTAGTTTTCTTCTTAAAGACCCATTTGCACTCGACGGGTCTTGCACCGTCTGGCAGATCAACCAAGTTCCAAACTTGATTTTCATCCATGGACTTTAACTTGGATCTCATGGATCCAAGCCATGACTCAGAATCAGATCCCACCATCGCTTCCGAATAAGTTGCCGGCTCATCACTGTCCAACATCAACACATCACGAACACTTCGCAATCTGACCGATCTTCGTAGTGTCGGTGTAGTTGCTAGCCCAGGTACCATGACCGGCTCATCCTCTAAGGCTTTTTACGACTCGCTGTTGGCCGGTACCTCTCAAATTTGTTCGAGCTGCACCGTTCTCCCACTAACTCCCTGACTGAGAAACTCTTTCTCAAGGAAGACACCATTCCGAGCGACAAACACTTTGCCCTCTTCTCGGTTGTAGAAGTAGTAACCCAAGGTTTCCCTCAGATATCCCACGAAAATACACTTATCCGACTTGGCTGTAAGCTTGTCCGACTGAAGTCGCTTGAAAAAAGCTTCACAACCCCAAATCTTAAGAAAAGACAAACTTGGCTTCTTGCTGGTCCACATCTCATGCAGTGTCTTCTCTACCGACTTTGATGGTACTCTGTTTAGTGTGAATGCTACAGTTTCTAGACAATAACCCCAAAATGATAAAGGCAGATATGTCCAACTCATCATTGATTGTACCATGTCTAACAAGGTCTGATTCCGCCTTTCCGACACACCGTTTCTCTGCGGTGTTCCTGGCGGAGTGAGCTAGGGAACTATTCCACGACTCTTCAGATGGTCATCAAACTCATGGCGCATGTACTTGCGTACTCGGTCCGACCGAAGAAACTTTATCTTCTTGCCGAGTTGATTATGTACCTCATTTTGGAATTCCTTGAACTTTTCAAAGGCTTCTGACTTATGTTTCATCAAGTAGATATATCCATACCTACTCAAATCACTAGTGAAGGTAATGAAGTACTCATAACCATCTCTGGTTATTGTGCTCATCGGGCCACATACATCACTATGTATTAGTCCCAATTAGTCGGACGCCCTTTCACAACTCTTTGCAAAAGTTGTCTTGGTCATCTTGTCGAGTAGGCAGGATTCACATGTCTCGATCTCCAAGTTGAACAAAGTTAGGAGTCCATCATCATGGAGCTTCTTCATGCGTTTCCAACTTATATGACCAAGCCGACAATGCCAAAAGTAAGTCATATTCAGATTATTTGGTTTCAACCTTTTCACATTTATGTTATAGACAGGTTCACCATCAAGATTCAAAATAAATAACCCGTCCTGGACGGGTGCAAAGCCGTGAAACATATCATTCAAATGCAAAGAACAACCATTATTCTTAATATTCGACTCATAGCCTTGTCTCATCAAACATGAGACAGAAATAATGTTTTGACTAAGCATTGGAACTTAATAACAATTATTCAGCTCCATTAAGAATCCAGAAGGTAAATGAAGTTGCATCGTGCCGACTTCCAATGCAGCGACTCGCTTTGTTGCCGACTCGAATGTCAACCTCGCCTCTTGCCACGCTCCTAGTTCTTACCAGTCCCTGCAACGAGTTGTAGATGTGAATAACTTATCCGGTATCATATACCCAAGAACTAGTAGGTGCATCTGCGAGATAGATGTCTATAACATTGCAAACAAGCGTACCGGAGTTGGAAGTCACACCTCCACTCTTGGCTTTATTATCCAGATACTTGCTGCAATTCCTCTTCCAGTGGCCATCTGCCTTGCAATAGAAGCAACTGGATCCGGCTGCAGGAGATGGCTTAGTCCCTGAGGAAGCGCTTTGGACCGGGTCCTCAGCCTTACCTCCTGACTTTACCTTCTTATTCTTAGTCTAAGAACTCTTCTTGAACTTAGCCTTATTCTGCACCATCAACACTTGATTGGCGCCTTTCTTGAGATCCGCTTCAGCTTGCTTGAGCATCCTATGTAATTCAGTGAGCTTCTTATCCATACCATGCATGCGGTAGTTCGATATGAACTAACGATACGCACTAGGAAGAGAGTTCAGAATTATGTCCGTAATAAACTCTTCGCTAATGGGCTAGCCCAGCCTATCCAGAGACTACACATACCAACCATCTTGATCACATGCGGACTCAATGGATCACCATCCTTAAGCTTGCAACTCAACAAAGCCTGAGAGACTTGATACCTCTCAGTCTTTGCCTGAGCCTGGAACATACTTTTGAGGCTTTCGATCATATCGTAGCCCTCAACATTCTCGAACTGCTGCTGCAAGTCCGGTTCCATGTGAGCAAGCATAAGGCAGCTATTCTCCGTGGATTCATCACAAATCCGATGGTAGGCATTGGTGGCTGCGATAGTTGCATTCTCATTCGGATCATCTAGAAGTGGGTTGTCTAGGACATGGTCCCTCTTTTCTTGCTTGATAACAATTCTCAGATTACGATACCAGTTGGTGAAGTTAGTTCCATTTAGCTTATCTTTCTCTAAGATGGTTCTCAAAGCAAAACTGGAAATCTGAGGGAGACTGCTAGGTGCCATTGATCTACAACAGAAAAATATGCAAAAACACTTAAGACATGTATCCATAAAAGAGGAAGCATATTAAACACTTTAATACTTATGCTCCCACTAGAACCAACACCCCTCCGATGGTTACTAAGTGATCCAAGATCCTAAATATTCAAGCCAACTAGTAAGAGCTTTAGCATCACTGTTAGCCGTCAACAGATCTAGGTAGACAACTCCTTGTCAATCGCATCTCATACGACTCCTGTTGGACGGGTGGCATCACATGCCCCGGATCCCATCCGACTTTTCCCCGAGTCCCACAACCATTGTGATAGACCCTTCTAGATTACCAAGTGCTTCCGCTGTAAGAGTCCGACTCGAACCCACCTAGTCAGAAAGAATTGATAGCACCTCAATTTTATGAGCCCACTACCAAAAATGTCCGACTTGTGATGGTGTAGCACTAGCGGGGAAACCGACTAGACCTTCTTCGAGGGATTACTTTCTACCAACTATCTAATAGTGGTAAAACAGAGACATAACGACAACACAAAATAAAGCAATTATAATATGAAATGGTATGGCTCTCTTCATGGCGATCTCCATCTCCACAAAGCTTGTAATTTGACTCGTGTCAACTCTTGTCACATACCGCCTTACACCATGTAGCCAACTTGTACATCGACTTGCATGCCATCTGGGTTCTCCAAACAGTTACACTAGCTAGTAAAGTAAATTACATAGAGAATCCGGCACTCAGGTCGTTATACAATAAAGTGACAGGACCTAGGCTCCAGCCTACTGACAAAAACCGTGATACACAGACCGTATGGATTACACACATCACATGCACATAAGCCATACCATTCACAACATCATCCTGCGAAAACAAGTTATGCATAGATACGATATCTACCGGCGTTGAGAAACTCGCAACGACATCTAAGGCGCTATAACAGGGCGAAGTCGGTGGTCCCACTAGTTGGATAACCGGCGGGGATCAAAGAGGCAGCGCCCGACGAGTTTTCCGAAAACACTGATTTCATCTGCCTTCCGAACATGGATTTCATCATCAGATAAAACAATTTTACCCAAATCAGATCCGTACTCCGATTCCACCAAACTCTTTGATCTTCGCTCACCGCATCCTGATTTACGTGTCTACCCCGATGGCAGAAGCCGACCGGTAGGGGTATGTCATTCCACGACCTTAGCAGTTAGATCACAGAAACCAGTTCATCCATTCCCTGAGTACAGTTGATCCAATCAACTTCGTACAAAACCGATCTATCTCATAGATCGACCACCAAAACTGCAATTAGATCCAATCTAACGCCAACCGCATATCACATATACATGATCTCAAGCCTAAAACCAAAAGCTAACGCTCTGATGCCACTGTTGGGTTACGCAGAGATAAACCAATTTTTTCCCTACGCGGGTCTCCCAAGATTCAGCTTAGGTGATAGGCCACGAGATTTACCACTAGACACGCAGGTGTGGATTATTGATAAAGCGCGTCAATTGATGTCATGCCGAACGATCCCCGTACAATATGTCCAGATCCCCACGGACCTCCTTGTCTCCAGCGCCGCACGTGCAACGCCTCTACCGGTATCCACATGTACAGGAAGGAGCTCCTGGCAGAGGACTGCTAGATCCTGTCTAGCCCGAAGTGGGAGTGGAGAAAGTGATGGCTAGGTCAGGGACAATCCCTTGTAACTCCACTTATATACACTCCTAGCTGGGCTCAACGCTTGAGGCCCATCTAGGCCGTACTCCAATCTCCATATGGATCCAATCCACATGGGCTCCTTACCCGGCCTTAAGTGTGTGACCCTGTAGGTTCACATACACCTGGACACGACACGATTCACCACTCCGAGTTGATAGTTGGTAGCGGCCTCTAGCAAGACATGCCAACTCCCAAGCGTCGTAAAGTCAAAAGACAAACCTTTTCTCAATTTGACTTTTGTCCAAGTCCCTTTGCCTCATGATATATCTTGTCAAGCTATAGGCATGTTGTTGCCATCCCTTTAATAGCTCGACTCTCTCTTCTCGTTCCGTGATATACGATTCACTGGACTAACACTTAGTCTAACTCCTTGGTTAACACTTAACCAAGTCGCGCATGGCCATGCTTCCGAATTATATCACACGAGAGGGCCTAGAAAATATCTCTCCATTACAGAGGGGCAAATCCCATCTTGGTAATCCACGTCATGCAGCTTGCTTCACAACCAACCCGAACCCTACCTTTATAACTGCCAATTTATGGAACATCGTTTGATAGGACCTAAGTTGGCAATCCACAACTTAGATCATGCAATCACCTTAGGTCAAAGGACTCCATTGCTTGAGACTACAAATGGCAACATGCTCGTTGCATCTCAACTGTGGGTCAGTCTGATTCGCTAAACTCTTTAGCCGAATCAGTGTAAGTCGGAATAGCATCACCATGGCCATGACAAGTGGAATCGAGTCATCAGCCGACTTTCACACTAGTCTAAGTTGTGTGTCCAGCACAACCTCAACGACCAAGGATAACTAGTATGAACAACATGAATATATAGTTCCACAATCAAATCACATATTCAATGATACATATCAGTAGTTCATACATGGACAATAACTTTATGAATACATTGCGAATAACATCATACATGATTGCCTCTAGGGCATATTCCCAACACGGTTTCCCATTGGTCAAAGCTCCACACGATTTCGTTTTCTGACTACTATTCATGTGGCCCACTTGTAAATGACTATAATGGGTAAAAAATCTGGTGCAAATATGTTCTATTGCCCATTGGTCAAAGCCCCTCCCATTGGTTTCGTTTTCTAACTACAATTCATGTGGCCCACCTATAAATGACTATAAAGGATAGAAAATCTGGTGCAAATATGTTTGGTTGCCCATTGGTCAAAACCCCACATAGTTTCGTTTTCTAAATACTATTCATGTGGCCCACCTGTAAATGACAATAAAGGATGGAAAATCCGGTGCAAATATGTTCGGTTTCCCGTTGGTTAAATTCCCACACGGTTGGGAAATATCCCCCTTCACCAATCCACACCCATGTCTTCCCCTCTTCCTTCTTCTCCCACCGCCGACACCCCAATCCTCTCCTGCACGAGGTCTAGCTCGCCCTTCCTCGCCTCCTTCCTCCCTGTTGTGCCCCTCCCCTTCCCCCTCGTTCTACTCCTCTCTCTCTCCATCATGGTCGGCTCATCCACCATATCCTCCGCCACGCCTCCCTCACCGGCAGGAGCAGCAAGTCGTTCTCACAGCAGTAGCTGCCTCACTGACCGAGCAAAAGTAGCGACCATGGGCGGGTGGTTGACATGTGAGAAGAGGAGGCGACACGTGGAGGAGCCAGACACCATGGGCCGACGACTGATGTAGTAGAGAGTAGGAGGCTGCACATGGTGTTGTCCCCTAGAGGAGCGGCTGGTGGAGCTCCACCCGACCTGCGCATCCCCATTGCGCTTCTTCTTTCTCAAAGAAACACTCGTGCCTTCTCAAGACCGAGGTAAATGTGAAGGACCCCTAGAAATTAAATATCATCTTTATTTATACATACTCATTTTTATTTGTGCTTACAAGGTGCTTGACTAAAATCCTACCTAATATTATTGTATGTATTGTTTAAGGAGAAGTGAATGACCTCTCTATTTTCTTTCTCTTTGGTAAACATATGCTTCTTATTCTTGATTTGCAATAGACCACCCGCTACTCTTTTGTCTAAAAAAGGGACCAAGTAAATGTTGCATGATGTATTCTTGGTGATTGAATTTCAGGTTACAACCATCGGTATAATCTATCACGGAGTGCTAAAACTCACTATAGGCGGCACAATGAAGCACGCCTTCCCACCTAGTGACTATGTTATTTTCAAATTAGGTTTGTCCTTCCATGTCTGCCATGTGATGCCTTTCTCTGCGAGAAAGAAAAAATAATATTAGGTACGTATGTTGCATAGCTAAATCATCATCAACATAACTTATTTGTTTTATAGTGTTTTAGTTCTATCAGTTGTGTTCTTTTTGGGTTTCTATTGATTCTTCAAAGAAATTGTGCATTTTTTATAGACATTTCCTAGCTCCCGTATTCCAAACCAAACATAGACAAACATAGAAAATAGATAATAAATTTATAAATAAATTATTTCTTAGATTCACCTCCTTGGTTTTAATGCAATTTGACCACTCCTGTTTGACACCTTTTTTTGACGTGGACTGAATTTCCCTTTCTTACTCAGTGAGAAGCATCTTGCTGGTGATAACGCCGATGCCATTCCTAACAATGCTCTTGATAATAATGCTAAGAATGCCTCTCTGAAAATTTCTTTAGAGCTCACAACTAAATCGTGACTCGTTTCGCTTCAAACATTAGTTATTTTTTTTATTTTTTTGCTATGGTATATTCGGTCTGGTTCCCGAATCGATCTATTTTCTAAGTGCAGCTTCGCAACAGGCTTCTAGAGCTTGATTGGCGGTGGTCCTCTGGCCGGTGTCTCGGTCAAGGATTTCTTTCAATACACTGCCCTATGCCCACCGGTATGCCTGACCCTCCGCAGCTATCTGTGTCGCTCTCTTGTTGGACATGTATTTTCTGCTTTCTTTTAGTGCCGCTCTCTTGCTGAACTTGTTCAGTTCACATAGAAACATGAATATCAACTGCAAGTAATGGGATTTGCAATTCTAATTCCTAGGGTTCAATTTACATGTAATGCTGAACATTTGAATGTCTATAGTTGTCGATATGATATGCGTTATTCTTCTGTTTTCTTCTTTTTTCTCGATCACAAAAACAAAAAAACTAGGGATCTTACTTTTTACCTATCGTTGAAGTAGGAGAATCAAAAGAGGTGCTACAAATATTGTTGACTCTCTGTTACTCGGCCCTGACCATTAAGATTTATCAGACCTATTAGCTAAGGAGTACCATATTTTTACAGGATTCTGAGGCAAAAGTTGATGACTCAAATAACCATAATGCTAAGAAGAGGTAGCTCATAGTTGTCATGTTATTTTTTTTATAGTCCGATGTACATGTGCTACTATCTTGATTAACAATACGATGTATTTCTTATACTTCACAGAATGTGTCGGCCAATGTGTCTGATTCATCCTCTGGAGCTGGTCGTCTACCCAAGAAGACGATGCCTGCAAAGAAGGAAAAGTAATACAATTCACTCGTTTCCTCTGAAGGTGTTTTCCTGGTCTACCACATAGCTGTTTACTTCATCTTTCTCTTCTATCATGCTGATCTAAATTATTCACTATGTCCTTATATAGGCCGTGTGTTCATTTTGGTTCTATGTTGATGTCTGCATACTTACCCTCTCTTGGAAAATTTCATATTTACGTTTCTCTCTTTCATGTGTAAATCATGGATCTCATTTAAAAATCATTCAACGCATGCTCAACTCAATGTTGGATGACCTATGTCTTCTAAACCAAACATAAACATTGTTGTAACCAGAAATCTTAGCGTTGTTAGTCCCAACACTCTAACAAAGTTTTTGACCCATATATTTTACTAGGCGAGAACTATGTAGCAATCCAAGAAACCGCATGCATGAAATCGTGCCAAAAAGGTTCAAGAAGAAAGCCTTTGATAAATGTCTACTGGGAAGTTTACAAGAAAACTTAGCAAGAGCTCGAGTTCCTTCATATATGATGTATCAGGTTTTACGTGATGTGTCTCATAGAGAGTCAACCTCGATTAGAAGTTTAATTTAGTTCTGATTGAAGTCTATAAAGAAAATTATATGTATACCTTGTGTATGTAGGTGTATATGATTTGCATAGAACAAGATGATCATTATTATAAGCTATCTCTTTTATTTATAAGCTAATTTTCGGTTTGAAAGGCGAGGATATTAATTTAATTTTGTAAAAGAAACTAATCTATAATCATATTATCGATTACCAGTTATTTAGTATTTATGTTATACATAAAAGAAACCCATATCGAGCCAAGAGGTCGTGCGCCAAGGCCCACCCCAAATCTAGGTAGTGGTATGGTTCTACACCGGTGCGATGAAGCTGGCAGTTGTCACCGCCAATGGCTTTGTGCGACGTGGGATATATCTCGGTCGTCCAGCCCAACGACTTCATCTTGGCCGTCCACTTCGCGCTACCAGACAATAAATACATTGCCTCCGCACATCTGCACAACCAATTCCACGCCGCGTTCTCCTCTGGGACAAGCAACCTCCCCCCAGATCTAGACCTACATGAACACGCCTCCTCCTCCACCCAATCCCAACTGCCTCCAGATTGGAGGTCGAGTTCGCGCCATAATCGCTCTCTAGTTTCCGAATCGAACTCGATCCAATCTTGGTACGGTGAGCCTCTCGACCAATATTTATGCGCAACCCGCGTGCGTTGTCTCCTGCGCAGGTTCCTCGTGCAAGGCGACGCGGTGGGCTTCCGGCGATCTCGGCGCGAGGCGCGAGGCGGCTGCTTCTGCGAACGGAGCCGTCAGATCTGTCCCTCCGGCGAGTCAGATCCGATTCTGGTGAGTGTTTTCATCCGTGATGAATACCGTCTGTTCAGCACGATTAAGGTCTAGATAGATGTGTCGCAAGCTTGTGCGGATCTGCGTACTTAATTACCTGTTGGGATTTGACCTGTAGATCTGATATCTCGCGGAGGATCTTGCTGGTTTCCGGCGGTCTCGGGTTGGCGTGGCGGCGAGGGTGGAGTTTTTTCCGGCGTGTTCGTCGGATCCTGCCTGCTCTACTTCGACGACGATGACTCTTTGTAATGATTATTCGGATGAGATTTCGATAATTATTAGATCAAAGAGATCGGAGATGGCTGCAAGGTAAGTGCATGTATCAAGCGAGGAGCTTGTGACGAGAGAGTCAAAAGAGTGAAAAAAAAGGAGAGATGTGACACCTAGAGGCCTTTGCCATGTTGGGTGCGCTCGCATGGCAGGCCACCACCGTAATAAAGATGATTTTGTGTCTCCGGGGGGGAGATCGCACGGGGGTTATTTTATGTGAGCCCCGGGTTCTCCCCCCTGTGTCTGGTGTCCCCTTGTGTCTGCCCTTCACAACCGATCAATCATCGTGGCACAACGTTCTACCATCGCGAATCGATCATGGAGCTACCGTCAAAGATCAAAGGTACAATCGCTAATTCACAGCTCAAATATACACTCGAACTATCATTCATCCTAATATGCGCAACTGAGATAGATTCAATTTCTGCGATTGTTTATGTACTTCGATGTCATTTGATTTCACTGTTTCTGGAAGTCAGGTTAATTTATACTTTGAAATCGCAGTACTCTACCTTGAAGCAATTTTGCAAGGGTTTTTAATAATTAGAATTGACACATACAAAATCATTGCGGAGATCCAACTTACTCCCAGCACATCACAAAATTTTGAACAATTTATATCGTCGACTTGTCATTGAAGACATTCTGTTTCGTTCAGAGTATTTGGTTTATCTGTCAATACATTTCGAGTTTTACTTGATACATCTCACTTGGGTTGTTTTATTCTCTTGCAATACTCCTGGAGTATATAATAATACCATTTGTTTTGTACAATGTTCGATCCTGTATATAGCGGCTACATTGATGTGTTCTATAGCGCACTAGCTTACGCAATATACTTTGTGTAGCCTGCCCAGCTGTATCATGCATATTCTGTAGCTGTATGAAGAAGTACACACATCTGTCTGCGGTTTGGCCTGTTCTTTGGTGGCTGAATCAACTTGTGCAAGCGCCTGCAAGAATCTTTGGGCTGGGAGTTGTTGCTGTCTCGGTGTGGGCCTATCACGCTCTGCAGAATCGGGTCCATGCTTGCTGAAACATTTTCAGATGTACTCACTCAATTCATGTTCGCTATTACATACGCTGCAGTTTTTATTATCTGCAATTAGTTCTTTATAATACTCTCTGCTTGGTTATTTCAAGAGTTCCTTTAGGTGGATGAATATTTGTCGGAATCTCGTCTGATTTGCTGAATACCAAGATTTTGATGCATCTGGAGCTCTTGAATTCAGTTCGCACAGTACCTGAAGGATTTGTATTGCATACCACATTATTGTCTTTTTTGCACGATAATTAGACTTATCTGAAGGTGTTGAACTATTTATCTGAGGTAAATGCTTCTCATCATGAAAACATGGAAATGTAAGGTTCAATATTACCATAAATTTTGGAATCTATTTTCAGATTCTGTTATTTTGAGGTAAACGTGGTAGTTATAGTCTATCATATGCTCGTGGTTACCTGCTGCTCTTGTGGATCTTTTCTCTGTTTGGAGAGATCTCCGTGGATTCTATGCTAAGTCCCGGATGGAAGGTGGTTCGATCCCACCAAGATTCTTTTAAATTCCGATAGCAAACCCACCCAACAGCATGGACATTTCTAGTATTGTAGCATGAGAAGTCAAGAACTGATACTGAATTAGGTGACTAGAAGTCTGTTATAGCTTTATTTAGATATTTAGATGGTAAATGTCTGTTATATTTAGGATATAAGTATTCATTCATCCCATCTTAAATAGTTCTTTTACTCACTAAGCCTTGAAATGGATGTTGGAGGTTTGTCTAGATTCACATGTACCTATAAATTGAAGTAAATAATGTCTAGATACATGTGGATCAGTCTCTAACATCTATTTTAGGACTGATGGGAGTAGTATATTTATATATGTATCTCAAAATACAATGTTAAATCGTTTTGCCATATCATGGCGCATGAATTTTGCAGGTCCAAAGCTGGTTTGAATCCATCTGATCGCTAGGAGAGCTGGCTATATGTTAAAACCATGTCTTTATTTTAAGAACGGTGGTGGGTGGACAATTACAGAAAGGACCCAAAAGAAAAAAGAAGATTACAACACAGTCCTTCACTTTTACATCCAGTACCCTATTTTTTTTTTGCAAAAATGCGACCGAGTCCGTTGTTGCCGTTGACCAGTTGCATCTGCTCACACCCTTGTCGGGGATGGAACCACTTGGTAGAGTGTAGACATTTCGTGCCATGTCAAGGTTGGAGATCCTCCACTCAAGGAGGAAGAAGCTTGAGAATTCATGCTTGAGCGTAGCAGGGCCATTCCCATGGCCAAAGATAGCTTTGGCATGACCGTGCCTTCGGTTGGGAGCTGCTGCAAGGCATCACAGATTCCACAGGCACCCCGAAACTTGCCCCCAGAGATGCTGTTGCAGCACTCCAACCCTTCTGCCCCTCACCTCCTTGGCCAATCGAGAGAAGAAGCATAGCGTCGGAACTAGTCCGATGGAGCCAACCGTGCTTACTAGAGAGAGGGCTTGCCACTGGAGGACACTCCACGAAGTTCCTCCATGGAAGCCCAGCTGAGTTCTCCCAGCGCGTCAGCTCCACGCTGCCCACCTTATTAGCGGAGATCACGGAGGTGGTGATTCTTGCCACCGTCTCTAGCCACCTCAGGCTGCACCGGATCTAGCCAAGGGAGATTGATGCCCTACTCCAGTCTACTGGCATGCCGCCATACGCCCTAGAACTACTCTGTACATAGCACCCTGGGCCACCTCTCCCATCCTTGCTCGTAGCGGTGATGCTGCTGGAGAAGAAGGGGAGGGGTGTCGAATGCGCATGGGACACTCTTGAGGGAAGAGAATAGGGAGGACGAGAGGGGAAATGGTAAAACCATGTCATCTACAGCTAATCCCGTAGCTACTACCTATAGTAGTTTTTTTTTGATAGATACTACCTATAGTAGTTAGATGACATACTTCACCCTTTTGTCTTCCAACTCAGCAAAAATATGACTCTCTCCCTTTAAAAAAAAGGTGACTTGGATTTATCTGAATTCATATGTATCTAAACATAAAGCGCATCTATGTACATGCGAATCTAAACAAATTCAAATCACTTATTTTGGACGGAGAGAGTACTGTTTAAAGTCTTTCGTAGCATGCTTAAATCATCTTATAATACTTCTATATTTGCTTTCCGTCAATTGTATAATTGCTAGACAACCTATTGTTACTAACCAAAATATGAATTTAATGCAATCGTACGTGCAATATATGAGATATATACCACAAACGGTCCACCACTAGATTCATATCCAAAAGAAGTTTCTAACGATATAATTTTCATAACATATAATTTATAGTTTGTTGACCAAAATGTTGGTCAAGTTTTTCTTAAACCACGTATGTGTGCCTTATAAATTGAACCAGAGGGAGTATATATATGTCAAAAAGAAGTTTGACCAAGTCCTAAAAAACATGCTAATACCTATGACATGAATTAACATATTTTATGATACATCAAATCGATGTTGTGAACGTTGACATATTTTCTTTAGACTTTACCAAACTTAATGTGTCCTGCTGTGTCAGCTCCCAAACATATGGGTCACATTAAAAAGTGGATACAAATTAGAGGCATTTTGAACTATTCACCAATAGATCAAGAAAACTGTCATTCAAAAGATAGTTGTTTAATAGTCTCATCCTTGTAACAAAAACAACACTTTGTATTTCCATACCAATTCTTCTTAGAAGATTATCTTTGGTTAATATAACACCACTCTACATAGTAAAGAAAAATTAACCTTTAACATAACCTTTATTTTCCACAACCCCTTCTTAGCTATAGGTGCATCATGCTGCCTCGAACCTTGCTACATAAATTTAGCCAAAAAATATTGCTTGGTAGAGATTCCACCCGAACTCATCATGCCTATCTGAGAGGTGCACATTGCTTAGTAGGTTTATCCATCCCGGATAGTTGTATGCATCGAGGAAAGTTTCAGAATTTGCGGGAAAAGACCACAAAGAGTACTGGGAGATGGACAACTTTCACGGGTGGTGAATGGGATGTTTATCAAGGCCACAAATCATAAACTATCCCTACATATTCCTTGTCTGTGTTCAAGCTACATTTCTTGATTTTTTTAATGATATGACTATAATGGTTAGGAACAATTAGTGGGGGTCAAAGGAGGATAAATTGAATACATATTGGAAAACTTGGGACAAATTTATTAAAAGTTAAATATTGGTCCATTCTGATAGCCTATGTCCTTTTGGAGCAACTCTAACCGATCTCCAATAACTTAGAGGACTTTCGGCCAGAGAAAATGGTGGACTTAAAATTTAAGTCCTTTAAACGGTGGCCGCCAGATTCGATCCCCAATAACTCTAGACTAATTTTTTTGCATCATATTCAAAAGATTTCAAACATACGAAGTTCAAACATGCATAAATAATATCCAAAAAATATCACATCGATCAAGTTTGATCCAAAAGAACAACATATCATGTTTATGTTGTTGAGGCCATCACCATCTTGAACACCGACATCTTGGCCACCTCAAACACCATCTCGGCCACCGCCGCCGCCTCCACCACCACCACTCTCTTGGGCCAAGATCTTATCATGGGCGATCTTCCAATATGCCCTCACTTTTTCATCCAAGGTGCTTGGATTCATGAACATGATGGTGCGGTCGGCATCCTCCCTCTCCTTGGCCAATTTCTTCGCCTCAAGTGCAAGCCTTTGCTCATCTAGCTTCTTCTCCTTCAACATTTTTTCTTCTTCAAGTGCAATCCATCTTTCCTCCACCACCAACTTCGACCACCACTTCTCTTTCTCTAGAACTTTGAGCTCCTTCCACCTAGCCTCTTTGTCCTCTTTGCATTCCGCCACCAATGCCTTCTTGGCCTTGACAAGGGCATTGAAATCTTCCTTGTAGGCGCCGACACCTCCCCTTTTCTTTCTCTCCTTTGCAATCTTCACAGCATCCGGACTTTTGTTGAGATCATCTTCCTCCTCATCATCATCGACATCAATGGCGAAATGTATCCTTGTCCTCTTTGGTGTGGTCTCGTAGTTTCTTCGGACCCACTTCTCATTGCCCTCTAGCTCCTTGTACCAATCAAACACACTAAAGACTTTGTGGCCGCCTCTCGGCGACGACTGGCGGCGGAATTGGGCGGGAGGGTCGGGTTCTCGGCAGGAGGGAGAGGCTCCCAAATTTTTAGTCACCAAGGTTGGCGCCGAGGAATATGAGAGCCGTGGGGGAGTTTTTGGGGGTGGGACTAAAAATATTCTCCGCTAACGGTCGAAAGGGGATTGGTTCGGTGCGTCCCCAGACGTTAGCAGCCGAAAGAAAGTTCTCTAAGCATTTATTGGGGATCGGTTAGAGTTGCTCTTACTTGTAAAGCTACCCAGCTGCAAGATAATGTGTTTCTTGGTAGACCTTCTTCGTCTTGACAAGCCATTTAACACAACTTGTGATTATTATGGATGGTTATCGTACGGCAGTTTTTCATTGTATGTCGCATTCATATTTGGTTAGATTTTTGGGTCCCTAGCATGCGTTTGTTGTGTTAAAAAAAAGGCGTTCGTACACACTAATATCCAAGCACCAAAGGTGTCACCTTCATCGAGTATTTGAACTACTGTCAAAGGATGGTGCATGGAATCTTGCCATCATTCATTAGCATTTTCTTCAGGTTGTCCTCGACAAATTAAATTGTGAAGGTCGGGACCTTCCCATGGCAGATTGGTAATAACCTCACTTGTGCTCATGATTGCTCGTTTTGTCTCTACACAACAAGTATTAGCTTCACAGGGAAGATCTTCATTGACATTCAAATGATGAGGATATCAGGGCAGTGGATGTTAAGTAGGCCATTTAGAAGGAAGTTTGGGAGTGCCCTGCCCTGCCCTCCGAAGGTATGCATGGACATGGTTGCTTGGAAATTGGCTACAACTTCACTTGCAACTTGAAAAATAAGTGCAGACGGGAAATGACGATATCTCATTTATATCCTCTACGATGGAACGAGAAAAAACACTTTCCATATGTTTTTTTTAAAAGTAAACCATATACTCCCTCCGTCCTAAAAAGGATGTCTCAAGTTTGTCTAAACTTGGATGTATCTAGACACTATTTAGTATATAGATACATCTAAATTCAAACATACTTGAGACATCCTTTTTGGAACGGAGGGAGTATTTCATTAGACAATCCAGATATTATGTATATGGTCAACACCTAAGACAAACGTGCTTATTAAGAAACTTTGCACAAAGAACCCGCAAGTAAAATTACAATTCCATCCTTAGAGAAACTTGTGCATCGCCGAACTGTCATCCATCGTCCTCCGCCGCCACCTTGCGCTGGAAAAAGAGGCGAACAACAACGACCTAGTTCGGGGAGAGCACCATCACATACAAGGATGCTTTTCGAGTCGATGAAACGAGTCTTCGCTTGCGACGAGCCCGAGGCTTGGCACGTCGGCCGGAGATCTTCCATGTGGTCACAATATCCCGACACTGTCCTCTTCATCTGACGCAGTCGAAAAAGAGAAACATCGTCGCGTGCCATCTTCCACATGCACTGCTGCAAGACGTCAAACACTACTGCAGCAGCCGACGTGACCGTCACCCACGAGTGTGATGAACGTCGACCACCAGACACAAATCTCACTGGTCAAAGACCAACGGGAAGAACAGGCCACCTGTCCCCTGATGTCACCGGCTGGAGCGACACCGAGATGGAGGAAGAACATGGAAAAATTATTCTAACACGACGTAGTTTCCTCCATGGAAGTTGTGCCTCAAGGAATACAAAGGCCAAACCTAACGACAGTACAGAGCCCAGGGTCCCCACCCCCTCTGTCGCCGGAGTGGCCGACGAAAGAGGCAGGGACTAGCAACTGCTGTAGTTTTGGGACAGATGCGATCGCGCCTGATCCCTCTGAAGGAGTCAACAACATTAGTTCGAGCCTCACAACACTTTACATATGTTCTGCATATGCCCCGACGTCGAGATCTATTTGTAAAAGCACTACAACTGCGCTAGACTATTGGAAATATGTCCTAAAGACAAATAATAATATGGATTATTATCATATTTCACAAAGATTATCATTAAGTTTTATATTATGCTATAACTATATTGAAAGGAAATGTCAATACACGTGTGATATATAAACAACCAGGAGTTCCCGCTGAATCTCTAGTCACTGGTCCATTGGTCAACATATGATCAAGGTTTCCTGATCATATGGCATTTGTGCCAGTTGAAAATGGAGTCACCTCATTGCGAAAATGAGATGATGAGCTATGCCTAATCTAAGCATCGTAACATGATCATGTCACAAATTTCAAGTTGCGATGATTAGGAAACCTAGTGTCTTTTTTCTTAGACCGTGAGACCATATCAATCACTATCACCCAGGGATACTTAGATAGCATCAACGTCACTCGGTTAAACGGTGATCATAAAGGTGTGTTCAGGTATTCAGAGTAACATGTAGAGGCATTATGTGTCAAAAGAGGGATTTGTCTATCCGCGTGATGGAAAGATACTCAAGGGTCCACTCAGGTAAGTTATATCCAATAGTTGCACAACATGTGATTTGATCACGGAGATATCACTTATTGGAATGATTTAAAAAGCATTTATCGATAACGAGATTGAACACGACATGATGATGTCATTTATTAGATCTCATACAATGCAAGTATCGAAGAGACAAAAGGAATATGACACGACGTTCATGGTTCAGTAACGAAAGATCCATGGAATGCATAGGGGTCATCATGTGCATCCAGGTCTCGCTAATGATCATTGGTACGAGAGGGATCTCAACTATGTCTGGAGTGTTCCTGAACCGTGGGGTATCACGCTTAAGGGCTTGATGATGCTCATTGATCATTTTGGTATCGGCAGAATCGTCGAAGAAAAGAAAGAGAGAGAACCGAAAGAGTTTCGGTAAGTCCGGAGGATGTCCAGAGTGGAGGTGGAAGGAGTTCCATAGCCACGGAGATTGAATAATATGTAAGTGAATGTTAAATATTGATTTAATCATTTATTTATGTTTATTTAATAAAATAAAAATAAATTAAATGGTCAAATACCTAATTGGGACAAAATCCCTAGGGCAAAGGGCCCATGAGGGAAATACCAAACGCAAAGATAGAGGGGGTGGCTGACTGGGCCAAGAGCTCTTGCATGGGTCCCACTTGGGCCCTAGAAGGCGACGACCATCCCCCTACTCCCCTCTCCTTTGTTTAGCCCCATATGGCTAAACTAATTAATTGTGGGGTGATTTCCCCCTATATATTGAGAGGTATTTTGACAAAATAAATACACCAATAATCAATAAAGGTTCCCTCTCTTTTGGGGAGATCTCTAGTTGATTTCTCTCTCTCTTTCTCTCTCCCTCTCTCTCTCGTGACCATGGTCCCAAGTCTGGATCATGCAAGTAGGAGACTTCTTCACCACGAAGCGCCATCGCGTTGCGGGATTCGGATCCAGAAGGTCTACTTCCGCAACTGCTACTGGATCGTAGGAGCGAGAGTCATTGTCAGGAACCATACGAGTGTAACTCCCTCGGAGGTGCACCACTTGGGGCACTAGAAGTCATCGGAGCCGCAGGACTTCAACAACCTTGAGGTCGGCGTCAGTACGACTTCATCAACCATGCTCTTCCAAGTGTTGACAATGCTTTTCGGTCTTCAAGTGTAAGTTCGCGAATAGCCCCTCCTGTTACTGCATTACTAATAGATAGATCCTAGCATTAGGGTTCTTGGCATAGGAAAAATTTATTGTTTTCATGCGCGAACCCCTACAATGGTATCAGAGCTAGATCTATGCACAATATTGCTAGTACAGGTAGAACACACGAGTTGTAGCATGTGGGCATTGGTATTTTAGTTGTTACCCTCCCACATGTACTTGTGTATACCACAGTAATGCTTGATGAAGCGGCCCCAACTGACTTTACGCATTCATTTGCGAGACTCACGCTTGACATACGACTTGTACCGTATAAAGTAGCTTTGGGGGGGTGTCTGTCTCTCTTGCATTAGTTGGTATGCTATTTGCAAAGGAAGGCCCCGAAATGGGTGTAGTATAAACAACTATTTGATCCACATTGTGGTTGAAGTTCGTAGGTGAGAACGGTTCTTGTGTAAAAGCCCTAACAGCCACGTAAAACATGCAAAGATAAAGTAGAGGCGCCTAACTTTATTTTGCAGCGGCATTGTGATGTGATATGGTAATAGTCAAGGTAAAGTAGCTTACTTTCTATTTGTAATAGTAGTAATGGTCATCATTATGGTGGACTACAACACCGAAGGCATCGGTACCCTGGTGCCCACGACACCAGAACTCTGGCACCAGACCCGGAAACAAGGGATGGAGATTACTACGTGGAGGACCATATCACATCGCACTTACATATGATGTTTATTGTTTGTGCATCTTTTGTGTGATAGTATTAGATACTCGACAGTAGCATAAATAAGATAATCCCTAAAACATAATACCAACAAAAGTGTCCTCCCTTAGTGTGCACCACCAAGAAAGTTCTCCGTTCCGAGGCACGCCGTGATCGGGTGTCACACATAACTGTGTTCACATACAGTGGGTGTAAGCCATGTTGCACAACAAAACCACGTAAGCTTGAGTTGGCGAGCCTAGCATGTACATACATGAACTCGAAACACTGATGATTGAAAGATCAAGCACGAGTCACATAAATGATGTGACCGATTACTCGGGTCCACATTTGCAACTATATCGCCGGCTGATGACCCACAAGTATAGGGGGTGTATCGCAGTATTTTCGAGGGAAGTTAAACCCAATTTATTGATTTGACACAAGGGGAGCCAAAGAATATTTATAAGCCTTAACAACTGAGTTGTCAATTCAGCTGCACCTGGAAACAATCTTGCTCACAACAGTTTATCAGTAGCAACAATTTTGTAGTTGGAATAGCAAAGTAGCAGCAGTAGTAAAGTAAAGACAACAGTAACAATAGCAGTAAACAGTGGTATTCGAGTGTGGTAGGCATCAGGATGGATGGACGGGTGTTGCATGGACAAGACAATTCACATAGCAAACATAACATAGGGCAATTGCAGATAAATAAGATAAAGCATCCAAGTACTAGATAATCCTAGGCATGTGTTCCATATATAGTCATACGTGCTCGCAATGAGAACTTGCACAACATCTTTTGTCCTACCAGCCCGTTTGCAGCGGGGCCTCTAGGGAACTACTGGCAATTAAGGTGCTCCTTTTAATAGAGCACCAGAGCAAAGCATTAACACTCCGTGAACACATGTGATCCTCACATCAAAGCCATTCCCTCCGGTTATCCCGATTTCTGTCACTTCGGGGCCATTGGTTCCGGACAACAACGTGTGTATACAACTTGCAGATAAGACCAAAAATAATACTATCATAATGAATCAATAACATTTTCAGATCTGAAATCATGGCACTCGGGCCCTAGTGACAAGTATTAAGCACAACAAGTTGCAACAAAGTCATAAAGCACTAATAAAAGATACTAGGCACTATGCCCTAACAATCTGATGCCATTACACGAACGATCTCATCCAATCCCTACCATCCCCATAGCCTACAGCGGGGGATTAGTCACTCATAGATGGGGGAAACAAGGATGGTCGATGGAGAAGCGATGGTGATGATGATGGCGATGATCTCCTCCAATTCCCCGTCCCGGCAGGGTGCCAGAACGGAGTTTCTGGTGTTGTTTCGTGGAATCTGGTGGTGGCGGCGGAGCGGAACTCCTTCTAGAAAAACATCGAACCCCCCGGAGTTTTTAGGTCAGAAAGCTTCTTATAGGCGAAGAGGGAGACCGAGGGGGTGCCTGGGGGGCCCACACCACCCCCTGGCATGGCCTGGCCTGGCCCGCGCCACCAGGTGGTGTGGCCACCCCTGGCTCTTCTCCGTCTCGTATTCTGGCTCCTGGAGTCTTCGGGTGAAATAGGATTTTTGGCATATTTTCCGGGATTTTTCCTGATAGTTGATTTTCTGCACAAAAAGTAGACACCAAGGCAATTCTGCTGAAAACAGCATCAGTCTGCGTTAGTTGCATCCATATCACACAAGTTTAGAGGAGAAACAATAACAAAAGAGTTCGGGAAAGTAGATACGTTTTGGACGTATCAACTCCCCCCAAGCTTAGCTTATTGCTTGTCCTCAAGCAATTCAGTTGAAAACTGAGTGCGATAAAAGAACTTTCACGAACACATTTGCTTCATATGATGTAAATATTCTCAGCAATGTGATCAACTACTTAGACAATTCATAATAAAGAGTATGCAACTAAGTTTACTTAATAGGCATTGTAAGCTATGAAGAGATTCCAACTCAAAAATAATAAGTAGCATGAAGTATAAACATAAGCAACATTACAATGCTCATAAAAAGGTATGATAGAGTGGTATCTCGCTTGCCTTTGATTATGAATATCAAGGCACCTCTGAAGTTCAAGTGATGACTAGAAGTAAAGATATCAAGGATACAAGCATCAAAGTCATAGCACAAATAATCAAGTAATGGGACAAGCACAAAGAATGACAACTATGCTCTCAAGAAGGTGCTCAAAGAAATAAATGGAGACTCAACAAGTAAAGGCAAAGGTTTTGAATAAATTTAAAAGGCTTCCAAATGCTGAAAGTATGATACTCATTAGCTTTGAGCTCCCATTGCCCCTATCATAAGCATCTTTAATGTGGTTAAGGTGAAAGTGAGGTCCAATCTGAGTTATATGCTTGACAGACTATAAACTGAAAATCCCAAGTCCCTTGAGTACGAGGGCCGTTCCTCATGCTACTCAACTTTAGTTACCGGTAAGTTCTTGTCATTGTAAGTATGTGCGTATCATAGAGAACCGCCAACGGGGTACCCCTTGCCCGATGATACGGAAGAATCCCCATATCAAAATGACAAGGAAAGCAGACAATAAGTATCTCAGCAATCTTCTTATTTACCATGGGAAAATGGTGCTTTTTTCTCTCTCTCCTCTTTTCATGAATCTCTTTTTTTCTTTTTCTCAATAGCTATCTCTCTCTTTTTTATAAGAAGAATGCTTCATAGATATCATTATGGTTACGCTGCAGGTTTCCACCATGTCAGCATGGATTAGACCAGCGGACCAGGCGTTTCTCTAACATACATACATAACTCCATGGACTTACAAGTTCCCCTTTTATTTCACACCGACGACATCCGCAAACAAAAGAGCAAGGTATCAACTGGGTATATATTTACAAGTGTTGAAAGCGTTCCCCGTGACAACACGGTTCTGCTAATCCCCAGCCTATAATTTGCAAGCATATTACTTTCATGGAGAGTCACAATGGTTCAAGTTTATTAAGTGCAGGAAATAAAGTGTGCCATCAAGTTCGTGAGAGCTTTACTAACTAACTTTATCATAATAAGCAAACATTTTATTCGGAAGAAAACAAGGCATATTGAATATGCACGGAAGTAGCAAATGATGCTAATAGGTAGGTATGGTGGACACTTTGGCAATATTTGGTTTAAGGGAGTTGGAAAAATGAGTAAAACACTCAGTGGAGATGAAGGCTAGCAATAGTAAGGGAGTGACAAACGAGAGAGCAATAGTTGTCATTATCATGCTTGCAACAAAACATGACTACTCATGGCATGAAAGTGATTCAAGATCCTCAAGGCAAAATAATTCATCAAGGCTTAACTGATTATTACAGTCATGTGCATGCGTAAGCATGTGCCAAGTCGATTCAAATGAAACATTCAGAGGAGGATACCATGGTGTCATACCAATTTATGAATAGAGCAATGCAAGCAAACATTCATAAGACATGCTACAAACTATTAGCGAGCTGGAGCTGATCATAAGAAAGTAAGAACTACTAAGCATCAAAAGATAACATACACCTTACACGAACAGACTAAGCATGCCCACAGTGATGAGTATATGTACAAAAATGAAAACAAATAGAGTTCGTTACCAGCCTCTTACCACGCCTCAAGTTATCATTAATCCTCATTATTGCTCTCCACTTGTGTGGCTTGAATAATAATATGAAACCAAATCCCATTGAGGACTGCTGAACCCTGCAACAAACTCACAAAGCCAAAGAAGAATGACAAATATTTTTGTTGTTTTCGATTTTTAAAGAACAAGAACCAAAGAGGAAAACAAGCAAAGCAAAATCTTTTTGGGTTTTTTGAATAGTTCAAACAAGGCAAAAAGGAAAAACAAACCAAGGCAAAAAGAAGAAAAAAAGCAAACCAAAGAGAAACAACCGAAATATTTTTGGTCTTTTTGTGTTTTAGAAAGCAAAAGCAAAGAAGAACGGAAACTAAAAAGAGAACGAAACATGAATATACAAAGTACCGACGCAACATGATAAGGAGATGAGTGCGGTGTCGGCGTACCTCCCCCCAAGCTTAGGCTTTGGCCTAAGTGGGTATCAATCCCAAGCTGGCCAGGATGAAGTGTCACCCTAGTACGACGAAGAGATCCCCTCGTCCTGGTGCGAGCTCGAGTACGTCCCTCCGTAATGCGTGGAGTAACCATAGGAGGTCACATCCTCCTGGTGCTGCTCGTGGAAACCCAGCAAGCGAAGCTGCTCGTCCACCTCCTCCTTGGAGCGCGACCACGGTCTCCTGTGAACACTAAACAAAGAAGGCTGTGGCAAAAGGATCTCCCTTTCATCCCCGTCAGTGAAAAGCATCCTATATACTAGACTGTCCAAATCAGAAGTAGCGGTGACAAAGTGATGAGTTTTCATAGCAACAAGGTCAAGCCTCTGTGGTGCCAGTATAGCATCATTGGGATCCAGACCTATTGCATTGACTATACGTGAGGCAATGATGCCCCCATAGATAGGCCCCCTAGCAGCTAGGCGGCGAGCAATAAGCGAGCCAAGATTGTACCGAGTATCATTGTTAAGCGCAGCAGCAAGGAAGGCTAAATGATAGTTGGAGATATTACTTGTGTTCTCCCTACCTAGTACACTAGTAGCAAGATAATATGCAAAGTATCTAAGAGCAGGGAGTTGGATATTTTTTATCTTTCCCCGCTGCGCCACACGGTCATCATCATTGGTCACCCTCGGTAAAGCTCCAACAAATCAGTGGGTCGCCCTTGAATTTTATTCACGGTCCCTGTCATGCGTACACCTACAATACTACAAAATCTTTCCAAAGGCATGGTGAAGGGCAAATTATAGATTTTAAAAGAGACAGTCGACTGATAGGATGTGTTAGTAAACGTGAAGCTCTCAACAAAAGTTTTGATGAGCATAGCGTATTGCGCACTCTCATATTGCATATATGAGTTCAAACCAACCCTCTCAATCAGTAGCACGAAATCATCAAGAATACCTGCAGCTTGTAAGAAAGTAAAACAAGGAAGAGAGGATGGGTGAGCATCCCCATCATCCCTTTCACTACCAATACGAGTTGCAATGAGATCTTTATTGTATGATGGCCTAAACTGAGAGTCTGATCTTGAGGGCCTCGACCTCCTAGGTGCATCACTCTCAAATATCTCTCCAAAAGTATGGTTGTTCATGCTTGGTATTCTGAAATTTAAACACCTATTAAACAAGTGATTGCAAAGTAAATATAATGAAGGATTCTACTCATAGGGACTTGTAAGAGGCCTAAACATGCATCAAAAATATATCTCTAAGCATCAATCAAGCTTACAAGCTCTCATAATCAGCCACCTACAACAACAAAATACTCAAAATACAATCCACTAAACTCAAATCTACTTGGACAAGGAGAGGAGTCACATACCAGGGAACAAATGCTCCAAATTTCAGCAAGAAAGATGGGCTGAGCAAGGAGATCGAAAAAATCGAGAGCAAGCACAGCAAGAAGGCATTTTTGAGAAATGAACTGGAGCTTACTCAGGAGAGAGAAGAAAGAGGCAGGTGAGAGAGTTAGTGGGGTGCAGGGGTGGCCCACACCAGGGCATGGCGCCACCTAGGGCAGGCCGTGCCACCAGGTGGTGTGCCTGCCTAGTGGGTCCCCCTGGTACCTCCCAGGTAATCCTCTTCCCCTTTTTTCACGCAAAAATTTAATATGAATTTTCTGGAATTTTTCGAGACACTTTATTTTTGGGCAATTTTCAGGTAGAGAAGAATGATTTTTTGACAGACAGATTTTTTTGGAAACATGATGCAAGGACAAAACAAAGCTAGAACTACAGAAGTTCTAAGACACTCTAACATGCAAGCAACTAACAACAAAGAAAACTAAACGAAAACATAAACTAAAATGGATAGTACTAGAAGTAAACGAAGATAATCATAGTGAAAACATTGTTTTGTTCAATGAAATCCTTTTGTTAACAAGGTTGATCAGGTCTTGCTACCAAAAAAATTTCATATGAGACAAAACTTTGTATTCCACTAATGATTATGTTACCTCAACCTTGATAGCAATGGTCCCAATCATAATAGTTTCAAATTTTTCTCTTGGTATGGGACAATATATTTCTCCAACTTGAATGCCCTCAACATGTTCAATTGAATTCAAACCATAAGTCTTCCATCTTCTTGGGGAAATAGACAGTATGTTCCTTGTCATTCACATTGAAAGTTACCTTTCCTTGGTTACAATTGATAACAGCTCCTGCAGTATTAAGAAAAGGTCTCCCAAGAATAATAGACATATTATCATCTTCAGGCATTTCAAGCACAACAAAATCAGTTAATATCAAGCAATTATGAGCCACTTGAATAGGTACATCCTCACATATACCCACTGAATAGTGGTAGATTTATCAGCCATTTGCAAAGATATATCAGTTGGTATTAATTTTTCGAGTTGAAGCCTCTTATAGAGAGAGAAAGGCATAACACTAACTCTAGCTCCCAAATCACACAAAGCAGTTCTAACATAACTATTCTTAATAGAGTGAGGGATACTTGGAATCCCAGGGTCTCCAAGTTTCTTAGGAACCTTACCATTAAAGGAATAATTAGCAAGCAAAGTAGAAATTTCTTCATTAGGGATCTTCCTTTTATTCGAGACAATATCTTTCATATACTTTGAGTAAGGAGGAAATTTAATAGCATCAGTCAAAGGAATTTGCAAGAATAAAGGTTTCATCCACTCACAAAACTTATTATAGTGTTCATCTTCCTTTGACTTGTGTTTCTTATCAGGGAAAGGCATAGGTTTTTGGACCCAAGGTTCTCTTTCACTACCATGTTTCTTAGCAATAAAATCTTCTTTGGTGTATTTAGTATTCTTAGTGTGGTTTCCAGGTTCTTCTTCAACTTTTTCCTCATTAGGAACTTCATTTTCTTCGTTACCACTTTCAGTTTCAGCATCAGAGATAAATATACTATTAGGATCTATAGCAGGTTCAGAGGGTTCTACAACAGTTTTATGTTTCTTTTTCCTTTTCTTACGAGTAGAACCACTATTTTCAGCTTGTTGAGAGTCCTCCTCAATTCTTTTGGGATGCCCCACAGGATATAGAGGATCCTGGGTAGCAGCACCACTTCTAGTTCTAATTTCATAAGCATGTTTTTCTTTAGCAGCATTAACTAGCAAGTCTTTTTGCACTTTAACGAGTTGATCTATTTGAGTTTGGACCATTTGAAAGTGTTTAACAATCATTTTAACATCATTAGAGGTTCTTTCCACAATATCTTTCAACTCAACAATAGCTCTAGTGTTTTCCATTAGATGATTTTGCACTCTTTTATTAAAGTTATCTTGCTTAACAATAAAGATATCGAATTCTTCTAAGCATTGATCAACAGGTTTAGAGTAAGGGATATCACCTTCATCAAAGTGTTGGAGAGAGTGTACCTCAATAGTGGATGAGTAGGGAATAAGCTTACATAATTATTCTATAGGAGGTAAATTCTTGACATCTGCAGCTTTAATTACCTTCTCCTTAAGACATTTCTTAGCTTCCCTCATCACTTCATCATTTAATTCAATAACTCCCCTCTTCTTTGATGTTGGAATAGGCACCGGAATAGATGGTTCAGGTATAATTACTTCAGGTATAGCTTGTTTAGGAGGAGTCCAATCTTCATAGTTCTTAGTTATTTTAGCCATTAATTCCTCAGCTTCCTTAGGAGTCCTATTCCTGAAAACACAATCAACACAACTATCTAGGTATGTCCTAGATTCTTCGGTTAGTCCATTATAAAATATATCAAGATTCTCATTCTTAGGTAATGGACTTCTAGCCTGTGCATGAATCAAAGCACAAAACCTTGCCCAAGATTCAGGAATAACTTGTTTTCTCCCTGTTTAAAATCAAAAAGTTCCTGCAAAATAGCATGTCTAGCACTAGGAGGAAAATATTTCTGCAGGAAAGTACTAATCAAGCACTCAGGGCTATCAATAGATCCAGGAGGTAAATTACTAAACCAAGTTTTAGCTTCTCCTTTCAGTAAAAAAGGGAAGATCTTGGCAACAAAGTAAGTACGCATCTTAATATCATTAGAAAACAAGCCACTCATGGTAGAAAGTTCATTCATATCTGCTACTACACTTTCATTCTTAGTCCCAAAAAAGGTTCTTTCTCGACAATAGCTATGTAAGATAGATCGAGAGAAAAATCATAATCTTTATCTGTAATGTTTATGGGAGAAGCAGCAAACTTAGCAATATGAGACAATTTGGGTCTAATAGTATGCCTCTCAAGGAGACTCTTAGCAACGCTCCTATCATGTGTGTTTTTACATTCTTTAATAAATTCATCGGTCATCTCAACATAACCATCTTCAATATCATAACTTTCACTAGACTCAGGTGAACTAACAGGTGTGGTAGTGTCTTCATTAGGAGTTTCGGTATTTCCAGCTATAGTTCTAGCAATCGTAGCATCTAGGAAAGGACCTAATGAACCACTCTTATCAAGCACAGTAGAAGCAGCATCATAAGCATCAGAAGTTTCAGATTCAGCGGTAGTAGCAGTGTGTGTAGCATGTGTATGTGGTGGTGTAACGAGCTTACTTATAACAAATGGTGAATCAAGAGCAGCATAGGTGTTCAGAACCGTACCTCTTCTTGTAGTGGATGGTAAAATAGGAAACTTGCCATCACGAGACTTACCCATGATGGATGGATAGCAGCAAACAATAGAGAATCCAAGTGAACTTGATAAATAAAGCTATGCTCCCTAGCAACGGCGCCATAAAATAGTCTTGATGACCCACAAGTATAGGGGGTGTATCGCAGTATTTTCAAGGGAAGTTAAACCAAATTTATTGATTCGACACAAGGGGGGCCAAAGAATATTTATAAGCCTTAACAAGTGAGTTGTCAATTCAGCTGCACCTGGAAACAATCTTGCTCACAACAGTTTATCAGTAGCAACAGTTTTGTAGTAGGAATAGCAAAGTAGCAGCAGTAGTAAAATAAAGACAGCAGTAACAATAGCAGTAAACAGTGGGATTCGAGTGCGGTAGGCATATGGATGGATGTACGGGCGTTGCATGGACAAGACAATTCACATAGCAAATAGAACATAGGACAATTGCAGATAAATAAGATAAAACATCCTAGTACTAGATAATCCTAGGCATGTGTATCATATATAGTCATACGTGCTCGCAATGAGAACTTGCACACCATCTTTTGTCGTGCCAGCCTGTTTGCAGCGGGGACTCAAGGGAACTACTAGCAATTAAGGTGCTCCTTTTAATAGAGCACCGGAGCAAAGCATTAACACTCCATGAACACATGTGATCCTCACATCAAAGCCATTCCCTCCGGTTATCCCGATTTCTGTCACTTCGGGGCCATTGGTTCCGGACAACAACGTGTGTATACAACTTGCAGATAAGACCAAAAACAATACTATCATACTGATTCAATAACATCTTCAGATCTGAAATCATGGCACTCGGGCCCTAGTGACAAGCATTAAGCACAACAAGTTGTAACAAAGTCATAAAGCACTAATAAAAGATACTAGGCACCATGCCCTAACAATCTGATGCCATTACACGAACGATCTCATCCAATCCCTACCATCCCCATAGCCTACAGTGGGGGATTACTCACTCATAGATGGGGGAAACATGGATGGTCGATGGAGAAACGATGGTGATGATGATAGCGATGATCTCCTCCAATTCCCCGTCCCGGCAGGGTGCCAGAACGGAGTTTCTGGTGCTGTTTCATGGAATCTGGTGGTGGCGGCGGAGCGGAACTCCTTCTAGAAAAACATCGAACCCCCCGGAGTTTTTAGGTCCGAAAGCTTCTTATAGGCGAAGAGGGAGACCAAGGGGGTGCCTGGGGGGCCCACACCACCCCCTGGCATGGCCTGGCTTGGACCGCGCCACCAGGTGGTGTGGCCACCCCCTGACTCTTCTCCGTCTCGTATTCTGGCTCCTGGAGTCTTCTGGTGAAATAGGATTTTTGGCATATTTTCCGGGATTTTTCCTGATAGTTGATTTTCTGCACAAAAAGTAGACACCAAGGCAATTCTGCTGAAAACAGCGTCAGTCCGCGTTAGTTGCATCCAAATCACACAAGTTTAGAGGAGAAACAATAGCAAAAGTGTTCGGAAAAGTAGATACGTTTTGGACGTATCACCGGCCATGATGATCGGGGGTGGTGTTGTGAATACAAATCATGTAATCACTAAAACCCTTTTGGGGATAGGAGTTTTTAGTGGAGTTCTTGTTTTAACTTGCATAATTATAAACTTAGTCTAAAATTTCTTTTTCAACTATAAATGTAGAAATGGCTCGTCGTGAAGCTTACTTTGATGTTGCTGAGTGGGTAGCTGCTGAAAAGCTTAGACTTGATGGATCCATTTTCCCTGAGTGGCTTGTGTGCCTAAATGATCTCCTTACTAAGAACAATGCGGTGGATTACATACGCCTCACGATGGAATTGGCCGAGCCAGATGACTATGAGACCCCACATGAGCGGGCAGACTGCCATTATCATCAAGATATGTCCACTTACATTCAAGTGATAATGCGCTACGGGATGGTGAACGAACTACATCCGCTCATGGGTGATCTTGACCCATATGGGATGGTGGATCAGCTGAGAGTAGAGTTCGTGAGCCATGTGCGCATGTGGAAGCACGAGCTTCTTGGAGATTTCCTTTCCATACAGATGGAGGAACACACTTGTCTAAAGAGTCACTTGGAGAGCATACATGATGCACACATGAGACTGGTTTACTTCGTGGACTACTAGATTACCGAGTCATTTGCGATAGGCGTATTGCTTCGGTCGGTGCCTCCCAGCTACGAAGGATATGTCCGAAATAGCATCATGAGTGGTAATACAGAAACATTGGATTTCCATGAGTTCATATTACATTTTAAGAACGTAAACGTTGAACCTATTGTCGGAGAGGTCATCGATGACAAAGGTATATATGATATACAGTTTTATAAATGTTATAATCTTGGAACACTTGTTGCATTAAACTATCTAATACTTGTTCTATTTTGTGAAAACAGGTCCTTCTGCACGAGAGCTGGTTGCTGGAGAGGAGGTGACGTTGCGTGTGGATGGCGAGCATGATGAAGATGGACGGCGGCACTCTCTCTTGACATTTATCATTTAGTTTATCGTTTTTGGATGATTATTGTAATCGATGGATTGTGAACTTCTTTAGTGTGTCTCACACTTCGTGACACAGTTATTCATATGAGTTTGTAACAAACAGTTGTTTTGCTTTTATGAATGATTTCTATTTGTGTTCATATGTTGTTCGATTATGTGTGAATTATCCACATTATGAAACTAATTGATAATGCATGAACATTTGCAAAATATTGAAATACCTTGAAAATACCCAACTTAATGATATATTCATTTTGAATGAAACCATTGTTTAAAATTCAAAGTTATGTTGATAACATGTGAAAGTCATTTGATTTCTTGTCACACATGAATCATTCCCAATTTCTGTAGAATAACTAAAACACCGCGTATTGTATAAATACAAAGTGTTTGATGAATTGTTGAAGGAAAATACATATTCGATGTATCATATTTCAACAAAGTGGTGATTATTATTTTGTACTTGTTGAAGTTTGTAAAAGGAGTTTACCAAAGGAAACATGAGCATGAAACTATTTGATATGATCAAAGATTTTCAGCATCAAGGGATATAAAATAAAATAGAATCTAATTACTACGATTTGATCCATAGTAATGAAATTCAATGTTATATGATTGGCATACATATTTGTGAAGCGTGATGCATTTTGATATGTTGAAGCGCAAAGCATCACAATGTGATATTTGTTATTAAGTAGGTGAATAGATGGCGCCAGATGCATAATTGTAGTGTTAGTGTAAAGACCATTAGTTGGAAATAGCAAAGCCTCATTTAGATTATAAAGTGAACCATCTGAAGTTCTTGAGATCGGCACCATACCTTGTATGGATTGTCGTGGAAGTTTTGGAGATATTTGATATCACCAAAGCAATAGCAAACAATTCCTTCAGTATTCATTGGAAACTTCGAATATGAAATCCATGGCTAAAACCAAAAGATAGGCAAAACTAGTGTTGCTGAATTTTTGGTGCATTCTTGAGAAACCATGTCCTTGACATTGAAGCTAATGGAAGATAGTGAAAGCATGATGAGGGTTCATAACCCCACATCAGAGTATTGAGAAGCACAACGGAACATGTTCCAGAACACGTCTCTTCACATAAAGGAAAGGATCAATGATTATGATCATTATGTTTTCCCCACTAGTACTTTTACTACATGAAATAGGATTCACAAATGCACCCCACATCCTGTATGGAGACTTTTATGAATCACTTGTCATATGACATACCTACGAACTACAAAGAAATAATGGTAAACTAAAGTTACGAGGAATCATAGAAATGGATTTCACTTAAGATTAGAAAGTAAAACGTTACTGAATCTTGTCAGGTAAAAGACGTTATTTGATTTTTCCAAAGGACCACAAGGTCATGACAGAAAAGTTGAAAGACAAAGCACAATTTTCCATGAATAATGTATTGGGCAAATTCAAGAGAATTTTATTTAGAAATGTTGGAGTCTAGTGGATATAATACTAGTAAAATAATAGTGTCTCATAAAGAAACTCTCAGTTTGATGATTGATCAAAGGATTTTGAAGCTGTTCAAAATATTGAGAAGGTATGCAATTTGTATGAAATTGAATGGGAGCTATAAAGCCCTCCTAAATTACTATGTGAATGACATATTTTTGAGTGGGAGCAATGTAAGAGCTTAATATTGATTCTTATATGTATACGACACATTAAAAGCACAACTACTGATAAATAATGATTTATAAGGGTCAAAAGTTGAAAGTAAGTATATTACAATATTCTGTTGCAATCTATTCCTAAAAAGGATTCTGAGATAGTTTTGAAATAGGAATTTATTAAGGAAGTCCTTGATCATTCGAATTAGGAATGACATTGAGTTCAACATTAATGGTTGAAATAAAGAAATGGATGATCGTCATCCACTATGTTTAAACATAGGTTCTGTCTTAGAAACCATCATGAGAACTCAACATAGTATATGATTCAAGAAGAAACGTTCGGAAGTGATTAAGTATGAATCATTGAACATTGAGCTAAGTGTGTCCACGGTGTCTAATGAGAATTGTAGACATGTTTTTGGCATCCATGAAGGATGACATACCTTAAAGCATAAAGGATTATGATGGGCATATGTTAACCTTAAAGGATTGGAAAATATCTGCATTGAAAATACAGATTTTAGTCAAAGAGAAAGCATGGTGACAACCATCGAAAATGCACATGGTGCACTAGTGTTTCGATAACTACATTTAAAATAAAAGTATAAGGATACTATATGATGTGTTTTATGATGTTGTGGGGAGACAAGATCGTCTTTTCACAGAGTATGTGTTCTAGGGCACAATACCCATGAGAAAGCTCACATTGGCTAATCTAACATCACTGCTCGCTCCTGGAATCGACCTTACTTTGTTGCCATAACAAAATATACATACACAAGATGTTGTCATAAGTTGATAAAGTATCAATGTCAATTAAGGTGAAATTAGTGAGTTGCAAAGGATGAGGGACTGTGAATTCCACACCCTAGACTCAACCTCTTCCATGAGCGAGCATGATTAGAAGTACCAAGTTATATGGTGCCGATGATTACTAAACAAATGCAGCTAGTTTATTTGTACTCTAGTGCAAGTGAGAGACTATTGGAAATATGCCCTAGAGACAAATAATAATATGGATTATTATCATATTACACAAAGTTTACGATTAAGTTTTATATCATGCTATAACTGTACTGAAAGGAAATGTCAATACGCATGTGATATATAAACAACTAGGAGTTCCCGGTGAATCTCTAGTCACTGGTTCATTGGTCAACAAATGATCAAAGTTTCCTGATCAAGTGGCATTTATGCCAGTTGAAATTAGAGTCACCTCATTGCGAGAATGAGATGATGAGCTATGCCTAATATAAGCATCGTAACAAGGTCATGTCACAAAGTTTAAGTTGTGATGATTAGGAAACCTGGTGTCTCGTTTCTTAGACCATGAGACTATATCAATCACTATCACCCGAGGATACTTAGATAGCACAGAACATCACTCGGTTAAACTGTAATCATAAAGGTGCGTTCAGGTATTCTGAGGAACATATAGAGGAATTATGTGTCAAGAGCGGGATTTGTCCATCCGCGTGATGGAAAGATGCTCAAGGGCCCACTCGGAGAAGTTATATCTAATAGCTGCGTAGCGTGTGATTTGATCACGGGGATATCACTTATTAGAACAAGTTAAAAAGCATTTGTCGATAACTAGATTGAACACGACATGGTGATATCATTGATTAGATCTCGGACAATGCAAGTATCAAAGAGACAAAAGGAATATGACACGATGTTCATGGTTGAGCGACGAAAGATTCATGGAATGCATATGGGTCATCATAGGCATCCAGGCCCCGTTGATGATCATTGGTACGAGAGGGATCTCGACCATGTATGGAGTGTTCCTAAACCATGGGGTATCATGATTAAGGGCTTGATGATGCTCAAAGATCATTTTCGTATCGGTAGAATCACGGAAGAAAAGAAAGAAAGAGAACCGGTAGAGTTTCGCTAAGTCCAGAGAGGATGTCCAGAGTGGAAGTGGAAGGAGTTCCATAGCCACGAAGATTGAATAATATGTAAGTGAGTCTTTAATATTGATTTAATTAATTCATTATATTTATTTAATAAAAGAAAAATAAATTAAATGGTCAAATAACTAATTGGGCCAAAATCCCTAGGGAAAAGGGCCCATGAGGGAAAGACAAAAGGGGAAGAGAGAGAGAGGGGTGGTTGGCTGGGCCAAGGGACTACACGTGGGGCCCACTTGGGCCCTAGCCGACGGTGTCCAGCCCCCTTCTCCCTTCTCCTTTGTTTAGTTCCACATGGCTAAGCTAATTAGCCGTGGAGTGATTTTCCCCCTATATATTAAGATGAGAGGTATTTTGACAAAATAAATACACCAATAATCAATAAAGTTTCCCTCTCTTTTGGGGAGACCTCTAGTTGATTCTCTCTCTCTCACCCATGACCGTGGTCCCAAGTCTGGATCGCGCAAGTAGGAGACTTCTTCTCCGCGGAGCGCCAGAAGGTCTATTTCCGCAACTGCTACTAGATCGGAGGAGCGGGAGTTATTGTCAGACACCTGACATGTGTAACTCCCTCGGAGGTGCAACACTTGGGGCACTAGAAGTCGTGGGAGCCACATGACTTCAACACGACCCCGAGGTCGGCGTCGGTACAACTACATCAACCACGCTCTCCCGAGCATTGACAATGCTTTTTGGTGTTTAAGGATATGTTCGCGAAAAGCCCCTCACGTTACTGCATTACTAATAGATAAATCCCGGCATTAGGGTTCTTGGCGTAGAAAAAAATATTATTTTCATGCGCGAACCCCTACATAGACATGTCACGTATTTATATCTCGGATGGCGCATACCAAAAGTTTTTGTAAAGCTTTTTCCTCGACGGATGGCCTTTCACGGTGGCACCTTAGAGCATCTCCAGCAAGCGCTGGAAAATAGCGCGCGCTAAAACTGTCGGTTTTTGCTATAGAGTGTGTGCTATCCGCTGGCGCTTCACCAGATGCGCTATTTTGCAGCGCTGCAAAATCGTAAAACTACCCCTTCTCCGGAAGCACTATTTTACAGCATGCGCTAGCGCCACAAACGGGTTTCACACACACACATATATAGAAGCAACAAGATCAAACACAACAAAATAAATCAAGAACAAATACATCAACTTGTTCATTATTACAGCAAATGCAACGAATACAACTTGTCCAATATTACATCAAATGCAACAAATACAACAAATGAATCAACTTGTCCATCACCAATACAACAAATTTGTTTTTCAATGATACAACAAACATACAAATAAATAGACACTAGTTGTTTTGACAAAACAAGGTACTCTCTCTTGATTCCTCCTCACTTGCACGAGAATCCCCATCAAGTCAAAGAACGAGTAATCTACATCTTTACCACGATTATCCTTTATGATCATGTTATGCATGAGGACACAAGCATTCATGATATACCAAAGGATATCTTGGTCCCAAAATCTTGCCAGTCGTCTAACAATAGCAAACTAGGCTTTAAAAATCCCGAATGCTCTCTCAATATCTTTCCTAGCCGCCGCTTGCGCATTATTAAAGCAAAGTTTTTTCTTACCTTTGGGTTTGTTAAACTCCACCGGTGGACTTTCACCCAATGTAATCCTTATCATAAGTGGTGACCATCGACGGCAGGACATACCGTGCGGTGTCAGTGACCACCTTGCCGCCAAGATCCTTCACGGCTGCTCGAGGACATTGTCAGCGTGGCGCCGTGGTAGCGCGGTTCCCCAAATCAACTGCATGCGATGGGGGGATGGAGGCGTGTCGGCGGCTGCTAGGTCGATTCACCGCGGCTCCGGCGCCGAGAAAGCCGTGCGGAGGCGCAGCGGTGGCGGATCAGCAGCGGGAGGGCGCTGGTGGGGACTAGCTGGCAGGAGGCGTCGCCGGAGTGCATGTGCGCGAACGAGGAAGGCGAGACACGCGGTTGGACTTCGCATGCGAGCCAGTGAGATTCAGCGCGGTGGAGCCGGCGCAGCAGATTTGGTCGTCGGATAGCACAATATCCCGCACGAACAAAAAAATCCAGCGTGCCCGATTATACATCGCCTACTGGAGCGCGAAATAATAGCACCGGTGTTGTATACTAGTGGTTTTTACGGTGTGGGCGCGATTATTGCGTGGCCGCTGAAGATGCTTAATAAGACATAACTAAGCGCAATTGTGCTTTTATGCGTTGCCCCACCATGCTTTTCCGGTATCCACATGTACTCACAGCTAGTTTGGTTGGGGGAGTTGGGAGGACGATTGGGAGTCTGAGGGTAGGAGACTGATGATCCTATGATTGTTTGGAAGAAATTGGGGTTAAGAAGGGAATGTGAAGGGGAATTCATGGTTTAATTCCCACTAATCTCTTGTCTGGTGAGGACTGGTAATTGAGAGAGAATTGGCGATAAAATCCCATTCCCTTTCCCAAAGGTTGCCAAACAGGTTGTCAAAGTGAGTTTGGGATACTTAGAGCATCTCTAGCGGATACCACATATCGCTGCGTACCGCAAAATAACCGCTCGTTTGCGATACGAGACGGGAAAATTGGTCATTCCAGATACCCTAAACCGCACCGCGTAAAAAAAAATACGGTTTCCGCAAACCGACGCTTCTGTGCCGCATATATACTACACCAAGGGTTCCGAACGTGGTACACCGCATCCTGGCGCGTCTGTTGGCGGGAGGGAAGTGTCCCCATCCCCGCTTCCCACTCACAGCCGCCACCGTTGCTGATCTACCGCCGCCGGCCGTTTCCACCCCCAATACCCCTCTCCTCCGTCCACTCTTTGCCACCGTCGCCGCAACCATGGCCAGACACAATCTGAATTACTACGAGGCGTTGATGTTCGCCTACCATGGCATCCTCGCACCGCCTCGCGTGACAATTTTGGCAGGCTTCGAGCTTAGCCACTTTGAGGTGCCGGTTGCGTTGGTTCCGCGGCCGAGCTGTATCGCCGGATTAAAGATCGCCGCCGCGAACTGCCGGACTGGAAGCACGCAATGCCCCGATACGCGGCTGAGAGATCCTATTGGCATAGGCTATTCAAGCTGAAGCGCAGGGCGACGCTTGCCATCTGCCTCGAACACTAGCGTGAGGTCCATCCTGATGACCGCAACGCCGAAGCTAGGGCGCAATTCTGGGCGGTTCATGGCCGCACAATCAGCACCACCATCAACGATGCGCTCTGGGGTGATTTCATGAGGGAGGCGAACCGCGCCGGAATCATCGAGATTTCCGATAGCGGCAGCGACGAGGAGGTAGAGGACGACGACGCGGAGGAGGCGGAGGACAGCGGCACAGAGGAGGCAGAGGACGATGGCGCGGAGGACAGCAGAAGCGAGATAGTCGATTAGGGTTCCCTTTAAATCATTCGCTATTTCGCTTTGTTCGCATATGTCGATTGAAAAACTCGAATCCATGGTGTTTGCTAGTTCATACCCGGATGAATTCAGCTTTGCGGTACAAATTGCTTTGCGGTACAGGTGACGGGGCGGAACAAATGCTGCAAAACTGAACCGTAAAATGGAATATTTTGTTTTGCGGTACAACATGCAGCATCTGATCCGTCCTGCCATTTTTCGTACCGCATAGTCTAGATACGATTTACCGCATCCGCCTTTTGCGGTACCGCGATATGCGGTATCTGCTAGAGATGCTCTTATGTTTTATCTGGTACATGCTACTCCCTCCGTTCAGAAATATAAGATGTTTTAGCTTTGTGAATCGAATGTATCTAGACATCTTTTAATGTATAGGTTCGTAGAGATTTGGCGTGAACCTATACACTAAAAACGTCTAGATTCATTTATTTCACAAAGTTAAAATGTCTTATATTTCCAAACGGAGGGAGTATTTCCCTACATGGGTCTAAAGCATGCATGTGTTTGGAACAGTTTTTTTTTACATTATAAGACTTCAGTTAAGCAACTAGCCTGTCTCTGACCATGAACTAACTCATCAACAATCTATTGTTGTTTCAGAAATAGAGTACACGCAGGGTGATCAGGTGCGTCCGACAGAGGAGCACGGAGAGCCGCGGAGTAGCTCCAACGACGTCGTGCCCAAGAGCCCACGGGTGTCCGCAGTGGCCCACAGGTAGATGAGAGCAGCAGGTGATCGACACAGGCCTTGGATTCAGTTTGGGTTTCTGTTTATGGACTCAAGCAGCAAGAGATCGTACTGAATTTAGTTGGGTGGCGTGCTAGAGGGGCGCAGCAGGTGGCCGGAGGGAGGGAGCGCTGATGGACGGCCACAGCAAGTGCCCAAAGGCTGATGTTTGGCATCCAGAATAAGCCGACCACACTTGGCACAAACTAAGCAAGGGAACCTCTCTAATTAGAAAATACATAATATTTCCCAAACCTTATTATCACTATATCGTGGAGGGAGTATAGTCCCATAATGCCAAGTAGCTAATACTCCATCCGTTTCCATCCAGATATATATAGGGCATACTTCAGTTAGTTAAGACAAGGCTGAACAAAAACTATTCGATTGGCATGTAACTTATGTCAATTCTATAGTATTATGACATAAACCACATATATTGAATTATTTTTGGGGTCAAATCCCGTCTTACCTAATCAGATCCTTCATGTATGCATGCCAAAGTACTGCAGGTAAATTTCCCTCATGACGTACATGCCATATATCGTCCCTATAAAGAGAGGACAGGGGAGGGCACTTAAGAAGATGAAATTCCAAGACAGGCCATACTCGCCAAAGGTGGAAGTGACGACTTGAAGATACATAGCCAGCAGGATCATGCAGTTTAAGCACTACAAAACAGAGGGAAATACTTCATATTACATCAATGAAAAAAATAACGCCCTAACTTAAATAGCGCGGGCTTCAAAAAAATGCTACGAACGCTATAGCGTGCTAATAGCGCGCTATTTTTCAAAATAGCGTTTCACAAAAAGTATGAAAAAACAGGATTTCAGTAGGTACAAAATCACAAATATAGCATTCTGCAGGTATAAAACCATAGATATAGCGTTCTCCAGCCAAATATCAACTAAAGATAGTTTGTATAGTTCATAACTCCATACCACATAGCCGAAATCACAACCATAGTTCAGAATTTCACAACACACTAACAGAGTCATAGACACATAGTTCACATAGTCCAGAACACAACCACAAGTTCAACAAGGATCAAATAAACATCATAAAGTGGCAGTGTAAAGTTACTTAATCAGATGAACAAGATGAATGTGATTAGGGATTTAGGGTAGGCCACTGGGCTAAAATGGGATACTAAAAATCAACAAAAAAATAGCGCCGCTACGACGTAACGTCAAATAGCACGAATAACGCCGTACTTAGCGTGCATAGCGCCACAGTGTCCTTGGAATGCATAGCATAGCGTCCAGCTCACGAAAACGATATAGCGGCGCTAATAGCGTTAAATAGCGCGCTATTTTTTTCATTGTATTACATAGGCAGCGAGAATTCTTAGTTGAGATTGTGTACATCCTTCCTAACTAGTAGACGTACATCTGCACAGGATGTGAAATATCTACAATGGCATCTAGAATAACATCGGTTTAATTCATGAAATATGAAGTAATCAATTAATCAGTGTGCATATGGAACTTGCTCAAGGTGTAGATCCGTGTTATTGTTAATTACGGAAAAAATCAACCAATGACATATAAAGAATATGGTTGCATATTTTATCAAATCAATGGATGATGTATAAAGCAGTCAATCAGAAACTTATGAATAAAGGGAAGAGATCAGAGAGTCCTCAATCTTACAGTGACGAGGTTGGTTAGAAAGACCATCCGATAGCTGTAGTTTGGATTCCTGTTGACATGAACATCCTTCCCCGTATGGGCTGTCATATCTTTCTACCTCCCTCGCCTGCAGTAACGCGCCGCCAATTTCTCTTCGTAGCTGGTGAGACCGTGAGAGCACGAAGCAAAACCCTAGGAAAGAGGATATAAAACGTAAAGAAACGGAGTTCCGAATATCTTTGATGAGAAGAATCCCGACGCTAGATGCAACACACCACGGGCCCGTCAGGCCGCTTCGGCACCCTTCGTGCTGGCCTGACCCAGCCCGACGCTAGATGCAACTGCTTGGAGCCTGCCCGCGGTGGGTGACCCACACGTGCTTCTTTGAATTTTAGGCTACAAATCTGAAAATTTAGGTACTCCTTCCATCCACAAAATAAGTGTCGGAGATTTAGTACTCTCTCTAATCTATATTGTTTTTAACTTTATATTCGGACGTATCTAATTAATGATTTAGATTAAATTCATCTGAATCTAGACAAAGTTAAAAACATTAATATAAACCGGAGGAAGTACAAACTTTGTACTAAGTTAGTACTCCCTCCATTTCAAAATATAAGATGTTTTAGCTTTGTGATTAGAGTGTATCTAGACCCCTTTTAGCGTGTAAGTTCATTTAGGTTTAAAGTGAACCTACACACTAAAAGTAGTCTAGATACAATTTTTTCACAAAAATAAAACATCTTAATTATGTTTTGAAACGGAGAGAGTATAAAATTACCGACATTTACTATGAATCGGAGTGAGTAACTAACACTACTAACCAAGTATTGGCACCGGGCTTAGGCTGTTTCCGGCTCCACCTCTGATCTTCAGTGTGATACGCCAAAGATCATCTCCAGTTGCGATTGCGCCCAATCACGTCTGCTACGGTACATTCTGCCCGGCGTGGTCAAATGGACTATTTAACGCGACTAATACGTCCTGCGTCACAAAGAGCCGTCTGGCGCTGGACATAAGCCGCGCGCCCACCATGTCAGCTACAGACATGCGAAATCCACGCGTCATCAATTAAACTTTCATTTCTTCCTTTCGCCCGCTGTCGCACCTCTCTCCCCGTCTCCCACCCCTGCCAAATTGGCGTCACTGATATCGCCTGTTTGACACCTATAAGTCACGGTCGAAACCCGTCCTCCCGCATTTGAATCGCGAACCGCTGCCAGGCTTCCTACGATGTTCGTTTGGTCTTCTAGGCACTCGCGGCGCCCTCTCTCACCCGCCTCGCGAGCAAGGTGTCCGGCCGTTTGCCTCGGTAGGTCCCTTTCCTATTTTTTGCAGTCACCACCGCTGAGTAGGTGATTGATGGATTCTCGTATGGATAGCGATGGTGATATGATGATCCAAGCATTCATGGATGAGGAGGCCACTGCCTGATGAAGAGGAGCAATTGACAATTCTCGCATGTCTTCTATGGTTGCAAGCTGACAAGTCAAAGAATGTCGCTTTCAAACGTGGAGGCTCATAGGTTGGGAGACGGAAGAGCAAGTCGGGGCATAGGATGGAGGGCATGCCATGCTATACACTGAACATTTCGCCGAGAATGCAATATATATCCTCTAGGATTGCAGTCGGAGCTATAGGATGAACAAGAAGTTGTTCATGCACCCAGTGCATGGTGTGAGGGCCTACTACCCCTATTTCAAAATGAAGAAAGATGCCACGCAAACGATAAGTTTCTCCTCAATCCATAAATGCACGCCTACCATGAGGATACTTGTGTATGGAGCTCCAAGAGATGCAAAAGACGAGTACATGCGCACAGCTGAGTCCACAACCACTGAAACCATGTACCAATTCTACAAGGCGGTGATCGGAGTCTTTGGGGACGACTATTTGAGAGGGCCAAATGAAGAAGAGACTGCTAGAATCATGGCAAGAAACACAGTGAGAGGACTTCCTGGGATGTTTGGGAGATCAGTTGCATGCACTGGTTATGAAAGAATTGTTCCTTTGCTTGGCAAGGTTTGTACAAATGGCATCATGAATATTGCAGTGTGATATTTGATGCTATGGAAGATCAAGACATGTGGATTTGGCATGCTTTCTTTGTTATTGTGGGATCTCACCATGACATCATCCGTGCCGCAGTGCTCTCTGATGTTTGCAAAACTTGTTGAAGCTCATGCTCCAGAGTGAAAATATGAGATCAGTGGTCATCCATATACCAAAGGGTACTACCTAGTCGATGGCATCTATCCAAAATGGTTGATATTCGTGAAGACAATTTACGATCCTCTAGGTATGGCAAAATCTCACTTTGCCTCATGCTAGGAGAGTTGTAGGAAAGATCTCGAGAGAGCATTTGGTGTGCTCCAATCTCGATTTACTATTGTTCAGTACACTGCGCTAACCTGGTCTCAAGATCATATGTGGGAGGTGATGAATGCATGTGTGATCATGCACAATATGATCATCGAAAGTGAGTGCGAACATCCACAAATGATGACCAACCATATGAGTGACAGGGTCCTCTTACACATGTTGGTCATCAAGTGTTGACATATTGGATTGACTATGTCGCATGCATACAAATATTCTTGATGATATTGTTCATTACCAACAGGGAAATTACCTGACTGAGAAATTTGTGAAGGATCAAAGGAAAGGGAGCAGTGTCCCGCTAGAGTGAACTTCATTTTATTGTATTTGTATGGATTATTGTATAACTTATATTTTTATATTTTTCTGTGTTCAAACTATGTATGTAATGTGGTTGGGATTTAAATTATAGGTTGCAAGATATTTGTGTTTTCATTAGAATTTGCTCAAAAAAATGTTTAAAAAATGATTAGGGAGATGTTTTTGGGATCACGGCTGGGGCGAGAGACGCGTTCCAAAGACGACCACTCGTGTTGACACTCCCCAAACGACCGATCTGGCACTGTTGCTAGGCGACGTTTGTGGCTCGCGCCTGGAGATGCTCTAATATTACGTAGGTCACGTGCCATGGGCTACGACCCATCCTAAGGCAAGACATCAGTGCAACGGAACACAGTGCAAAGAAATCATCTTAGGTAGGACATCAAGACGCAGTGGGTCGTAACATAGTTGTCGGTGCAACACACCGCATTACAAAATAGGCACTCATGATAGGACATGAAAACACAATATATCGCAATACGGGAGGACATCTGCACAAGGAAACATGGTTCAAAATACATTTATTGGCAAAACATAAAAACACAAAAAGCTATGCACTCAAGGCTTGACATAACATGCACCCATGGCAGTGCATCCAAACACAGTGCGTGAAAAAGCCAGTGCACTACAACCAATGTAGTTAAGATAGTGCAAAATAAAGTTTGTCGAATCGTATCAACATCTGATCTAATTTTAGAGATCTTGATATGACTAGCACAACTATGAAAACATATTAGAACTATGTTCGAAAAATATTTTGTTTTCTATATTAGAATCTATAGAAAATGGAGAAAACACGGTCGCTCTCAAGTAGATGATTTCCAACATCGCGATAGTTGGCCCTTGTGGTTCACCTGTAGGGTGATACCTTCCCAGAATGTGCCACTTGTCACACTAGGTGAAGTAAAAGATCATCTTCTCAAGGACGCCCTCGTACTAGCGTTTTTGGTGTTCGAATTTCATAATTCTAAAACCATCTACGTTTGGGTATTATGAAAGCAAGCAGGGGCAGAACTAAGTACATCTGAGCCCGCCACTCAAAATTCCGAATTACAATAATTTATGTCAATAATGCTCTCCTAACGATGCATTTTGACATCTGACAATTTTGGTGGACCGCTAGGATGAAGAATGTGCAAATCCGGGGGACATAATAGGGGCTTTGTTTCATCATATTTCTTGCAGGGATGACCATCTGCCGCATCTACGTCTTTTGCTTGAGGCGTGCAAGTGAGAGGCTCAAGTCACGGTTCAATGAGGCTCCGGTGGCAAAGAATCCATAAGCTATCGTTTGCTAGAGCCTCGACATCATCAACAATGGACCAGTCGTCATGGAGTAGGATCTAGTAGAATTATCTTGAAGTTTTGATGGCCAGGTGTCATCGCGGGTTATGGAGGATCTTAGGGCCCTGTTCAAGCTAGACGACGCCCATGGGGTTACCATTGAAGAGGTACTGTTAGCTCAAGGTGGGCGGAAAGGTTGGATGTTGTACATGGTTTTGACAATGTTTCCAGTGTCCGATACAACACATTCTAACCCTAGTCCTAGAGTTTGCTTAGTTTCTATCTTAGTCCCTACAAGTGGGCAATTTTCATTGGCTAAACTCTACCAACGTTGCTCTCTTGCCTAAGAAGGAAGGGGCGAGAGATATTTTTGATTTAGGCCCATTAGCCTCATCCATGGGATTGTGAAGATTGTCGCCAAAATGATATCTAATTGTCTTGGTCCTCACATGAACGACCTTGTCTCCAATGCTCAAAGTTCCTTCATCAAGAAACAAAGCATCCACGATAATTTCCTCTATGTTAAGAACCTTGTAAAGAAACTTCACAAAAGCAAAACTCTGGCTTTGTTATTCAAGCTAGATATTCGCAAGGTGTTTGACTCGGTCCATTGGGAGTACATACTCGACCTTCTACATAAGCAAGGCTTCCCTAGTAGATTCTAGAATAGGATTTCCGCCTTGCTCGCGACTTCATCTTCCTAGGCCCTCCTAAATGGAGTGGCTAGCCCTCCTATAATGCATTGCCGCGGGCTGCGACAAGGGGACCCTCTACCCCCTTATTTTTTTGCTCGCCATCGACCCGCTCACTCAAATTCTTTATCTTGCGATCGAGCATAGGCTTGTTCACAAAATCCGAAGACACGGGGCTGTTTTGAGAACATCACTTTTTATGCGGATGATGCGGCTATTTTTGAGGCCCCTTTTAAGCAGGACATCCAAAATCTTGCATCCATTTTACAAGGTTTTGGATAGGTTACCGGCTTGTGCACTAACTTTTAAAAAAGCTCCGTTGTGCCATCAAATCAATATTCTTGATGTTCTTGATGGACTCCCCGTGGAGAGGGCATCCTTCCAATTAAATACCTTGGGCTACCACTCTCGATTTGGTGCCTTAGAAGAGAGGAATTCCAATTTCTTGAAGATAAAGTGGTCCGGAAAATACCAACATGGAATGGAATATTCATCACCACGGTGGGCCGCACCTCACTTGTGAAATTGTTCCTTGCTTCCCAATCCATTTATCCCTTCACGTCACTTACTGTCCCTCCTAGAATCATCCATGGCATGAGGAAGATTAAGTGTGCCTTCTTATGGGCTGGCACCCACAAGGTGTTGGAATTTTGCCTAATAAAGGCCTAGCCCATTTATATTATTCAACAATTCTTGAAATCCTAGAGGCCCACTTGGCCCATTCATGCAAGGCAAGAGGTGGGACAAAAGTTTAGTCCCACATTGCTAGTTGAGTGGAAGTTGGATCAGCTTATAAGGTGAGCTCTTCCACCACTTATACGAGCTTGAGAAGAGAAGACATATACACGCGCGCTCCTCCTCCTCCGCCGCCCGCCTCGCCTCGTCACGACGCGCGCGCCGTGGGTTGCGGGAATGCCTCGAGCCTCGAGCCTACCCGTGCCTATAAGAGTAAGAGGTCGCTCCTAACGCACACCCTTGCGCCTCCAGTTTAAGAGCACTGCGCTACCTAGATCTTTTCCATCCCATCTTGCGGCGTGCACCACGAGCTGGGATAGTAGGCCTCCGAGACATCGTTGCTTTGAGTCCTGTACGGGAGAAGGGCGATAAGGTTTTTGGGGAGCGCTGCCAGCGCGACTACTGGCTTCATCACGGACTCCTTCACGGATAGCGACTGCTCAGACGTCTTCCCCAACGACGATTTCTTCCTCGACATCAACAACCTTTTCCTCGATAACATGGCTGATGATGGTGCCAACGCTAACGCGAACACCGGCGGTTCCTCTACTGTGATGTATATCATCTTCCTTAGTGTTGTTTATCATATTCAGATAGTATGTTGTATCTTCTGGTCTTTTTCTATCATTCTGCCTATGTTTTTACTATGGTTAAATCTCTTGGAAAATTGCTATTTTACTCAACAATCCAAAAACCTTATTATAGGCAATTTGCTCCAAGTGGTTTCGTCGCTTCTGTGAAGCCACATGTCTTTGAGGGTATGCATTATAAGAGGTGGCGCGTGAGAGCAGTTCTCTGGTTTCAGAACATGAACTGCTATGACCCACTCTTAGCAAGTCTGAGGGAGAGCTTACTCCTGCTCAAGAACAAGTTTTCTAAAAAACTGATACCCTGTTCAAGGCTGCTTTGTTGTCCATTCTCGGGGAAAACATTGTTGAACCCTATATGTCATTTGATAATGGCAAGGACATGTGGGCTGAGCTCTAGGCCAAGTTTGGGGTCTCGAACGCTGGTAGTGAACTATATGTCATGGAACAACTCTATAACTACAAGATGACTGATGACCGCTCCGTGGTTGAGCAGGCTCATGAAATACAGTCGTTGGCCAAGGAGCTTGAGCACTTCCCTTGCGTGTTACCGGACAAGTTCATTGTCGGGGGCATTATTGCCAAACTTCCCCCTTCATGGTGGAACTTTGCTACTTCCCTAAAACACAAGAGACAATAGTTTTTCGTATCGGATCTCATTGGAACTATTGATGTGGAAGAGAAGGCGAGAGCAAAAGACACACGTGCTCGAGGTGCTGAGGGAGGTTCAAGTGCCAATCTGGTATAGAAAAAGAACTTCTAGTCTCACAAGTCCAAAAACAAGGGAAAGTTTGATGGAAAAGGAAAGTTCGATGGAAAGAACAAAGCCTCACAGTCTACTAGTTTCAAGAACAAGACTAATAAGAATAAAGGTGTTTGTCATGTGTGTGGTGATCCTGATCATTAGGCTCTTGCTTGCCCCAACCACTTTGACAAGCGCCAGCATGGAAAAGGCAGCAATACTGCTAATGTAGTCATGGGCGACGTTGAGATGAAAGATGTTGGGTATGGTATACTACCTACTGTTCTTTCATTATGTCATTCTCCTGATTGGTGGATTGACACGAGCGCTAATGTACATGTTTGTTCTGATGTTTCCATGTTTTTTCATATCAGGTCAGAGGGAGCCGGTTCGTGTTGATGGGGAACGACTCGCATGCTTCTGTTCATGGTGTTGGTACGATCGATCCGAAGTTCACTTCAGGAAAGACCGTGCGCCTGAAGAACGTGCATCATGTTCCCTCAATAAATTAGAATCTTGTTAATGGATCACTTGTATGTCATGATGGCTACAAGATTGTGTTTGAGTCCAATAAATTTGTACTATCTAAGTTTGGAACATTTATTGGTAAAGGCTATGAGTGTGGAGGTTTGTTCCGCCTGTCACTATCAGATGTGTGTAATAAAGTCGTGAATCATGTTTCATCTGATCTTGTATCAAATGTCTGGCATTCACATCTTTGTCATGTTAATTTTGGTTACATGACGCGGTTAGCTAAAATGAATTTGATCCCAAAATTCACTACCGTGAAGGGATCTAAATGCCAAACTTGTGTGCAAGCAAAGCAACCTGGCAAGTCACATACTGTCGTGGTGGTGTCACGGCAGATGCCATGTATAGGCTAAAGGTGGGGACTAATACTCGCTAGGGGAATCCAGGGAGGGATAGTGAAGTGATTCTCCACACAAGAGTTTGTATTGATTTACTTCCAAGGTTACAAGTGCTCCTAGAGCTGTATTGGCGAGAGGAGGAAGAAGGAGCTCTCGTACTCTCACCCACAGATCACACCTGAAACCCTAGCCCAAAACAGAATCGCAGAGAGATCAACCCCTTCTACAGAAGCCCTAGCCCCCCTTTTATAGGGGAGGCATGGTTTCTGCCTAGGGCATACGTGGAGGCATATTCCTAAGAATATGCCTCCTCCCAAAGTGGTAAGCCGACCGGGGTGCTTTTTCCCCCGCGTCACACATGCTTTAGCTACGTGAGCCTCTGCGGCGCCCTCGTCAGCCGACACGGGCGTCGTCACGCTTGTCGGCCACGCCCCGGTGGTCCTGTCCTTGCTCGCTTCGCTCAGGCAGTGCGTACCAGGGCTCCTTTTGACCAGCGAGATTCCTTCCTTCTCCTAGAAGCTTGCAATGACCCGGATGATGGTTCATCTGGCCACACCCGTTCCTGCATACAGGTAAAACATGCACTTCCGACTTACTGCTTAAGTCGGATGAGACCTAGTTAGGCGAACGCCCCCAGGTCCGGATTACCCTGTGATTCGGCCTGCCTTGAGGTGACCCGGACAACATCTGCTTTGGCCTTGCCGAACCTCGGCTAACTTGGCCTTTATACCCCGGCGTGACCCTACCCGGGGGTATCCCCCAAACATTAGTCCCCGAAGCTGGTGCGGTCTTAGCTGCCTTGGCCGCTAAGGCCACACCAGGTTCAATCTTGTGCCCCGGTCGTTATTGCCGAGTTACCTCTGTACCTGGGGACTGCTTGGATTTACGTTCCCTTCGCACATTTCAAGCTTTCACTTGCCGGCGGGGTTACCACAGTTCCATCCGGGTCTTGCTTCCTTCTCTCGTACGCTAACCCATGTGAAGGGTAATCATTATGTCGTCTTATTTTAAGGGACGGTATAGTAACCGCCGCAGTAATTGTCAGTTATGGGTCACGTCACACCCGCCTCCTCGTTTACCGCATCAGCGCGTCGCGTCATAGGACTCTCTCCGCCATGTGGCCCTCCGTGTGGCTCCTCAGTGATTGGTCCGGACGGGTGATACACGGCCACAGCGTGTGGCCGGTCCACAGGGCGCGATCCCACTCACCCCTGATGGGAGTGGTTAAATAGCGGAGGGGTGCGTCCCTTAGGATTTTTTCCCCTCCGCACCCCTCTGCCCGCTGCTATTCTTCTTCCTCTTCCTCGTGACCGCGCCGCCGCCAGCATCGCCAAATAGCAGCGTCGCCGCCGCGCTTCTCCGTCGCACCTCTGCGTCGCCGCCACTGCGACGCAAATTTCTCGCCATGGGTCCGCGCCAGTCCCGGCCACTGTCCCCCGCCGCCTCTAGTGCCAGCGAGGGCCTTGAGGACCAGATGACTAAAGAGGAACTCATTGTTGCTGAGCAGGAGATGGAAGAGGACGCCGCGGCAGCGGACCGCGGCGCGTGGGCCGGCTCCTGGGTCTGCCAGGATGACCTGGACTGACTCTACCGGACCAGATGCATCCCTGTCAGCGTCGCTGCGCACCTTCCTTCTAACGAACTGGCCCCCTCACCCAATCCGGGCGAGTTCGTCGTGTTCTTTTCCCATTTCCAACGGGGCTTCGGCTTGCCGGTGAGTGATTTTTTCTCGGACTGGCTCGGTACGTACCAACTCCAGCCACACCACCTTCCAGCCAACGCCATCACCTCTCTTTCTTCCTTTGCTTCTACGATCAAAGGCTACGCCGGACTATGGCCCATGAAAGAGCTACGGATTCGGTTCTTCGGCCTTCGTCGCAACGTCATTCCCAACATCCACGCTGATCCGGAGGACAAGCGGCTCACTCAATTTGGAGCGGCCTCCATTTCACCCCGGCGATTTTCTGTTTTTCCCCGGGTCACCGGGCTAGAGTCCTGCAAAGGATGGGCCCGGACCTTCTTCTATGTCCGGAATACGGGCACCGAAGACTTGATCCGGTTGCTTCCCTACACTCCGGGTCCACCTAACCTGGACCCGTGGGATGTGATCCCCAAGAAGCCCACAACCTTGGCCAACCAAGTGAGCAAAAGGTTCGCGAAACTGAAGGAGCTCGGGCTATGCAACGAGGATGCCATGATCACCTTTGTGTGTAACCGAATCTCACCCCTCTAGAAGCGCACCCACAAGGTGTGCCACATGAGCTACGGCCGCGATCCTAACCAGACCTCATCCTTCGAGCTGACCAACTCGGAGATTTATCGCCGGGTTAAGGCTCTCTTCACCACTCACAAGGACTTTTCCACTGATTGGACTTGGGGGATTGAGCATTTCTGCCGTGACCGGCTTCCTCCCACGGTAAGTTTCATGCTGCAAACTTAACCCGGACTAATTACATGTCAGTTATTGTTGCAATTTTTGACTCTTTTGTTCGCTCTTTTCCTCAGCAATTCCTTCAGCAGACCCTTGAGGACGGCACCGATCCGTCCCTTAAGTGGGCGCCAGACCGGGAGACTCCGGATGAGGAAGAGCCGGACCAGGAGATGTTCCTCCCTATGACCGACGCCACAAAACGACCCACGGGTAAATCCTCTTCTATTAGAGATTGGCCCGATGATGAAGATGACTCAGAAATCGAGGTGATTGAACCTTTTGAAGCTGTCCCCCTTTCTTTGCTTTTCTGCCATCAGCTCACCCCGGCGGTCATATTCACGAGGATCCCCCTCTCGCTACGGGCGAGCCTGTTCCGGTGGCAACAAAGAAGAAACGTGGGGCTTCTTCGAGTTCTTCCTCCAGACCCTCTCAGCCCGTTAAAAGGCGAAAGAAGTCCGGGGACAAGACTGCCCCCAAACCAGTAGGCAAGGCCCCAGCACGAAGGGCTCGAAAACCCAAAGCAGCCGAAACTTCGGATGCGTAAGTCCTTCTTTTTTCTGTAACTCGTTCTTCCTCACTTCGTCGTAATTTTTCTTCTGACGTTATTTGATTTCGCACGGCTCCGGTGGAGGTCCCTCAAAGTGGATCTAGCATCTCTTCCTCTCTCCGACCTAGCCCTTCTCCCCGTCGTGACGACGAGTCACGCCCGCTGAGCCCTATCCCAGAGGGTTCTGCGGCCGCTCCGGGTTCAGCTCCACCTCGGCAAGATGAGGGTAACCTTGGAGCGGGGAAGACTGGCCCAGCCGGAGCAACAACATCCACCGCCTCGACAACGCCTCAACCAGCATCCACTGAGGCTACTTCGGCCCCAGCACCAGTTCCAGTACCAGCAACCAAACCAACAACCAGACCAGCACCAACTCCAACCTCGACATCAGCATCAACTCCCGCAGCGAAAACTTCGGCGCCGGCCCCAAGCCCAGCAACGAGAGTACCAGTGCCTAGTTCCTCTGCATCCTCCGAGTCCTCTCAACCTCGGCAAGGAACTACCCCGGCAATTTCTAAGGGGAAAACCACTGCTACAACTTCTTCTACCCAGCAAGCCAAAGGCAAGAAGGCTCTAGACGCTACCAAGCCCACTGCCGTCGAGTCTGGGTAGCGCACCCTTGTGTCAATGCTCCCCAAGAAGACATCAACGGCAAAGGACATGCCTGCCGAGCCAACCGAAGCCCAGCAGTTGGTTCTGCACACCAGCCCCGCCCTTGCCCTGGTGGAGAGGAAAGAAGCGCATGCAAAGGGCTTGGTGACGCCCCATATGCCCATGGGTGAACGGTACCCTCCGAGCCTGATGGAATTTCTTATGAATTGGAACAAGGCCGAGATAGTCCAGGAATCTGATCTCCCGGAAAAGTTCGGTCCTACCGAGTTTTCCGCTCGTATGAACACGGCCGCAAAAGCTATTAACCTCGCTGGGCGAATGATGGAGGTACGTTGCTCCTCCTTGACAAGTTGTAGATAATAACCATTAGTCCCCGAGCCTCCGGGGGAGTGACTTGTTACTCGGCCGGATGCTCTTTTAGAACACTAATGTAGCTCCGTGAGAACTTCGAACATGCACACACCTAGAGCCGGGTTAAGTTCCACTTGGCCCGGATTTTAGTACACTTCGAACATGCACACACCTAGAGCCGGGTTAAGTTCCACTTGGCCCGGATTTTAGTACACTTCAAATATGCACACACCTAGAGCCGGGTTAAGTTCCACTTGGTCCGGATTTTAGTACACTTCGAATATGCACACACCTAGAGCCGAGGTAAGTTCCACTTGGCCCGGATTTTAGTACACTTCGAATATGCACTAGGCTGACTTAAGTTTCTGTATCTCTTTTAGGTGACCACCAACCGCCGGAGTGCTGAATTCCAACGCTTGCTGGATACGCACAAGAATCTTCGCGCAAAACAGGCTGCACTCATCGCGGAGTACGAGAAAAGGGGTAAATTTCTTTCTTATCCTTTCCTCATTTTTCTTCAACTTCATTTGCCGAATTAATTTGATTGTTCGGTTTCCGCAGCTGGGGTGGAGGCTGAGAACAAGATAATGCGGAAGAACTTGGAGAAGATCAAGGGTACGTCCTTTTTGTCTGTCTTTACCGTGGTTTCCATCGGCTTTCCTCCTTGGCTCGGCAAACATTCATTCCTCGGCACTGCCAGGCCCACATACTATTTCAGCATCGCTTGAAGATAGTGTGCCTGTGCCTGACGTGATGCTATATTTTCTCGAACAAGCAGGGCAGCACCAAGCCGAACTAAAGAAGAAAGATGATGAGCTCGCCCTCCTCCGGACCAAAGACGATGAGATAGCCAATCTCAAGGCTGAGATGGCTAAAATGAAGGCGCAGCACCAAACCGAGCTAAAAAAGGCTGGCTAGGACTACACCGAAGAACGTGATCACCTCAAGCTCCAAAATGCGAAGGACCGTAAGCTTCTTCAGGAAGCCGAGGTCAAACTTGAGTCGGCAAATGCTGAGCTCGAGCAGCTTCGGAAGAGGCGTGATGCTTGCACCAAGGAATTGACCCGGATTCACAGTCACATCTCACGTAATTTCTTTTCCATTATCTGCCTTATTTCTCCGGGTTACTTCATATGTCTTGTTTTCTCAACTTTGTCCTTTGCCTTGTTTCCCAGGCCACTTTCCAGAGGGTACTGCTATTGCAGGTGCTGCTATCGCCAATTTCCGCCGAGAAAGGGGTACTCCAGTCGCTCCTGAGGTTGAGAGCATTCCCTTTGACATGGAGGACCTGTTGGTCAGCCTGTCGTCTCGCGTGGAAATCATTAAGAACTACGGCAGGGACCTCCTCGATGTTTCAGTCCGAGTCTTCAACGCCTTCTGGCCCGCCGATGATGCTCCGGAGAGAGTCACACAGCTCGCTGAAAAGCTTTTAGAAATCAAGACCCAGCTCGACCTCTGGCGAGAGTCCGCTAGACGTGCTGCAGCCGATACCATCCTTCACCACATTCTGACGTGGTATGAGAAGATAGATCTCAGCCTCCTCACACGCTTGCGCACCAGATCCAAATGGACAGATGACCCGCAGTGGGTAGCTCGGCGCCAGGCTTGCGCCCACAGCCTCATCGAATATGCCCCCATTCACGAATCGACTGAGGGTCCGAGCTTCCTGGAAGTCGCTGGCGAAGAAGAAGTTGAGAACGTTGAAGATGATTCAGGTGAGGACGAAGAGGACACTGCCTCGGATATCGAAGAGGGCAACGATGATGCCGAAATTCCTCCCGCTGCTCCTTAAGTAAAAACAGTTGAAAATTTATGAGATCCCCGGTATGCCGGGTGGAATTGTATTCCAAACACATGTGATATTTTGCTACTAAGTGCTTATGCCGGATTAACTTGGGCGTAGTCCCCGAGTTTCTTTTTCTTGTTCGTTCAATCTTTTGGCTCGGATCGTGTCTATCTTGATTCGGTTTTACAACTTACGAATCCGAGCTTGAAAAATTGTCTTAACAATACTGGGAAACTTTTAGACTTAGGTCAAAAATAAAACTGTATAACAATTTGAAAATGAATACGGGGTTAGTCCAAAACACAAACGCCAGCTCGAATAAATTCTTTTCCTTAGTCGTTTTTCATGTGCTACGCAATTCCAAACTTGTTCTCTTGCTTGCCATGAAGCCAATTCTTGTTGGACAGTAGCAAGTCGAAGAGTTGGGTTTTTGGTGCTCGCACACTACTAATCCGAGTTAAGTAGAATAACTTACTCCAGCTGACGCGCAGAAAATAACAAACATTATTAAGGCAGTCCCTGAGTTACTGCTCGAGGTGCCAACATTTCATTGATAAGCTCATTGCCGACATACATACCGACATATGAGATAACTCGGATACATACACTCTTTAGTTAAGTGTAGAAAGGACGAAGTAGAGCTATATTCCATGGTCGCTTAGATTCCTCTCCGGACATGTCCGCCTTGTTCTTTTCCTATGGCTTTGCATCTATAAGATAGTAAGAATCGTTGTGCAATGCTTTGCTCACGATGAATGGCCCTTCCCATGGGGGGATAATTTATGCATTCCAGTAGTACGTTGTACCAACCGGAGCACCAGATCGCCTTCCCGAAAGACTCGGGGGCACACTTTCCGGCTATGATAGCATCGGAGATTTTGCTGATATATGGCGGATCTGGACAGTGCCAGTTCTCTCGCTTCTTCCAGCAGATCAACATCATTTTGCCGGGCTTCTTGCACTTCGACTTCTGTGTATTGGGTGACTCTAGGCGAATCATGCTCTATGTCGGCTGGTAATATAGCTTCTGCCCCATATACTAGAAAGAACGGCGTATAGCCTGTTGATCGATTCGGAGTTGTTCTTAAACTCCATAGTACCGCTGGTAGTTCTTCTATCCAGCACCCCGCTGATCTTTGTAGCGGATCAATGAGCCGGGGTTTTATCCCAGATAACACTAATCCGTTGGATCTTTCCACTTGTCCGTTTGATGCGGGGTGGGCTACCGAAGCTACGTCCAGCCGGATCCTCTTATCCCGGTAGAAACGAGCAAATGCTCCTTCCGCAAAATTTGTGCCATTATCAGTTATGATACTGTGTGGATAACCGTACCTCAAGATGATATCTTTGAGAAACGTTACGGCCATAGCTCCATCACATTTTCATATAGGCTTTACCTCAATCCACTTCGTAAACTTGTCCACCATTACCAGAATGTGAGTCATATTTCCCCTTGCTGGTTTGAACGGGCCAACCATATCCAAGCACCATACGGCAAATGGCCAAGTGATTGGGATGGTCTTGAGTTTCGACATTGGCATATGTGTCTTGGTAGCGTACCTCTGACAACCATTACATTTTCTCACCAGATCTTCTGCTTGCTCTAAGGAATTTGGCCAGTAGAATCCGTGCCGGAAAGCTTTTGCTACCAAGGCTCGGGATGAGGCGTGATGCCCGCATTCCCCCTGATGTATATCTCGGATGATTTCAAGCCCTTCTTCCGGGTCAACACACCGCTGGAGGACATTGGTCACACTTCTTTTGTATAACTCGGAATTGATGACCGTGTAGGCCTTTGTCCTCCTTTGTGTTTGCCTAGACAGCACCTCCTCAATGGGTAACGTTCCATCCTTCAGGAATTGAAATATAGGCAGTGTCCAAGTCGGTATTGGCCGCATGGGGAACACGTCCTCGTCTATCTCCATCTGATCCACCGGCATAACTTCAATCGGACCATGCTGAGCAGTCCCTGGGTCTTGCGAAGCAGTCCCCGGGTTTTGCGCACCACTTCCTGTGTCAACGTCCATGGGCACAGCTCCGGATTCGGTATCCTCCGGGACATAGATTGACTCGGATTCCGGGGATGGCCTGATGGATGGTTTCCTGAGGTGCTCTAATGCTACACCCGGTGGAATTGCTTGTCTGGTTGACCCGAGCTTCGACAGCATGTCGGCAGCCTCATTTTCCACCCGGGCTACATGATGAAATTCGCATCCCTCAAAGTAACCAGAAATCTTCTACACATGAAATCTGTATAGTGCCATGTTTGGATCAAGGGCGTCCCACCCTCCGGACACTTGCTGCACCACCAAATCCGAGTCGCCAAAGCATATGATCCGACGTATACCAATTTCTTTTGCTACCTTGAGCCCATGCACAAGTGCTTCATACTTAGCGACATTGTTTGATGCCGTGAAGTGGATCTGCAGCACATATCTCAACTAGTCCTTCGGCGACGTGAGTACAACTCCGGCACCTAGCCCGGTTTTGGTTTTTGATCCGTCAAAGTGCATTCGCCAATAGTTCGGATAAGAAAGCGGTGGTTTGTACTGCACCTCAGCCCAGTCCACGAAAAAGTCCGCCACAGCTTGAGATTTGATGGCTTCTCGTCTGTCATATTGCGGAGCATAAGGAGCTAGCTCAATTTCCCATTTTGCAATTCTGCCGCTTGCATCCTTGTTACTCATTATCTCGGATATGGGGGCCTCACATATGACCCGGATGGGATGCTCCTCAAAGTAGTGCTTCAGTTTCTTAGCGGCCATGTACACGCCATATGCCACTTTTTGATAATGTGGGTAGTTCTGCTTTGAGGTTGACAACACTTCACTCAAATAATACACCGGCCTTTGCACCGACTTACCTTCCTCATCGCGCTCCACCACTATCACTGCACTTACAACTCGGTTGGTTGCGGCTATATAGAGTAACATTGGCTCCTTTGATAGTGGTGAAGCTAGCACTGGTGCCATAGCTAACATTTTCTTTAGGTGGGCAAAGGCTTTATCGGCCTGCGGTGTCCAAATGAACTTATCCGACTTTTTCATGAGTTGGTAAAGAGGCAAAGCCTTTTCTCCCAACCGACATACAAACCGACTTAACGAGGCCAGACAACCTGTGAACTTCTGGACATCATTAAGATACTTCGGCAGTTCCATTCGTTCGATGGCCCGGATTTTGGTTGGATTAACCTCGATACCTCGGCTGGAGACGAGAAAACCGAGCAATTTTCCAGCCAGGACACCAAAAGTGCATTTTTCCGGGTTAAGTTTCATCCGGAACCTTCTTAGGTTTGCAAACGTTTGCCTGATATCGTCAAGGAGCGTTTTACTTTCCTTGGTCTTGATAACCACATCATCCACGTACACCTGTACATTTTGACCTATTTGGTCGTGCAAACATTTTTGCATACACCTCTTGTACGTTGCCCCTGCATTACGTAAACCAAACGGCATGGTGCAATAGCAATAAGCCCCATACGGGGTAATAAACGCAATCTTTATTTGATCATCCGGATTCAGAGGTATCTGGTGGAAACCAGAATAAGCATCAATGAATGACAACAGTTCACATCCAGCAGTTGAGTCTATGACCTGATCTATTCTTGGCAGCGGAAACGGATCTTTCGGACACGCCTTGTTCAGGTTCGTGTAATCGATACACATGAGCCAAACCACTGCCACGTTCGGATCATCCTTCTTCTTTTCCACCAGCACCGGATTGGACAGCCAGTCTGGGTAGAGGACCTCCATGATAAATCCTACAGCTAGCAACCGAGCTATCTCATCCCCAATGACTTTTTCTCCTATCTTCGGCGAAGCGGCGGAGAGGTTGCTTCACCGGCTTGGCTCCGGGTCTCACATTCAAAGAGTGCTCGGCCAACTCCCTCGGAACACCTTGCAAGTCCTGTGTGGACCAAGCAAAAATGTCCCAATTCTCACGGAGGAAGCCGACGAGCTCGCTTTCCTATTTATCACTTAGCCCAACACCAATTGTTACGGTGCGCTCTGGGAACACGTCATCAACGGGAACCTTCTTGGTATCTTTCATGGCCTGGAAAGAGACAGTTCCATGCGGGTTACTCAGCGCCGGCATATACTGCTGCACGGACTGAGCCAATGCCGCCACCACTTGAATTTTTCTTTTTTCCTGCGCGATCACAAGTGACTCGGCTAAGTTTGATCCGGCCGACGCACACTCCATGGAACGTCGAAAGTCCCCAGCAATGGTAATCACTCCGTTTGGTCCGGGCAATTTCATCTTCAAGTAGCTAATGTGACAGCTTGCCATGAACTTGCTCAGGGCTGACCTTCCGAGTAATGCATGGTAAGCACTTTCCAAGTTCACCACCTCGAACTCCAGATTTTTAGTTCGGCAATTATCCCTCGTGCCGAACAAGACGTCAACCCGGACCTTGCCTATGGGCTCGCAAGAAATGCCGGGCACAATGCCATGGAAAGTTGTCCTCGTGGCCTGGAGCATGTTCTCCGAGATACCCAACTTGCGCATTGTGTCCGCATACATGATATTTATGCTACTGCCATTGTCGATCTGTACCTTTGAGAACCTTACGTTAATGCTAGGTCCAATGAACGTAGGATCCAGCACCAACGCATATGAACCAGGGCTCGGCATGAGCTTGGGATGATCCCTAATGCTCCAGGTGATTTCCTGATCGGACCAAGGCATGTACCTCGTCACTGGAGGCATTACTGCATTCACCTCCATATGCCTACGCTGCAAGCTTTTTCTATCAGTTTCTTCTGTGGTGAATACACAGTAGCTCTGGTGATGCTCCCTGTACTCGTTTCTCCCCTCATTTCCGGGGTGCCTCTGATCCGGCTGATGCTGATTTTCTACCTGATGCACTGCATCCCTTCTTTCATTGTTATCATACCTCGGCGGAGGGGGAGGCAACATTAGTTGTTGCGTGTTTGCTCCGGAGAGCAATTGCTGCCGGGGTAACTCCTACCGAGGCTAATCATTCCGGGGTGCCTGAGCATTCCCCGAACCACCTTGCTCGATCTTGCGCATCCACTCGCATTGCCTCGTCGTATGACCCGCTGGGTTGTTCGGATTTGGCGTGTGAAACTTACACGGCTGGTCCAACATTGACTCGTAAGTATACCTCGGACGGTCTTTCCTTTCTTGTCACTGCTTCTTCTGTTCTGGTGTCCAAGTTTTCTTCCCATCGTTCCTTGGAGTCCATTGACCTCCAGTTTTCTGGCGCTGGCTACCCCCTGCTCCGGGTTGATCTTGATTCACAGCTGCAACTTGGTGCAAACCGTACCGGTGGTCCGGTCTATCATCTCTCCTTTTTCCTCTGTAATCATTCCTCCAGGATGATCCGGATCCATCCCTCTGATAGTACTCATCGCTTGACTCGTTTGACACGAGCCTTGGTTGGGTCGGGTCACCCAACGCATACGAATCTGCAATCCGGATCATTTCTGCCAACGTAGCTGGCATTTTCCGTTGCAACTTCATCCACAACTCGCTTCCATATCTGCACCCCTGTGCAAACCATGCTATGGCATGTGATTCTATCACGCCCTCACATGAGTTTCTCACGGTACACCACCGGGTCAAGAACTCCCGATCTGTCTCATTGGGTCTTTGCTTGCACATAGCTAGGGTCTGTGGCCTATTTGGCCTTTGATACGTACTCGAAAAATTGCTGATGAACATCTCCTCGAAATCTATCCAACAGTTGATGCTTCCTGGTGGCAAATTGTTCAACCACACCCTTGCCGAGCCTTCCAACATCTGGGGTACATACCGTACAACCCATCTCAGGTTGCCTGTGGCAATTTTTACAGCCGTAGCATAGTTTATCAGCCAATCCTCTGGCTTGGTACTACCGTCATAGGTCTTGGTGCCCCTGGGCAGCTGAAAGTTCGGTACTGGTGGCTCTTTCATGATTCGGGGTCCAAAACACGCTGGACCCGGTGGACCTTGACATTCAATCTGTTCCGACCTATACAGTTGATCCAGTTTCAACCTTGCATCGTCCGGCATCAAATCCTACTTCCCAATCTCGACCCTATCACATGATAGTCCGGTCTTGGATATCCCGCATTTGCCATCTCCGAATCACCGCCGTTGTACCGGTTTTGCTCTTGCGGCGCACCTTTCTGTTGCACACCTTGGCCGGCACTGTGCTCTTGCCTTGGTATGTTCCGCTGCTGCGGTTGTCTTTCTCCAGCTGAGTTTTGCTGCCCGGCATTGCCGTTGACAACGTTCCCTTGACCGGCATTGCCTTGGTCGCGGTTACCTTGGCCAGCTTCGCCTCGGCTCACACTCCGTCGATCATCATTTTTCTGCGCTTGTTTTTCTTTCCCTGCCCGTGTCGGGTCATACGGGACAATCTGTTTGTTCCGTATGGCCGAGGTTACCACCTCCTCTCTCCTTGGACCACCATGAGGGGACGATGCGGCTCCAGCGGATTTTTCCGGGTTACCCACCGCCGAATGGACGATCTTGGAGGCTCTAGCTCTTTCCGGGTTTGCCCTGAGTAGTTCCTCGTTTTGCCTATTTGCAATCCAAACCAGCTCGTTTACCCGATCTTGCTGCCTTTGTCGGGCTTCACCCGTCAGTCCCTCTAACTCGGACGCAGCTGCATCTGCTGCTCTGATGTTCTTGGCCGGGGTACTATACCTCGGCATCCCCACGGACAAACAGTTTTCTGATTCCTCGATTCCAGCATCACCTTCTCTGTTCATCTCGCTCATGAGATTTCTCCCTTTGAATTTTACATTATCAACCTTGTTCGCCTTAGCGTACTCACGCAGCGTCATGTTCAACGACTGCTGGGCCGCGGCTATTTTCTTTGCGCCCTCTAGTATTTTCTGCCTAGTTTCTTCCAGCTCGGCCTGTGCACGAGCCGGATCTACCGCTGCTACTACAGGGTTTGCCAAGCTATCCATTGCCTCTCTCAACACGTTTTCCGGCCTCTCTAGTGGAGGACCTCTACCTTTCCTTGGTGCCTTGGGCGTTACCTCTGGATCTGGCGCTGGATCTTGGCTCGCACCCGCACCTGACGCTGTCATCATTACCTCTGCATGGTCCGGGGAACGAGCGATACGCTCCCCGCGAGCCACAGTGAGGGGCAGTTCGCCTGCTTCAACGACGTGGCGCGGATGAACGCTAGACACGTCCACCGCAACGTAGACCTTGTGCGCACCGAGCTTGACGAAGATGTCGTTGCGCGGGAGAGGGCGCGTGCCAAAGCAGCCTGCGTTGTCGCTGACGAAGTCCCGCGCTCCAAAGCGCTGAACGAGCCCGGAGACGATGCGTTCGCCGGTGGTGATGATTCCCGTCCGGATCTTGACCCCTGCTAGCGTCGCCAGCCCCACAGTGAGCGCCAACTGTCGTGGTGGTGTCACGGCAGATGCCATGTATAGGCTAAAGGTGGGGACTAATACTTGCTAGGGGAATCCAGGGAGGGATAGTGAAGTGATTCTCCACACAAGAGTTTGTATTGATTTACTTCCAAGGTTATAAGTGCTCCTAGAGCTGTATTGGCAAGAGGAGGAAGAAGGAGCTCTCGTACTCTCACCCACAGATCACACCTGAAACCCTAGCCCAAAACAGAATCGCAGAGAGATCAACCCCTTCTACAGAAGCCCTAGCCCCCTTTTATAGGGGAGGCTCGGTTTCTGCCTAGGGCATACGTGGAGGCATATTCCTAACCTCCCAAAGTGGTAAGCCGACCGGGGTGCTTTTTCCCCCGCGTCACACATGCTTTAGCTACGCGAGCCTCTGCGGCGCCCTCGTCAGCCGACACGGGCGTCGTCACGCTTGTCGGCCACGCCCCGGTGGTCCTGTCCTTGCTCGCTTCGCTCAGGCAGTGCGTACTGGGGCTCCTTTTGACCAGCGAGATTCCTTCCTTCTCCTAGAAGCTTGCTGTGACCCGGATGATGGTTCATCCGGCCACACCCATTCCTGCATACAGGTAAAACATGCACTTCCGACTTACTGCTTAAGTCGGATGAGACCTAGTTAGGCGAACGCCCCCAGGTCCGGATTACCCCGTGATTCGGCCTGCCTTGAGGTGACCCGGACAACATCTGCTTTGGCCTTGCCGAACCTCGGCTAACTCGGCCTTTATACCCCGGCGTGACCCTACCCGGGGGTATCCCCCCAACACATACAACTGCAGAGGTGAGAGATTTGGCACCACTAGAGCTCATACATTCATATCTTTGTGATATGAATGGTGTGTTGACAAAAGGTGGAAAGAAATATTTTATGACATTGATCGATGACTCTACAAGATATTGTCATGTGTATCTTCTGAAATCAAAAGATGAGGCTTTGGGTTTCTTCAAAATCTATAAAGCTAAAGCGGAAAACCAACTTGATCGAAAGATTAAGAGGCTTAGGTCTGATTATGGTGGAGAGTACTTTTCCAACAAGTTTGATTCTTTTTGTGCGGAACATGGTATAATCCATGAGAGGATGCCTCCCTACTCGCCCAAGTCAAATGGGGTAGCCGAAAGAAAGAACCGTACTCTAACAGATTTGGTTAACGCCATGTTAGACACATCAGGTCTCTCCAAGGAATGGTGGGGGAGGCATTAGTGACTGCTTGTCATGTCCTAAACCGAGTTCCCACTAAGAACAAAGAGATTACTCCATTTGAAGAATGGGAAAAGAAAAGTTTAAATCTTTCTTACTTGCGAACTTGGGTTGTTTGGAAAAGGTCCATGTGCCAATCCCAAAGAAGCACAAACTTGGACCAAAAACCATGGACTATGTTTTTCTAGGATATGCTTTTCATAGCATCGGCTATAGATTCTTGATAGTAAAATCTAGAGTACCAGACATGCATGTTGGTAAATCATGGAGTCAAATGATGTGACTTTCTTTGAGGATAACTTTCCCATGAAGGATATACCTAGCTCATCAAATAAGGAGATACCTGATGACCCACAAGTATAGGGGGTGTATCGCAGTATTTTCAAGGGAAGTTAAACCCAATTTATTGATTCGACACAAGGGGAGCCAAAGAATACTTATAAGCCTTAACAACTGAGTTGTCAATTCAGTTGCACCTGGAAACAATCTTGCTCACAGCAGTTTATCAGTAGCAACAGATTTGTAGTAGGAATAGCAAAGTAATAGAAGTAGTAAAGTAAAGACATCAGTAACAATAGCAGTAAATAGTAGGATTCAAGTGCGGTAGGCATAGGGATGGATGGACGGGCGTTGCATGGACAAGAAAATTCACATAGCAATCAGAACATAGGACAATTACAGATAAATAAGATAAAGCATCCAAGCACTAGATAATCCTAGGCATGTGTTCCATATATAGTCATACGTGCTCGCAATGTGAACTTGCACAACATCTTTTGTCCTGCCAGCCCGTTTGCAGCGGGGCCTCAAGGGAACTACTAGCAATTAAGGTGCTCCTTTTAATAGAGCACCGGAGCAAAGCATTAACACTCCGTGAACACATGTGATCCTCACATCAAAGCCATTCCCTCCAGTTATCCCGATTTCTGTCACTTCGGGGCCATTGGTTCCAAACAACAACGTGTGTATACAACGTGTAGATAAGACCATAAACAATACTATCATAATGAATCAATAACATGTTCAGATCTGAAATCATGGCACTCGGTCCCTAGTGACAAGCATTAAGCACAACAAGTCGCAACAAAGTCATAAAGCACTAATAAAAGATACTAGGAACCATGACCTAACAATCTGATGCCATTACATGAACGATCTCATCCAACCCCTACCATCCCCATAGCCTACAGTGGGGGATTACTCACTCATAGATGGGGGAAACATGGATGGTCGATGGAGAAGCGATGGTGATGATGATGGCGATGATCTCCTCCAATTCCCCGTCCTGGCAGGGTGCCAGAATGGAGTTTCTGGTGGTGTTTCGTGGAATCTAGTGGTGGCGGCGGAGCGGAACTCCTCCTGGAAAAACGTCGAACCCCCCAAAGTTTTTAGGTCAGAAGGCTCCTTATAGGCGAAGAGAGAGTCCAAGGAGGTGCCTGGGGGGCCCACACCACCCCCTGGCGCGGCCTGCCCTGGCCCGCGCCACTAGGTGGTGTGGCCACCCCCTGGCTCTTCTCCGTCTCGTATTCTAGCTCCTGGAGTCTTCGGGTGAAATAGGATTTTTGGCATATTTTCCAGGATTTTTCCTGATAGTTGGTTTTCTGCACAAAAAGTAGACACCAAGGCAATTCTGCTGAAAATAGCGTCAGTCCGCATTAGTTGCATCCAAATCACACAAGTATAGAGGAGAAACAATAGCAAAAGTGTTCGGGAAAGTAGATACGTTTTGGACGTATCAACTCCCCCCCCAAGCTTAGCTTATTGCTTGTCCTCAAGCAATTCAGTTGAAAACTGAGTGCGATAAAAGAACTTTCACGGACACATTTGCTTCATAAGATGTAAATATTCTCAGCAATGTGACCAACTACTTGGACAATTCATAATAAAGAGTATGCAACCAAGTCTATTTAATAGTCTTTGCAAGCTATGAAGAGATTCCAACTCAAGAATAATAAGTAGCATGAAGCACAAACATAAGCAACATTACAATGCTCATAGAAAGGTATGATAGAGTGGTATCTCGCTTGCCTTTGATTATGAATGCCAAGGCACCTCTTAAGTTCAAGTGATGACTAGAAATAAAGATATCAAGGATACAAGCATCAAAGTCATAACACAAATAATCAAGTAATGGAACAAACACAAAGAATGACAACTATGCTCTCAAGAAGGTGCTCAAAGAATATGTGGAGACTCAACAAGTAGAAGAAAATGTTTTGAATAATTTGAAAGGCTTCCAAATGCTGAAAGTATGGGACTCGTTAGCTTTGAGCTCTCATTGCCCCTATCATAAGCATCTTTAATGTGGTTAAGGTGAAAGTGACACAACTAAGAGGATATGCTTGACAAGTTATAAATCGAAGTCTCATGCCCCTTACTTACGAAGACCGATCCTCATGCTACTCAACTTCAGTCACAAGTAAGCTCTTGTCATTGTAAGTATATACATATCATAGAGAACCGCCAACGGGGTACCCCTTGCACATGACATGGGAGTTATCCAATAATCAAAATGACAAGGCAATCAGACAATGAGCATCTCAGCGATCTTTTTATTTACTATGTGCATAGATTTTTATTGAGGATGCTTCATAGAATGCTCATTATGGTCATGCTGCAAGTTTCCACCATGATTAGGCATGGCTTAGGCTAGCGGCCCAGGCGTTTCTCTAACATACATACAAACTCCATGATCTTACAAGTTCCACTTTTATTTCACACCGTCGGGATCCATAAGCAAAAGAACATGATATCAACTAGGTACTAAGTACCAATGAAGTGTTGAAAGCGGTCCCCATGATACATGGTTCTGCTAACTTCAACTCATAAAGCGCAAGCATATGCGCAACAAAGAAGGACGCAATGGTTCAGGTTTATTAAGTGCAAGAAAATAAAGTGTGCCATCAAGTTCGTGAGAGCTTTACTAACTAACTTTCTCATAACAAGCAAATATTTTATTCGGAAGAAAACAAGGCATATTGAATATGCACGGAAGTAGCAAATGATGCTAATAGGTAGGTATGGTGGACACTTTGGAAATATTTGGTTTTGGGATTTGGGAACTTGAGTAAAACATACTCAGTAAAAGTGAAGGCTAGCAATGGTAAGGGAGCGACAAACGAGAGAGCAATATCTGTCATTATCATGCTTGCAACAAAACAAGACTACTCATGGCATGAAAGTGATTCAAGATCCTCAAGGCAAAATAATTCATTGAGGCTTAACTGATTATTACAGTCATGTGCATGCGTGAGCATCTGCCAAGTCAATCACATGAAACATTCAGAGGAGGATACCGCAGTGTCATACCAATTTATGAATAGAGCAATGCAAGCAAACATTCATAAGACATGCTACAAACTATTAGCGAGCTGGAGCTAATCATAAGAAAGCAAGAACTACTAAGCATCCAAAGATAACATACACCCTACTTGAACAGACTAAGCAAGCCCACAGTGATGAGTATATGTACAAAAATGAAAACAAATAGAGTTTGTTCCCAGCCTCTTACCATGCCTCAAGTTGTCATTAATCCTCATTATTTCTCTTCACTTATGTGGCTTGAATAATAATATGAAACCAATATTCCACTGAGGACTGCTGAACCTTGTAGCAAACTCACAAAACCAAAGAAGAACGACAAATATTTTTGGTGTTTTCGATTTTTAAACAAGAACCAAAAGGGAAAAATAAACAAAGCAAAATCTTTTTGGGTTTTTCGAATAGTTCAAACAAAGCAAAAAGGGAAAAGCAAACCAAGGCAAAAAGAAGAAGCAAACCAAAGAGAAACAACAGAAATATTTTTGATCTTTTTGTGTTTTTAGAAAGCAAAAGAAAAGAAGAACGAAAACTAAAAAGAGAACGAAAACATGAATATACAAAGTACCGACACAACATGATATGTAGATGAGTGTGGTGTTAGCGTACCTCCCCCCAAGCTTAGGCTTTTGGCCTAAGTGGGTATCAATCCATGTACGAATAGGGGTTCCAAGCAGGCGGATCTTGATAAGAATGGTCGTAGTTGGGCCCATGGGAAGAAGAAGAAGCTCCCCAATCATAAGCAGACTGCTGATATGAAGACTCTCCCTCATTCGAGGGCTGGACCGAATCATCCGTGACCTCCCTTCTAGTGTCCTGCTCCTATTGGGAGAGCTCTCCCAAGTACGTATCAAGCTCCTCCTCATTGAGAGACCATCCTTCCCTGTTATCAAGGTTAAACAAAACAGGTGCAGGCAAAAGAACAACACGCTCGGACTTGCTCTTTCTCCAACCAGCTTTGAGAAAGGTTATTTCATAAGATAACTCACTCATACTAGCCCACGAGGAAACAAATTTATGCTGTATCATGGAATTGAGATCAAGCCTTTCTATGTGAAACTGTAGGTCTAGATGATGAGGCACTAAACCATGCAATGCTAATAGACGAGAAGCAATGAGGCCTCCACAAATTCCACCTTTCTCATGGTTAGCAGCAAGACGGAAAGCTATCAAAGCACCCAAGTTGTAAGACCTATCTCGTCTAAGAGCAGCAGAGATAAATGCTAGATCAAACGAAGATAACTATTGTCAGTTTTCCTAGCAAGAACACACTTGGAAATAAAATAGGCAAAGTAGCGAATGGAGGGAAGATGAATGTTACGGATTTTTCCACTCTCCTTCGAGAAGCTACTCCCTTGGCAAATTTCTTCATATAAATCCATGAGTGGTTCAGGTATCTCCTTAATCTTCCTACATGATCCCCATTGAGGTACCTTAATAGCTGCACAAAAATCATCAAGAGAAAGGTTGACAGCAATATTGTAAATTTTGTAATGGACCATGGGGTTAGGCAAAGAGTGACTAAATTGGAAATCCTACACCACATACATGCTTAGCTTCACAAATTGACAAGGTTCATCTTCCAAAAAGTGCTCTAACCCTGCATTAGAAACCAAAGTGTGAAAATCTTGTAGAATTCCTACAGCACTCATGAACTCAGAGCATAGATAAATGGAGGGAAAAACTTCCTCCTCCCGGTGGACCTTCATGACCTCAGGTACCCAAAGCTCATGTTGGTTTAGGTGGTGTTCACTCATCTTCTATTCTGAAATTTAAACACCTACTAAACAAGTGATTGCAAAGTAAATATAATGAAGGATTCTCCTCATAGGGACTTGCAAGAGTCCTAAACATGCATCAAAACTATATTTCTAAGCATCAAACAAGCTTAAAGGCTCTCATAATCAGTCACCTACAGCAGCAAAATACTCAATAAATAATCCACTAAACACAAATCTACTTGGACAAGGGGAGGAGTCACATACCAGGGAACAAATGCTCCAAATTTCAGCAAGAAAGATGGGCTGAGCAAGGAGATCAAAAAAATCGAGAGCAAGCACAGCAAGAACGCGATTTTGAGCAATGAACTGCAGCTTGCTCGGGAGAGAGAAGAAAGTGGCAGGTGAGAGAGTTAGTGGGGGGCCAGGGGTGGCCCACACCAGGGCATGGCGCCACCCAAGGCTGGCCGCGCCACCATGTGGTGTGCCTGCCTGGTGGCCCCCCTGGTACCTCCCAGGTACTCTTCTACCCCTTTTTCAGCAAAATTTAATATGAATTTTCTAGAATTTTTCGAGACACTTTATTTTTGGGCATTTTTGAGAAATAGAAGAATGATTTTTCTGACAAACAAATTTTTTTTTGAAACATGATGCAAGGACAAAACAAGGCTAGAACTACATAAGTTCTAACATGCAAGCAACTAACAACAAAAAGAAAACTAAATGAAAGCAAAAAACTAAAATGCAAAGGATAGAACTAAACGGAGATAATCATAATGAAATCAATGTTTCGTTCAATGGAATCCTTTTGTTAAAAAGGTTGATCAAGTCTTGCTACCAAAACAATTGCATATGAGACAAAACTTTGTATTCCACTAATGACTATGTTACCTCAACCTTGATAGCAATGGTCCCAATCATAATAGTTTCAAATTTTTCTCTTGGTATGGGACAATATATTTCTCCAACTTGAATGCCTTCAACATGTTCAATTGAATTTAAACCATAAGTCCTTTCAATCTTCTTGGGGAAATTGAATGTATGTTCCTTGTCATTAACATTGAAGGTCACCTTTCCTTGATTACAATTAATAACAGCTCCTGCAGTATTAAGAAAAGGTGTCCCAAGAATAATAGACATATTATCATCTTCAGGCATTTCAAGCACAACAAAATCAGTTAAAATCAAGCAATTATGAGCCACTTGAACAGGTACATCCTCACATATACCCACAGGAATAGTGGTAGATTTATCAGCCATTTGCAAAGATATATCAGTTGGTATCAATTTTTCAAGCTGAAGCCTCTTATAGAGGGAGAAAGGCATAACACTAACTCCAGCTCCCAAATCACACAAAGCAGTTCTAACATAGCTATTCTTAATAGAGCAAGGGATAGTTGGAATCCCTGGGTCTCCAAGTTTCTTAGGAACCTTACCATTGAAGGAATAATTAGCAAGAAAAGTAGAAATTTCTTCATTAGGGATCTTCCTTTTATTCGAGAGAATATCCTTCATATACTTTGAGTAAGGAGGCAATTTAATAGCATCAGTCAAAGGAATTTGCAAGAATAAAGGTTTCATCCACTCACAAAACTTATTATAGTGTTCATCTTCCTTTGACTTGTGTTTCTTATCAGGGAAAGGCATAGGTTTTTGGACCCAAGGTTCTCTTTCACTACCATGTTTCTTAGCAATAAAATCTTCTTTGGTGTATTTAGTATTCTTAGTGTGGTTTCCAGGTTCTTCTTCAACTTTTTCCTCATTAGGAACTTCATTTTCTTCGTTACCACTTTCAGTTTCAGCATCAGAGATAAATATACTATTAGGATCTATAGCAGGTTCAGAGGGTTCTACAACAGTTTTATGTTTCTTTTTCCTTTTCTTACGAGTAGAACCACTATTTTCAGCTTGTTGAGAGTCCTCCTCAATTCTTTTGGGATGCCCCACAGGATATAGAGGATCCTGGGTAGCAGCACCACTTCTAGTTCTAATTTCATAAGCATGTTTTTCTTTAGCAGCATTAACTAGCAAGTCTTTTTGCACTTTAACGAGTTGATCTATTTGAGTTTGGACCATTTGAAAGTGTTTAACAATCATTTTAACATCATTAGAGGTTCTTTCCACAATATCTTTCAACTCAACAATAGCTCTAGTGTTTTCCATTAGATGATTTTGCACTCTTTTATTAAAGTTATCTTGCTTAACAATAAAGATATCGAATTCTTCTAAGCATTGATCAAGAGGTTTAGAGTAAGGGATATCACCTTCATCAAAGTGTTGGAGAGAGTGTACCTCAATAGTGGATGAGTAGGGAATAAGCTTACATAATTATTCTATAGGAGGTAAATTCTTGACATCTGCAGCTTTAATTACCTTCTCCTTAAGACATTTCTTAGCTTCCCTCATCACTTCATCATTTAATTCAATAACTCCCCTCTTCTTTGATGTTGGAATAGGCACCGGAATAGATGGTTCAGGTATAATTACTTCAGGTATAGCTTGTTTAGGAGGAGTCCAATCTTCATAGTTCTTAGTTATTTTAGCCATTAATTCCTCAGCTTCCTTAGGAGTCCTATTCCTGAAAACACAATCAGCACAACTATCTAGGTATGTCCTCGATTCTTCAGTTAGTCCATTATAAAATATATCAAGAAGCTCATTCTTATGTAATGGACTTCCAGCCTATGCATGAATCAAAGCACAAAACCTTGCCCAAGATTCGGGCAATATCTCTTTTTCTCCCTATTTAAAATCAAAAAGTTCCTGCAAAATAGCATGTGTAGCACTAGGAGGAAAATATTTCTGCAGGAAAGTACTAATCAAGCACTCATGGCTATCAATAGATCTAGGAGGTAAATTACTAAACCAAGTTTTAGCTTCTCCTTTCAGTGAAAAGGGGAAAATCTTGGCAACAAAGTAAGTACGCATCTTAATATCATCATAAAACAAGCCACTCATGGTAGAAAGTTCATTCATATGTGCTACCGCACTTTCATTCAGTTCCACAAAAAGGTTCTTTCTCGACAATAGCTATGTAAGATAGATCGAGAGAGAAATCATAATCTTCATCTATAATGTTGATGGGAGAAGCAGCAAACTTAGCATTAGGAGACAATTTGGGTCTAATAGTACGCCTCTCAAGGAGACTTTTAGCAGCGCTCCTATCATTGGTGTTTTTACATTCTTTAATAAATTCATCGGTCATCTCAACATAACCATCTTCAATATCATAACTCTCACTAGACTCAGGTGAGCTAACAGGTGTGGTAGTGTCTTCATTAAGAGTTTCGGTATTTCCAACTATAGTTCTAACAATCGTAGCATCTAGGAAAGGACCTAATGAACCACTCTTATCAAGCACAGTAGAAGCAGCATCATAAGCATCAGAAGTTTCAGATTCAGCAGTAGTAGCAGTGTGTGTAGCATGTGTATGTGGTGGTGTAAGGAACTTACTCAAAACAGACGGTGAATCAAGAGCAACAGAGGTGTTCAGAACCATACCTCTTCTTGTAGTGGATGGTAAAATAGGAACATTGCCATCACGAGCCTTACCCATGATGGATGGATAGCAGCGAACAATAGATAATCCAAGTGAACTTGATAAATAAAGCTATGCTCCCCGGCAACGGTGCCAGAAAATAGTCTTGATGGCCCACAAGTATAGGGGGTGTATCGCAGTATTTTCGAGGGAAGTGAAACCCAATTTATTGATTCGACACAAGGGGAGCCAAAGAATACTTATAAGCCTTAACAACTGAGTTGTCAATTTAGCTGCACCTGGAAACAATCTTGCTCACAACAGTTTATCAGTAGCAACAGTTTTGTAGTAGGAATAGCAAAGTAATAGCAGTAGTAAAGTAAAGACATAAGTAACAATAGCAGTAAACAGTAAGATTCGAGTGCAGTAGGCATAGGGATGAATGGACGGGTGTTGCATGGACAAGACAATTTACATAGAAATTAGAACATAGGGCAATTGCAGATAAATAAGATAAAGCATCCAAGTACTAGATAATCCTAGACATGTGTTCTATATATAGTCATACGTGCTCACAATGAGAACTTGCACAACATGTTTTGTCCTACCAGCCCGTTTGCAGCGAGGCCTCAAGGGAACTACTAGCAATTAAGGTGCTCCTTTTAATAGAGCACCGGAGCAAAGCATTAACACTCCGTGAACACATGTGATCCTCACATCAAATCCATTCCCTCCGGTTATCCTGATTTCTGTCACTTCGTGGCCATTGGTTCCGGACAACAACGTGTGTATACAAATTGTAGATAAGACCATAAACAATACTATCATAATGAATCAATAACATGTTCAGATCTGAAATCATGGCACTCGGGCCCTAGTAACAAGCATTAAGCACAAGAAGTCGCAACAAAATCATAAAGCACTAATAAAAGATACTAGGCATCATGCCCTAACAATCTGATGCCATTACATGAACGATCTCATCCAATCCCTACCATCCCCATAGCCTACAGCAGGGGATTACTCACTCATAGATGGGGGAAACATGGATGGTCGATGGAGAAGTGATGGTGATGATGATGGCGATGATCTCCTCCAATTCCCCGTCCCTGCAGGGTGCCAGAACGGAGTTTCTGGTGCTGTTTCATGGAATTTGGTGGTGGCGGCGGAGCGAAACTCCTCCTGGAAAAACGTCGACCCCCTAAAGTTTTTAGGTCAGAAGGCTCCTTATAGGCGAAGAGAGAGGCCGAGGGGGTGCCTGGGGGCCCACACCACCCCCTGGCACGGCCTGCCCTGGCCTGCGCCACCAGGTGGTGTGGCCACCCCCTGGCTCTTCTCCGTCTCGTATTCTGGCTCCTGGAGTCTTCGGGTGAAATAGGATTTTTGGCATATTTTTCGGGATTTTTCCTGATAGTTGGTTTTCTGCACGAAAAGTAGACACCAAGGCAATTCTGCTGAAAACAGCGTCAGTCCGCATTAGTTGTATCCAAATCACACAAGTATATAGGAGAAACAATAGCAAAAGTGTTCGGGAAAGTAGATACGTTTTAGACGTATCAATACCTGGCTCATTGAATCAGGAAATACCCACAATTCCTGAACATACCATTCCTATTAAACACTCAGAAAAACCTGAGGAGGAGGATAATGAAATTCCTAAGAGGAGTAAGAGATAGAGGATTGCAAAGTCTTTTGGTAATGATTTCATTGTGTACCTTGTGGATGATACTCCTACTTCTATTTCAAAAGCCTATGCATCTCCTGATGCTGACTACTAGAAGGAAGCCATTCTTAGTAAGATGGATTCCATCTTAGCGAACGGAACATGGGAGATCACCGATCGTCCTTATGGGTGCAAACCTGTAGGATGGAAGTGGGTGTTTAAGAAGAAACTTAGGCCTGATGGTACTATTGAGAAGTACAAGGCAAGACTTGTAGCCAAGGGTTATACCCAAAAAGAAGGTGAGGACTTCTTTGATACTTGCTCACCCGTAGCCAGATTGACCACCATTTGCGTACTGCTATCTTTGGCTGCCTCACATGGTCTTCTCGTTCATCAAATGGACGTTAAGACGACTTTCCTAAATGGAGAGTTGGACAAGGAAATTTATATGGATCAGACAGATGGATTTGTAGTGAGTGGCCAAGAAGGAAAAGTGTGTAAGCTGTTGAAGTCTTTATTTGGCCCTAAACAAGCACTTAAGCAGTGGCATGAGAAGTTTGAGAGAACCCTAACCACTACAGGTTTTGCTGTAAACGAAGCAGACAAATGTGTGTACTATCGTTATGGTGGGGGCGAGGGAGTAATTCTATGTTTGTATGTTGATGACATACTGATTTTTGGGACCAATCTTAATGTGATTAAGGAAGTGAAGGATTTCTTATCTCAATCTTTTGAGATGAAGGATCTAGGAGTAGCTAATGTTATTTTGAACATCAAGCTATTGAGAGATGATAATGGTGGGATCACACTGCTTTAGTCTCACTATGTGGAAAAGTTCTTGAGTCGCTTTGGGTATAGCAACTACAAGTCTTCTCCAACACCGTGTGATCCTAGTGTTTTACTTCGAAAGAATAGAGGTACTACTGGAGATCAATTGACATACTCTCAGATTATTGGGTCGCTTATGTATTTAGCTAGCGCTACGAGGCCTGACATCACTTTTGTTGTGAGCAAACTCAGTCGATTTGTTTCAAATCCTAGAGATGATCATTGGCAAGCTCTTGAGAGAGTCATGTGCTATCTAAAAGGCACTATGAGCTACAACATTCACTATACTAGGTACCCAAGGGTGCTGGAGGGTTATAGTGATTCAAACTGGATATCTGATGCTGATGAGATAAAGGCCACGAGTGGATATGTATTTACACTTGGTGGTGGCGCTGTTTCTTGGAAGTCTTGCAAGCAGACCATGTTAACAAGGTCAACTATGGAAGCAGAACTCGCAACATTAGACACAGCCAATGTTGAAGCAGAGTGGCTTCGTAAACTCTTGATGAACTTACCTGTGGTTGAGAAACCAAACCCTCAATCCCAATGAACCGTGATAATTAAACTGTGATTGTTAAAGCGAACAGTTCTAAGGATAACATGACGTCCTCAAGACATGTGAGGAGGAGATTGAAATCTGTCAGGAAAATGAGAAACTCCGGAGTTATTGCGTTGGATTATATCCAAACATCTATGAATCTTGCAGATCCCTTCACAAAGGGTCTATCACGTAACGTGATAGAAAATGAATCAAAGGAGATGGGTATGAGACCCACAATATAAGTTTTCCACAGTGGTAAGCAACTCTATGTGATCGGAGATCCCGTGAATTAGAATTGGGAGACAAGCTGTTGGTTAACTGAGAGGAAAGTATCCCTACTTCAATCACCACTCCGTGAAGATGCAATACTTTCCTATTCTGCATGGCAGGTTGATTTATCTTAATATGTTCTAAGTGGCTTAGTTTAAGCAGAGATGTTGTCCTGCAGAACATCTTTTGAAGAACACACCTATATGAGTCTGACTGTTAAACGTCACAATCTATGAGAGTTGGGTGCTCTCTAATAAACTCATGAAAGGTTACAGAGTATGACGCATAAGCTCCACCCGAGGGGAAGTCCCACGGTAGCCCAGTATTGGTCAAGGCTTTGTGTAAAGTTAGAATGCAGCAAACTTGCAGTTCAAAGCATAGTCCACTGTACAAGTTGCAAACTAGTGTCACATAGAGTTCTAGGTAGAAGTTCAACTTAACGGTCTCCACTACTACCAGTATATAAACAATGTTTTAAAACCATAGGCAAATTTTTGTGTGCTTCTAGGATCTGGTGGGGAACTGTTGGAATTTTGCCTAATAAAGGCTCAGCCCATTTATATTATTCAACAATTCCTGAAATCCTAAAGGCCCACTTGGACCATTCATGCAAGGCAAGAGGTGGGACAAAAGTTTAGTTGCACATTGCTAGTTGAGTGGAAGTTGGACCAGCTTATAAGGTGAGCTCTTCCACCACTTGTACGGGCTTGAGAAAAGACATATACACGCGCGCTCCTCCTCCGCCACCCGCCTCGCCACGCCTCGCCTCGTTACGACGCGTGCCGCGGGTTGCGGGAATGCCTCGAGCCGAGAGCTTCTCTTTCTTTTTGCCACACATGAATGGATAATAATTTGAACAGTCTGCGTGAGTGGATGTTTAATACGAACTCAGTGGATATTTAATTTGAGCTTAGTGGAGGTTGTTCGACTTCGGTCGATGCCTGTTCGTTTCCTCTCCAAACACCGACTGTTCACCTGCCTACCCGTGCCTATAAGAGTGAGAGGTCGCTCCTCTCCTCAGACACACACAAACGCACACCCTTGCGCCTCCAATTCCAGAGCACGGCAATGCCTAGATCTTCCCCATCCCATCTTGCGGCGTACACCGCGAGCTGGGACAGTAGGCCTCCGAGACCCCGCTGCTCCGAGTCCTGTACGGGAGAAGGGCGATAAGGTTTTTGGGAGCACTACCAGCATGACTACTGGCTTCATCATGGACTCCTTCACGGATAGCGACTGCTCAGACGTCTTCCCCAACGACGATTTCTTCCCTGACATCAACAACCTTTTCCTCGACAACATGGCTGATGATGGTGCCAACGCTAACGCGAACACCGGCGGTTCCTCTACTATGATGTATATCATCTTCCTTAGTCTTGTTTATCATATTCAGATAGTATGTCGTATCTTCTGGTCTTTTTCTATTATTCTGCCTGTATTTTATCTATCTTTTACTATGGTTAAATCTCTTGGAAAATTGCTATTTTACTCAACACAAGGTGCCCAGGGGCCAATGCAAGGTCAATTGGGACAATGTTTGTATACCGAAAGCCCTCGGGGGTTTAGGCGTCCTCAATACCGACTTCTTCGCCCATGCACTTTGCTTGAGATGGCCTTGGCTAGAATGGAAATATCCGTCTAAAATTTGGATTGGATTGGGCAACCCTTGCCATGGCTTAGATATGGAGCTATTTTATGCCGCCACAAACATCTCGGTGGACAATGGAGAGAAAACCCCTTTTTCGGAGGCTCCTTGGCTTGAGGGCTGAAAGACAAAAGATAGTGCTCCTCTAATCTACAATATCTCCAAGAGGAAAAGTTGCAACATCAAGCAAGCTCTTCACAACAACGGGTGGATCTCCAAGATAAATATGAGCGCAGACCTTTCTATGGAGCACATTCGCCAATACCTTGCACTTTGGACCCTTATATATATGCAAAATGTCAACCTCCATGAGGATATAGATGATGATATCTTGTGGCACCTCATCGAGAATGGGCAACATTCGACTAAATCCACATACAAGGCCCAATTCTTCGAGGCAACCTCCTCCCCAAGAAGCTCTACATTTTGGAAAATTTAGGCCCCTCCAAAAGCCAAGTTTTTCGCATGACTTGCCATGTAAAATAGAGTTTGGACCACCGACCATCTCGAGAAAAGGGGTTGGCCAAATTGCAGAGTTTTCCTGCTTTGCAAGCAAGTTACGGAGTCGGTGGACCGTCTCTTCGTAAATTATAGATATACTAGAAGACTTTGGGGGTTAATAAAGGATTGGCTAGGCCTCCACTTCATGGACATTGCAACTTGGCCGGGTGTTTCCATCTACTCTTGGTGGCAATTCATGACCAAGCACAAGGACTTGGCACCTGACACCCTTCTTGCATCATGGGAAATTTGGAATGAATGCAATGCCCGGTTTTCAGAAGCAAGTATGCTCCGCCATCGGTGCTCCTAGGGAGGATTAAGTTAGAGGCAGTTCTTTGGATGTTAGCGGGTGCTAAAAAGATGAGCAATTTGATGCCGCCAGAGTAGACTTTTGTTGTGTAACTCTTTAAATTCCTTGTACACTCCTTGCTTACTTAATTGAATAGGTCAAAACTTTTTCCCTCATTTCAAAAAAAAAAAGCTCATGTCGAACTCTGATCAGAATTGAAAGATGATATGTACTGACATGTTGCTCTAGAAAAGCAAAATAACAAGCAATCTCTTGTTAAAAAAATTAAAATAGAATAACAAGCAATCTTCATCGCTTGACTTACTAGCAGTGTTGTGCATATCTCTCGCTAGTTCCAACACATATGCAGGAATCGTAGGCTCGTAGCCAACAAGAGCAGCAGCATAAGCGAGTCTCAACTTTTCAGCACGCCGACTGCACAGTCCTGGCGTCTGTTCGGTCCGGTGACGCTGGCGGCGAGCAGAACGCCGGTGTCGTAACCGACGATATGCCCTTCTCCGTGCCCTCCTCTATCGTGGACAGACACCTATTGGGGCCGCCGAACATCTTCTTCCACCTCTCGAGCTCGCCCTCGTCTGGCTCCTGATCATCCGCCTCCTCGCCGCCGCGGGCCGCCCTACGCCGGCTCCTGTCCAAGGACGTCCTGCGTTGGATGCCGTCCTGGAAACAGACGCCGAAGAGGACGAAACGGCCGCCAGACGCGACGGCTTCGCGCTCCTGCCACCGCCTACGGACAAGAACGACGACGAGGAGGACGAGGAGCACGACGAAGAGCCCGCCTGTCAGCGCTGCGGCGACCACCATGCCGGTGTCGTCGTCGTCCATTTCTTCCCCCTCTGTTCCGCACAAACCCTCTGCCACTCTGTGTAGTATGGCTCCTCTCTCGCTTGCGACAATTCCAGGCGACCGCGAGCGGCAACGAAGTAGTAGTAGCAGTAACAGACTTGCACCGTACGGCGGCAAAATGTTCAGGCTTGAGATGCGCCTGTGACCAAGTATTTTGCCGGTCTCTCTGCTCCTGCGTTGCCAGCGATATTGAAAGCGGCAGATTTGTAGAATTGTTCCTGTATCTCCAGAGACTCCACTTGTGGTCAACGGCACAAGGTGTCTTGTGGAAACTGATGTCTATACTACAGTACTTGCGATCTTTTTGTCACAGAATTTTTTTTAAAGTAATTTTAACTTATATGGACAGGAGCAACTGAATGTTGCGTTCTGTTGTTTTGCGGAACAACTCTTCTTCTTCACCTCTGTTCGTGAGATCCTCGCCGACGACGCCTGTTGCCTTCAAGCGGCGGTGATTACCAATCCCACGCAAAACTACTCAATATTTTTCATCGAGAGGTAACTGCAAATAAGCATCCCGCTACTGTAGACCTTTGCTTCTGGGCCGGGCCCATTAGGCTGTATTCCTTTTTTGTTCTATTTTTCCTTTTTTTTTTCTCTTCTACCTTTAAGTTTTCTTTTTTCTTAAATAAAATATTACTTTATTTTATTTTTTTATTACATTTTTTAATGCAGCCAAGTGATATTAAGACACACAAAAAATTAATTATGATATGTATGCACAACTTTAAAAACCATGAACAACTTTTTTTATATGAAAATTTAATTATTATGTATGGAAACACATTTCTTTATAACACACAAACATGTGTTTACTATGTGTGAACATTTATGCATATATGTGGGAATATTTATTTAAATGTGTATGGATAGTTTTATATTTATGACAAATACTTTTTTTGTTTATTAATTTTAATATAAAGTCTTAATTTTGTTACATAAAAATATTAAGAAAAAACTTGCCAGGGTCCTTTCTGCAAATAAATGGGATACACATAAATCTCTTCCTGTATAGGAAATTCTTCGGTCTCGAAGCCTTTAAGAACGCCAAATAGTAACCCACCAATATCACTTGGTTCACGTCACTTTTCATCATGGGCGAAGCCAAATGTCTTCAAAAGTCCTAGAAAAAAATGTCTTCAAAAGAAACACGCGTAGACCGAGGCTAGAAAAGTCGTGGAACCTGGTTATACAAGGCAAGCCAATGTTGCAATGCAGGGCCGTCTCCAGAATTTGGGGGCCCCGGTGGGAAATACGACACATAGATATAAAATCTAAAAATTTATATTATTAAAGTATAATTTAAATAAGTTATTTGTTACAATAATTCTTAACATATTAAACACTAATAGATAAAAGAGCACATGACCACAAATCGACCATATTACAAATTTGACTTAAAAGTAAAGAATTATGTGTGGTGTGCAATATTAATGGAGCAGGACATGCAAACTTCTTTCCTCTTTCTACAAAGCGGAAGGCGCTTCTTCTCATGCTTCTTTTTCCCCTCTGATGAAGCATGCAAATTATTAAACTAATCAAGATTGGGGGCCCCAAATATTTGGGGGCCCTATTCAGGTGATCACCTCGAACATGCTCATCAACGGGCCTGTTGCAATGAAATGGGGGCCAAAATATGCAACCGCGCTCCTACCATCACTGATGACGGATTGCTAAACTAAAGGCATCTCTAGCGGTACCCTTGAAACGCCGGCTTTTAAAAATTGAGTGAATTTCACTTTTTGCCTTCTAGTTGTGCATTTGTAACACTAATTACCTCATTTAGTGGAACTAAAACTGAAATATGTAATTTAAGAAACACATATTTATCCCAATTTAGCACTTTGCTTGTTTTTGTTACATAGAGCTGACATGTTACGCTAGGATGACGTGGTAAAATGTGTAAAAATCAGAGGGCGTGATTGGCAATCATGGTCATACTTCTTGTATCCATATTTTTAATTCCTCGTCATCGCCTTGATATATTTAAACTCGGTCAACACCTTACACCTTGCCCAATAGACACATCAGAAAATGAGGGTTCATCTAAAAGGGGTAATCTAGACAATTTTTCACTCGACGGGGTAATTAGTGTCACAAATGCATATCTAGAAGGTAAAAAGTGGAATTCACTCTTAAAACTTTACGGAAATGGAATTCACGTTGTAAGTTCTATATTTTACTGCACTATGTACCCACAAAACTAGACGGTATAACCGAATACTGCTCATCGGTAGCCCAAACTAGCCCATAACGAAACCTGTAAAAACTTGTTTTTCCAGCATTTTTTCACATATGTGTGATTTATGACTATAAAACCCAAATTACAACAATATAAATCTTTAAATGAATATTCTAAACATTATGCATTACAATAATATTCCAACTTACATCAGTAGTTCAAATCCAAATAATTAAAGTAGGGTCTGAAATACAAATAATGGTTCGAATCACACATGAATCAATATGAAATGAATTGAATAAAAGGTGGCATACTACTAGCCATGCCTCTGCCAATGGTGCTCAATGAGTTCAAGTTGAAGCTAGGTGTGTGTCTCAAAGTTCTCAATCTATGGTGTCTCAAGAAATGCTTGGATATCATAGGGGTTCCTTGTTGGCTTCACATGACTACCAACATTATCATATAAGAGCTCCAAGTTTAAATCTCTTTCATTCTCGATGATCATATTGTGAAGAATCGCACAGTATGACATGATGTTGTTGAGGGTTTTGTTGCCCCAAAAACGACTAGTACCTTGAACAATAGCAAATCTTGCTGCCTCTTGTTCCTTTGGCAAACTCAGCTTGCTTCCTTTTTTTGAGAGAACGTGCGCGCTTTATTAATCATAGAAACATAGAGTCAATACAAATTGTTTCCCGGATACAATCTGGGGGCATACCACACCACACCGACTTACAAGCAAGCTCCAAAGACCGAGCTAAATAATGAGCAGCATAGTTCTGCACACAAATAACAAAAGAGCAAGAACACTTACTAAAACCAGCAATAAAAGCTCTAATGTCTTCGATCACAACACCACATGTCGAACAATCTCTCTAAGTAAAATTGAGATGCTGGACGGCGGAGAGGTAGTCAGAGGCAACAATGAGGTTGTCTAGGCCTTACTCTCTGGCCCAAGAGAGAGCAAACCTGGTAACATTAGCTTTAGCTAACTTCGGGTTCACCACCTACGGAAAACTATTCCCAGCTGCAGCAACAATAATCCTCTAGTGATCCCGAACAACAGCCCCAACTCCCATGCATTAGGAAGAAGAAAAAAGGGCTACATCAACACTCAGACAGAACAAACCTTCTAGCGACAGAGACCATGAAACTACTCGGTCGATCTCACGACTATGGTTGGAGTCTATTGATGACATATGCGTTGAAATGAAAACAACATAGGCCTTGATCCGCGCAGCAACACCAACTGGGGATCCCATACTGCCTTCTTCTCAGATCTTGTTTCGAGTTTCCCATATATGCTAGAAAGAAACATCCAACACCGTAGCCTGTATAGCATTGCACTTGGACATGAACTCCATAAGCCATGTTTTAGGTGAAGAGAAGAAACTACAATTCAAAGAAATGTCAAAATCCTTCTTCACCTCCGCCCACACCTCCTTCGCAAAAGGACAGAACAACATGGCATGCTCCATGCTCTCCTCGGCAGAAAAATGAATACACAAAGAATATGGTGTTGCAGAAATTGCTGACCTGTTGGGAGACAGTTGTGTGCAAATCTCCATAGAGTAATTGAAAGAGAATGTGGGCCCCCATGTGTGGTTTTGGTAATTAATGACAATCTTTATGGATTAATGTGTGTATTAAGTTGTACTTATAGAAATTGTCCATTGGTATCGCTTGGAGCATGTGTTGGCTTCAAGGTCGATGAAATGGAGAAGAAGATGCATTGTATAAGCTCAAAAGGCGCCATCTCTAGAAGATCTCTTGTTTGATGTTTGCCATCCTCGGTGATCATGGATCGATGAATACAAGGTCGAAGTATGCTCATAGCAAAGGTATTATTGACAGGTTTTCCTTTTTGCCGGTATCGTGTTGGTAGTTGAGAGACCAAGTTTAGGATAGATAGACGTACTATCAAGAGGGGCTCTCGAGTGAGTAACTCGATCATATCATTCGGAGAGAGCTCAAACCTTTGCATACTTGCATCATCGTATTTGGTTGTTTATTTGTCTTATACATGTGAGGATATGGAGCTTGTGGCAATCTTAATAACAAGCTCTTGTTCATCAAAATAGGATCTCCCTGTTATATCTTGTTGCGATTTTGTTCTTGGCGGTTTTCCGGATGCTCACCGAGTGACGTATCTCACATTATAATACTTGATACTTTCTCACTTGGTGATATCTAATGTTTCCAACGCAATTGGATTCAGGTCAATTGGATTTACTAAACAAAAGTTATTGCAGTTTGATGTTTGCCTTTTGTTTTATATGAAAAAGAAAAAGGTTTTCTATTCGCGGGATGGGAGGTAGTACCGTTGTGTGCTACCGGCCCATCTGGGCGAGCTGCGTTTAGTTTTGTCCCGTCTGGTGGCTCGGTCCGATTGTACATGCTTGTTCCGGTAGTATCGCCCGGGTGGGCCGGTACTACAGGCCGGCCCAACTCTTGCCCAGCCACCTTCCTAGCTTCCCTGCTGCCCGCTTCGTGGCATCCAGCTCAGCCCAGCTTGCTCGCGATGCCGCTCGCCTTGCTTCGCTTGCTTGCCGCACGTGCAGCCGCCCCGATCCCCTCTCACGTTCGGTCTCCCGCATGGCCCCTAGCCTTGATCCCCTTCGGTCCCTTGCTCGCTCGCTGTGCTATGTTGCTTCTCTCGCCTGGTTGGCTCCCTGGGCGGTAGTACTGCTGTGGGCCGGTACTACTAGCCCAGGTCGGGCTAGTGCTCCCCAACGGGCAGTTTTCCCCTTTTCCTATATAAGCTTTCTTCTCTCTCCCTTTTGGGGTTGGTTCCTCTCCATATCTTGCTCAAGCTTTACCTCTTTGATTTAATCTTCTTGAGCTTGATTTCTCTCTCTCCCTCCCTTGACTCTTGCTCATATTTGAGAGGTAGAGAGAGGAGATCTAGATCTACATTTTGACCAAACCTTTTCATCTCTTTGTGAGTGAATCTTTGAGATCTAGATCTTTGGGGAATTTGTGTTTCCCTTTTGTGTTCTTCCTCTCTTGTTCCCCCAATTGCTTTAGTAGCCTTGTTGGAACTTGAGAGTGAAGATTTGGGGAATCTTTGTGGTGTTCTTGCCTTTTGCATTTGGTGCATTGGTTTGTGTTCTCTCCGGAGGATTTGTTCGGTGATATTCATTGGAGCTTGTCCCTCTTGGGTTCTTGGAACCCTAGACGGTTGTGTGGCCTTTGCGACGTGTTCTTGGGGTCTTCAATTAAGTTGTGAAGCTCCCCCCAAGATTGAGGCCTTGGCGGCGATTATTGAGAGCCTCCAATTAAGTTGTGGAGATAGCCTCAATCTTGTACGGGTTCGGTGACCATGCTCAGGTGTCCCATAGTGGAAGGTTAGTGGTCTTAGTACCGCCCACCCCTCCAACGAGACGTACTCCCTTGTTGGGAGGAACTCGGTAAAATATCGTCGTCCCCGCGTGCCTCGGTTATCTCTATACCCGTTACTTATGCACTTTACATTGTGATAGCCATCGTGCTTGAAGTAATTATTTTTTTGCTATCATATTGTTGCTTGTCTTACTTAGCATAAGTTGTTGGTGCACATAGGTGAACCTTAGTATATCTAGGCTTTGTGCTTCATAAAAGAAAACACCAGTTTTATTTCGCCATTGTTAAGCCCATCTCGTAGAAGTTTTTAACCGCCTATTCAACCCCCTCTAGGCAGCATCCATGATCTTTCAGTAATGCACATCTTCCCGGAGCTTTAATCGCCCAAAGTCCAGAACTTTGTATCATCTTGAGAATCTGATGACATGCAACGTCCAGGAGCACTATGCCTCGTAGAAGCCAACTTCAACCACACAAGATGATATGCAGCCCAAACAGTGTAGATGCCGAAGCACCTATGTGGCCATGACAAGAAATCCTTCGCCACCAAATAGATTTACGACAATCAAAGCTTCAAAATCAGAATGCACCAAAGACATGTTCCATGACCGTGTCTCCTCATCTAGCAAAGAGTCCACTATCTGCCCATCAGTTAGCAGCGACAAAGTGCAAAGCATCTCAGACTTGATTCCATGGATCCAGTTGTCTTGTAATATTCTGATTGTCGAGCCGTCTCCAACACACCATCAGATGCCTTGGTGGACTAACTTCCTCCCATGTATAACACTCTTCCATGTATATGAAGAGGAGCCTGGACACGAAGCTTCCCAGAAGTTGCAGTGCAGAAAACAACAGCCTTTACGAAGAGAGAGAGCTTCCTTCCTTGTTGTTATTGATATTGCAGGGATGGTCTTCACAAATGTAGACCACGAAAGGTAAATGCCATCAGCAAGATAGTACCCCATTGTGTAGGGATGTCCATTGATAGTATAGTTGCAAGACGGAAAATCACCACCGGCTAGCCTTGCAAAACGATGAGATGGATGCAATACATTGATGTCATTGAGAGAACCCGACAACCCAAAGAACCAATGCCAAATCCACAAGTCCTCAAACGCAACAACCTCAAGCACAATTGTTAGATCATAACTCTTCCCATGATACTTCATGCGTCATGCCTTCGAACAGTTCTTCCATGCCCAATGCGTACAGTCAACACTACCTACCATCCCCGTCCAACCTTGCTTCTCATTAATAGCCATCAACATCTCCGTGTCTTCTTTGTTGGGAGCTCAGAGATACTTCGGTCCAAAAATTCGGATCATCATCTTGACGAACCTACACATAGACTCGATACTAGTATATTTTCCCTTGCAAAAATACCCATCGTTGTAGTATGCCCATATGGTAGTATCTTCGTATATGTGAAGGTAAGGTGTCGTAAACATGTTCTGATCAACTAGAGCATACCTCTACTATCACTTCGATCCATTGATGTTGTGGTGCAACCAAAGAGATGACGGAAGCTATGCTGCCCAAAATCTTGCCAAGTTTGCCACCACCAGGCGGGTCTTCTCTCTCTGGTGTAAGGGAAACTCCAACGATGCTGCGCATTTCGGACACTAAATCGGTCTGATTCGATCCATTTGCTGGGGATGGAGGACAAGCCGTCCGGGCTGAGCACAATTGCGGTGGCCTGTGTCCCCAACGACCCATCCCAGTGCATGGCTTTTTGTCTTCGGGCATCATCAAGCTTGGCAATCACAACTAATGGCGGCCGCTGTCCTGCGCGAATATCCCGCCAGAGCTTTCGTTCCCGCTCGCTGGCCGTGACCTTTCTCGCCATGCCACGACCTTTCCCGCCCGCCTCTTCCTTCCCGTCCTCTATTCCTGCCGAGGACCGTCCTATAAAAAGGCCCGACCGCCAAGAAAGGGAGCACCAACCCCTTCACCATGCGGGATAGCCGCCTTCCTATGACCTGGGCCGACCTCAGCAAGTACGCCCTCGAAGCCTACACCCCCTTCCCCTCTAGTCGTTGTTGGTGGGTGACGAAGAGGCCGGCGAGGAGGAGGAGGAGGCCGTGGTGGAGGAGTGGGAGGATCATGATCATGGGGAAGATGACGAGGACGACATTGGAGAGTGGGAGGACGCCGTCGAAGGCGGAGGGGACGACAGTGCCGACTGGGACACGTAGGCGACAAAAGTAGCCGAGCAGGCTGCTCCGGTCGCCGCTGAGACCTCTGCGGAGGAGGAACGGCAGGCACTGCCGACTGATGGCTCAGTGTTGATGTAGAGCTCGTTGGGAACCCCAAGAGGAAGGTATGATGATCACAGCAACAAGTTTCTCTCAGTTATGAAATGAAGGTTTAATCGAACCAGTAGGAGCAAGGAAACACCCCAAAGGTGTTGCTAGCTGAGCCTTGGCAGGGCGCACTACCGGTGCTAGTAGCAACGTGGAGACCTGCACAACACAATGATAGAACTTTGTCCCCAACTTGCGATGAGGTTGTCAATCTCACCGTGTTTTGCTAAAAACAAAGGATTAAACGTATCGAATGGAAGGAGGTAATAGTTTGCAGAAAGTAAACACAAAGCAGTAAACAGTTTATAGATTGTATGTAAAGAAAAAGGACCGGAATCCATAGTTCACTAGAGGTGGCTCTCCTTAAGATAGATAACATGCTGGGTGAACAAATTACAGCGAGGCAATTGACAAACATCGAGAAAGCAATACATGCATATACTAATCATCTTGACTCCTTTGAGACTTGATTGGGCATTACACCATTATATATAGACCGCCATCCAACTGCATCTATGACTAATAATCCACCTTCAGGTTATCATCCGAACCCCCTCTAATATTAAGTTGCAAGCAACAGATTATTGCTTTACGAATTGCGTGTAAAGTAAACAATACGATTGTTCTATGAACAAAGGATTGTTGTTTTCTCCCTAGTAGCAACAACACATCTAGTACATTAGAGATTTTGGTCACTTCCCCAGATTACCAGAGGCATGAACCCACTATCGAGCATAAATACTAACTCTTGGAGTTGCTAGCATCTACTTGGCCAAGATAGCTACTAACAATGGAAATCATGCAAGATCACAAATAACAAAGACATGATAGAATCAATAATCAATCTGAAATAGCATCTCAATGTCCATCGGATCCTCGCAAACACAACATGCAGAATTACAAATAGATGATCTTGATCATGAACGGAGCTCACACGATCTAAACATGAAAGCACAAAGTAGGAGAACCAGCCATATAGCTACTACATGGATCCGTAGTCCAAGGATGAACTACTCACGCATCACACCGGAGGCTTGCATGGTGATGAAGAAGGCCTCCAGGGTGAATTCCCCTCTCCGGCAGGGTGCCGGGAAGAGCTTCAGATTCCTCCCGATCTAGGGATGGAGATAACGGCGGCTATAGACTCTTTCATAGATTTTTGATCGGGTACTTAGGGTTTTCGTCCCGAGGGAAATATATAGGCGGAAGGAGAGGCCGAGGGGGTGCCTGGACTGGCCACACCACCCCCGGCACGGACAGGCCTGGCCCGCGTGGCCAGGTGGTGTGGTGCCCCCTGGCTCCTCCCCGTCTCGTATTCTGGCATCTGATGACTTCTGGAAAAATAGGCACTTTGGCTTTTGTCCCGTCCAATTCCGAGAATATTCATTTTCTTCCTGGAACCAAAAACAACAGAAAACAGGCAGCTCGCACCGTGGCTCTTGTTAATAGGTTAGTCTAAGAAATCATAAGAAATGTACTCCAAAGAATGGACAAAACACAAGAAAGTGGATAAAACCAAGCATGGAACATCAAAAATTATAGATACATTTGCAATGTATCAACATCCCCAAGCTTAACTCCTGCTCGTCCTCGAGTAGGTAAGTGATAAAAAGAAAGAATAATTTTTGAGGTGACATGCACCATCAAAGACTTGATCAAAGTATTTGCAAAACATTCAAAGCTGGGATCATAGTACTTCAATCATAACATGAAAGACAAAGTTCTAGCAATAAGACAAAGAAAGTATGATGCAACATGAAAAGGCACAAACAAAAGATTCATGAATAACAATGCTTTGCAAGATGTTTGTTTGTTTCACATAAAGAAAACATAGCATAATAGCATTCAACTTGTCCCTCAAAGAGTAGCAAATATAAATGCATAGGACACCTTCAAAGTTCATAAGAGTGACTAGATACAAGTAGTTTAAAACAAGCAATATCAAGTTATGCATCAATCAACTAGACTTGGGACAATGCACATAGAACTAAGAATGGCCACTATGCTCTCAAAGTAGGTGCATAAAGGTAGAAGGTGGAGACTCAATCTAATGGTGGAAGAAAGGCCTTTATAAAAGGAAGTAGGGATTCAAGTCTCATAAAGAGCTTCCAAAAATTATGGTACTTATAGCTTTCAGCTCTCATTGCCCCTATCATAAGCATCTTTAAGGTGATTAAGATTAAAGTGACACAACTAAGAGGATATGCTTGACAAGATATAAACCGAAATCTCATGTCCCTTACTTACGAAGATCGAACCTCATGCTACTCAACTTTAGTCACGAGTAAGCTCTTGTCATTGTAAGTATATGTGTATCATAAAGAACCGCCAACGGGTACCCCTTGCACATGATACAAGAGCTATCCCATAATCAAAATTACAAGGAAAGCAGACAAAGAGCATCTCAACAATCTTTTTATTTGCTATTTACATAGGTTTTTATTGAGTATGCTTCATAGAGTGCTCATTGTGGTGGTGCTGCAAGTTTCCACCATGATTAGGCATGGCTTAGGCTAGCGGCCTAGACGTTTCTCTAACACACATACAAACTCCATGATCTTACAAGTTTCACTTTTATTTCACACCGCCGGGATCCATAAGCAAAAGAACATGATATCAACGGGGTACAAAGTACAAGTGCAATGTTGAAAGCGTTCCCCATGATACATGGTTCTGCTAATTTCAACTTATAAAGCGCAAGCATATACGCAACAAAGAAGGACCAATGGTTCTAGTTTATTAGATGCAAAAAAGTAAAGTGTGCCATCAAGTTCGCGAGAGCTTTAATCACTAGTTTTCTCATAACAAGTTTAATTTGGAAGGTAAACAAAAGCATGAATATACTTGGAATAGCATAAGCTAGTAGGTAGGTATGGTGGACTCTTTGGAATAACTTGGTTTAGGTAGTTGGATGCATGAGTGGAACTCATACTTGGTTGTGGAGGCTAGCAAAAGACTGGGAGCGACAAACTAAGAGAGCAATAATTGCCATTATCATGTAGAGCAACAAAACATCATTGATCAAAGCATAAAGTGATACTATAAGTTGAAAATTAAAGGATCATAAAGGCTATGGTGACTTGAGATAGTCATAACATGGTGTGAGCATGCACCAAGTCAACCCATATAAAGCATCAAAGGAGAATACCACTATACTATGCTTTAATATGTTAAAACAACGCATGATTCATCCAAGGCACATTAAGCAATCTCAATTGTTTATAACAAGTCATGCTACAACAAATAATACTAAGCATAAGGCCAAAAACAATATCAAGCATGGCATGCCAAAGCGTAGGCCACAGTAAAAAACGAGCTCTTTTTACCACATAAGAATAAACTTTCCTACTCTTTTCCAATCTAAACCAAACTATTTGCAAACCAATGTATGAAAGAGGGGGTCCAACCAATTTATTCAGAAAACTAAGAAAACCAAAGCAAACAAAAAACCAAAGCGAAAACGAAAACGAAAAAGAAGACGCTCCAAGAACAACACAATTGTGCATGAAACAATAAAAATGAAGCGTTTGGAAGAAACCTGTGATTTTTATTGATGAAGAAGGGGATGCCCAAGGCATCCCCAAGCTTTGACGCTTGTACTTCTTAGATATTTCTTGGGGTGACACGCGTGGCATCCCCAAGCTTGAGCTTTAGTCCATCCTTCATCTCATTACTCGTTCCTTCCATACACCTGAAATTTTTCCTTCATACAAAACTTCACACAATCTTTATTAGCAATATTAGTGCACTCAAGATAAAAGGTCTTAAGGTTAAGTTCTAACACCAAATAAACTTCCATTAGAACACTAGCTACTGTAGCACTTCCCTCAAAAAGCTCAATTCCCCAAAAGAACTCAAAAAGGAACCAACAAGAAGCAAATGCAGAAAATGGCAGAAATCTGTCAAAACAGACCAGCAGGTAAAGACGAATTTTTTCGAAGACCTTCTGTTGCTGAAATCAAAAAGTGTTGAACTAACAAAAGTTAGATAACAACCTGGGTCAGAAGCACAAATATTCACGCCTGAAAAAGACGTTCAGAGATTTTACACGAATTTTTACGATGAAGCACAGAAATCTGTTTCGGGACAGCAACTTTCCCAATTATTACTTCTCTCTCATTAGAGGTTACTCTTGGCACAAAAAGCAAATAAAAAGAATAAGGAGAGGTTATTACTGAAGTAATAACTTCCAAGACTCATCTAAAACTTTTGGATTATCTCCCAATAAGTACTTTTCTTTAACGCCTTTAAGTTAGGCATAAGAAGCAAGAAAGAATCAAGTGTTCTCAAATGAAGAAACATTAAGACCAAATTTTGTTTTCATAGGAGAAGCAAAACAAATCTTCTCTCTCTTCTTAGGGAAGTGTTCTATACCTTTCTTGAGTGGGAGTTGATATTTAATGGTGCCTTCTTTCATATCAATAATTGCACCAACAGTTCTAAGAAAAGGTCTTCCCAAAGTAATAGGACAAGAAGCATTGCATTCAACATCCAAAACATAGAAATCAACGGGGACATAGGCATCGTTAACCATAATAAGAAGATCATTAAGACTCCCCATGAGTTCCTTTTTAGCATTATCATCAAGTGGGACATTTAAATAACAATCTTCAAGTGGAGGCAAATCAAGCATATAATAAATCCTTTTAGGCATAATAGAAACACTACTATCAAGATCACAGAAAGCTTTGAAATCAAAGTCATTTACTTTCATATTAATGATAGGTTCCCAACCATCTTCTTGTTTTATAGGAATAGAAGCTTTATGTTTCATCTTTTCTTCTTTAATCTTTATGAGAGCATTAGTAATGTGTTTTGTAAAAGCCATGTTCATAGCACTAGCATTAGGACTTTTAGCAAGCTTTTGTAGGAAGTTAATAAATTCAGAGATATTGCAACCATCAAGATCAAAATCAAAATTATCACCTAAAGTAGTAGAACTATTACTAGCCTCAACACTAGTGGTGGTGATAGTAGAAACACTAATGTTTCTAGCAATTTCATCTTCTCTTTCCCACTTAGCATGTAATTCAGCTAATAGTCTAACATTTTCATCAATTCTTACTTGTATGGCATTAGTAGATGGAAAGGGATTATCATTAGTTTCAGGTTTAGCAGCAATTTTATTCAAAGAAGATTAAGCTTCAACCAAAGATGCTATATTTATTTCAGCATTAGAGAGTTTTTCCTCAATAGTTTTATTGAAAGCAGTTTGCTTACTAATAAATTCTTTGAGCATAACTTCAAGTTCAGAGGTTGCACTCCTATTATTGTTGTAAGAATTTCCATAAGCATTACCATTGTTGGGAGGATATGGCTTATAGTTGTTGTTACCAAAATTACACCTATAAGCATTATTGCCAAAGTTGTTATTTCTTATGAAGTTCACATCAACTTGCTCTTCTTGAGCAACAAAGAGGCTAAAGGAACATTATTTGGATTAATATGGGCTTTCCCATTCACAAGCATAGACATAATAATATCGATCTTATCACTCAAGGAGGAGGTTTCCTCAACAGAATTTACCTTCCTACCTTGTGGAGCTCTCTCAGTATGCCATTCAGAATAATTAACCATCATATTGTCCAGAAGTTTTGTTGCAGCACCCAAAGTGATGGTCATAAAGGTACCTCTAGTAGCAGAATCCAATAGGTTCCTTGAAGAATAGTTCAATCCTGCATAAAAGGTTTGGATGATCATCCAAGCAGTCAGTCCATGAGTGGGGCAATTCTTTGCCAAAGATTTCATTCTTTCCCAAGCTTGAGCAACATGCTCATTATCAGATTGTTTAAACTTTATTATTTCACTTCTCATTGATATAATCTTAGCAGGAGGATAGTATTTTCCAATAAAAGCATCTTTGCACTTAGTCCAAGAATCAATACTATTCTTAGTTAAGGAGTTCAACCATTCTTTAGCTTTTCCTCTCAAAGAGAAAGGAAACAATTTCAGCTTAATAATATCACCATCTATATCCCTATGCTTTTGCATCTCACAAAGTTCAACAAAGTTGTTTAGATGGGCATCAACATCTTCATTACCAATACCAGAAAATTGTTCTCTCATAACAAGATTGAGCAAAGCAGGTTTTATCTCAAAGAAAGTATCTTCAGGCATAGGTGGAGCAATAGGTGTGCTCATAAAATCATTGTTGTTGGTGCTAGTGAAGTCACAAAACTTAGTGTTTTCAAGAGTAGTCATTTTTTTTGGGTTTTCAAATAAGAAAGCAAACTAGTAAAACTAATTTTTTTGTGTTTTTGATAACAAAACAAGCAAACAAAGCAAAAAGGAACTAAGCAAAACAAAAATAACAAAGTAAAGAGATTAGTTATGAGGGACTCCCCTTGGTAAGATGTCCTTGACTCCCCGGCAGTGGCGCCAGAAAAATGCTTGATGGCTCAGTGTTGATGTAGAGCTCGTTGGGAACCCCAAGGGGAAGGTATGATAAGCACAGCAGCAAGTTTTCCTCAGTTATGAAACCAAGGTTTAATCGAACCAGTAGGAGTAAGGAAACACCCCAAAGGTGTTGCTAGTTGAGCCTTGGCAGGGCACACTACCGGTGCTAGTAGCAACGTGGAGACCTGCACAACACAACCACATAACTTTGTCCCCAACTTGCGATGAGGTTGTCAATCTCACCGTGTTTTGCTGAAAACAAAGGATTAAACGTATCGAATGGAAGGAGGTAATAGTTTGCAGAAAGTAAACACAAAGGAGTAAACAGTTTATAGATTGTATGTAAAGAAAAAGGACCGGGATCCATAGTTCACTAGAGGTGGCTCTCCTTAAGATAGATAACATGCTGGGTGAACAAATTACAGCGAGGCAATTGACAAACATCGAGAAAGCAATACATGCATATACTAATCATCTTGACTCTTTTGAGACTTGATTGGGCATTACACCATTATATATAGACCGCCATCCAACTGCATCTATGACTAATAATCCACCTTCAGGTTATCATCCGAACCCCCTCTAATATTAAGTTGCAAGCAACATATTATTGCTTTACGAATTGCGTGTAAAGTAAACAATACGATTGTTCTATGAACAAAGGATAATTGTTTTCTCCCTAGTAGCAACAACACATCTAGTACATTAGAGATTTCGGTCACTTCCCCAGATTATCAGAGGCATGAACCCACTATCAAGCATAAATACTAACTCTTGGAGTTGCTAGCATCTACTTGGCCAAGATAGCTACTAACAACGGAAAGCATGCAAGATCAAAAATAACAAAGACATGATAGAATCAATAATCAATCTGAAATAGCATCTCAATATCCATCTGATCCCCGCAAACACAACATGCAGAATTACAAATAGATGATCTTGATCATGAACGGAGCTCACAAGATCTAAGCATGAAAGCACAAAGGAGGAGAACCCGCCATCTAGCTACTACATGGATCCGTAGTTCAAGGATGAACTACTCACGCATCACACCGGAGGCTTGCATGGTGATGAAGAAGGCCTCCAGGGTGAATTCCCCTCTCCGGCAGGGTGCCAGAAAGAGCTTCAGATTCCTCCCGATCTTGGGATGGAGATGACGACGGCTACAGACTCTTTCGTGGATTTTTGATCGGGTACTTAGGATTTTCATCCCGAGGGCAATATATATGCGGAAGGAGAGGCCGAGGGGGTGCCTGGGTTGGCCATACCACGCCCTGGCGCGGCCAGGCCTGGCCCGTGTGGCCAGGTGGTGTGGTGGCCCTCTGGCTCCTCTCCGTCTCGTATTCTGGCATCTGATGACTTCTGAAAAAATAGGCACTTTGGCTTTTGTCCTGTCCAATTTCGAGAATATTCATTTTCTGACTTTCCTAGAACCAAAAACAACAGAAAACAGACAGCTGGCACTGTGGCTCTTGTTAATAGGTTAGTTCAAAAATCATAAAAAAAGTACTCCAAAGTGTGGACAAAACATAAGAAAGTGGATAAAATCAAGTATGGAACATCAAAAATTATAGATACATTTGCAATGTATCACCGGCCGCATAAGAGGGACAAGCGGCCTTGGACCACTTCTTGTGGGCATGGGGGCCGACCTCCCGTCGCTCGCCGATAGGCAGGCCCAGGCGGTGGCGGCCTCGTGCCAATGGGAGGCGATGGCGGCCGCGGCCAAATGAGAGGCTAAGGTGGCGCGTAATCACGTTGATGCAACGACTTCGAGTACAAGGGAGTTGGAGATCCTCGCGTGCCACCTCAGGAGGCAAGCTGCGAGGACGAAGGAGGCGATATTGTGAGCGAGTCCGGCCGTCAGCAAGGACGTGGCCGATGTAGTTTAGAAAGTAGATTAACTCAAACTGTATCCTAATTTCAACACAAATAAATATTTATGAGAATTTGTGGGTATGACGTGTGGAGCCGGCGACACCTTCGGGAGGACACGCGGCACAAACTTAGGCCACAGATGCGTCGAAACGGACCGATCCCTGTATCCAGGTCCATTTACGGGTGGCCGTTGAACACTGACATTGGTCCGTTCGTACTGGTTCTGCCCGTCCGATCCGTTTGTGGGGCTCGCTGGAGTTTCCCTAAGCCCTGAAGAAGAGCAGTACTCCTACGAGTACTCCAGTAGACTCGCGGCACGCAGCTACCCAAACCACCCAGTAAGAGGCCATTAAGGCAATTAACTCGACCCACACTTAATTTATGGCTTTGTTAGCTAGTACTCCATGGATAGCTGACTTGCCTATAGTAGATAGAAACAGTCTACGGTGCATCACGCACTCCTACAAAACCATCGAGCCTATTGAAGCCAGTATCAGCTTGCAGCTCCAGTTCACACAAGAGCAGATCGACACAGATTGAATGCGATCACGCTGGAGCGCACGGCCGATCGGAGCTGGCTATATCTTCCTACAGGTCCATCCCTACGCATGGACACACGCACACACTAGTCATTTCAAAACTACAGGGCCTTGTACACATAGTAGTACGCTGTTTTTTTTAAAACGGTTTTCTCTTTCGAAATGGGCACAAACGCTCGAGTATTTGCATTTCACCCTTCAATGGCCATTGGACAGACTTGAGACTACTCGTACGCTCCATGGACCGATCATCGATCAAACACTGGTGGACTACTAGGGAGGAGCAATTAATCAGGGATCGCCTTAAATAACTCCCAATGGCAATTAAAGGGTCCATGGCTCAGGAGTATTGAATTCCGTGTTTTGTTTGTTTGGGCACATCGCATCGCATCGCAGAGGAGAGTTGCATCGGGATCGATTAGACAGGGGGTCTTTAAACCTGACGACCCGCGCGCGATCGATGTCAGTCAGACTCCGAGACCAAGAGGACCGCGCGCAAGCGCATGGGCTTTGCTCGAACCCATGGCACCAGCTGCACCGGCACTACCGTACGTGCTCCCTCCCCGGCCGCCCGGTTTGAACGGCCGGCCAGTCCAGCCACGGGCATCGAGCTCCACAACCCCGACAGCTCATTAAACCGAACCAAGCCCGCTCGAGATTACTATTAATCAAATCCTCCTCCGTGCGCGGCCGCCGATGCGATGCCAAAATGGAGGCTTCTATTCCTGTTATCCTATTCTATTCCATCTGTGTACGCGTAATTTTATACTCCCGTCTGTGAACCTTCCCAAGCATGCACATTGCCTCAGACGGCCGGCCCTGTGCGCGTAGCTTCAGCCTCCGCGGGAGGATCGATCGATCGATCCCCTTCTCCTTTGACTTGTCTCGAATCCCACGCTCCCGAGATACATGTTAATACTCCAATAATCGTAGTACTAGCTGTTGTCATGACTTGATTATTAGGGTCAGAATGCCATATCAGATTCGCTGATCGGCTGGCAAATTCTTCTGGATCTAGGAATGATTAGCGATTCCCCTGCGCATGTGGCCAGGATTATGTTAATATGGGACCGTGTGTGTATCAGTATATATGATATCTCCGATTTATCCTTTTCAGCGGAACCGCACATGAACGAAAGCGGTGGATTGAACAGCCCAAGGTGCGTGATCGATCGAGAATTCGAGATTGAGACGGACGGATGCGCTCTCCAAGGTTGCTTCGCGGAGCTGATCGAGCTTCGATCGTCTTTCTCGGCCATGGAAAGGAGGGGAAAAAAGGTGACTTCACCACTCACCGCGCGCACTGTTGAGAGATGAATGCGCAGAGTGGCGCGTGCATACAGTACACGCATTTCCGGCAAGCCTAGTACTAGCTACGATCGAGCTAAGGCTAGGACAGCACGCACTCCCTGCTGCACAAGTATTACAGCGTGCAGTTCTAAGACACATAATTTCCCTCGAGGCGCGCAGCACAGACACGAGGTCGATTCGATCGACCGACCGATGCGCGCCCGGCCTGCCGGCCACGTACATCAATGCCGTAGATCGTGTTGGAGATCTCCTCCTTTCTTCCTCATTTACAGTCCTGCTAGAACGTGTCACCGCCGGCCATGTATAGATCCATGGCAGCAGCAGGCTACAGCGACGACGGGTTTTATGTTGGAGGTGTGCTGCGCTACAGCTTGCTCTAGCATGATGAGCGCTGCACAGCTTTCCTTGCAGATATGTAGATACGATCAGACAGGAAAGGGCATGCAGGGTCAGGCGGCCGGCCGGCCGGCGAAAGAAATCTAGCTCCATCGACAAAGTGCTACTAGTACGAATTATGTGCGCATGCAGGAGGAGGAGGCAGCGCATGAATGCATCATCGGGTGTTGCTTAATTTCTGCAGAGCGGCAGATAGACTGCGACTGCGTGGATAGATAATTTCCATTCATTTCACTAAATACAGAATCCTTGGAAGATCTTAGGCGCAGTTTTTATTCTCAGTTTCAGTCATTTCTTGCTTCTGATGACATTTATTATTTCCTTCCTTCGGCTGGGACTGAAGTGTATCCATGGGTTTTTGTCAGGTAGCGAGCGCTGCAAACTTGTAGAGTATACTACCAGTATTTTTTAGAGAAGCAGGGTAAGGGAAGGAATATATAGCAGAAAACTGCAGATATGACGCCATAGGCCTATTTTAAACAGCCAGTCGAGTACACTGTATAGTTTTTTTTTTCGAGGAGCCAGTACAGTAGCAGTGAGCTGGGGAAAGATCTCTTCAACAGAGAGAGGAAGATTGGCGCTGGGCTGGGGCAGCAGGCAGCATGGCCAGCTTGTCCTCACATTCATACAGTCGGTCAACTCAGCAAGCAGACTTTCGTTCGTCATACTATTACCAAACCGTGACAAGATAGTTTCTTTTTTTACTGCCCAACCACACCGTGTCCTCCTCCTTCCAGGGCTCCTGCTAGCTCTGCAGCCACTGCCCCAAATTAACCATCCATCCACTGTCCAGTCACACTCACAAGGAACCATTGATGCATGCACACGTCTGCGCCTCTTCTCCATCTGACATGTGATCCTCCCGTCACAGGAGAGGCTGGATAGTATCTTGCGACCATGCACGCACTGACCGGTGAGCGTTGCGCGCACGCATGGTAGTAGTACCAAAACCTCCCACACGTACACGTCTCAGACGTCGGTGTCTCATGGCGTTTCCCCAGCTGCTTACACTGTCTCGGCTCATTTTCCTCTTGCACGTATAATTATCCTCTTCACATGCATGCTCCACCCTCCTCCACCTCACTCACTGTTCATGTCACCATCTCTTTACTCGCCATTCAATCGTTCTCACTCACGCTCTCACATGGCGCCCCATTAATATATAGCGCCACCACCAGTCTCCCGCTCCAAGCTCCAAGAACTCGACCCACACCCACACACACGCACACTCTCTCGGGCACACTGCACCTTCCTCGCTCTGCCAGAGCTATACTAGCTCTGTACGGTAGCCTGTAGTACTACATTGCCATCATCCCATGTCGAGCAAGGCGTCGAGGAGGGGCGGCAGCAGCTTCACGCTGCGGCAGCCGCCGGTGGTGGACATCGGCTGCAACTGCCGCCGGCCGAAGCTCTTCGCCAGCATCTTCTCCTCGTCCTCGCTGCCGTTCCGCGGCCGCAAGCCCAAGTCGCCCAACGCCTCCTCTACGTCCACGGCCACGGCGTTCACGTCCACCACCCTCGGCGGCCAGAGCGGCACCACGGCCACCTCCGCCGACTCGGCCTCCTGGGGCCCCGCCTCCTTCACCAACAACTCGCTCTACGAGGACCCGGCCGCGCGTCGTCGGCATGGCCAGCAGGAGCCGGAGCAGGAGACGAGCCGGCGCCGGCAGAGGCAGCGGCGGCGTCGGAGGCGCGCCGCCTGGGATGCAGGCGGGGTTGGAGAGGAGCAGGATGCGGCGTACGGGCGGGTGGCGCGGGAGAGCGTGCCGGTGGCGGTGGAGTCGGCGGAGCCGTACGAGGACTTCCGGGAGTCCATGGTGCAGATGGTGGTGGAGAAGGAGATCTACGCGTGGGACGACCTCAACGACCTCCTCCACCAGTTCCTCTCCCTCAACTCGCCGCGCCACCACCCGCTCATCCTCCACGCCTTCGCCGACCTCTGGACCCGCAACGGCCTCTTCTCCCCGCCGTCCCCGTGCCAGTTCTAGCCCCGTCTGTTCTGCCTCGCGCTTGCTCTACGTCGTCATTGCCTGGTCAACATTACAACGCCACGGCGCCATGCACGCACGCACGCACCCATCCCATGCCATATTTTACTACTCTGTTTATTGTGTTTAACCACCACTAGTGTGTTGATTTCTAGTAGCACTGATAGTGATTGTGATTGATCATCTCAGTTTGTTAACTAGCTAGCTAGCTACACCTGGGGTACTTCCACCATGGCCGGGAGGTTATTAATGGAGATCCCGGCCGGCCGGCGAGATGTGCCCAGTCTTTACAGCTTAAGCTAAGCTGAGAGGCTATGCGGTCTGATGTACCCCTTCCTATGTAACGCTCATGTTAATGTTCATGTAATGATGCGCGCGCGTGGCGCCATGGCGTTGTAATGATATAACTACTCGTGTTCGTGCTGTCGTCACTGGTTAGTTGAGAGATCAAGTAGTAGTACTTGTACTAGCCAGGCTGCATGCTCTGCCTTTCTTCTTTACATCGTTCGCTGTTTTACAGACAGTGACACTGGCGACTGGACTAGCTAGTTTTACCGCTGCTTTTGTTGCGATTCATTTGCTGACCGTCCTGTCAACCCGGCGTCAAAAAACATATTGTACGCGCTCGTGCTGCCGCTTTGGCTCTCGATGCGATCGAGCAGCCGTGAACCAGCGAGCAGAGCCGGTAGTGCAAAAGCTGCGACCGGCGCTGTTCGCGTCCTTGGAGCTGTTGGGTTCGTTGGCTCCGTCCGTCCTGCGTCCAGTGGTTTCACTGTTGGCTGCGAACTGACGGGTGCAGCAGCAACTGCACCACTGTTGCGACGGATGAGCATGCGAATCAACGGCTGGATCTCGACACAGTGCACCGCACTGTGCGGGCGTGATTGCCTTCGGGGCCGGCCGATCAGGCCTGCCCAAAAAAAGGTCGACGGAGCTACAGTGCCGCTGGCTCGCCCGTTCCCGCGTATTAATTGGCGTATGTTTCTACTGGTCCTCTCCTGCATAAAGCGTAGTATACGTGTACGGAGAAAAGTCAGTAATTGTACAATTGGACTGTTTATATCGCGGATACTACTGTGTCTGAATGCTGGTGCCTGCCAGCCATGCGCGGACCCGTCGATCGACCGACGATCAATACATCGGCCTCTTGATTTAATGGTGCCACGGCAACACTTGAGGCTAGCCATCTAGCTAGTAGCTATCCTGCCACCACGCATGCACGTCGAATTGCATGACCGTATTCATTGGCCATCCTGGCGTACGTTTACAAACGGGATCTAGCTAGCCGCCGGATGGATCCACGCTTCAGGTTGAAGCGAACAAATCGAGGAATTTGATTGTTCATCACGCTATGAAACTCTAGGCATGTCGTGTTCCGTTAGAGTATGAGTGAAGCTTTCGAAACCCTGTACTGTACCGGTAGCAGCATTACTACTGCCGCAGTACATAAATCACGATTCACTTGTTGCATCGGTCGGTTTGTGTCCGTTGCAGAAGGAGTGTGTGGTGTACAACAACGACGGACACGGGCATGAATGCGTACGTGGCGCTAGTAGTACTCCAGGTAGTAGTAGTATCAATCAAGGCCCACATACGAGACGAGGACTAGACAACTTAGTGCAAAACCGAGCGTATGTATGCATGCAGCGTAGTACTGCCAAGTACGACTGCACATGTATGAGGTACGCGTAGGCGTAGCTGAAGCGCCGATTTACCGACGGTTGTTTAGCGAGGCCAGATAAAGAACACGCGATCAGGCGGTGGAGTGGAGCCCGTGCAGACGCGACAAGGCTGGGCCGCGAATGAATGCCAACTTGCGAGCTCGTCTCGTCCGCATTTGCCAGCCAGCGCGGTCGGCCGGCCGGCCCGCTGGCGGCTACCACGGACTCGCACAGATACGGGCCCTACGGGGTGGGGGGCGGCTCTTCTCAGGAGTTCGGGATCGGGACCCTGACAGCGGTCAGTGTGGGCGGCGCAAACGGCCGCGAGCGCCCCACCGGGACCGGATCCCGCCGTAGACGGAGGGATTTCTCCGCTAGCTGCGGCGTTTTGTCCGATCCGGCACCTCTCCCGCGCGACCGCCGGCGTGGGGCTGCGCGGGAGGAGGATGGGTAACACGTCCATCAATGCTGACACGGTCTTAACCACGCGGGGGTGGGTGGTCACGGGGAGGGGGCGGCCGTACGCTCCCGGATCGCGTGGCGTCACGGCCAAGGCGACGGCAAGCGTGCGAGCACAACGCCGGCGGCCGCCGCCCGCCCGCCCACGCGCGCACGCAATCCGCACGCGGGGTCATTATGGGCTTGTGGGGCGAGTAGAGTATCCCGTGCCGTTGGGATGGCCGGCTGCGTGTGCTAGGCTAGCGCGTAAAAGGTTTCATGGTTTTGGATTTTGCAGACGTATTTTTGGCTCACTGCACTAATCCAGATGGCCCCTATCATGTGACGTGTTTGCCTTTTCCTTCTTCTGAACACATATCTTGCGACTCGTTTCAGATACTTACTGACTGGCGCTGGCAGTGTCTGTTCCGTTGGATCCATAGTTCAGAACGCGACCAAAGCATCATAATGGACTGCGCCATTCAACGGCACCCAGTTTGTGGTCACTTTTTAAAAAAAACAAGGCAGAGAAATGTCATTTATGTACATTATAAAGAAGATTTTAGAGTCAAACAAGCGCCAAGAACCATAGCAAGAAGCCTACTCTCCCTACATATCACCAACCAGGACCTTCGCCCCGCTAAGCTCCTAGCACTCGAAACGTCTTTAATCTTCATGATGATAGTCGTGGCTGAGGATGACGGTGGTAAAAGACTCTCGCCATACGCTCCTTCCAAATCTCCCAAGAGACAGACATAGTCAGGGAGTTCATAGCTTTGCGATCCCTTTCATTTTAGTCCACCAAACTTTGACGGAAGCTTCGCTTCCCCGAAACGTCGGAGACGTGTCAGGGATGCCAATCCAAGATAGAACGTCCGTCCAAATTCGAGTCGTGAAACGACGCTTCAAAAGAAGGCGCGCCGCAGATTTTGCACTTGGTTGCTTAGGGGGCAATTTTCACGATTTGTCCATTCACATCGGCAAAGTCTATCATGTGACCATACTCTATTTTGCATCACAAGTCACACACAAAATTACAATTCGGAGGAGCCCAAGGTTTCCAAACAATGGAGTTCAACATGGTGGAGGTAAGGCCTTTTAAACTGCATCTTGTAAGTCGATGAAGCGGAGTAAGTGCCATCAGTTGTGAACTTCCACCGAATGGTGCCGGGGATGTCATGCTGGAGGTGGATGCTTGAGACGATAGCACAAAGGGTGGCGAATTGTTATATGTTGATATGCCTAGCCCAAAAGTTTTACTGAATCGCCTTACACTCTTGCTTCGGTACCCCCCCGCCCCATGGGGAATCATTCAGGGAATAACCGGTTTTCCGATGGTTACGTACTTGTTTCGGATCCGATCAGTTTGTTTTAATCCGTATGCGCGACCCTATATGCGTACTTTGCTGAGTAAAATGCGGAGACCGAACGGTCGGTCCACATGAAGGAACCGTCGCCTCCGTCTTCATCCTCTTTCTCCCCCAAATCTTCTCCGATCTACTGCGGCCACACGAGAGAGGCCACATCTTGTTCTCCTTCCGTCTGCGTCTTACGGTTTGTCCAGGAGATGCGGTTCGATCAAGATCGGAGGCGCAGGACGCAGGTGGTATTAGCGATGATCGAGATGCAACCTGGAATGACATTTGCTTCAGAACCGCACGTGGGAGCGGCAAATCTTTTTCCACTACCAACGACATGTACATAACACCTTAGATACGCCTACCGGTACAAAAAAATAACGGCCTAGACCGGTAAGCCGGTTTTCCAATCAAAATTTTCCCTTGGGGGGGAGGGGGGGGGGAGAGGGGGTACCGAAGCAAGCCTCATCGCCTTATAGATAGTGTTGTTTTTTTTCCATTTTTTATATCCGGTTTCTACCTGAATCCACAAGTCGCGCACCGGCAAACGACGTCCAAACAAACTTTGCATTTCTTATCGGTGATCTTGTCCTAATCCGCCCATAGATGCCCACGTACAGAATATTTAATCTTTTTAATGGCCCATTTTGACAAATGAAGCGAGGTGATGTGGTATAAGGCTTCTGAGGTGAGAACGGCCTACACAAGCACCCTTCGGCCAACCGAGGTGACGTTTTTCTAACTTCTCTATGTGAACTTTTCGGAGATCTTACCTACAAGTATTTGGAAACCGAGTCTCCACACTCGTGTAGCTGCAAAGGGAGGTCAAGGTAACACATAGGAAAGATCGATCTAGTGGTTAGGAAGGATACGAAGAATGTCATCAGTGTCAAGGTTTGCGCATAGAATCGAATCAACAAGAAATGTTTGGCAGTTGGTACTCAAACCGGTCAGACCGAAGGAGGCAAGAATAGAAGCAAGGAATTAAATATCTTCCTTTTATAGTGACTACACAAATAGTCGCATTGTCAGCATATAGGAAACTACGGGCGGTAGGAGCTCTTTTATGGAGGGTATGAAGAGGCCCTTTAGTCGTAACCTTGTCGAGGATGTGTGTTTTATAGGATCAATGGTTAGGAAAAAAATAAGGGGCGACAAACAACCCCATGTAGAAGCCCACATCCATTCTTTATTGCTCACGAGACACACCATTTGGGAGCACACGGGGGGACGTAGTTGAGAGAAGATCCCACACACAGTCACAAAATTTTCTCAGGAAGCCATTATGGGCACAAGATATCCATGAGGCAATCAAGTCGAAAGATTTCTTGATGTCGATTTTGAAGAGCAAACATGGGGTATTTGTCAGGTGAAATTTCCTAGCAAGATTTCACACATACATAAAGTTGTCGTGGATGCTCTATTTGTAGATGAGGGTGTTTCGAGTGTTCGAGAGAGGAGAGTTTCATGAATGGTGCAAGCTAGGAGGACATCCTTTTGGGAATGAAATTTGCAACGACATAAATGAGGATTACGGGCGTAAAATTTGAGATATGTTTAGCACCATCATCTTTGGGGATCAAAGCAATGCTCGCAAATTAATCAAATCAGAGTTTGCAATATGGAGGTTTGAGAATTGATGAATGACTTGCATGACCTCCACCATGATGATATCTAAACAAGACTTCGATTTTTCAGGTAAACCATTAAAGACCAACGCATTGTCACTAGGGGAGCCCTAAAGATGCTAGCCTTGATTTCCTCTCAAAACAATTTGTGTCGAAGCCTTGTAGATCACACCCAGGCTTAGGGATAGCATCCCAGTTTGGATCGTCTAATCTAGGTGTCCCTTTTACCATGACCAGGGAGAAGTCACTTTGAATGATATCTTTTTATGTGTCATGGCTAGCACAGAACCGTTGATGTGTTCCGGCCGGCGGACGACATTTTCCCGCCTATGAGAGTCAATTTGAATGTATAAAAATCTATTCCCTCCGATCCGAAATAAGTGTTGAAGATGTAGTACAAACTTTGTACCAAAACAGTACTAAATCACCGACACTTATTATAGATCGGAGGGAGTAATATTTATGTCACCTTTGAGATTTGGAATCCCCCGGTGATTGTGGTTGCAAGCACACTCCCAAACATCCATGTAACCATTCTTTGTAGTCTCTTTCTTAAATCTCGCTCGGGCTTAGGCTTCTCAAGTCATGGGTGATGTTGATTTTGTCGAGTTAACGAAGGAGACTGTGCATAGCCGAGATTAAAAGGCTCTTTTTTTATATTTGACATTTGAACTGCATCCTCGTTCTAATGAAGCAAAATTTCACCACGCGTGCTATCGGCAGGCTGTTGGCCAAAATTCTTTAACAGGTTGCCTCCAGCAAAGTGCTGCTTGGTCAACTTCATCTATGAAAATGATCCGTATTTTCGTGACGTAGTTGCTCGAAAAAAGAAAGGCCACGTGAAGGGGTTGATTTCGTCGAGCTCTGATTCTAGGATGCATACGATGTTACATGTAGTAGAGGCTGCAACGGGCACACCGTCCTGACTGCAAGGAAAATGATCTCCGTCCCCAGGACGATGCATCGTCCGGGTCGTCCTCCTCGCGTCCTCCCTCTGCCCTGACACTCCGCCCCGCGCGCCGCCCGACCCACCGCCTTGCGCGCCGCCCGGTCCTCCGCCTGCGGTCGCCCCGCCCGGCGCTCCGCCTCCGGCCGGCCCGCTGCCTGAAGCAGCCACGCCTGTCGCCGATGCGCCGCCGCCCCACCGCTAGGAGCTCGAAGCCCTCAACTCCCTCGATCCCGTGCCAGCCAGCCTCTCTCCCATCTGGACAGCTCGTCGGCATCCATGGTTCCTGGCACCGCCGACGCCCCGGGCCCATGCTGCTCCCAGCCGGCGCGTCGTGCCGCCGTCCATGGCCTAGGGTTGCCGCTGTGGCGCTGCTCCCTGCCATGTTTGACTTTTTTTTGCTATCCGCGGTGGTCAAAATTGCTACATACGGCAGTCGGCGTTGCTACATATGACAAACTATTTTGCTACATAGCATGTTTGTACGATAATTTCTTCGGTGAATTCGGGTTTTGCTACATGTTTGTTATTTTTTTACTACATTTGTTTTCGGATTTTGCTATAATATCATAAATTTTTTGCTGCGTGACATCTCCTGTGAGGCATCCGACGAGGTGTCTACAAAAGTCTCCGTCGATGTCTCCGACGAAATAGGTTTTTTGTTATATTAGAAGAAGAACTTTTTTGCTACAACCGTGTTGTGGTTTTGCTACAACAGTGTCAACTTTTTGCTACAAGGTCTCTGGCGAGAGTCACCGGCGAGTTTTTTCCGACGATGTTTCCGGCGAAGTCGGTTTTGCTACATTAGTACATTTTTTTTGCTGCATGGTTTCCGGCGAAGTCTCCGACGAGACGTTCTATTTCTGGAACGAACCATTTTTTTTTTGCTTCGGAAGCAAAAGCGAAAACATATGTACCAAAAAGATGTGTCTTACAGCAAAACCAGGATTTGAACCCTTTTCTTGGACACGTGACAGCACGGAAAGGAGGACGATGGGGGCTTCCCATCCTCCGGGGGACGCCTAGCAGGCGCCTTACTGCAAACACAGTGTACTAACCTATATCTCTGAATGAAGAGGATGCTGTGATCTTACTCTGCGATTTTAATTGGCCTGACCATGTCGACGTACATACTGTACCAGGCTAATTATAGAGCTGCACCGACAGGGAAGTAAAAATCGTACGTTCGTTTGGAGCGTGAGAAAACTACGCTGATTCATGTCTGGCTGAACTGTACTGTATTTATGAAGCTTCATTTCATTGGACTATGGGCGTTGTTTTTCTTTTCTAGAGAAGACCGTGGATGTGGTTCAGACTTCAGAGGGAAGAAATGCCGGAGGATGGGCTGAGAGCTGCAGGCGCACGGTTAGACAGTGCCATTCATGGCCCATCACCCACGTAAAATAGACGACATAACAAGTGTGGCCCAAGAAGAGAAGAGCGTGAGCCATATAATTATAGGCCTATAAAGTGCCATGCTTTCCAAACCACTACACATTTCTTCGTTCCAAAGGCCCATCCAGCAATTGTATTTTGGGTGGAAGTCCACGTCGAGCTTCTTTATGCGCCGTTTTTTTGAATGTTGCACCGATATATTTAATAATAATCAATAAATATGAAGAATCAAAAAGTAATAAAATTATAATCAGATACTTGGACCACCTAGAGATGACTACAGACACTAGCGCGAGCCAAAGACGCGCCACTGTCCTCGCCCCTCTTTCACCGCAAAACTTATCATAGTAGGCATATTAAAAGTCGTTGTGCTAAGCTCAAAGAACCAATGCACTAGAGCAGCAACCCTTGACAATGATGACAATCGTAGATCAGAAGACACTGTCTAAAACACCAACGGACACGAAAATGTTCGAACCACACGAGATCCGCCTGACACACGACTCCACGCGCCCTTCCCGGACGCTAGACGCATAACTACAGTGAGCATAAGACGGGGAGGATCTTATTCAGGCTTCAGGATATAGCCGTGTTCTCACCATTCCAAAGAAGACACTAAAAAATAGTTTAAACAAAGAACTGAAACTACCGATGAGGAGACGTATCAGCAATTTCTCAAGTACGTATCAGAGGCCAAATAGGCCACAGACCCTAACCATGTGTAAGCAGAGATCAAACGAGACGGACAGAGAGTTCTTAACCCGGTGGTGCACCGTGAGAAACTCATGTGAGGGCGTGATAGAATCACAGGCCATAGCGTGGTTTGCGCAAGGGTGCAGATATGCAAGCGAGCTGTGGCAAAAGTTGCAAAGGAAAATGCCAACTACGTTGGCAGAGATGATCTGGATCGCTGATTCGTATGCTCTGGGTGATCCGACTCAACCTAGGCTCGTGTCAAACGAGTCAAATGATGAATACTACTAGAGAGATGGAGCAGGATCATTCCGGAGGAATGATTACAGAGGTAAAAGAAGATATGACAGACCGGATCACCGGTACAGTTCGCAACAAGTTGCAGCTGTGAATCAAGATCAGCCCGGAGCAGGGAGCAATCAACGTCCGAAGACTGGAGGGCAATGGACTCCGAGAAACGATGGCAAGAAAACTTGGACGCCAGAGCAAAAGAAACAATGGCAGGAAAAGAAGGACCGTCCGAGGTATACTTATGAGTCAATGTTGGATCAGCCATGTAAATTTCACACGCCAAATCCGAATAACCCAGCGGGTCATACAACAAGGCAATGTGAGTGGATGCGCAAAATAGAGCAAGGTGGTTCGGGGAATGCTCAGGCACTCCGGAATGATCAACCTCGGCAGGAGTTACCCCGGCAGCAGTTGCTCTCCGAAGCGAACTCGCAACAGCTAATGTTGCCTCCCCCTCCGCCGAGGTATGATAACCATGAGAGAAGGAATGCGGTGCATCAAGTGGAAACCAGCATCAACCGGATCAGAGGTACCCCGGAAATGAAGGGAGGAATGAGTACAGAGAGCATCATCAAAGTTACTGTGTGTTCACCACTGAGAAAACAGATAGAAAAAGCTTGCAACGTCGACATATGGAGGTGAATGCAGTAATGCCCGCAGTGACGAGGTATATGCCTTGGTCAAATCAGGAAATTACCTGGAATATCAAAGATCATCCCAAGCTTATGCCAAGTCCTGGTTCGTATGCGTTGGTTCTGGATCCGACATTCATTGGGCCGAACATCAATGTAAGGTTCTCCAAGGTACTGATTGACAACGGCAGTAGCATTAACATCATGTATGCGGATACAATGCGCAAGTTAGGTATCTCGGAGAACATGCTCCAAGCTACAAGGACAACTTTCCATGGTATTGTGCTCGGCATTTCTTGTGAGCCCATAGGCAAGGTCCGAGTTGACGTATTGTTCGACACGAGAGAGAACTGCCGAACTGAAAATTTGGAATTCGAAGTGGTGAACTTGGAAAGTGCGTATCACGCGTTACTCGGAAGGCCAGCACTGAACAAGTTCATGGCAAGTTGTCACATCAGTTACTTGAAGATGAAGTTGCCCGGGCCAAACGGAGTGATTACCATTGCTGGGGATTTCCGACGTTCCATTGAGTGTGCGTCGGCCGGGTCTAACCTGGCCGAGTCACTCGTGATTGCGCAAGAGAAGAGGAAAATCCAAGAGGTGGCGGCATTGGCTCAGTCCGCGCAGCAGTATATGCCGATGTTGAGTAACCCGCATGGAAGTGTCTCATTCCAAGCCACAAAAGATACCAAGAAAGTTCTTGTTGATGATATGTTCCCAGAGCACACCGTAACAATTGGTGCTGGGTTAGGTGACAAATAGGAAAGCGCACTCGTCAACTTCCTCCGTGAGAATCGGGATATTTTTGCTTGGTCCACACAGGACTTGCAAGGTGTTCCGAGGGAGTTGGCCGAGCACTCTTTAAACGTGAGACCCGGAGCAAAGCCGGTGAAGCAACCTCTCCGCCGCTTCGCCGAGGATAGGAGAAAGGTCATTGGAGATGAGATAGCTCGGTTACTAGCTGCATGATTTATCATGGAAGTTCTTTACCCGGATTGGCTGTCTAATCCGGTGCTGGTGGAGAAGAAGAAGGACGATCCGAATGTGGCGGTGGTTTGGCGTATGTGTATCGATTACACGAACCTGAAAAAGGCGTGTCCAAAAGATCCATTTCCATTGCCAAGGATAGATCAGGTCATAGACTCAACTGCTGGATCTGAATTGTTGTCGTTCATTGATGCATATTCTGGTTTCCACCAGATACCTCTGAATCCGGATGATCAAATAAAGACTGCATTTATCACCCCATATGGGGCTTATTGCTATCGCACCATGCCGTTTGGCTTACGTAATGCAGGGGCAACGTACCAAAGATGTATGCAAAAATGTTTGCATGACCAAATTGGTCAAAATGTACAAGTGTATGTGGATGATGGGGTTATCAAGACCAAGGAAATCAAAACGCTCCTTGACGATATCAGGCAGACATTCGCGAACCTAAGAAGGTTCCGAATGAAGCTTAACCCGGAAAAATGTACCTTCGGTGTCCTGGCTAGAAAGTTACTCGAATTTCTTGTCTCCAGCCGAGGTATCAAAGTTAATCCAACTAAAATCCGGGCCATTGAACGAATGGAACTGCCGAAGTGTCTTAACGATGTCCATAAGTTCACGGGTTGCCTGGCATCATTAAGTAGGTTTGTATGTCGGTTGGGAGAAAAGGCATTACCTCTTTACCAACTCATGAAAAAGTCGGATAAGTTCATTTGGACGCCGCAAACCAATGAAGCCTTTGCCCACTTGAAGAAGATGTTAGCCACTGCACCAGTGTTAGCCTCTCCACTATCAAAGGAGCCAATGTTGATCTATATAGCCGCAACCAACCGAGTTGTAAGTGCAGTGATAGTGGTGGAGCGCGACGAGGAAGGTAAGTCGGTGCAAAGGCCAGTGTATTACCTGAGCGAGGTATTATCAGCCTCAAAGCAAAACTATCCACACTATCAAAAGGTGGCATATGGCGTGTACATGGCAGCTAAGAAGCTGAAGCATTACTTTGAGGAGCATCCCATTAGGGTAATATGTGAGGCTCCTATATCCGAGATAATGAGTAACAAGGATGCGAGTGGAAGAATTGCAAAATGGGCAATTGAACTAGCTCCTTATGCGCCACAATATGACAGAAGAGAGGCAATCAAGTCTTAGGCTATGGCGGACTTTTTTGTGGACTGGGCCGAGGTGCAATACCAATCGCCGCTACCAGATCCGAACTATTGGCGAATGCACTTTGACGGGTCAAAAAGAAAAACCGGGCTAGGCGCCGGAGTCGTACTTACCTCGCCAAAGAAGGACCAGCTGAAATACGTGCTGCAGATCCATTTCGCGGCATCCAACAATGTCGCTGAATATGAAGCACTTGTGCATGGGCTCAAAGTGGCAAAAGAGATTGGGATACGTCGGATCCTATGCTTTGGCGACTCGGATTTGGTAGTACAGCAAGTGTCGTGACTGTGGGACGCCCTTGATCCAAACATGGCTCTGTACAGATTTCATGTGCAGAAGATATCTGGTTACTTTGAGGGATGCGAATTTCATCATGTACCCCGGTGGAAAATGAGGCTGCCGACATGTTGTCAAAGCTCGGGTCAACCCGACAAGAAATTCCACCGGGTGTAGCATTAGAGCACCACAAAAAACCATCTATTAGGCCGTCCCCAGAAACCGACTCAATTTACGTCTCGGAAGATACAGAATCCGGAGCTGTGCCCATGGACATTGACATGGGAGGTGGTGCGCGAAACCCGGGGACTGCCTCAGCGAACCCGGGGACTGCTTCGCAAGACCCGGGGACTGCTCAGCGTTATCCGGTTGAAGTTATGCCGGTGGATCAGATGGAAATTGATGAGGATGTGTTCCCCGTGCGAGCAATACCAGCTTGGGCACTACCTATATTTCAATTCCTGAAAGATGGAACTTTGCCCACTGAGGAGGTACTATCCAGGCAAACACAGAGGAGAGCTAAGGCATACACGATCATCAATTCCGATTTATACAAAAGGAGTATGACCAATGTCCTCCGGTGATGCGTTGACCCGGAAGAAGGGCTTGACATCCTCCGAGATATACATCAAGGGGAGTGCGGGCATCATGCCTCGTCCTGAGCCTTGGTGGCAAAAGCTTTCCGACATGGATTCTACGGGCCAAGTGCCTTAGAACAAGCAGAAGATCTGGTGAGAAAATGCAATGGTTGTCAGAGGTATGCTACCAAGACACATATGCCAATGTCGGAGCTCAAGACCATACCAATTACATGGCCATTTGCCGTATGGTGCTTGGATATGGTTGACCCGTTTAAAGCAGCAAGGGGGAATATGACTCACATTTTGGTCATGGTGGACAAATTTACAAAGTGGATTGAAGTGAAGCCTATAAGAAAATGTGATGGAGCTATGGCCGTAACATTTCTCAAAGACATCATCTTGAGATGCAGTTACCCTCACAGTATCATAACTGATAATGGCACAAATTTTGTTGAAGGAGCATTTGCGCGTTTCTGCCGGGATAAGAAGATCCGGCTGGACGTTACCTCGGTAGCCTACCCCGCATCGAACGGACAAGTGGAAAGATCCAACGGATTAGTATTATCCGGGATAAAACCCCGGCTCATTGAGCCACTGCAAAGATCAGCGGGGTGCTGGATAGAAGAACTACCAGCGGTACTGTGGAGTTTAAGAACAACTCTGAATCGATCAACAGGCTATACGCCGTTTTTTCTGGTATATGGGGCAGAAGCTGTATTACCAGCCGACATAGAGCATGATTCGCCTAGGGTCACCCAATACACAGAAGCCGAAGTGCAAGAAGTCCGACAAAATGATGTTGATCTGTTGGAAGAAGCGAGAGAACTGGCATTGTCCAGATCCGCCATATATCAGCAAAATCTCCGATGCTATCATAGCCGGAAAGTAAGCCCCCGAGTCTTTCGAGAAGGCGATCTGGTGCTCCGGTTGGTACAACGTACTGCTGGCATGCATAAATTATTCCCCCCATGGGAAGGGCCATTCATTGTGAGCAAAGCATTGTACAATGATTCTTATTATCTTATAGATGCAAAGCCACAGGAAAAGAACAAGGCAGACAGGTCCGGCGAGGAATCTAAGCGTCCATGGAATGTAGCTCTACTTCGTCCTTTCTACACTTAACTAAGAAGTGTATGTATCCGAGTCTTCTCAGATGTCGGTATGTATACCGGTAATGATCCTATCAATGAAATGTTGGCACCGCGAGCAGTAACTCGGGGACTGCCTTAATAATATTTGTTATCTTTTATTATTTATACGTCAGTTGGAGTAAGTTGTTCTACTTAACTCGATTTAGTAGTGTGTGGGCAGCAAAAACCCAACTCTTCGACTTGCTGCTGTCGAACAAAAATTGGCTTCATGGCAAGCAAGAGAACAAGTTTGGAACTGCCTGGCACATGAAAAACGACTAAGGAAAAGAACTTAATCGAGCTGACGTTTGTTTTCCGGACTAACCTTGTATTTACATTCAAATTACTATCTTGAATTATTTTGAGCTAAGCCTAAAGTTTCCAAGTATTGTTAAAACAATTTTTAAAGCTCGGATTCGTAAGTTGTAAAACCGAATCAAGGTAGACACGAACCGAGCCAAAAGATTGGACGAACAATAAAATGAAACTCGGGGACTACGCCCAAGCTAATCCGGCATAAGAAACTTAGTAGCAAAATATCACATGCATACTAGATACAATTCCACCCGGCATACTGGGGATCTGATAAATTTTCAAGTGTTTTCACTCAAGGAGCAGCAGGAGGAGGAAGTTCGGCATCATCTTCACCGTCTTTGATATCCGAGGCATCGTCCTCTGCATCCTCGTCCGAGCCATCTTCAACGTTCTCAACCTCTTCGTCACCAGCGGCTTCCAGGAAGCTTGGTCCCTCAGTCCATTCATGAATGGGAGCATATTCGATGAGACTGTGGGCGCACGCCTGGCGCCGAGCTACCCACTCCGGGTCATTGGTCCATTTGGACCCGGTGCGCAGGCGCGTCAGGAGGTTGAGATCGATCTTCTCGTACCACGTGAGTATGTGGTGAAGAACGGTATCAGCTGCAGCACGTCCAGCGGACTCCCTCCAGAGGTCGAGCTGGGTCTCGATTTCCATTAACTTCTCAACAAGAATTGTGGTAGTCTCCGGAGTGTCTTCTCCAGGCCAGAACGTGTTGAAGATTCGGACTGCAACGTCGAGGATATCCTTGCCATAGTTCTTGATGAGTTCCACGCAAGATGACAGGCTGACCAACAGGTCCTCCATGTCATAAGGAATCTCCTCACCGCCAGGAGCAGTGGGAGTACCCCTCTCTCGGCGGAAATCTGCAACTGCAGCGCTCGCGATGGCAATGCCCTCAGGAAATTTGCCTGAAAAACGAGACAAGAGAAACAAGTAAGAGAAAAGACATGTGAAGTAACCTGGAGAAATATGTCGGATAAGGGAAATGAGCTTACGTGATATATGGCTGAGGACCCGAGTCAACTCCCTGGTGCAGTCATCGCGTCTTTTGCGAAGCTGCACAAGCTCAACATTCGCCAACTTAAGCTCAGTGTCGGCCTCCTTGAGTAGATCCTGATCCTTGGTGATCCGGAGATTGAGGCGCTCCCGCTCTTCAGTGTAGTCCTGGCCAACCTTTTGGAGCTCGGACTGGTGCTGTGCTTTCATTTTCTCCATATCAGCCTTGAGCCTGGCGATCTCATCATCCTTGGTCTGGAGGAGGGCGAGCTCATCGTTTTTTTCTTAAGCTCGGTTTGATGCTGCCCTGCTTGTTCGAGAAAATGCAGCATCATGTCAGGCACGGGCACACTATCTTCAAGAGATGCTGAAATAGTGTGTTGATCCGGCAGAGCCGAGGTATGAATGTTTGCCGAGCCAAGGAGAAAAGGAGATAGAAAGCATAGCAAGGTCAGACAAAATTAACTTACCCTTGATCTGATCCAGGTTCTTCCTCATAAGCTTGTTCTCAGCCTCCATCCCAGCTGCGGAAACCGAATGATGGGTTAGTTCGGCAGAGGAAAATGAAGAAAAACGGAGAAGTGCCAAGGAAGAAACTTACCCCTTTTCTCGTGTTCAGCGAGAAGTGCATTATGCTTGGTGCGCAGCGTCTTATGGGTATCAAGGAGACGCTGAAACTCAGCACTACGACGGTTGGTGGTCACCTGCAAAGGGTACAAAGATATAACTTAGCCTTGTGCATATTCGAAGTGTACAAAATCCGGGCCAAGTGGAACTTAACCCGGATCTAGGTGTGTGCATATTCGAAGTGTACAAAATCCGGGCCAAGTGGAACTTAACCCGGCTCTAGGTGTGTGCATATTCGAAGTGTACAAAATCCGGGCCAAGTGGAACTTAACCCGGCTCTAGGTGTGTGCATATTCGAAGTGTACAAAATCCGGGCCAAGTGGAACTTAACCCGGCTCTAGGTCTGTGCATATTCGAAGTGTATAAAATCCGGGCCAAGTGGAACTTAACCCGGCTCTAGGTGTGTGCATATTCGAAGTGTACAAAATCCAGGCCAAGTAGAACTTAACCCGGCTCTAGGTGTGTGCATATTCAAAGTGTACAAAATCCGGGCCAAGTGGAACTTAACCCGGCTCTAGGTGTGTGCATATTCGAAGTGTACTAAATCCGGGCCAAGTGGAACTTAACCCGGCTCTAGGTGTGTGCATATTCGAAGTGTACTAAATCCGGGCCAAGTGGAACTTAACCCGGATCTAGGTGTGTGCATATTTGAAGTTATCAAGGAGCTACGTTAGCTTTCTAAGGAGCATCCGGTCGAGTAACAAGTTACTCCCCCGGAGGCTCGGGGACTAATGGTTATATTACTAAATACCTACAACTGGCTAAGGAAAACGAGTAACGTACCTCCATCATCCGACCCGCGATGTTGAGTGCCTTAAAGGCGATGTTCATTTGAGCGGAGAATTCGGCGGGACCGAACTTCTCCGGGAGATCAGCGTCTTGGACTATCTCTGCCTTGTTCCAATTCATGACGAATTCAATCAGGCTCAGAGGGTATCACTCGCCGGTGGGCATATGGGGTGCCACCAAGCCCTTCGCATGCGCCTCTTTCCTCTCAACCAGGGCAAGGGCCGGGCTGGTGTGCAGAACAAGTTGCTGCGCATCAGCTGGCTCGGCAGGGACGTCCTTCGGGGCTGGAGGTTTCTTGGGAAGCATGGATGCGAGGGTACGCTGTCCAGCCTCAACAGATGCTGTCCTAGTGGCGTTAGGGGCCTTTTTGCCCTTGGGCTGTTGGGAGGAAGAAGTGGTTGTAGCAGATTTCCCCTCAGGAGCTGCCTGGGTACTTCCTCGCCGAGACTGAGAAGACTCGGGTGAGGCGGAGGAGCTTGGCGTTGGTGCTCTTGTTGCCGGACTTGGTGCCAAAGTTGGTGCTGGTGCTGGAGTTGGTGCTGGTGCTGAGGTAGTCTCGGTGGTTGCGGGTTGCGGCGTAGCCGAAGTCGTGGATGCCGCTGCCTCGGTTGGGCCAGTCTCCCCCGCTCCAAGGTTACCCCCCTCTTGATGAGGTGGAGTAGAACCCGGAGCAGCCGCAGAACCCTCTGGAATAGGGCTCAGTGGGCGTGACTCGTCGCCACGAGGGGGAGAAGGGCTGAGCCGGAGCGGCGAAGCGATGCTAGATCCACTCTGGGGGACCTCCACCGCAGCCCTGCCAAATCAAATAATGTCAAAAGAGAAACTAAAACAATGCAAGGAAGAATGAATTGCAGAAGGAAAGAAGACCCGGATGCGACCGTGGTAACCCGGCCAGCAAGTGAAAACTTGGAATGTGCCAAGAGAAAGTAAAACCATGAGGTCCGAAATAAGGTGGTAACCCGGCCAGCAAGTGAACACTTGGAATGTGCCAAGGGAACGTAAATCCATACAATCCGAGATAAGGAGGTAACTCGGAGATAACGTCCAAAGCTCTGTGAAATTGAACCTGATGTGGCCTTAGCGGCCAAGGCAGCTAAGACCACACCAGCTTCGGGGACTAATGTTGGGGGGATACCCCCGGGTAGGGTCACGCCAGGGTATAAAAGGCCGAGTTAGCCGAGGTTCGGCAAGGCCAAAGTGGACGCTGGCCGGGTCACCTCAAGGCAGGCCGAGTCTCGGAGTAACCCGGACCAGGGGATGTCCACCTAACGGAGCCTTGACCGACTTAAGCAGTAAGTCGGATAGGAGAATTTAACTTGTATGCAGGAACGGGTGTGGCCGGGTCAACTATGATCCGGGTCATATCTTCTAGGAGAAGGAAGGAATCTCGCTGGTCAAAAGCAACCCCGGTACGCATTGCATGAGCGAAGCGAACAGGGGCAGGACCACCGAGGCGTGGCCGACAAGAGGTGACGACGCTCGTGTCGGCTGACGCAGGCACTGCAGAGCCTCACGTAGCCTCTGCATGGGTGACGCGGGGGAAAAGCAACCCGGTCGGCTTACTATTATGTGAGGAGGCATATTTCCTGGAATATGCCTCCATATATGCCCTAAGTAGAGATCTAGCCCCCCTATATAAGGAGGGCTAGTGCCTCTGTAGAAGGGGTTCCGCTATTCTGATTGGTCTAGGTTCTAAGGGTTGATCTCTGGTAGGTCTTGTACGGGTCTACTGTGGGTGAGAGTAAGAGAGTTCCTTCTTCCTCCTCTCGCCAATACAGCTCTAGGAGCACTTGTAACCTTGAAAGTAAATCATATATAAATCTTCTGTATGAGGAATCACCTCATTATCCCTCCCTGGATTCCCCTAGTGCATTTAGTCCCCACCTTTAGCCTATCCATGACATCTGCCGTGACACCACCACGACAATGATCCGCCATGTCTCCAAGGTCATAAGGCCACAGTCCGTTGAGTGGACAAGCAGTGTTGCTCGTCAGGCGAACTAAACCCTAGATGGGTTTTTAGGAGTGCCTCTTTCTAGCCTCTACCGGTTCCATTCTCACGACACCATACGCTTCACCGCGCCATGCGTGCAGCCTAGGCTGGTAAATTTTTCGACTGTGTCTAAAAATACATATGAAACTAGACAAATTTAATTCACTTATAATAGAGAGATTATTTTTAAAACAAAATAAATTTATTTTATTTTATTTAAAAAGTATAAGAGAATTGACTAGTTCATTAACGGGAATCCGTCGAAAACAGGAACAAATACACCCAATCAAAGAAGAAGATATTGTGCAACCTAGCCGATCTAACCGCCCACACAAAGCACATGCACGCCATGGAGGAGAAACACACAGTCGAGGTTGCCATCGAGCCTGCTTTTTATGCAGGCCAAAGTCGATTCTTGTTCCGTGCAACTAGGGTTGAAAATGGTAAGGAAACTTTTCGTCCGTTTCCGAAGAAAAAGGAAATAGAGAGTTAAAAAGAAACGGAAATGGCATTTTGCGGAAAAGGAACGGAAACGGAATATTTTAAAAGGAAACGATGGAGCTATTTCCGGCGGAAACGGAAACAGTAGGGAAATTCCGGATAGACAAATACGAAAACTTTCCAAAAATATAACTAGTCAAGTCCATGTACGAGATAATACTTTGCATCAGTGATTTCTCTTGCGCTTGTTGAGCCATAGAATATATGAAGGATCTATGTAACACATGCAACTGACCTAGGTGACATACTAATCAAGTGAGTGTCTTAGAGTTGATGCGAAACTAATTATGTGAACTTATGTGCTTGTCGAAGTATTGAATTATGTGTGTTACTTTATATTCAATTGTCGCTTTTCGATCAGGTATTCATTGTCTGTTATGCGTTACTTTTAGTTTACACACCATGATATGACATCACTAATATATTCCGACAAATGTCCGTTTTGATATCATATTCGTCTCATTTCCGTACCATATTTATTTCCGATGATTTCCGATTCCGTGTTCGTTTCCGGAGTTTTCCGTTTTGTTTCCGATTCCGGCAACTTAAGAGGAAACGAAAATGATAACATATGTTTCCGTCCGTTTCCGTTCCGTTTTCAACCCTACGTGCAACAGTGTGATCGATTGCGCCGGCACATGCGCGCGGTACGAAATTGTATGGTTCAAATGGGCAGAGCATACAAGACGATCATCTGGAAACCTGTCAAAACTCAAAACTAGGCTGCTAGAAAAAAAATAAGTACATCCTCACGGGTGAACGTCCGCGTTGAGCGTTTGACATCACTAGCTCACCGTATACGCAAATGGGCAAAGCATAGTACACCTCCAACTGCTATTCCTGGCGACGTATTGTACGGTAGTGTTACGCTTGCAGCACAATCATTGCTAGCTCAGGCGCTCAGCTACTAGCCGGCCGGGCTCTCAGGTTGGCCTATTGCTAGCTATCGGGGACCGTGTACCGTGCCATTTCCGTTTTGAATTTTGTTGTACACAGAGTACTACTAGTACTAGTCGCAGACTCGCAGATTACACCTAGCTAGCTTGCGCATCAGATTTTACTGGAACGATACGAACTCCTGAATCCTGATCGATAAAACTGCGTGCATACCATCCAACACATCGTATTCCCTGAGAGCTCAACTAGGAGCAACTGCATCGGCGTCTCCAAACGGGTGGCCGGCAAGCGCGCCGGCAAATGGTTTGGGGTTTCTGCCTGAACTGCCGGCAGTTTGGGAGGCTCCCCCATACACGCATCTCTAACAATCAAGGATCCAACGACTAAGTCCCGGAAAAAAACGAAATATAAGGAATTTCATTCAAATTTTAGAAAATTTATAAGGTTTGAATGAAATTTACACAAAACTAAATCTAAGCATAAACTAAAAGTATAAAGTACTAATATGCAGCGGCGCTAGGGGTTGCACCGCCGCGTCCTACTCCTCGTCGTCGGGGGCGAGGTTGACATAGTCCGGCGCCTGCCATGGGAATGCCCCCACTAGTGGTGGTGCTGGACGGGCGGCAACGGATGAAGCGGCGCCACTTGCGCCGGAGGCGGTGGTGGCACGGCCACGAGGCTTGCTGCGCCTGAAACATGCCATTCCAGAGTGCCTCCTCCTTCGGCTCACGCATTGCTAGCTCGAGCTCCTCCTCCTTAGTGAGGCCAGGCGCCTAGAGGGGCACGACATCCTCCTCCACCTCCTCCTTCACCTCCTGGTTGACGCGGGCGGCCACCAGCACCTCTGCCCAGCCAATGAGGCCCGTATAGTACATGCGCTCGCCTATGCGCGGCGGCTAGGCCGTAGCGCCACGAGGCGGAAGGAGATGCCGCGAGCCCGGCGCGACGATTTCGTCTGTGTCGCACCACAACGCTACGAGGGAGATGGCGGTGGCACGGGCGCCGTCACCCAGGCCCGCCGGAGTGGCAGCGTGGGCGCCCACACCGGGCAAGAACCTCGTCGATGTCGAGGCCGTCCTGGTACGCGTGGCGGCCGTCCCTGTTGAAAGGCCCGTATGACATGGCCTGGTGGTGTACCGCGTCCTCGCACTTCTGCTCGAGCATCCCGGCCCAGTAGCCTTCATCCAACCAGCCGGGGTCCTGCTGGTTGATCGCCGACAGCAGGGAACGGCGGTAGGCAACGCCATCCCTCCCCTCCCACTGACGACGACCCGCGGGAGGTCATCGCGTACCGTCGTTCCCTGCTACCGCCAGCCTCTTGGACGTTGTGGGGCATGGTCCCATTGTTGGTGTTCTGTCACCGGTGGAGAGTGGATTAGGGGAAGAGAGCGAATGGGGAACATATGGGTGTGCATTGGTGAGGAAGGGCCTTTTTATGGGTGCCGTGGGTCGGCCGAACGGCCACCGCACCATTTACTCCGGCTCGTAGGGAGGCGAACCGTCACGCGCGGTGCCGAAATCGGCGAAGAATCACACGGGCATGTACGCAGACGGCGCACAGTCGTTGCCAAATGGCCATTGCAAAAACATACGTGACGCGTCCAACGTGGTGCGCGTTGCCATCGGTTCCATTCCGGCGCGGCAAGAGAGTGCTGAACAGTTTAGTAGACTGCACAAACTATCGATACCTATTAAGACCACCTGTGCGGGCTAATTTTTGGGTCTTTCAACCAGGGGCGGGCCTAGAACTTTGAGTACGGGTATTCAAAACTTATAAATTGTGCGAATTAAATGTTTATAAAAGACTTAGACTATGAACTAAAGATCACACTTATTTCATATACATTTAAGAAATCATCAAAAAATGATACTTGTGCTTGTGAAAAATATAAGTTTACTGATATAAGAATATCCAGTATGTAACTTTCTACAATTTCTTACTAATGGAGTTAAAATGAAACTGTAATAAGAGTGAGTTGAAGAAACACTATATGAGTTTTTCATGAATTGATTTTAAAAAAATATTGCAGACATGGGAATTGAACAACACAACATAATGATTGAACATATTCTTTGTACCAACTGAGCTACCACACCGTGAATCTAATAATAGGACAATTTACTCTAATTATATATTTCATAGAACATTGAAATACCACCATATTTGTCAAAATATTTGGGTATTCAACCGAATACCCTTGAATTGAAGTGGGTCCGCCCCTGCTTTCAACCCAACTCGGTTGGGGCGGGGTTTGGAGCATAGTTTTAAAAACCAGACCGGTTTGATGGTTTAACCAGGAAAAAATAAATCGATGGACACATCGGATTTTTAAGAGGCGCGGGTCCAAATAACAAAAAACCAGGAAAAACGATGTTTACTAAAGGAATCGAACTCGTGAACCTTATACTAGGCACAAATAGCAACACATAAAGCCAATACTACTTGGACGCGCCTTGTTTTTGTGATTACATATTGAAATATACATTATATATATATATTATGGTTATTTTGTTCTAAAATTTCCTTAAATATTGATGAAAACTAACGATTTTTGTGGCCATTAAACAGAATGAACCGGTGGTCTGTGGCCGGTTCGGTTTTTAAAACTATGGTTGGGAGCCGATGGTGGAGATGCTCTAACCTAGAAAAAAGTAAGTTTAATTCAGAGACCTGCGCATACGCAGCTCGTACAATGTGTTGGGTTAATGAATCAAAGTATACGGAGCTGTACGCACCGCCTACTGACGTACTACACTCTGCCATCAATCCATCATATCTAGCTAGATCGACAGATTTCACACACACATTAACCCTACTACGGTCTAAAGCAAGATTAATTAGTTTTACTCTCCGTCCACGAACGTGCGGGAGGAGCTGTGGGACGAGCAGCAAGCGCGGGCCGGGTCGGCGATGGAGACGATGACGTCGACGAAGGCCGCCACGATGGCGGCGTGCGTGTCCTTGCCGTTGGCGCGCAGGTACCACCCCAGCATATCCTCCAGCCAGCCCCATCCCTGGACGCCGTGCGCGGCCACCATCTCCTCCATGGACGCCCGGAAGTCCCGGTACGGGTCCGCCGACTCGAGCGCCACCGCCAGGCCGCCAACGAACGCCTCCGTCCCCGACTTCTTCTCCAGTATCGAGCTCGTGGCCCCCGACGCGCCCGGGTCGAAGAGAAGCCGGTCGGAGGAGCGGAGGAGGCCGCCCACGGACGCGGCGTCCTCGTCGTAGACGACCGCCGTGTCGTCAGCGTCACCCCCCGCCGCAGACGGCTCGGATGCCGTGGTGGAGAGGCTGCCGGAGCAGTCGCCGCGCCGCGCGGAGGAGGAGTTCGTGAAGGAGCTGTCGTCGGATTCCAGGAAGATCGAGGCGAGCGTGCGTGGGCCGGGCGGCGGTGGCGCGGCGTCGTCGAAGGACTCTGTTCTTGGGAGCTTGCATGACGGCCACGCCCATGCAGGCGTGGCGGCCGCCGGGTCGCGGGCAGGCGCCGGCGCCGGGGCGTCCTCCTTGGCCTTGGAGTGGAAGAGGGAGCTCAAGGCCAGCCTACTGATCACCATTGTTTGCACTTTCCGTGGTGGACCGGAGTTGGAGGACAAGGGAAGAGAAGAAGGCCGGGTCCGTTTGGTGTGTGGCTTTTAAGAAGTCGGATCCGGTTGTGTCGCAGTGCCGCTCGTGGTGGTAGTTTGGTTTTAAATGACCTCTGCGAGGGAAGAGGCCAGGAGCGAATACCGGAAATCATTAGATGGACCGAGCTAGATATATGGACCCAAATTCTGGGCCATCCATTTCGCTTGACGGTAATTACGAAGTTTAAATCTTAGTACACGGAACGTGTATTTGTCCTTTTTACATGGATTACAAATAAATATTCTACGTAGTACTCTCTCCATTCAGAAATATAAGACGTTTTAGAATCGAACGTATCTACACGTATTTTAGTGTATAGGTTCGTAGAGGTTCAAAGTCTATACAATAAAAGACGTCTAGGTACATTTATTTCACAAAGCTAAAACTTATATTTCTGAACGGAGGGAGTCGTATTTAAGTAGCCACAAACCTACGTCTGTCAGCTACGACAATGTTCCTTTTTGGATCTTCTAAAATTTACAAATACGATTTTCTAACACCTAAAAACAACTCGATTTTTCCTGCATTTTCTTGCGGGTCCTCGCTCCTCTCTCTCCCCATTGGCTATCAATTCATGTTTGGGTGTATCTAGGATTCAAAAATTCCTCTAATTACTTCCGCCGTCTGCAAATAAGCGTAATTCTAGGCTTGCCCAAAGTCAAAATTTGTTAAGTTTGGCCTATTTTGTAGGAAATTATGCTAACATTTATGACACCAAATTAGTATAATTAGATTATATTTGAAATATAGTTTCTAAGTAGTGTAATTTTATATCACAAATATTATTATATTTTTTTAAAAAAATTGGTCAAACTTACAAATATTTGACTTAGAAGAAATCTGGAAGTACACTTATTTGCAGACGGAGTGAGTAAGGAAATAGGTGGACGTCCTCTGCAGTGCCCTGCGGCACATAGTACATTTTTAGTTCACTGCATAAGTGCATATCCATATTAAAGGGGCCTTTCTAGCGTTCCTAAATATGTGAAATATAAATAAGATTGAAATCAACATTTTCTAAGTAGTATGATCAAGTCATTAATATATAAATGGGAAACTTTAAAATACCAAATAGATATTTTCTGATGTAATTATACAATATTGTTGTTTGTGATATTTTCCTTTATATATTTCCAAACATAAAAATGATTGACTTTTTGACACGGACGACTATCCTCTGTGACGCCTCTCCCCCTGGTCTCCTTTTTCTCCATCATTGTTGGCCTCTCTCCCTCCTGCCACTGACGCATGGCCGGTGGTGAGAGGAAGGGGGGTCAGAGTAGTATAGGTAGTTTAGGTTTGTTTTTTGCTCCAATAAAGTAGAACTAGGGTTTCTCCCCATCCTCCTCCTTTTACTGGATCTTGCCGAAGTGTGGGGTGGTGGGTGTTGGTGGGGTTCTTGTCCCCGAATATGAAGCTCCTTCATCGGATCCATCGAACCCCTCTTGGTGGATGCTTCATTCTGGACATTGGGCTCTCGATCTGATTTGGCGGAGCATGGGACGACCATGCCTTGCAATTTCATTGACGTTGGTGTCGCGTGCTCGGAGAGGATGCTAGCGTTGGACCTGATGGCTACCGCTGGCTACTTTGGCAGCTCGTGTGGAAGGGGATGCTCTGATTTGCCTACTGGCGCTCATCTGTGTGCAAGCCGCCTTCTCCATCCAGACCGAGCTATGTCCTATGAGCAATATTGTGAGCCTCGTAATCTGATTTGCTCCTATTCATTGAGTTATGATCACTGCCTTCGTGGGGTTTGATGGTGATGCATTCTAAAATGTTGAGTTTGGTGTTGTGGAATTTTCTGCACATCAGGGATGGGATTTGGTTCTTGTTCCTATTTTTTCTGCTCAGTGGATGGACTATATTCAGGCTGATGCCTAGATTTTTCTCCCTATCCTGGATGATATTACAAGAGGCTCGGTTGTCACCATTTCTGAGGTCATGATTGTAGTTTTAGAGTTGGATGAGCTTTATTATCAAATGGCCTCTATGCAGACCTATGGCAGTACTATATATTTATTTGAGCAAGATCTTCTCTCAAGATTTGGCCACACAAGGTTATGTTTTTATGATGATATGCCGGTGAATATCGTTGTCCCCGTTGTTCGGGTTGATCCAACGGTGGTGGATGACAACGCTTCCGTTGTGTTTCCTCAGCTTCAACGATGGGGACTCCTGAGTTTGAGCTCGGTGAGTGACATTCAATATCTACAGCTCATTACTCGCCTACTTTAGGTGTATACGCCAGATAGACCGCTGAGAGAGCCACCCGTGGGGCATCAACTGGTATGGAGCACATAGGCCATCGGAGACTGCAATTGCGGCACTTTCAGATCCGAGTTGTCAAAGGAAGCTTGACTCCTTTTGTAGTCTTCAACGTCTGCGCTATGTGTTATCGTTAATTTCTATTTGGGTTGTGCATCTTGACTTGCTTGTATGTTGCTCTGTTGTTGATAGTCGTGATGTAATGTGATCTTCGATGTTAATATATCTTTTATGTTAAAAAGGAGTGTTGACCAAGGGAAGACACAAGTAGCTTTTAATTTTATTTTAAAATTTTAAAATTATTCTTACAAGTTCAAAAGAACATGAAAAAGTTTGGACAGCCAATAATGTAGCTATAAGCATGCAAAATCTCAACGTGTAGTTCTTTATATTCGAGGCTACGCAAAAATACCAAAAACCTGACAAATTTTATAGTTTTGAAATGTGCACTATTCACTATAGTTAGATTCACACTTTTTTTTTCATTTTTCTGTGGTATAAAATAAAATAGTACTCCCTACTATTCAAAATATAAGATGATTTAGCTTTTATGAAAAGATTGTATATAGATGTCTTTACTGCATAGATTTAGAATGAATGTACACACTAAAAGAGGTGTAGATACATTCGTTTCACCATCTTATATTTTGAAACGGAGAGAGTAATCATATTGAAATTTTGCACCTTTGTAGTATATATGTACACCATTGGCCACGTTTAGTTTTTTTTCCAGAATTTGTTGAAACTTTAAAATACGATAAATTTTTGAAAATAAAGGGCTACCATGTACCTGGGCCTTCAATTAGTTTCCGGTGACATAACCTTTGTTCTCCGTTCGCTTCGGCCGTGTTTGATAGAAAAGCTGATGCCCCGTTTTCAAAATAATAAAAAGTAAGTCTAAGATTTTTCTGCTCCCTCTGATCTAAATTAATAGACTCAATCTAGATTCGGATGTACCTAGTCATGTTCTAGATACGGAGATCTACAATGGCGAGGAAGCTTTCTGGAGACAGCGGAGTCGACAGAACTGGATCCTCCAGGGGGAGTCAAACACGGCATACTTTCATGCTATCGTGAATGGTAGGTGGAGGAAGTGCTCGATCCCCTGCCTCTGGGACGCGGACTCTCTTCTAGAGGGTCAACGTGAGATCTCATCCCATATTTATGCGTTTTATCGGAACCTTTTCTCGGCAGCCCCGAGGTCGGGTCTGGCGCTAAGTTTGGACTTCTGGTCTGAGGGCGCCAAAGTAACTTCGGAGGAGAATTCGGAGCTTTCCCTCCCTTTTCTTCATACCGAGGTTGCAATGGCAATCAAGGCTATGAAGACCAACTCGGCTCCTAGCCCGGACGACTTGCCGGTGATCTTCTTCTAGACTTTTTGGGAGCAGCTACGACCGGTGGTGATGCCGATGTTTCAGGAGTTCTACTCTGGGACTCTTGTCATGTCTAGGCTTAACTTTGGTGTGATTACCCTGATCCCCAAGGTAGTGGGGGCCACGGATATTCGCCAATTCCGGCCGATCACAGTGATCAACATCATTCAACGCATTTTGGACAAGGTCTGCGCTCTTAGGCTGGCTCCGGTCATGGAACGCTTGACCCACCCGCTTCAGTTTGCCTTCCTGAAGGGGCGCCTGATTCATGATGGAGTGCTCGCGCTTCATGAGATTATTCATGAGGTGAAGGTGCACCATCAGAAAGGCGTGTTCCTTAAGCTAGACTTCCAGAAGGCTTATCATAGGTTGGATTGGGCATTCCTTCGTCAAGTCCTCGAGCGTCGAGGACTTGAGGACATGATTATTTGCCGGATTATGCAGTTTGTCATGAGTGGTAGCACCGCTATCAATGTCAATGGGGATGTGGGTCCTTATTTCCGACCCTCCTGTGGAGTTAGACAAGGGGACCCATTATCGCCCCTTCTCTTCAACTCCGTGGTGGATGCCCTAGCAGAGATCTTGGACAAAGCCAAGATCGCTGGCCACATCTCGGGTGTGGTCGGGCATCTGATCCCTGGAGGTGGGACACCTCCAGTATGCGGATGACACTATGATCATGATCCAGGGGTCGGATCTTGACATTATTAACCTCAAGTTCCTGCTCCTGTGCTTTGAATCCATGTCGGGCCTCAGGATTAACTTCGAAAAAGCGAGGTCATGATCCTAGGCTTTCCTGATTAGGAGAGGCGTAACATAGCAGACCGCCTGAACTACCGCCTAGAAGAATTCCCTATCACCTACCTAGGAATGCCCATGAGAGACTCACGAGTTTTGATCAGAGATCTAGCCCCCATGGTCGCGAAGGTTTGGGCTAAGGCCGAACCATGGCGTGCGCGCCTCACGTCCAAGGGGAGCAAGACCATCCTGATCAACTCCTGCCTATCCAGCCTCACCATGTATCAGATGGGCCTGTACCTACTACCCGAAGGAAACCACGCTTTGTTAAAGAGTTTTCAAGGTCTTTTCGATTTCCAGAGACGGACACCAGAAATACCTTATGGTGAAGTGGGCGGATATATGTTCCCCCAAAATCCTTGGGGGCCTAGGAGTCCTCGACTCATGTCGGTTCAATGTTGCCCTTATGCTTAAGTGGGTTTGGCGGATCCTCCAAGATGATGGAGGCCTTTGGCTGCAACTCATCAAGGCCAAGTACCTCAGAGGCCGCCCCTTGATGGCGTGTGAACGTCGGGAAGGGTCCCAGTTCTGGCGGGCCATCCAAGACATTAAACACTGCATTCGCCGGGGCTCCTTCTTCGTGATTGGGAATGGCCGAGATGTCATGTTCTGGTAAGACCCCTGGATACAAAGGGGTCCCCCTTTGCCAGGAATTCCCTGCCCTATTTGCCAACTGCGCAGCCCCTATGATGTTAGTATATGAGGCCGCTCGAGGAGGCTCCTGGAACATCCTGTTCCGGAGGACCTTCAATGATGTTGAGGCCGCTGATTTCCTGAGGCTGCACATCCCTGGCCTTGTCCCTCTCAATGGAGAGGGATAAGGTGTCTTGGGGCCAGTCTCCCTCGGGGGCCTTTTTTGTTAGCTCGGCCTATAGAATCCTCTTCCAGGGACCCGAGCTACCTTGGACGACTCACCTTTGGAAGTCCCATTGCCCTTGAGTCTTTGTATCTTCTTGTGGTAACTTCTTAGGGATCGTCTCCCTTCGAGGGTAGAGGTACCGAAACGCAATGGTCCGGGCAATGACATGTGTCCTCTTTGTGGGACGTCGGAGACGTGCACCCACATTATGTTCATATGTCCTGCTACTCAGTTTTTTTGTGGAACTTTGTCCGGGAGGCACTGGGGCCTGCCTGGCAGGCCTAAGACCTCAGCGAATTCCTAGAGACAGAGGCAAACCGTATCGGGAGGAGGCGCCACCTTTTCTGGTTGGTGTTTGCGGCCATTACGTGGACCCTATGGAATGTTCGAAATAAAATGGTGATAGAGCGGATCTTCCCTTGCTGTGCTTCTGACTCTGTTTTTTCTTTGCTTGTCTATCTTCAGCAGTGGTATCCGCTGTCTAAGGAGAGGGACTAGGAGAGCGTGGATGGCATCTTGCAGGCTCTCAAGGCTTCGGCGCAGCGCTTCACGGCTCCTGCTTCCCCTGCAGCGTCCTAGAGGGTGCTCCTAGCCTGCTCGCTTTTTAGTCTCTTTTTGGTTGTCTTTGGACGTGATGTGTTGTGGTCCCAGCGGACTTTATTTTATTTTCTCTTGGACGTCTGGGCGTCGTTGACATGCTGGTACTTTGTGTGGTTTGACTTTATTTATAAAGCGGGGCGTAATGCCTGTTTCGAGGAGGCGAGGAGTCATGTTCTAGATATATATAGGAATCTAGACAAATCCGATTTGAATCTATGAGAAATCCGGATCCAAGTTTATGGTTTTGTTCAATGTTTTGAAAACCAAGTGCACTTGCATGCAGGTTCTAAAATGAGCTCTCCTGGTTCAGGAGCATGGGGACAGGACGTGCACATGCGCGCGCAGCAAGGACAGGAGACAAGGCTGGTATACCTCGTCTTGCGAGTGAAAATCCCGCCCGGCTGGCTCGTCCTTTTCTATCACGTAATTGTGCAAAAGCGTCGCGATTCTTCCGTCGAATGTTTTCCAGCACTCCTCGTCGAAAAGCTCGACCCGACCCGTCCGCTTTGCCCTTCCATTCTCATCGCCTTGAGCAACGCCGGCCGGACGACGCCATGCCTTCGCCTCGTGCTTCGCTGCGGGGTCTTGCCCGTTTGAACTGTTTGTCTCCTCACGTGCGCCCGATCGAGCCGCCTGCATCTACTGATCGATTTCGTGGGTGAAAAATGGCTTGGCGTGCGGGCCACCGCGCGCCTACGCCGTCGCAGCGACGCATTGATCGTGACGCAACCGGTCAGAGCGCAGCTCTTCACCGTCAAGTCCCACCGCAACCGCAAGCATGCAGAGCAAAACGTATGTGCAGAGACCAGCTAGCAGACTGACTTAGGCAGCCACTTGCATTTATCCTGAGTTAGGCGGGGAGCACGTGAACGAAACAATGATCGGGCCACAGTGACCAACTCGATCAACGCTGTGGCTCGTCTTTTATTCCTTTGCCGCTGAAGATCTTCCATCAGATTTGTTCGTGCTTCTGAATGCACATGTTGGCTGCTGCGCCCATCGGTCTATCCCGTTCCTCTGTTTCGACACTGTAGGAGGCCGATTGGATGTGGCATTGCCCGGCGAGTTTCTAACATGTTCATGCAATGTCGGCTGTCTCTTGACAAAAAGAAGTTTTTTAGTACTCCGTCCGATCCAAAATAAGTGTCGAAGATTTAGTATAAGCTTTATACTCCCTCCATTTCAAAATAAATGATGTGGATTTGTCTAGATTTGGATGTATCTAGACATGTTTTAATATAGAGATACATCTAAATCTAAACAAACTCACTTCACTTATTTTGGGACGGAGGGAGTACTATACAAAATCACAGACATAATATTATGGATCAGAGGGAGCAGTAATCTTTGCCACAGTAGCGCGCGTTTGCCGCTGTTGCGAGGACTGGCCCGTGCGCTGGCGCTTGTCTCTGCCGAATCAACAAAATCATTTCGACATCCAAGATACTAGATTCATGTGCATTGTCCCGTTCGGAAAACTTTACTAGTATAATTCAATTTGGAATGCTTCCTTATTGTGGCTCATTGATGGTCTATCATTTTTAGTGTTTAAATCGTTATTATAGTCAAAAAATGATAAGAATCTCTCTAGAATTGCTACTAATAACTAATAATTGCAAATATGCATTAATCTGTTGTTTTAAATTGTGTTGTGCAAAAAATCACACTTTTAAAACAAAATCCGGAGCATTTATTGAAGAATATGACGTTATTTACTCAGCCAAGTCAACTGGGGTCGAAAAGAAGCTTTCTGCAAGCTTAACGACCGGCAGTATGGGAAAAGCCCGTCCGTACCATGTGGCGATGGCTCTGCTAGGTTAAATCCTACAACTTTTGTGAAGGTGCCTATATATTCCGAGACTCTAGGCGCCACGCAGAGAGCCGTCATTCTCACATTGCATCACAACACCGCCGAAGAAGATCCACCACCGTAGTTCATCCTCTCCACCCTTCACCCACTTCATATCCATAGCCATCATCTTGTACTCGAGATCTCCTTATGAGTTGGCGATCATTGTAAATATATTTGATTTCAATCTAAGTATTTTGCACATTATTTTCTATCTTTGATCTTATTGTTATGAGTGAGTAGTCCTCACGGGCTGCGGCTTGAGGTGAAACCTCGTAGTGATTATGTGCCTCTAATACATAGGAATATTGTGTGGTGATTGAATAGAGATATGTATCTTTGTATCTTTGTATCTTTGTCTCTTGTCTTGATCCATGGCTTGTAGATACCCAAGATCCCAACGATTGGTAAACGCTCGAGGTAAGATGAGTGGTGAACGACGACTTCATGCGAAACCCAGTGACAACAAAAGGAGTATGGTCTTCCTTTAGGGATGCACTTGGGAGTAACAACAACATCACATTCTTAATGCTTTGATCTGTATTTTACTTAATAAGTGTTATAGTCTGGTGCTTCGTGATATAACGGCTGGATCAAAAGACTATTGCTATGCATGTGGCTCGCAGAGGTTTAGTGTAATTGGATGTGCTGCCCACTACCCTATCTATATTAAATCATTTCATACATGAATGTGCATATTACTATCTTTATCCCATATGATGTGCATCTGTCGGTGAATCTTCAACCCTTTCCTATTTATACCCATTACAACAACCAACGATTAAATGTAAACTAGAAAAGTCCAGTAAACGTAAGGTAAAACGAACAAACAAGTCTTGTAGACGTGCCATATTTATTTTCCACTTAGCATTATTTCCCAAGGTTCGATTAAACCTAGGTCTACTAGGAAAAAAGATACTATACTATATCCGTAAATCCGAATCGAAAGTATCAATGATTATGATAATCTATGTAATTCCTATGTGGTTGATATTTATTCTATGAGTTGATATTTGAGATCGGATTTCTAATATGTGTGAGATGTATCAGTATATGCATATTATGTACCCAGTTCTTTATTACTTGTTTTGACCCTACATGTATTAGAGGGCATGTATGGGAGAACATGTGTATTAGATGGAGTAACATGGTGATAGTGATTGGATAGTGACAACAAATTTAAATTTTACAATAGGTTTTAACTTTTTCTTACCTCACTAGGTATAAAGTGAATGCATGTATTATTATCATCTAGTGACAACCCAGATGATCTTGTTTGTTCCAGGTGGCATATTTATTATTCAAACATCATGTCAAAGTACCTAAAGTTATACTATGTTTTTCTTAATTTTAGATTGCCTGAAGTATCCCTTTCTAGAGGAGTATAAGTGAGATATGTTTGTATTATTTTTATGATAGGACGTGATACCCATATGAATGATTATCATACACATAATGAAGTTTTTATCAATATAGTAGTGCTTATTAATTGTTTTATGCTACTACACTTTATGAGAGAATAACTTTATGAGAGAATAGATAAGTGAACCCATGAAACCCCGGTCGAACTTTTATCATAAGAAAACACAACCTCAATTTACTTTCATTGCTTTTATACCTACTACACCAATTATATCCTAAAACAACAAAAACACTTTTACTCTTAGCAAACACAAACAAAAACCCAAAATAAATTTTACTTTATTGTTTTTTACTTTCTTGCCTAGTTATAGATTGCTTTTATTTATATTTATTTATAGTTTATTTCTGTTTTACTAATACGGAGGCTTGTGCTTGACAACCACACGATGGACTTGGGTACACAAGGAAAATACTTTGTTTTGCAGGTGCTTGAAGAAGAAAACAAAAGAATCTCTAAGCCAATTACCCGAGAGTTTGATGTAAACCCTCGACTCACCCTTATGAGAAAAACACGCTTCTTACAACACTCTGCACTTGGAGTTCCAACAAGTTGGTACACACGGAGTTGTTGCCATCAAATGGGATGTAGGATCCATGCACCGATAACCCTTGTGCGGAGAGGAGTAATCATTAAAACACAAGCACTCGAACATGGTGAGAGTTTATGTGGTGCGGTGTTGGGATAGAAAAGGCAGCCAAAAATACAAAAAGACGAGCCAAGATGTGCATTGTGAAGGGAAAAATATAGAGAGGGGTGCTAATTGTTTTGGTGGGGAGACGATTAAGGAAGTGAGTAGCATGATGAAGTGCTTCTACCCAAAAGCGAGGTGGTAAACTAGCATGAAATAATAGAGAATGCACGATGTCGTTGGCGGTGCTGATATTATGCTCAGCTTTACTATTTTGTTGGGAGGTGTAAACACATGAGAAGCGGATGTGTATGTCATGTATGGCAGCGAGAGAGTGGAGTTTGACATTATCAAACTCGTGTCTATTGTCACACTATATGGATGCAAGAGGCAAAGTAAACTAAGTAAAGACGAACACATGAAAAGAGGAGAGTGTTGTGTAAGAATCGAATTTTTGGCGAACAGGAAAGGTCTAAAAATGAGTAAAATCATCAAGAATGACTAAAAATATTTATTGCTAGAAATGCCCAAAATGGAAGATGACCAAATATCACAATGAATTAACTCAAAAGGGCGAGAAGTTTTATTTGAGCATGAATAAAATAGCAAGCGTACATGATATTTGAGTTGATATGCATTACAAAGAGTACTATGATTTATTTGTTAAATACTCCCTCCGTCCTAATGTTTAAGGCATATATTTAAAAAAAAGTCAAACTATGTAAAATTTGACCAAGTTTTTAGAAAAAAATATTAATATTTACAATATGAAATATATACCCTTGGATACATCATGAAACATATTTTCACGTGGTATCTATATAATATCATAGTTCTTGATAGTTTTTTCAAAAAGTTTGGTCAAACTTTCCGTAGCTTGACTTTTCAAAAAAATTATATGCCTTAAACCTTGGAACAGAGGGAGTACAAGGTAAAAAATATGCTGCAAAAGACGATCATAAGCGTCATGACCTAGGTGATCGAGGTGACGGTGCCAAATAACATGGGTGCTGGTGGTCGTGGTGAGGGCATGGGGCAGTGGACCTCAAGATGAAGAGGACATATATAAAAGAAGAGAAGCATGTCCATATGTGGAGACAGGAACGAGGAGCCATATCCGATAGTGACATGACGATACATATGGTGTGGAGAGAGAAGAAAGGATATCGGCATTGTTGGAGAGGTGAGCGATTGCACCGTTGTCCATGACCCATTCCGGAGAGGCATGCTAGAATGTCATGTTCGTGAAGTGCCGAGCAATGGTAGAGGGATCCCACGTTTGCGCCGATGCCGGGGGCACAGTGTAGTGGGCATGGCCATAGGGTGAGGTGTCGTAGGGCGCCTGACCATAGTGTGCTACACCATAGGGGACAAACCGTACGAGGCAACATCGTGCGGGGATGCGCTATTGGGGGCGACACCATGCGGGGCGCCCTACGAGGCAACACCATAGAGGTTCGCTTGGTCGGCATGTGGAGATGCCACGTAGGCATGGGAGCGAGGACCCCCAGCGTGGTTCGAGGATGTTATTCCCGATGGCGGAGTGGTGCATAGGACACATCTAAATTGCACCAGCCCATGGGTTATAGGGTGTGGGCATGGGAGGAGCATCGTCGGTGCCACCTGTGGGTTTGTATCCCTTGCTCGTGTCCTTGTTCCTGCCATAGCCACCATTGTGCGGGTTGGAGATCGAAGAAGGATGCCACTATTGTCCACGGCCTGCCCTAGGAGGTCAACCACTAGCGGGGGAGGGGGACTGATACGTCCAAAACGTATCTACTTTCCCGAACACTTTTGCTATTGTTTCTCCTCTAAACTTGTGTGATTTGGATGCAACTAATGCGGACTAACGCCGTTTTCAGCAGAATTGCCTTGGTGTCTACTTTTTGTGCAGAAAATCAACTATCAGGAAAAATCCCGGAAAATATGCCAAAAATCCTATTTCACCCGAAGACTCTAGGAGCCAGAATACGAGACGGAGAAGAGCCAGGGGGTGGCCACACCACCTGGTGGCGCGGGCCAGGCCAGGCCGCGCCAGGGGGTGGTGTGGGCCTCCCAGGCACCCCCTCGGCCTCTCTCTTTGCCTATAAGGAGCCTTCTGACCTAAAAACTTCGGGGTTTCCACGTTTTTCCAGAAGGAGTTCCGCTCTACCGCCACCACCAGATTCCACGAAACAGCATCAGAAACTCCGTTCTGGCACCCTGCCGGGACGGGGAATTGGAGGAGATTATCGCCATCATCATCACCATCGCTTCTCCATCGACCATCCATGTTTCCCCCATCTATGAGTGAGTAATCCCCCGCTGTAGGGTATGGGGATGGTAGGGATTGGATGAGATCATTCATGTAATGGCATCAGATTGTTAGGGCATGGTGCCTAGTATCTTTTATTAGTGGTTTATGACTTTGTTGCGACTTGTTGTGCTTAATGCTTGTCACTAGGGCCCGAGTGCCATGATTTCAGATCTGAACTTATTATTGATTCATTATGATAGTATTGTTCTTGGTCTTATCTGCAAGTTGTATACACACGTTGTTGTCCGGAACCTATGGCCCCGAAGTGACAGAAATCGGGATAACCGGAAGGGAAAGGCTTTGATGTGAGGATCACATGTGTTCACAGAGTGTTAATGCTTTGCTCCGGTGCTCTATTAAAAGGAGCACCTTAATTGCCAGTAGTTCCCTAGAGGCCCCGCTGCAAACAGGCTGACAGGACCAAAGATGTTGTGCAAGTTCTCATTGCGAGCACGTATGACTATATATGGAACACATGCCTAGGATTGTCTAGTACTTGGATGCTTTATCTTATTTATCTGCAATTGCCCTATGTTCTGATTGCTATGTGAATTGTCTTGTCCATGCAACGCCTGTCCATCCATCCCTATGCCTACCGCACTCGAATCCCACTTTTTACTGCTTTTCCTACTACTGTCTTTGGTTTGCTACTGGTGTTACTTTGTATTCTTACTATAAAACTATTGCTACTGATAAACTGCTGTGAGCAAGATTGTTTCCAGGTGCAGCTGAATTGACAACTCAGTTGTTAAGGCTTATTAATATTCTTTGGATCCCCTTGTGTCGAATCAATAAATTAGGTTTCACTTCCCTCGAAAATACTGCGATACACCCCCTATACTTGTGGGTCATCAAGACTATTTTGTGGCGCCGTTGCTGGGGAGCATAGCTTTATTTATCAAGTTCACTTGGATTCTCTATTGTTCGCTGCTATCCATTCATCATGGGCAAGTCTCGTGATGGTAAGGTTCCTATTTTACCATCCACTACAAGAAGAGGTACGGTTCTGAACACCTCTGCTGCTCTTGATTCACCGTCTGTTATGAGTAAGTTCCTTACACCACCACATACACATGCTACACACACTGCTACTACTGCTGAATCTGAAACTTCTGATGCTTATGATGCTGCTTCTACTGTGCTTGATAAGAGTGGTTCATTAGGTCCTTTCCTAGATGCTACGATTGCTAGAACTATAGCTGGAAATACCGAAACTCCTAATGAAGACACTACCACACATGTTAGCTCATCTGAGTCTAGTGAGAGTTATGATATTAAAGATGGTTATGTTGAGATGACCGATGAGTTTATTAAAGAATGTAAGAACACCCATGATAGGAGCGCTGCTAAGAGTCTCCTTGAGATGCGTACTATTAGACCCAAATTATATCCTGCTGCTAAGTTTGCTGCTTCTCCCATAAACATTATAAATGAAGATTATGATTTCTCTCTCGATCTATCTTACATAGCTATTGTCGACAAAGAACCTTTTTGTGGGACTAAGAATGAAAGTGCGGTAGCACATATGAATGAACTTTCTATCATGAGTGGCTTGTTTTCTGATGATATTAAGATGCGTACTTACTTTGTTGCTAAGATTTTCCCCTTTTCACTGAAAGGAGAAGCTAAAACTTGGTTTAGTAATTTACCTCCTGGATCTATTGATACTCCCGAGTGCTTGATTAGTACTTTCCTACAGAAATATTTTCCTCCCAGTGCTAGACATGCTATTTTGCAGGAACTTTTTGATTTTAAACAGGGAGAAAAGGAGGTATTGCCCGAATCTTGGGCAAGGTTTTGTGCTTTGATTCATGCACAGGCTGGAAGTCCATTACCTAAGAATGAGCTTCTTGATATATTTTATAATGGACTAACCGAAGAATCTAGGACATACCTAGATAGTTGTGCTGATTGTGTTTTCAGGAATAGGACTCCAAAGGAAGGTGAGGAATTAATGGCCAAAATAAGCAAGAATTATGAAGATTGGACTCCTCCTAAACAAGCTATACCTGAAGCAATTGTACCTGAACCATCTATTCCCGTGCCTATTCCAACATCAAAGAAGTGGGGAGTTATTGAATTAAATGATGAAGTGATGAAGGAAACTAAGAAATGTCTTAAGGAGAAGGGAATTAAAGCTGCAGATGTCAAGAATTTACCTCCTATAGAAGAATTATGTAAGCCTATTTTCTACTCATCCACTATTGAGGTACACTCTCTCCAACACTTTGATAAAGGTGATATCCCTTACTCGAAACCTCCTGATCAATGCTTAGAAGAATTTGATATCTTTATTGTTAAGCAAGATAACTTTAATAAAAGGGTGCAAAATCATCTAATGGAAAACACTAGAGCTATTGTTGAGTTGAAAGATATTGTGGAAAGAACCTCTAATGATGTTAAAATGATTGTTAAACACTTTCAAATGTTTGAAACTCAAATAGATCAACTCGTTAAAGTGCAAAACGACTTGCTAGTTAATGCTGCTAAAGAAAAACATGCTTATGAATTTAGAACTAGAAGTGGAGCTGCTACCCAGGATCCTCTATATCCCGAGGGGCATCCCAAAAGAATTGAGAAGGATTCTCAACAAGCTGAAAATAGTGGTTCTACTCGTAAGAAAAGGAAAAAGAAACATAAAACTGTTGTAGAACCCTCTGAACCTGCTATAGATCCTAATAGTATATCTATCTCTGATGCTGAAACTGAAAGTGGTAATGAAGAAAATGAAGTACCTAATGAAGAGAAAGTTGAGGAAGAACCTGAAAACCACACTAAGAATACTAAATACACCAAATAGGATTTTATTGCTAAGAAACATGGTAGTGGAAGAGAACCTTGGGTCCAAAAACCTATGCCTTTCCCTGATAAGAAACACAAGTCAAAGGAAGATGAACACTATAATAAGTTTTGTGAGTGGATGAAGCCTTTATTCTTGCAAATTCCTTTAACTGATGCTATTAAATTGCCTCCTTACTAAAAGTATATGAAGGACATTGTCTCGAATAAAAGGAAGATCCCTAATGAAGAAATTTCTACTTTGCTTGCTAATTATTCCTTCAATGGTAAGGTTCCTAAGAAGCTTGGAGACCCAGGGATTCCAACTATCCCTTGCTCTATTAAGAACAGTTATGTTAGAACTGCTTTGTGTGATTTGGGAGCTGGAGTTAGTGTTATGACTTTCTCTCTCTATAAGAGGCTTCAGCTTGAAAAATTGATACCAACTGATATATCTTTGCAAATGACTGATAAATCTACCACTATTCCTGTGGGTATATGTGAGGATGTACCTGTTTAGGTGGCTCACAATTGCTTGATATTAACTGATTTTGTTTTGCTTGAAATGCCTGAAGATGATAATATGTCTATTATTCTTAGGAGACCTTTTCTTAATATTGCAGGAGCTATTATTAATTGTGATCAAGGAAAGGCGACCTTCAATATTAATGACAAGGAACATACTATCTATTTCCCCAAGAAGATTGAAAGGACTTATGGCTTGAATTCAATTGAACATGTTGAAGGCATTCAAGTTGGAGAAATATATTGTCCCATACCAAGAGAAAAATTTGAAACTATTATGATTGGGACCATTGCTATCAAGGTTAAGGTAACATAATCATTAGTGGAGTACAAAGTTTTGTCTCATATGCAATTGTTTTGGTAGCAAGACTTGATCAACCTTGCTAACAAAAGGATTCCATTGAACAAAACAATATTTTCATTATGATTATCTCCATTTATTTCTATCCTTTGCATTTTAGTTTTTGCTTTCGTTTAGTTTTCTTTTTGTTGTTAGTTGCTTGCATGTTAGAACTTCTGTAGTTCTAGCCTTGTTTTGTCCTTGCATCATGTTTCCAAAAGAAAAAAAACCTGTCTATCAGAAAAATCATTCTTCTATTTCTGAAAATTGCCCAAAAATAAAGTGTTTCGAAAAATTCCAGAAAATTCATATTAAATTTTTACGTGAAAAAAGGGGCAGAGGAGTACCTGGTAGGTACCAGGGGGTCCCACCAGGCAGGCACACCACATGGTGGCACGACCAGCCTTGGGTGGCGCCATGCCCTGGTGTGGGCCACCCCTAGCCCCCCACTACCTCTCTCACCTGCCACTTTCTTCTCTCTCCCGAGTAAGCTCCAGTTCATAGCTCAAAATCGTGTTCTTGTTGTGCTTGCTCTCGATTTTTTCGATCTCCTTGCTCAGCCCATCTTTCTTGCTGAAATTTGGAGCATTGTTCCCTGGTATGTGACTCATCCCCTTATCCAAGTAGATTTGTGTTTAGTGGATTATATGTTGAGTATTTTGCTGCTGTAGGTGACTAGTTATGAGAGCTTGTAAGCTTGTTTGATGCTTATAGATATAGTTTTGATGCATGTTTAGGCCTCTTGCAAGTACCTATGAGTAGAATCCTTCATTATATTTACTTTGCAATCACTTGTTTAATAGGTGTTTAAATTTCAGAATAGAAGATGAGTGAACACCGCCTAAACCAACATGAGCTTTGGGTGCCTGAGGTCATGAAGGTCCACCGGGAGGAGGAAGTTTTTCCCTCCATTTATCCATGCCCTGAGTTCATGAGAGCTGCAGGAATTATACAAGATTTCCACACTTTGGTTTCTAATGCAGGGTTAGAGCACTTTTTGGAAGATGAACCTTGTCAATTTGTGAAGCTAACCATGTCTGTGGTGCAGGATGTCCAATTTAGTCACTCTTTGCCTAACCCCATGGTCCATTACAAAATTTACAATATTGCTGTCAACCTTTCTCTTGATGATTTTTGTGCAGCTATTAAGGTACCTCAATGGGGATCATGTAGGAAGATTAAAGAGAGACCAGAACCACTCATGGATTTATATGCAGAAATTTGCCAAGGGAGTAGCTTCTCGAAGGAGAGTGGAAAAATCCGTAACATTCATCTTCCCTCCATTCGCTACTTTACCTACTTTATTGCCAAGTGTGTTCTTGCTAGGAAAACTGCCAATAAGTTATCTTCGTTTGATTTAGCATTTATCTCTGCTGCTCTTAGACGAGATAGGTCTTACAACTTAGGTGCTTTGATAGCTTTCCGTCTTGCTGCTAACCGTGAGAAAGGTGGAATTTGTGGAGGCATCATTGCTTCTCGTTTGCTAGCATTGCATGGTTTAGTGCCTCATCATCTAGACCTACAGTTTCCCATAGAAAGGCTTGATCTTAATTCCATGATACAACATAAATTTGTTTCCTTGTGGGCTAGTATGAGTGAGTTATCTTATGAAATAACCTTTCTCAAGGCTGGTTGGAGAAAGAGCAAGTCCGAGCGTGTTGTTCTTTTGCCTGCACCTATTTTGTTTAACCTTGATAACAGGGAAGGATGGTCCCTCACTGAGGAGGAGCTTGACACGTACCTAGGAGAGCTTTCCCAACAGGAGCAGGACACTAGAAGGGAGGTCACAGATGATTCGGTCCAGCCCTCGAATGAGGGAGAGTCTTCATATCAGCAACCCACTTATGATTGGGGAGCATCCTCTTCTTCTCATGGGCCCAACTACGACCATTCTTACCAAGATCCGCCCGCTTGGAACCCCTATTCGTACATGGATTGATACCCACTTAGGCCAAAAGCCTAAGCTTGGGGGGAGGTACGCCGACACCGCACTCATCTTCATATCATGTTGCGTCGGTACTTTGTATATTCATGTTTTCGTTCTCTTTTTAGTTTTTGTTCTTCCTTGTTTTTGCTTTCTAAAAACACAAAAAGACCAAAAATATTTTTGTTGTTTCTCTTTGGTTTGCTTCTTCTTTTTGCCTTGGTTTGTTTTCCCTTTTTGCTTTGTTTGAACTATTCGAAAAACCCAAAAAGATTTTGCTTTGTTTGTTTTTCCCTTTTGGTTCTTATTTAAAAATCGAAAACACCAGAAATATTTGTCGTTCTTCTTTGGTTTTTGCGAGTTTGCTTCAGGGTTCGGCAGTCCTCAGTGGATATGGGTTTCATATAATTATTCAAGTCACACAAGTGAAGAGCAATAATGAGGATCAATGACAACTTGAGGCGTGGTAAGAGGCTGGTAACGAACTCTATTTGTTTTCATTTTTGTACATATACTCATCACTGTGGGCATACTTAGTCCGTTCATGTAGAGTGTATGTTTTCTTTGGATGCTTAGTAGTTCTTGCCCATTCATATGATTAGCTCCAGCTCGCTAATAGTTTGTAGCATGTCTCATGAATGTTTGCTTGCATTACTCTATTCATAAATTAGTATGACACCGTGGTATCCTCCTTTGAATGTTTTCATTTGATTTACTTGGCACATGCTCACACATGCACATGACTATAATAATCAGTTAAGCCTCGATGAATTATTTTGCCTTGAGGATCTTGAATCACTTTCATGCCATGAGTAGTCCTGTTTTGTTGCAAGCATGATAATGACAACTATTGCTCTATCGTTTGTCGCTCCCTTACTATTGCTAGCCTTCACTTCCACTGAGTGTTTTACTCATGTTTTCAACTCCCTAAACCAAGTATTTCCAAAGTTTCCACCATACCTACCCATTAGCATCATTTGCTGCTCCCGTGCATATTCAATATGCCTTGTTTTCTTCCGAATAAAATGTTTGCTTGTTATGGGAAAATTAGTTAGTAAAGCCCTCACAAACTTGATGGCACACTTTATTTCCTGCACTTAATAAACCTGAACCATGTGAACTCTCCATGAAAGTTATATGCTTGCAAATTATAGGCTGGGGATTAGCAGAACCGTGCTGTCACGGGGAACGCTTTCAACACTTGTAAATATATACCCAGTTGATACCTTGCTCTTTTGTTTGCGGATGTCGTCGATGTGAAATAAAAGGGGAGCTTGTAATTCCATGGAGTTATGTATGTGTGTTAGAGAAATGCCTGGGCCACTGGTCTAATCCATGCTGACATGGTGAAAACCTGCAGCGTAACCATAATGATATCTATGAAGCATTCTTCTTATAAAAAAAGAGAGAGATAGCTACTGAGAAAAAGAAAAAAAGGAGATTTATGAAAAGAGGAAAGAGAGAAAAAAGCACCATTTTCCCATGGTAAATAAGAAGATTACTGAGATACTCATTGTCTGCTTGCCTTGTCATTTTGATATGGGGATTCTTCCGTATCATCAGGCAAGGGGTACCCCATTGACGATTCTCAATGATACACACATACTTACGATGATAAGAACTTACCGGTAACTAAAGTTGAGTAGCATGAGGAGCGGCCCTCGTACTCAAGGGACTTGGGATTTTCAGTTTATAGTTTGTCAAGCATATAACTCAGATTGGACCTCACTTTCACCTTAACCACTTTAAAGATGCTTATGATAGGTGCAATGAGAGCTCAAAGCTAACGAGTACTATACTTTCAGCATTTGGAAGCCTTTCAAATTATTCAAAACCTTTTCTTCTACTTGTTGAGTCTCCACATATTCTTTGAGCACCTTCTTGATAGCATAGTTGTCATTCTTTGTGTTTGTTTCATTACTTAATTATTTGTGTTATGACTTTGATGCGTGTACCCTTGATATCTTTACTTCTAGTCATCACTTGAACTTCAGAGGTGCCTTGGCATTCATAATCAAAGGCAAGCGAGATACCACTCTATCATTCCTTTCTATGAGCATTGTAATGTTGCTTATGTTTATGCTTCATGCTACTTATTATTCTTGAGTTGGGATCTCTTCATAGCTTGCAATGACTATTAAGTAGACTCAGTTGCATACTCTTTATTATGAACTGTCTAAGTAGTTGATCACATTGCTGAGAATATTTACATCTTATGAAGCAAATGTGTTCGTGAAAGTTCTTTTATCGCACTCGGTTTTCAACTGAATTGCTTGAGGATAAGCAATAAGCTAAGCTTGGGGGAGTTGATACGTCCAAAACGTATCTACTTTCCCGAACACTTTTGCTATTGTTTCTCCTCTAAACTTGTGTGATTTGGATGCAACTAATACGGACTAACGCTGTTTTCAGCAGAATTGCATTGGTGTCTACTTTTTGTGCAGAAAATCAACTATCAGGAAAAATCCCGGAAAATATGCCAAAAATCCTATTTCACCCGAAGACTCCAGGAGCCAGAATACGAGACGGAGAAGAGCCAGGGGGTGGCCACACCACCTGGTGGCGCGGGCCAGGCCAGGCCGCGCCAGGGGGTGGTGTGGGCCTCCCAGGCACCCCCTCGGCCTCTCTCTTTGCCTATAAGGAGCCTTCTGACCTAAAAACTTCGGGGGGTTCGACGTGTTTCCAGAAGGAGTTCCGCTCTACCGCCACCACCAGATTCCATGAAACAGCACCAGAAACTCCGTTCTGGCACCCTGCCGGGACGGGGAATTGGAGGAGATCATCGCCATCATCATCACCATCGCTTCTCCATCGACCATCCATGTTTCCCCCATCTATGAGTGAGTAATCCCCCGCTGTAGGCTATGGGGATGGTAGGGATTGGATGAGATCATTCATGTAATGGCATCAGATTGTTAGGGCATGGTGCCTAGTATCTTTTATTAGTGCTTTATGACTTTGTTGCGACTTGTTGTGCTTAATGCTTGTCACTAGGGCCCGAGTGCCATGATTTCAGATCTGAACATGTTATTGATTCATTATGATAGTATTGTTTTTGGTCTTATCTGCAAGTTGTATACACACGTTGTTGTCCGGAACCAATGGCCCCGAAGTGACAGAAATCAGGATAACCGAAGGGAATGGCTTTGATGTGAGGATCACATGTGTTCACGGAGTGTTAATGCTTTGCTCCGGTGCTCTATTAAAAGGAGCACCTTAATTGCTAGTAGTTCCCTAGAGGCCCTGCTGCAAACGGGCTGGCAGGACCAAAGATGTTGTGCAAGTTCTCATTGCGAGCACGTATGACTACATATGGAACACATGCCTAGGATTGTCTAGTACTTGGATGCTTTATCTTATTTATCTGCAATTGCCCTATGCTCTGATTGCTATGTGAATTGTCTTGTCCATGCAACGCCCGTCCATCCATCACTATGCCTACCGCACTCGAATCCCACTGTTTAGTGCTTTTGCTACTACTGTCTTTGGTTTGCTACTGGTGTTACTTTTCTATTCCTACTATAAAACTGTTGCTACTGATAAACTGTTGTGAGCAAGATTGTTTCCAAGTGCAGCTGAATTGACATCTCATTTGTTAAGGCTTATAAATATTCTTTGGCTCCCCTTGTGTCGAATCAATAAATTAGGTTTCACTTCCCTCGAAAATACTGCGATACACCCCCTATACTTGTGGGTCATTAGGGACCGGTGCCCTTGGCAATGAAGACTGAGGCATGGAGGGGCTTTGGGAGTGGCGCATCATCTTCATCTCCTGTTGAAGCAACATGTTGTGGAAATTGAGGAACGAGGATAATTGCGCGAGGAGCGGGGTGATGTCAGCGATGCTGTCATAACGGTCGTGAAGACGCTTGATGATGTTGGTGACAAGGTGCAAGTTGGAGACAGGGGCATCAGCTGCCCTCCTCTCCAGGTGGAGGTACTCAGCGATGTACCGGTCCTCTTGCTTGACATTGTGGAATTCCTCGGAAAGGTAAACCTTGTGGGTCTTCTTATTCTCGTTGAAGAGGTCATTGACAGAGGTGGTGTCGATCGAGGCAGAGGTGGGCATGACGAGGGTGACGATGTCTACGGCCATAGACCCGTAAAGTTGGTAGGACCATGTCATCAAGTCGAAGCAACATGGCATGGTCGGGGGATTCACGGTGGTGAGGTGGCCCTCTAGGGCATAGGTGGTGACAACGAAGTTGAAGAAGGTGTACCACTTGGGGTAGACGTTGGTCTTGAAGTCAAGGATGACCAGGACGAGGAAGTTGGGGTGGGGCACATTGGACTCGGGCGCCATGGATGAGTAAGTGGGTGAGGATGTGGCCGACGACTAGGGTTGAAGAGGCTTGTGGCTGCTCGTTGGCCCAAACTATATCGAGCTCGTTGGGGATCCCCAAGAGGAAGGTATGATGAGCACAGCAGCAAGTTTTCCCTCAGTACGAAACCAAGGTTATCAATCCAGTAGGAGCAAGGAAACACCCCAAAGGTGTAGCTAGATGAACGTTGGCAAGGCGCACTACCGGTGCCAGCAGCAACGTGGAGACCTGCACAACACAACCACAAAACTCTGTCCCCAACTTGCGATAAGGTTGTCAATCTCACCGGTTTTGCTGAAAACAAAGGATTAAACGTATCGAATGGAAGGAAGTAATAGTTTGTAGAAAGTAAACACAAAGCAGTAAACAGTTTGTAGATTGTATGTAAAAGAAAGGACCGGGGTCCATAGTTCACTAGAGGTGGCTCTCCTTAAGATAGATAACATGCTGGGTGAACAAATTACAGCGGGGCAATTGACAAACATCGAGAAAGCATACAAGCTGATACATTGCAAATGTATCTATAATTTTTGATGTTCCATGCTTAGTTTTATCCACTTTCTTGTGTTTTGTTCCAACTTTGGAGTACTTTTCATATGATTTCTTGGACTAACCTTTTAACAAGAGCCACAGTGCCAGCTGCCTGTTTTCTGCTGTTTTTGGTTCCAGAAAGTCAGAAAATGAATATTCTCGGAATTGGACGGGACAAAAGCCAAAGTGCCTATTTTTCCGGAAGGGATCAAGTGCCAGAATACGAGACGGAGAGGGGCCAGGGGCCGGCCACACCACCTGGCCGCGCGGCCAGGCTTGGCCCGCGCCAAGGGGTGGTATGGCCGACCCCAGCACCCCCTCGGCCTCTCCTTCCGCCTATAAGTTGCCCTCGGGACGAAAACCCTAAGTACCCAATCAAAAATCCACGAAAGAGTCTGTAGCCGCCATTGTCTCTGTCCCTAGATCGGGGGGGATCTGAAGCTCTTCCCGGCACCCTGCCGGAGAGGGGAATTAACCCTGGAGGTCTTCTTCATCACCATGCAAGCCTCCGGTGTGATGCATGAGTAGTTCATCCTTGGACTACGGATCCATGTAGTAGCTAGATGGCTGGTTTCTCCTCCTTTGTGCTTTCATGTTTAGATCTTGTGAGCTCCGTTCATGATCAAGATCATCTATTTGTAATTCATACATGTTGTGTTTGCGGGGATCCGATGGATATTGAGATGCTATTTCAGATTGATTATTGATTCTATCATGTCTTTGTTATTTGAGATCTTGCATGCTTTCCGTTGTTAGTAGCTATCTTGGCCAAGTAGATGCTAGCAACTCCAAGAGTTAGTATTTATGCTCGATAGTGGGTTCATGCCTCTAGTAATCTGGGGAAGTGACAGAAATCTCTAAGGTACTAGATGTGCTGTTGCTACTAGGGAGAAAACAACGATCCTTTGTTCATAGAACAATTGTATTGTTTACTTTACACGCAGTTCGTAAAGCAATAATCTATTGCTTGCAACTTAATACTGGAGGGGGTTCGGATGATAACCTGAAGGTGGATTATTAGTCATAGATGTAGTTGGTTGGCGGTCTATGTACTATGTTGTAATGCCCAATCAAGTCTCAAAGGAGTCAAGATGATTAGTATATGCATATATTGCTTTCTCGGTGTTTGTCAGTTGCCCCGCTGTAATTTGTTCACCCAGCATGTGATCTATCTAAGGAGAGCCACCTCTAGTGAACTATGGATCCCGGTCCTTTTACTTTACAAACAATCTACAATCTTTTACTGCTTTGTTGTTTACTTTCTGTAAACTTTTACTTCTTTCCATTCGATACGTTTAATCCTTTGTTTTCCGCAAAACACGGTGAGATTGACAACCTCATCGCAAGTTGGGGACAAAGTTCTGTGGTTGTGTTGTGCAGGTCTCCACGTTGCTACTAGCACCGGTAGTGCGCCCTGCCAAAGCTCGCTAGTAACACCTTTGGGGTGTTTCCTTGCTCCTACTGGTTCGATTAAACCTTGGTTTCATAATTGAGGGAAAACTTTCTGATGTGCTCATCATACCTTCCTCTTGGGGTTCCCAACAAGCTCTACGTCGATCGTCGAGTGCATCACAAGCATATACTAATCATCTTGACTCCTTTGAGATTCGATTGGGAATTACAACATTATACATAGACCGCCATCCAACTGCATCTATGACTAATAATCCACCTTTAGGTTATCATCCGAACCCCCTCCAGTATTAAGTTGCAAGCAACAGATTATTGCATTACGAATTGCGTGTAAAGTAAACAATACGATTGTTCTATGAACAAAGGATTGTTGTTTTCTCCCTAGTAGCAATATCACATCTAGTACCTTAAAGATTTATGTCACTTCCCCAGATTACCAGAGGCATGAACCCACTATCGAGCATAAATACTAACTCTTGGAGTTGCTGGCATCTACTTGGCCAAGATAGCTACTAACAACAGAAATCATGCAAGATCACAAATAACAAAGACATGATAGAATCAATAATCAATCTGAAATAGCATCTCAATATCCATCGGATCCCCATAAACACAACATGCAGAATTACAAATAGATGATCTTGATCATGAACGGATCTCACAAGATATAGACATGAAAGCACAAAGGAGGAGAACCAGCCATCTAGCTACTACATGGACCCGTAGTCCAGATATGAACTACTCACGCATCACACCGGAGGCTTGCAGGATGATGAAGAAGGCCTCCAGGGTGAATTCCCCTCTCCGACAGGGTGCCGGGAAGAGCTTCAGATCCCTCCTGGTCTAGGGATGGAGATGACGGCGGCTACATACTCTTTCGTGGATTTTTGATCGAGTACTTAGGGTTTCTGTATCAGAGGCAATATATATGCGGAAGGAGAGGCCGAGGGGGTGCTTGGGGCGGCCAGACCACCCCTTGGCGTGGGCCTGGCCTGGCACGTGGCCAGGTGGTGTGGCCGGGCCCCAGCCCCTCTCCGTCTCGTATTCTGGCTCCAAGTGTCCCCGGTAAAATAATAACTTTGGCTTTTGTCCCGTCCAATTCCGAGAATATTCATTTTCTGACTTTCCTGGAACCAAAAACAGCAGAAAACAGGCAGCTGACACTGTGGCTCTTGTTAAAAGGTTAGTCCAAGAAATCATATGAAAAGTACTCCAAAGTGTGGACAAAACATAAGAAATTAGATAAAACCAAGCATGGAACATCAAAAATTATAGATACATTTGCAATGTATCAGTGGCTAGGGTTGGGAGGAGGGGTGTGGAAGCATCTAGGATAGAATACAGAGTGAGTTGTTGGATTTAACAGACTTAGGCCTCTTTCATGCATGTTAATTTATAAACAAATATTACAATCCTAACCATAAATGGGAGATCACAGCGATAGCCACTCTCCTCACTTTAGGGGATTATGAGATATGTCACGCTAGTGTGACATATTAGTCTAAGAGTATCATTCGGAGGGAGCGATAAAGGTCGCAACCCTGCACATTTCTTCCGCACTCCTCCGTGCCTCTGCTGCAGACCACCGCTAAAATCCACCACTGGACACTGAACCAGCCTCCTCGCTTAGCAGATCCGGCACCGCTGCACCATGATGTGGCCGCTTGGGGAGTCAATCTCAGTGGGAGAGGGGGGCTGCCAGGTCGACCTTTCCGCGAGCTCGTACAGTCATGGAAACTCCGTTGGTAACGAGCCCGACGAGAAGCGCAAGCAGTGTGTGTGTGCCCACGGTCTTGGAAGGCGCGTGGCGCACCGATACATGAACAAGAAGATGACTCTGCCGCTCCTTCTTCTGCCGCGAGGTCGAGGAGTACGACTACGGGCACGAGGCGGGGATCTCCTCCAGCACGAGAAGGCACACACCACTATCGCCGCAGAAGAGAGAGGAGGAGGAGGAGCTCCCACTCGACGTCTATGACCCTGCGGCCTTCGATGAGGGCATCGACAATGACCCCGTCGACATGGTCACCGCCATGATGCTGCAGCGTAGCACAGTAGAGGAAGCAGATGATCGGAAGCGCGCACACCAGGAGGAGGAAATCGATGGCATCCTCTTTGAGCAGGGGGTCGTCGGCGATCGCGAGCTCCAGGAGAAGAAGGAGGCTTGGCGCGGTGAGGCCAAGGCGTAGGACTCTATGTATGTAGATGTCGTCGCACCCTAAGGCTCCGGTGAGCCGAAATTTAGTAGATTAGGGTTAGGGTTGGGGCGGCGACACGTTATATTCCCCATGTATGTGTTGAACAATGACTAACGTGGATTTTGATTGCTGTTTGTGACCTCATGAAATTTCCAAATCCATCTATGGATCTCCCGTGAATGCTTATTTTCGAATTTTACAGTTCTGTTTACTGTGTCTGATCTACGCGATGCATTTTAAGATTGCAAAAGAGCAAAACAGCAGATTATATCCGCGTTATAAAGGTCCGTGTTATACAGAGTCTGCTGCTAGATATGCTCCCCGTGAGCAAAGCGGTGGTGCACCTCTCTTGGCTGAACAAAGGACGCATTTACCGTGTTGCTATCACCGTTACCGCAGGTATCCAAGTCCCAACAACTTAAATCCTGCATCGCTCTATGCAGATCACATCCAACTACTCCGGCGTGTACTCTGTAGCTTGGAATGAGATGTTTCAAATTTAACGCTTTATTACTTTCACTTCTGTTTTCGTGAACTACTATTAATAACAACACGTACAACAGGTGTTCGCTTTAAGCTATAGAGCTTCCACCTAGGATGAAAACGGAGCGGAAAGGACAAATTTGAGTGGTGCAACATTTGTTTACATATTTTTTTGCGGAAACAAAACGAATGCAAAAACTCTAGAAACGAATACAGAAACTCTGAAAAAAAGAAGCAGATATTATTGGAAGCAGATATTATTGATAAGCTCATGTAATGGGTCGGTGGATTTGGCCAAGCACATCAACCTTTAAACGAAAATTCCATATTACACGAAAATGGAAATTCCATTTTTGTTTTCTTTTTGCAAAAACCGGTCTCTGTATTTTCATTCCAATTCCATTTTCCCGCAGAGAAATCGAATACTTTTCGCTCCACTTTCAACCCTACTTCCACTTATATGTTTTACGTTACTCCCTTTGTCCCAAACTCCCAACAGAGGTAGCGTATAAACTCAGATAAAAATTCTATGTTCTAAAAGTTTGACTCAGAATATATACAAAATTATGAAGATATCTGTTACAAAATCAATTTCAATAGACTCATCATAAAAATATTTATTTAATATTATAGTTGCTTATATTTTCTTTAATACATTTGATCAAAGTTAGAGAATATTGACTTTTTTACTAAGTTTATGTGCTACTTATTTGGGGACACAAGGAGTAAATCAAAAGAGCTGTTAATACAAGATGTTGAAACCAATAAAATGTCCACAATTCTACGGTTTTCGTTAACAAAATTGCGTCATGACCTTTGACCGAGTAACTGCAACTTCCTCCATTCACAATTGTCTCGCGTTCTAGGTTTAGTCAAACCTTGTAAACTTTGACCATATCAAAGTCCTAGCAAAATTATCAAAGTGAAACTTTGTACATATTTTCCCTTGTCCTCAATCGAAGTCCTAGCAAAATCATCATGATTCTTCTTAGCAAAGCATAGACCCAGCTGAAATTGTTTGACCATGCCATGTCCAAGTACGCGCCAAAAGATTCTTGGCGTTAATCGATTTGATTACCTATAATCCTCCTCAAAGGTCGGTTTCCTTTGTTCATCTCTTCTCTCCCACCGCTGTGCACAGCTCCCCCTCCATTCCCCTTCCCTACCTAGCCATGGAATGGTTCCCGTACATGTACCGTCGGCACTCAGATCGGCACACCATGGTCGATGACAAAAGAAAGATTCCTGTCGGGCATTAGCGGTATGCTACCCTCTATCTTCATTTCCATCTAGTTTCTCTCGATCCTTGTGTTTCAGTGGCACGTCAATGGCCTCTATCCGTGTACCGTGCGCCTGGTATTTTCCCTCTCTCCCGCCAAGCCGACGGACTCGTCTTCTCTACTCTCTTTTTAGTAAGGCGATGTGCACAGTGGCGCCAGCTCCCCGGGGATGATGACGGCTCGCGGTGAGATCTGGTGTTAAGGTTAATTAATCTCAATTTTCTTTATCACGTACGGAAGTACGAAACTATCTTATTATGGAAGTACCAGATGTGTCGATATCGATGTTTACCAAGAATGCTGGATATTCACTTTTGATCTCAGGTGCATATGCCCTCTTTACCAAAAACATCCATTTGAAATTGTTAAAAAAATTATGAAAAAAATATTCGCATGTGCATTTCCATATTCTAAAAGCTCACATAAGGTGTCACGAAAACCAATAATGTATGCCGTGTAAAAAGATAAAAAGATGTGCCGTGAAGAGCCTTATTTTAGCATCAAAATTTGTTTTTCTACATAGCCCACATAAAAAGTCGATTTGTCATGAAACAACTTTGTACGTACCTAGAATGTGAGATGTAAGTGTCATTTGTTTTTGGAATTTTTGACATTTCAAAAGGCGTTTTAGGTATGTTTAAAATAAAGAGAGTATATGCACCCATAGCCAAAACACTGCGTCCTAGTTTTAAAGTTGTTTTACTCCTTCAAAACCCTTTTAGTTTTACATGACCCTACTGTTGGTAGCCTCACTTGCTAGTAGTCTATAAATAGACCCGCCCCCTCTTGGATTCCCATAGCATCACTGACTAGCCCATCTTGGATACCATATCACTCATTGACTAATCTTGTCCCCAACCATCGTGTGTTTTCCTAAAGTCATTCGAGCTACCACAAAGTATTATTTTTCCTCTTAAACTCATCCTTAGCTCCAAATCTATTTTTATTCTCATATTTATTGTAGATATAGAGGGTATAATCAAAAAAGCAAGGGAAAAAGCAGAGTCTATGTGTGAGCACATCTAGGAGCTGGGCGGTGTCGCCTTACAAGACCCTGGAGAGTTCACCGATATGTGTGTTTACATTCCCTTCAAAACTGATGACCCTAGGCCCAAAGATTAGCAAGCTATGTGTAGTCTGTGTTACCTTCTACAGGCCTAGCACATGTGTTTACAATTCCTTCAAAGATGATAGCCCCTATGGATAGACATCAGCATGTATATTTACATTTCCTCAAAAGCTGATCATCAAGTTATGTGTGTGTCATATTGTTTAGCTTCTCCTGTTTGTCAAGCACCAAGCACCACTGGTTGTGTTATGTTCTTCAGACCTCATCTTTTTTCCATCTAGCCTTTTCATTTTCTTGCATTTTGAGATAGTACATCTATATTCATGTTGCATCCTATTTCTATGGTCGAGAGCAGATGTAATCAATCATAAGCTTGTTGCATAAAGAGTAATTATCCTACTACTCAATATGAAAATCATCTCTGAAACAGAGGGTCACATTGGTCAACACTGACAACGTTAATCTCGAATGTTGGAGGATCAAGGGATCTAGAAAACAACACCTATGTGTTACAGACTCAAAGGTAGGGCTAGACTATGCCAATTATTGGCCCCAGGCTAAGGCAAAATAAATATAATTATTTATACTAAATTATATATAATGTTTTAGAGTACATTTCTTATCTATTCATTGTCACTATATTTTATAATAAAAGTTACCTTGGTGTTTATTACATTGCTTCTTCCAAATATATAAATAAAATATGACAAAGTATGAAAAGACAAAAACAATGCGTGTTCTCTAATGAATTTGTGTCACTTGTATCAGTTTAGTGTATATATTTGTGCATCATAATCTTTCTTTGTAGAGATATCTAAATTGTATGCCATAAGAATATAATGATAGATGTTTCTAGTTTATAATTAATATATATTAAAAAAGAAAAGTCTACAGTATATTTGTTGTTTAAGATGATAGCTTTACCAAATTATTGACACGTTACTGTCATTTTTAGGTCAAATATGTCTAATCATTTGTTGATGACATTCTAGTTAAACATAGTCTTTAGTATAACTTGTAGCGCATGCTGGAAAGAGACTCGGTCTAAGTGAACCAACTGCCGCTAAATAGTTCATCGTCTTAATTTGTCTTTATGTGATTCAGACTGTTCTAGTGTGGACTTTCTCTTAGAAATTGGATTTTTTTCTTTTTTACATAATCAATAAAGTATTTGACATCATAAATATTTATTAATAAAATTTATATTTATACACATTGTTAATATGTGGTAGGGGCCTCTACACCATAGGGCCTAGGTTGGTCACACCGTTTGTCCGGCCTATGGGCTGACCCTGCTCAAAGGCTGACTTCGTTCTACTACAAGAAAAAATCTAAAAAAACAAATTATTTTGTTCAACTAAATTAACAAATCTATTGCATCATGAATTTGTGCCACAAAAGGGACATCAGGTGGACTTCTCACGACTTGGAACAATAGGAAATACATTGCAACTTGCAACGACAAAATGTCAAGAACTCTCACAACGAGGTTTCAGTACAATAGCGATGACACTTCATGCCACCTAACAAACATTTATTCTCTACACACAAAAATGGAAAAGAGAACCTTCTATTACACCATCTTGCAACTGAAGACTAGAACTACAAGACCGTGGATCCTGACTGGGCTTTCAATATATACCGATACGCTTATGAAAAAACAATGATAATATAAATTGGTCAGTTATGAATCGTTTCAATGATTGGATCAAAACATGGAGCTCATGTACATTGACATCCCAAACATGCAGTTCACTTGGACAAACGGAAGAAATATACCAACCTTCATAAAACTTGACATGGTGCAAATTGATGTGGAGTGGCACTAGAAATTTCTTCAAACAGAAGCAAGAGCAATGATGATGCAAATTTGAGATCACGCACCATATAAGGACTTGAGGTTTTAGATCTAGCATACTAGGGATGAGGGACTAGACTGAGTCAGATGATTCAATCAGTGCCATGTTGTTGCATATGTCTAGAAAGAGATAGAGTCCCTACATGTCATCACATTCGAAAGTAAAGTACAACATAAACATACATAAGATATGGATAACAATATAACGTGAATAACAATGAATATTACTTGGTACAACACCAAGACCCTTAGACCACGAGCTGACCGATAGCTAGTTGGTACATCCTAATAATAGGAGTTGATAAAAATGCCAATTTGGTCTATGAACTTGCCATGATTGAAAGCAGTTATCCCGCGCAAGTGTTCTGGTCACTTTGTTGCGGCCATTAGTGTTCTTTTATGAATCGCCCTCTAAATATTTGTTTCTTCTCACCTGTAGGTCATTTAGCTAATAACTTTTTAGACCAACATGCCTTCATTCGTATAGCAATAACTAGACGATACGTAAAATCATGAAATATTTACATATAATTAAAATTTGAAATATTGTGGTTACTTAGTCATGTATAGGCTGACAAAGTACTAGGTGGAGAAGCGCGCTTCTGACTGCATTGCATCTTGGCACTATGTGTTAGGCATGGTGGACTTGCAAGTGTTTTCAATGGGTGGCTATAACACATCTTTTGTTTTAGTATAACACATTTTTTGTTTTAGTGCCACATGTAAATTAAATAGGCAGATGGAGACGCTTTGACACGGCATTTACATCCCAATATGAATTCCTTTGGATAAGACAATAACAGCTCGACATTAACCCAGTTAGATATACAAAATAAAATAATACTCCTCCAATTAGTCCAATCTGTTTTTGAAGCAGACAAATGTTAAACTTGAAATCAGCAGATTTTGCATGATTTCTCCTTCAATTATATAAAAGGGAAAGAAGAGGATAAACACTACTTCAATTATATAAAAAGGAAATAAGAGGAAAAGCACGGCTGGAGTGCAAAGGATGAGCTAATTGATTAAATAATAACTACAATATTTATCAGTGGCTAAACCGATTCATACCCTGCAAGACTACATCATGTGGAAGCATATTATCATTTTTTGCTACAAAATAAAGTTCGTACCTTGATGCAACCAACCTGATACTAGATAGAAAGCATCACACTTAAAATCAATGGACTACAATGAGTAATTTCAAGGATATACAACATGTTTTTAATATGTAGTAGATGATAAACTGATTTTAAAAATAATAAATATGTACACCAGGTGCCATTGGGTGCACCTGTCATGATACTATCACATGATGTAGTTGTAGTTTTCAACATGCACGACATGCAGGGCGCATAGATGAGGCACATAAACATGATGATTGTCTTGTAAGCGACTCACCATAAAGAAACAACATATCATCCTTTTTTGTGCTTTGTCAACACTCAATGGGACATTAAGATATCAAGCGAGCATTACAATAGTCTGCCCTGCTTGGATGTCAAAATACTCAATATTCCTAGATGCACCAACAGATGCTATATCACGGCCTTGACCTGATTTTTGGCGACATTCTTAAGAGTCTCCTAGAAAAAAGGTAGTATAAGACATGAGTTCATGTGATCAGACAAAGTAGATAAATATTAAATACATGTAAGATATGCCAAGTCAGTGGGCTAGCTCGTACATTGATTCCAGGAAAACAATTACATGTATGCATAGTTGTTATTGTGTTATCAACACTCCATCTCTGGTAGACAATAGAAAGATGTAAATCAAATGAATTATACTATTACTATAGATTTGTGGCTACGTGCATCCGGACTTCTATTATCATGATAATGAAAAACCGTTGTTAAATAAGACTAGAACACCACATTGAGAATATTCAGAGTTTTAAGCAATGCAAAAACGGACCTCTATCTAAGAGAGGACAAAGCGAAGCTGTTAGAGAAACAATAGCAATGGTTGTCATTTTTGTGGAAGAAGTGTTGAATACATAGGTAAGGATCTTTTCATTGGGAGCAACATGCAAGATTCTTGTTTAACATTAATTTGCACACCATCCTAGTATTATATCAAAATAGAACCTAGCCTACACATCACTTATGCTACACTCTGAAACATATGCATTGTGATTTTTGTTCCATTTGAAAGGGGTAATCCCAGTTTTACAAAAGGCAGAACCATGATATGAACACCAAGTAGCATGGCATATTGATTCTTTTTAACTATATAAATTGCACACCACCATAGCGCTATATCCAAACAAAACCTAGCATAAACATCACTTCAGCTACACTCCTCTGAAACATATGCATTGTGATATTTGTTCCCTTTGAAAAGGATAATCCCAATAGTACAGAAAAGGCAGAACTAAGATATCAGCACCAAGTATCATGGCATATTCAAGCCATTGCACGCCGACGAGGGGTAACCTCGGCAATACCCATGATTATGGACTTAGGGTTTCCTGGAAGAGAGAACGTCGGGGATTTCGGCGACTGATCAGACAAATAAGGAAGTCAAAATTGTCTGATTGTTGTAGAAACTATGATTACAGATTGCTCAATGCTTCGGTACCTTTTCGTTGGCTCCTTCTAGCCTTTATATAATAGACTGAGTCCCAAAGTTGTATATAGATAGGTTACAAGTCACAATTACAATGTTAGTACTGACGAGGGTTTAACTCATCAATGCCCATTATTATGGACTTGGGTTCGAGGAATTGAGGAGCGCTGGAAATCTCGATCGGCTAGCAAACAAGCACACATGGAGACTCGGAGATTTACTCAGGTTTAGGCCTTGTAGAGGACCCTACTCCTACTTGTCTACACTTGATGGTTCGAAGGATTACAATATCACCGATTGCGGTGGTGCGCAGATGAGATCTGGCAGTCTATGAACTAGGGTTTACGATGTCTAGATCTATTGTGGCGTAGCGTAGATCTGTCTATTAGGTGAGTCGCGATGCCCTTCTCGTTGGACCCTTCTAGCCTTTATATATGGGGAGGCTAGGTCTCAGGTACCAATACGAGTTGGTTACAAGTTAGATTCAAACTCTAGTATTGATACTTCTTTGTCTTGTGCGTTTGGGAGTCCGTGTCCATATGAGCTTCATACCACTCAAACCGTCATAGGCGTCATGGACCTTGGCAATTCCTCGAGTGGGCCTTCCGTCGAGCCGCACCAGGTAGGCTGTAGTTGAGTGCCTATTGGGCATACCCATGTCAAGTACAATGTCGGTTTCTACTTCTTTCTTGACCGCCAAGTTAGCTTATGTCCGGTGGATGCTCTCTAGACTTCCCTTTTACTCTTTACATGCTTCACGAGTCGCAGGCCTTTGTACACTTAGGGTAGTAAATTACAGGGACCCGATTTGTCATGCCCATGTCACACACACTATTACAATATTTTTAATGGTTGGTCCTCGCATTCTAACTGCAAAACTGAAACTACATACGATTCAGCGATGAAGAACATGAGCTACTCCCTCCATTCGGAAATATAAGACGTTTTAGCTTTGTGAATCGAATGTATCTAGACTTTTTTAGTGTATAGGTTTGTAGAGGTTTGGAGTGAACCTATACACTAAATAGGGACTAGATACATTTACTTCACAAATCTAAAACGTCTTATATTTCTGAACGGAGGGAGTACAAAGCAACAAAGTCATGATCAATTTATTTCTATAAAACTTAGATTTCAAATCAACAAATAGAAAATGACATATACAGTGACATTAGCATTTGATGTAATATTGTGATATATATCAGCTCACAAATAATTCCACTAATAATTTGAGCACCACAGACTATGAAATGACAGAACACACATTTTTTGGCTAAAAAACATATATAATGTAACAACCTCCAAGTGTTATTGGAACTTCATTATTCAGTGGTTAGGTATCATTTTAGCATTACACCATGTGCCCGTACAACCTCACATGACCATCCAACAGACCAGAAAACCTAAACTGGTAGGTAGAGAGAATTGGCCTCTTATTAATGTAATAATACCACAAGGAATAGCAAAGATGAGAAGAAATAGTTATAAAAATGCTACTTTGATCCGGTCTCAGCATTTGGTATATAAAGGTATGTGCCTAGCTGGTGGAAAAAATATCCTCCCTTTCAACTTATATACATGTTCTGCAAAGAACAAAGCTAGATCGTACCTCTTCTTAAATGTGCAAGTCAAATATATTGTGAACTCAAATGGAGGCATTGCTGAGGTAGACCACATCTGTGGTACATGCATCATAGGAGAAAAAGTCACGAGTGCAAAACACTTTATAACACGTCTATAGCACATGAAAACTCTTGGCGAACCGATTAATTACCATTTTCTTAATCTTAACACAAACCATTCAAAATCTCATGATCTGGAGCTAAGATAGAACAAAGAGATTTCCTTATGAGACATACAAAACAACCGTGCTCAATTTCCCCGAAGACATGCATAAATAGTGAGATGTGAAATATTCCCATGTGTTTGCAACAGAACTGAGTGCCATGCATATTATTTTTGAAGTAGATACTCCCACTACGATATGTAAATTAGCAATAGCTAAATTTCATTCGAAGTCCACTTCAAATTTACACTATAGAATCATGAGGTGTGCACAAGTTGCACTAAAGACATAATGTTCCAAGCTACAGATTATATCATCAAAAGGAATTCTTTATTTCTGGTCGTATTTCACCTCTTTTCCATAGCTATTTTGTGTTGATGGAACTATGATGGAAGGATCAGACCAACACACAAATGCAACAATAATGAACTACAAAAATCTTCTGAATATACTACAAACAAGTCCTGCACATATGGATCGACTGAATGAGGAGCAAACAAGCACGGATAAAAGTACCGCTTACCTACCATCTGACTCAACAACTTATGACATTTTATAGTTGAGAATTTGAATATATTTTAATACAGTTCAGACCAGTTGTGAAAAAACACATAATATAATCATGTTCATTATGGATGAAATTAGTCATAGTAAGGGGTCATACTTTTTGCCATGACAGGGTAACGACTTGTTTCTACACCGCTTGGTTCATGATTAAGTGGTTTAATGTTTCTCATTTATCTACACAGTCTAACTACAAAATTTAATCGGTGGCCAAAATGTTATCATTATTTTGGTTGCAAATTGTTAAGAATCTTCATTTTCGCACCATGGTATATGTGGTGAGCAACCTAAACAAATCAAAATATTCAATCTACTTTTTGTATGACTAAGGTATTGTTTGGGAAAATCCCATAAGATGCACTAAAATGTCTAGATGCAGCGTCTTATGAATTACACTGTAATATATAACGCATGAATACATAATATGACCCCGATGAACTTCTTATATTTCCAAAACAGCATATCAGAATGTGTAAGACCAAAGGTAGGAAAAATTAAATATCTAATTTGAGGTTCCAACTGAATTACCGTGCAGATATATACTCTACTTATGTTCTGCTCACTATAGACAAAGTACTAAATCTACAAAATATGAAAACTGCATTCGCAGAAGCAAGTAGCAAGTATAAAAAGTGCCTCGGTTGGATGTAAGAGATTTAGGTCAGGTGTACATCATCAATTACTTGGAATATAGTTGGTAATTTTTATACATAGGACCCCTAAATATGGATAATTTTTCCTACTTTCAGTTCCCATGTAAACACTATCTACTCTTCCTTGGGATGTGACAGAAATCTCTTAAAGCTCTTCGCATGTGAGAAAAATGCTATCGAAGTTTATCTTTAATGGGGCGGGAGCAAGATTTGAAGATCTATTGTGTTCCAAGTTTCCGTTCCAAGTTTCTGGTAATGCTATATATACAACACATAGCCGGGCTTTCTATCATGGTTAAGAAGAATAAGATACAATTTCATTCCTAAACGTTGAAATAGAATGAAATATAATTATTAGTAATTTGTCGAAAAGAACATAAACCCGAGTTCATGAAATCCAAAAACCTATGCAGTCTGGATAATAACTTTACTACAAAATAAATATCGGAACAGACCAGTTGATTCTATAAACATCAAACCATCTAATAAGCTTAGAAACTTGCTTGCCGATGTAGCCCGGTTATATAGGAGTTTTGTAGCCTACGATCTAGCCATCCAGAATCAGTATGGGGCACGACATACAAGCTAATATGTGGCTCGGTTTGAGGCTGCTGCTGCTATTGAGGATGCATACTGTCCATGTTGTTCCTCTGGAGAGTAGAAGTAGAGCTGCAGAGGGACAACATGTTAAGGTATGAAGAATGAAATTGGTTAGTACCTGAGACGATAGACGATAATCCCAAGAAACTTACCAAGTCAAATCCCATTCATAAGGCCAAACGTTCACTTTTACTGGGTTCATCTTCAGTAGATTAGATATTTACGTATTAGGTATACTGTATTAGGTATACTTACGATTAGGAAAATAAAAAGAGAACCATCATGGAGCAGAAGCATTTTCATGGAACATATGCTTTATTGCTTTAGCTGAAAGATAAATATCGCTAAACTGATAGTTGTGAAATCTCTGTGAAGTAACAAATGAGAAGATAATATTGACTTGTAGTTTTTTTTCTAGAGATGACTGCAAAATCTTAGCACTATCACAGGAGGCATGGAGGCGAGGAGCTGAGGAGTAGGGGATGGTGAGGCATAAAGGGCCCGCATACCAGGAAAAAGGCATACATATGTAGGTTCGAGAAAGAGATAATATCCCACTACTAAAACTGAAGAAAGAAATCTGTCCAACAGAAAATTATGCATGATGCAGCCAATATGCTTTAAGAGGATTGGTTTAACTAGAACAAATATGTATTTCTAAAAAAGAGTCAGTCCCAGTAAGACATTTAGGAATAGTAGAACTACGATTTTAACAGCCTCATGAGTCATTATCATCACTTTCTTTTTGATATCTTATGACACTGCTGATGCATAAACCTTGCAAACCAAATTAAAGGAACCCATGCTATAGCGCGGGCCAGATATCTTTATAAATACATGGAAAATACTAATTCAATAACATTTCCTTTGTGTAATTTTTTCCATGACCTGAAATAAATAATAAACAATCACTAGTAGGGAAAGGCTCACCACCGGGGCACCAAAATGACCTACCACCGGTGAGTCCCTGTTTGCCGGTGACCATCTCGCTTGCGGTAATGCATTACAGCCGGCGAACAATACAATTCGCCGGCGATAATTGATAATACCACCAGCGAGTAGCCCCACTCGCTGGGGATAATGTCCCCTAACACTGGCGCACATCCCTTTGCCAGGGGTAATACAATTTGTTCGCCGACAGTATTATGTATCAGAGAAAAATAATAATAAGTAGACATAATACGCAAATGAATACAAGAATACACAATATACAGGATAATGACAGCAAAATACATATTAACACAGGAAACAGTAGCAGTATCCACCAAATATTCAATATAGTTGGGACATTGGTTCCTATAGCATTATCTAGAGTTCACTCATCTTCACCCTCGTCGGAAGAGTCGGGAGGAAAGCAAGTGAAATAGATGATGCCATCAGTATGACTGAGCAAAAACTTGAACTCCCATCCCTCTTTCAAGTCGTCGTACAAGATTAGGAGTATGTTCCATCCAGGACCACTAAAATATGTTCGGGCCTCCTTCTTGGTGACCCTAACCTGGTACGTTCTATCGGGATGATTATGATGTGTCAAAGTGACACTAAATACGGCAACCTCATCCAAGCTTCTATGGAGATGGTCCATGAAGCCATGTCGCACCGGAAGGGATTGACTGAGTAAAATCATTGGACAGAACAATTAGTCATGATTTTCATTGAACATATATATATATATATATTTACATTCTCTACATGAATTTCAGAGAACATACCATCCTAACACCAAAGTTCGCAGTGGTGATCTTCCTGTCCATGCAATGCCAACTATGTTGACCACAATTTCCGCATGCTTCTTCGCTATAATCCAATCTACATATATTAAGAAGAAAGTCAAAAAAAAGAATGCATGTATACAGTAAACGACATATAATACGATGGTCTCAACTACATAGCTAGCTTATTGTTGGATATCATCGCCAGGGGCATGTACATGTTGTAGATTATGGCTGCTTGATGCATGAGAAAGATCTTTATCTTGTCTCCGTATTGCGTGTCATGATCATTCAAGAAGTTTATCCAGCTAGGTCCACTAAAAGATGTCCTGATCGCTATGTTGGTCACTGTAACTACATAACTCTTGTCGAGATCAGCATCTGACATCAAAGTGACCTCAAACACGACATCGTCCATGGTGTTTCTATGGAAATGGTCCATGAAGTCCCGTCGCCAAGCGCAAGAGATTGACGGAGTAACACAATAACAATACAACAAAGTCCATGGTTTATTTTCAATTCTATATATAGAGACATCCATGATACTATGTATCTCACAGAGCACATACCGTCCTAGCCTCAAACCCGGCAGGGAGCACTATGGGGAACTTCTTGTCCAAGCACCTCCCCCGTTCTATATATTTATCTAGAAAGAAGAGCATAGTAAACATAGTTATAAAGTAATTAAGTAGCATGATAAGTAATATATATGACAAGTTGCTGATCTACGTCTAGCAAGATAAGTAATATATATGACAAAGTCTAGCAGGATAAATCTAAAGTAATATATGCGAAAGTATAGCTAGAGCAGGCGTCGTCGTCGGACGACAAACCTAAGGAACCTAGGCCAGTAGACGGCGTGGGTGTGACGGTGAAGTCGCTGGGGCTGAACCCATAGTACGGACTCTGAGGGTGCACGGTGGAGGAACCCACGCCGTCGGACCTAGAGGGACCCGCCTCTTGGACGGGCTGCCGGCACGTAGTGCTCGCCAAGACCTCATACTATTGCGCCATCACCGTAAGATCCGAGTGGAGCGCCTGGACCAAGGGGTCAACAAGCTGTCTCTCGACCAGTCGGTGCTCATGCTCCTCCACCCTCGTGGCGACTCTCATACCCATGAGCCTATTCTGAATGGCCCTAGCTCGATCCTCGGGGAAGTTGAGGGTCGCCCTAGCCCCTCTGTGCTGGACTGCCATGCAGTCATAGGCACGTGCCGCCTCCTCGGGGGACTGCCATGTCCCAAGGTGGCGCCTAATCCCATCGATGGTGATCTTAGCCTCCCAAGTGGGGATCCTCGTCGGCTTCTTATACACACCACGGTACTTCGGCTCCTACTGCGCCATACTATTTAAACATACAAGCAAACATATTAGCAAAAACAGTGTACAAGTAGATGAATCATAGCTAGAAAGTAGATTACGGATCCATGCGCATCAAAAGTTCATGTAGAAAACCTTTTCTGAAGTTCTCATGGTTAAGTACAAGTGCAACATTGTAATTCTTCTTTCAGTACAAGTACAAGTACAACCTTTTCTGAAAACCTTCATTTAGTACAAGTGCATCAACTGTTTAAGCTATCTAGGAAGTAGATTACAATGGTGGAAAGGGCATATATGGCTAGAGCATCGCTACCTAGGTAAGCAAGCCATATGATGGATCTGAAGATTTAAATCAAACCACTAGCTAATTTAAATAAGCAAAACATGCAAGAGGAGAAGTTGATAATAAGCAAGTAAATCCCATTTAGCTACCCTTCCTTTTCCCTCTCTCTTTCTAAAACTGAATTTTGCGTTTCAATGAAAAATTGAATTTTGTATCTAGGTGGTCATCATTTTGATCCCAATTAAGCAGCTACTCATGAATGTAAAAGAAAATTAGCAAAGTCATGTAATAAGTGATAATATTCAGAAACTGCAAACAGCTCACACGAGCTAGCTAACTGTGAAAAACAGAGGAGCCACACTGATTGCACTACTATCAATTTTTTGCTTCTGCTATCACTCAGCGACGTGTACCAGACTAATTTTTGCTGCCAACACCTAATTTTTCTGAATTGCTAAGGCCTATTAGTGCCAGACTAGGGAAAAAACAAGCACTCAGCGATGTGTACCTGCGGATGGGGGAGGTGCTCGTCGACGAGGTGGCGGCACGGATGGGGGAGGTTGTCGTCGATGAGGTGGCGGCGCGGTGCTCCTGCTGCAGGACGAGCCCGGGACTGGCCTCCTCCTCCTTCCCTACGGCGGACGCGGGACGACGATGACGAGGGGGATCGGACGCGGGACGACAAAGGCGGAGCGAGGGGACGCGGCTAGGGTTGCGAGATTTGGGGATCGGATTTTCGTCGGGGCGATGGGGGTTAGTTGAGAGACGTTGTTACAGGTGGACCCGTGACCCACTTACCCCCCCCCCCCCCCCCCCCCCCGCCTGCGGGCTTTATTCGTCGGGGGTAGCTACTTTTTTTGGCCTGGGTGGCCATCCAACCTACCATACCCCCGGCGCCTAAGGGCTTTATTCGCCAGTGGTAAAGGCAGGCCCATCCGGGGGCACGCGGCCCACCACAGCCCCGATGCGCGCCAGACATGTTCGCCGGCGGTAATTGGGCTAGCATCGGTGCTGCTAGTGTCCTTTCGCCGGCGGTAACATGAGGAAGGCCTGGATGGCCTTACCGCCGGCGACCCCCGTGACCACTTCGCCGACGATAAGGAATCATGCTATAAGGTTTTCCCTACTAGGGTATATTTATTGAAAAAGATTATCGTCTAAAAAAATCTAATAGTTCCTACAGTAAGTAGGGCCAGAACGCATATATATATATATATATATATATATATATATATATATATATATATATATATATATTTCTCCAACTAGTTTTAGATAGGATTGTTTTCTTTTATGCTATTCTATGGTCACATGCAGGTTTCCAATTATAGGTTTCCTTCATGACTGAGGCTTTCAAAGGCATCAAGCAAGCTTGACTGTCTGCTATGCTCCGGATCTCTATGGGTTGTGCCGAGTCAGGCACGTTACCCGTCGACTGCAAGTAATTGTGCATGTGTTTTGTCATCTAATCTTGCTTATTAGAGACCTTTGTTTGTAACAAACTTAACCTCCTGAAATGAATTTGCAGTACCATTGCTCTTTTTTACTGAAACAAAAAAGTCTGAAACCTTAGGCGTTGAAGTAGATTGAAATTGATTATGAAACTAACAACTCAGAAACCCTATCAGAATCCTTGGACCATTCACTAAACTGGAACATCAAGAATCAATGTATTAACATAGTATGACACAAAGCTGAGTTTAGATAGTATATGTTCATATCCCAAAACAACTGAATTTTCTCAATATTTAGAAGACTATTTCAATACAAAAATTAATGGCATTCGTGACATAAGCCAGCAACTTAATCGCCCTCCTTGTACCAATCAACAGTACGCATGTTAGTGAACAAACGTGTGCATCAATGGGGATGAAAGAGTTGAAGGGAGGATGTCCATCTTGCCTTAGATTTGGCGTTGTTGTTTTCTTGCTGGATGGTCTGCTTGTTGAGACTAAGCAATGGGGATAATTTTTTGTTGACGAAGAGCACACCGACGCCAAAATGTAGTACTCCCTCCGATCCATATTACTTGTCATTGAAATGGATGTATCTAGCACTAAAATATGTCTAGATACATTCATTTCAGCGACAAGTAATATGGATCGGAGGGAGTACTTGATCTGCCTCCCATCTTGCCTACGCAGAGCTCGGAGGAAGTTCGCACATGATCCAACTTCGTCCAGAAGGTCTGGCAGGCAGTTAGCGCCGCTCAACCAAGAAATCGAGTTGGGTGAATGAGCCATTGTACAATCAAGAATATTGAGATCTTCTTCCTTCCCTTCCTCCATCTCCCACACCAGGACGACCGTCGGAAGAAAGTGAAATAGGAGTCCCATCCTCCTCTCCATGACCTGACACTTGACCACGGGTATTCCCGTCATCGTGGCCACCTGGAACGGTAGAGGCCTCAACAAGGACTACAGAGCGGAAACTCCCAGGTTGGCACTTGCCTCATGCCGACTCCAACCACCAAGACCACCAACATGACAAACATGGCCTCGATCTAGTCCTCCCCGCCAACCACTCCCAAGGTTCCGGCCACCCCATGGGAGCAAAGGAAGAAGATGAGGGGAGCGGGGAAAGAACTCCGGGCAAGCACCGTAATTTCAGGGTCGAGAATCGCACCAAAAATCCAGCGACCAAGACCTCCATGGACAAGAACAGATGAGGAAGAAGAAGACCTCAGCGACACAAATCAACATTTTTTTGGAAAATAAACCACTTAAACAACCTAAGAGAAAACAACCTCTACATCTCTGGCCTTCACTCCCTCTCACCACCGGCTACGGGGATGATGGAGGTCGGGATCTGGATTGGGAGGGGGAAGTGGTCAAGGGAGAGAGAGGGGAGCTCGAAGGCGAGCGACGGGAGGCGTGCGGGGCCGTGGGCGAGTGGGAGTGTTGGGGGATACCCCCGGGTAGGGTCACGTCGGGGTATAAAGTCTGAGTTAGCCGAGTTTCGGCAAGGCCAAAGCAGATGCTGGCCGGGTCACCTCAAGGCAGGCCGAATCACGGGGTAATCCGGACCTGGGGGCGTTCGCCTAACTAGGTCTCATCCGACTTAAGCGGTAAGTCGAAAGTGCAAGTTTTACCTATATGCAGGAAAGGGTGTGGCCGGATGAACCATCATCCGGGTCACGGCAAGCTTCTAGGAGAAGGAAGGAATCTCGCTGGTCAAAAGGAGCCCCGGTACGCACTGCCTGAGCGAAGCGAGCAAGGACAGGACCACCGGGGCGTGGCCGACAAGCGTGACGACGCCCGTGTAGGCTGACGAGGGCGCTGTCAGAGGCTCACGTAGCTAAAGCATGTGTGACGCGGGGGGAAAAGCACCCCGGTCGGCTTACCACTTTGGGAGGAGGCATATTCTTAGGAATATGCCTCCACGTATGCCCTAGGCAGAAACCGAGCCTCCCGTATAAAAGGAGGGCTAGGGCTTCTGTTGAAGGGTTGGTCTCTCTACGATTCTGTTTTGGTCAAGGGTTTCAGGTGAGATCTGTGGGTGAGAGTAAGAGAGCTCCTTCTTCCTCCTCTCGCCAATACAGCTCTAGGAGCACTTGTAACCTTGGAAGTAAATCAATACAAGCTCTTGTGTGTAGAATCACTTCACTATCCCTCCTTGGATTCCCCTAGCAAGTATTAGTCCCCACCTTTAGCCTATACATGGCATCTGCTGTGACACCACCACGACAGTTGGCGCCCACCGTGGGGCTAGCGGCGCTAGCAGGGGTCAAAATCTGGACGGGAAACTTCATCGCCACCGGCGAACGCATCGTCTCCGGGCTCGTTCAGTGCTTTGGAGCGCGGGACTTCGTCAGCGACAACGCAGGCTGCTTCGGCACGCGCCCTCTCCCCCGCAACGACATCTTCGTCAAGCTCGGCGCGCACAAGGTTTACGTTGCGGTGGACGTGTCTTGCGTTCATCCGCGCCATGTCGTCGAAGCAGGCGAACCGCCCCTCACTGTGGCTCGCGGGGAGCATATCGCTCGTTCCCCGGACCATGCAGAGGTAATGATGACAGCGCCAGGTGCGGCTGCGAGCAAAGATCCGGCGCCAGATCCGGAGGTAATGCCCAAAGCACCAAGAAAAGGTAGAGGTCCTCCGCTAGGGAGGCCGGAAAACGTGTTGAGAGAGGCAATGGACAGCTTGGCAAACCCTGTAGTAGCAGCGGTAGATCCGGCTCGTACACAGGCCGAGCTAGAAGAAACTAGGCAGAAAATCTAGAGGGCGCAAAGAAAATAGCCGCGGCCCAACAGTCGTTGAACATGACGCTGCGTGAGTACGCTAAGGCGAACAGGGTTGATAATGTAAAAGTCAAAGGGAGAAATCTCATGAGCGAGATGAATAGAGAAGGTGATGCTGGAATCGAGGAATCAGAAAACTGTTTGTCCGTGGGGCTGCCGAGGTATAGTACCCCGGCCAAGAACCTCAGAGCAGCGGATGCAGCTGCGTCCGAGTTAGAGGGACTGATGGGTGAAGCCCGGCAAAGGCAGCAAGATCGGGTAAACGAGCTGGTTCGGATTGCAAATAGGCAGAACGAGGAACTGCTCAGGGCAAACCCGGAGAGAGCTGGAGCCTCCAAGATCGTCCATTCGGCGGTGGGTAACCCGGAGAAATCCGCTGGAGCCGCATCGTCCCCTCATGGTGGTTCGAGGAGAGAGGAGGTGGTAACCTCGGCCAGACGGAACAAACAGATTGTCCCGTATGACCCGACACGGGCAGGGAAAGAAAAAGAAGCGCAGAAAAATGATGATCGACGGAGTGTGAGCCGAGGCGAAGCTGGCCGAGGTAACCGCGACCAAGGCAATGCCGGTCAAGGAAACGTTGTCAACGGCAATGTCGGGCAGCAAAACTCAGCTGGAGCAAGACAACCGCAGCAGCGGAACATGCCAAGGCAAGAGCACAGTGCCGTCCGAGGTGTGCAATAGAAAGGTGCGCCGCAAGAGCAAAACCGGTATAACGACGGTGATTCGGAGATGGCAAATGCGGGATACCCGAGACCGGACTATCATGTGATAGGGTCGAGATTGGGAAGTAGGGATTTGATGCCGGACGATGCAAGGTTGAAACTGGATCGACTGTATAGGTCGGAACAGATTGAATGTCAAGGTCCACCGGGTCCAGCGTGTTTTGGACCCCGGATCATGAAAGAGCCACCAGTACCGAACTTTCAGCTGCCCAGGGGCACCAAGACCTATGACGGTAGTACCAAGCCAGAGGATTGGCTGATAAACTACGCTACGGCTGTAAAAATTGCCACAGGCAACCTGAGATGGGTTGTACGGTATGTACCCCAGATGTTGGAAGGCCTGGCAAGGGTGTGGTTGAACAATTTGCCACCAGGAAGCATCAACTGCTGGATAGATTTCGAGGATATGTTCATCGGCAATTTTTCGACGACATATCAAAGGCCAAATAGGCCACAGACCCTAGCTATGTGCAAGCAAAGACCCAATGAGACAGACCGGGAATTTTTGACCCCGTGGTGTACCATGAGAAACTCATGCGAGGGCGTGATAGAATCATAGGCCATAGCATGGTTTGCACAGGGGTGCAGATATGGAAGCGAGCTGTGGATGAAGTTGCAACGGAAAATGCCAGCAACGTTGGCAGAAATGATCTGGATTGCAGATTCGTATGCGTTGGGTGACCCGACCCAACCAAGGCTCGCGTCAAATGAGTTAAGCGATGAGTACTGTCAGAGGGATGGATCCGGATCATCCCGGAGGAATGATTACAGAGGAAAAAGGAGAGAGGATAGACCGGACCACCGGTACGGTTCGCACCAAGTTGCAGCTGTGAATCAAGATCAACCCGGAGCAGGGGGTAGCCAGCGCCAGAAAACTGGAGGTCAATGGACTCCAAGGAACGATGGGAAGAAAACTTGGACAGCGGAACAAAAGAAGCAGTGGCAAGAAAGGAAAGACCGTCCGAGGTATACTTACGAGTCGACGTTGGACCAGCCGTGTAAGTTTCACACGCCAAATCCGAACAACCCAGCGGGTCATACGACGAGGCAATGCAAGTGGATGCGCAAGATCGAGCAAGGTGGTTCAGGGAATGCTCAGGCACCCCGGAATGATCAGCCTCGGCAGGAGTTACCCCGGCAGCAATTGCTCCCCGGAGCGAACACGCAACAACTAATGTTGCCTCCCCCTCCGCCGAGGTATGATAACAATGAAAGAAGGGATGCGGTGCATCAGGTAGAAAATCAGCATCAGCCGGATCAGAGGCACCCCGGAAATGAGGGGAGAAACGAGTATAGGGAGCATCACCAGAGCTACTGTGTATTCACCATAGAAGAAACTGATAGAAAAAGCTTGCAGCGTAGGCATATGGAGGTGAATGCAGTAATGCCTGCAGTGACGAGGTACATGCCTTGGTCCGATCAGGAAATCACCTGGAGCATTAGGGATCATCCCAAGCTCATGCCGAGCCCTGGTTCGTATGCGTTGGTGCTGGATCCTACGTTCATTGGACCTAGCATTAATGTAAGGTTCTCCAAGGTACTGATCGACAACGGCAGTAGCATAAATATCATGTATGCGGACACAATGCGCAAGTTGGGTATCTCGGAGAACATGCTCCAGGCCACGAGGACAACTTTCCATGGCATTGTGCCCGGCATTTCTTGCGAGCCCATAGGCAAGGTCCGGGTCGACGTCTTGTTCGACACGAGGGATAATTGCCGAACTGAAAATCTGGAGTTCGAAGTGGTGAACTTAGAAAGCGCGTATCATGCGTTGCTCGGAAGGCCAGCGCTGAACAAGTTCATGGCAAGTTGTCATATCAGCTACTTGAAGATGAAATTGCCCGGACCAAACGGAGTGATTACCATTGCTGGGGACTTCCGACGTTCCATGGAGTGTGCGTCGGCCGGATCAAACTTAGTCGAGTCACTTGTGATCGCGCAGGAAAAGAGAAAAATTCAAGAGGTGGCGGCATTGGGTCAGTCCGTGCAGCAGTATATGCCGGTGCTGAGTAACCCGCATGGAACTATCTCTTTCCAGGCCACGAAAGATACCAAGAAGGTTCCCGTTGATGATATGTTCCCAAAGCGCACCGTAACAATTGGTGCCGGGCTAAGTGATAAATAGGAAAGCGAGCTCGTCAGCTTCCTCCGTGAGAATCGGGACATTTTTGCTTGGTCCACACAGGACTTGCAAGGTGTTCCGAGGGAGTTGGCCGAGCACTCTTTGAATGTGAGACCCGGAGCCAAGCCGGTGAAGCAACCTCTCCGCCGCTTCGCCGAAGATAGGAGGAAAGTCATTGGAGATGAGATAGCTCGGTTGCTAGCTACAGGATTTATCATGAAAGTTCTTTACCCGGATTAGCTGTCTAATCCGGTGCTGGTGGAAAAGAAGAAGGATGACCCGAATGTGGCAGTGGTTTGGCGCATGTGTATCGATTACACGAACCTGAACAAGGCGTGTCCGAAAGATCCGTTTCCGCTACCAAGAATAGATCAGGTCATAGACTCAACTGTTGGATGTGAATTGTTGTCATTCATTGATGCTTATTCCGGTTTCCACCAGATACCTCTGAATCCGGATGATCAAATAAAGACTGCGTTTATTACCCCGTATGGGGCTTATTGCTATCGCACTATGCTGTTTGGTTTACGTAATGCAGGGGCAACGTACCAGAGGTGTATGCAAAAATGTTTGCACGACCAAATAGGTCAAAATGTACAGGTGTACGTGGATGATGTGGTTATCAAGACCAAGGAAAGCAAAACGCTCCTTGACGATATCAGGCAAACGTTTGCAAACCTAAGAAGGTTCCGGATGAAACTTAACCCGGAAAAATGCACTTTTGGTGTCCCGGCTAGAAAATTGCTCGGTTTTCTTGTCTCCAGCCGAGGTATCGAGGTTAATCCTACTAAAATCCGGGCCATCAAACGAATGGAACTGCCGAAGTGTCTTAATGATGTCCAGAAGTTCATAGGTTGCCTGGCCTCGTTAAGTCGGTTTGTATGTCGGTTGGGAGAAAAGGCTTTGCCTCTTTACCAACTCATGAAAAAGTCGGATAAGTTCATTTGGACACCGCAGGCCGATGAAGCCTTTGCCCACCTAAAGAAAATGTTAGCCACGGCACCAGTACTAGCCTCACCACTATCAAGGGAGCCAATGTTGCTCTATATAGCCGCAACCAACCGAGTTGTAAGTGCAGTGATAGTGGTGGAGCGCGATGAGGAAGGTAAGTCGGTGCAAAGGCCGGTGTATTATTTGAGTGAAGTGTTGTTAGCCTCAAAGAAGAACTATCCACATTATCAGAAAGTGGCATATGGCGTGTACATGGCTGCCAAGAAACTGAAGCACTACTTTGAGGAGCATCCCATCCGGGTCATATGTGAGGCCCCCATATCCGAGATAATGTGTAACAAGGATGCAAGCGGCAGAATTGCAAAATGGGCAATTGAGCTAGCTCCTTATGCTCCGCAATATGACAGGCGAGAAGCCATCAAATCTCAAGCTGTGACGGACTTTTTCGTGGATTGGGCCGAGGTGCAGTACGAACCACCGCTTCCTGATCCGAACTATTGGCGAATGCACTTTGACGGATCAAAGACCAAAACCGGGCTAGGTGCCGGAGTTGTACTCACGTCGCCGAAGAAGGACCAGTTGAGATATGTGCTGCAGATCCACTTCACCGCATCAAACAATGTCGCTGAGTATGAAACACTTGTGCATGGGCTCAAGGTAGCAAAAGAAATTGGTATACGTCGGATCATATGCTTTCGCGACTCGGATTTGGTGGTGCAGCAAGTGTCCGGAGTGTGGGACGCCCTTGATCCAAACATGGCACTATACAGATTTCATGTGCAGAAGATTTCTGGTTACTTTGAGGGATGCGAATTTCATCACGTACCCCGGGTGGAAAATGAGGCTGCCGACATGCTGTCGAAGCTCGGGTCAACCAGACAAGCAATTCCACCGGGTGTAGCATTAGAGCACCTCAGGAAATCATCCATCAGGCCATCCCCATCATCCGAGTCAATCTACGTCCCGGAGGACACAGAATCCGGAACTGTGCCCATGGACGTTGACACAGGAAGTGGTGCGCAAAACCCGGGGACTGCTTCGGCAAACCCGGGGACTGCTTCGCAAGACCCGGGGACTGCTCAGCATGGTCCGGTTGAAGTTATGCCAGTGGATCAGATGGAGATAGACGAGGCCGTGTTCCCCGTGCGGCCAATACCGGCTTGGGCACTGCATATATTTCAATTCCTGAAGGATGGAACGTTGCCCACTAAGGAGGTGTTGTCCAGGCAAACACAGAGGAGGGCAAAGGCCTACACGATCATCAATTCCGAGTTATACAAAAGAAGTCTGACCAATGTCCTCCAGCGGTGTGTTGACCCGGAAGAAGGGCTTAAAATCATCCGAGATATACATCAGGGGGAATGCGGGCATCACGCCTCATCCCGAGCCTTGGTAGCAAAAGCTTTCCGACACAGATTCTACTGGCCAGGTGCCTTAGAGCAAGCAGAAGATCTGGTGAGAAAATGTAATGGTTGTCAGAAGTACGCTACCAAGACACATATGCCAATGTCGGAACTCAAGACCATCCCAATCACTTGGCCATTTGCCGTATGGTGCTTGGATATGGTTGGCCTGTTCAAACCAGCAAGGGGAAATATGACTCACATTCTGGTAATGGTGGACAAGTTTACGAAGTGGATTGAGGTAAAGCCTATAAGAAAATGTGATGGAGCTACGGCCGTAACATTTTTAAAAGATATCATCTTGAGGTACGGTTATCCTCACAGTATCATAACTAACAATGGCACAAATTTTGCGGAAGGAGCGTTTGCTCGTTTCTGCCAGGATAAGAGGATCTGGCTGGACGTAGCCTCGGTAGCTCACCCTGCATCGAACGGGCAAGTGGAAAGATCCAACGGATTAGTATTATCCGGGATAAAACCCCGACTCATTGAGCCGCTGCAAAGATCAGCAGGGTGCTGGATAGAAGAGCTACCAGCGGTACTGTGGAGTTTAAGAACAACTCCGAATCTATCAACAGGCTATACGCCGTTCTTTCTGGTATATGGGGCAGAAGCTGTATTACCAGCCGACATAGAGCATGATTCGCCTAGGGTCACCCAATACACAGAAGCCGAAGTGCAAGAAGCCCGGCAAAATGATGTTGATCTGCTGGAAGAAGCGAGAGAACTGGCACTGTCCAGATCCGCCATATATCAGCAAAATCTCCGATCTATCATAGCCGGAAAGTGTGCCCCCGAGTCTTTCGGGAAGGCGATCTGGTGCTCCGGTTGGTACAACGTACTACTGGAATGCATAAATTATCCCCCCCATGGGAAGGGCCATTCATCGTGAGCAAAGCATTGCACAACGATTCTTACTATCTTATAGATGCAAAGCCATAGGAAAAGAACAAGGCGGACATGTCCGGAGAGGAATCTAAGCGACCATGGAATATAGCTCTACTTCGTCCTTTCTACACTTAACTAAAGAGTGTATGTATCCGAGTTATCTCATATGTCGGTATGTATGTCGGCAATGAGCTTATCAATGAAATGTTGGCACCTCGAGCAGTAACTCGGGGACTGCCTTAATAATGTTTGTTATTTTCTACGCGTCAGCTGGAGTAAGTTATTTTACTTAACTCGGATTAGTAGTGTGTGAGCACCAAAAACCCAACTCTTTGACTTGCTACTGTCCAACAAGAATTGGCTTCATGGCAAGCAAGAGAACAAGTTTGGAATTGCGTAGCACATGAAAAACGACTAAGGAAAAGAATTTATTCGAGCTGACGTTTGTGTTTCGGACTAACCCCGTATTCATTTTCAAATTGTTATACAGTTTTATTTATGAGCTAAGTCTAAAAGTTTCCCAGTATTGTTAAGACAATTTTTCAAGCTTGGATTCGTAAGTTGTAAAACCGAATCAAGGTAGACACGATCCGAGCCAAAAGATTGAACGAACAAGAAAAAGAAACTCGGGGACTATGCCCAAGTTAATCCGGCATAAGTACTCAGTAGCAAAATATCACATGTGTTTGGAATACAATTCCACCCGGCATACCGGGGATCTCATAAATTTTCAAGTGTTTTTACTTAAGGAGCAGCGGGAGGAAGTTCGGCATCATCGTCGCCCTCTTCGATATCCGAGGCAGTGTCCTCTTCGTCTTCACCCGAGTCATCTTCAACGTTCTCAACTTCCTCTTCGCCTGCGACTTCGAGGAAGCTCGGACCCTCGGTCCATTCGTGAATGGGGGCATATTCGATGAGGCTGTGGGCACAAGCCTGGCGCCGAGCTACCTACTCCGGGTCATCTGTCCATTTGGATCCGGTGCGCAGGCGTGTGAGGAGGCTGAGATCTATCTTCTCATACCACGTCAGAATGTGGTGAAGGATGGTATCGGCTGCAGCACGTCCAGTAGACTCTCGGCAGAGGTCGAGCTGGGTCTCGATTTCTGAAAGCTTTTCAGCGAGCTGTGTGACTCTCTCCGGAGCATCATCGGCGGGCCAGAAGGCGTTGAAGACTCGGACTGAAACATCGAGGAGATCCTTGTCGTAGTTCTTAATGATTTCCACGCGAGACGACAGGCTGACCAACAGGTCCTCCATGTCGAAGGGAATGCTCTCACCCTCAGGAGCGACCGGAGTACCCCTTTCTCGGCGGAAATTGGCAACAGCAGCACTTGCAATAGTGGTACCCTCTGGAAAGTGGCCTGAGAAAGAAGGCAAAGGACAAAGTTGAGAAAACAAGGCATATGAAGTAACCCAGAGAAATAAGGCGGATAAAGGAAAAGAAATTACGTGAGTTGTGACTGTGAATCCGGGTCAATTCCTTGGTGCAAGCATCACGCCTCTTCCGAAGCTGCTCGAGCTCAGCATTTTCCGACTCAAGTTTGACCTCGGCTTCCTGAAGAAGCTCACGGTCCTTAGCATTTTGGAGCTTGAGGCGCTCACGTTCTTCGGTGTAGTCCTGGCCAGCCTTTTTTAGCTCGGTTTGGTGTTGCGCCTTCATTTTAGCCATCTCAGCCTTGAGCTTGGCTATCTCATCGTCTTTGGTCCGGAGGAGGGCAAGCTCGTCATCTTTCTTCTTTAGTTCGGCTTGGTGCTGCCCTGCTTGTTCGAGAAAATGTAGCATCACGTCAGGCACAGGCACACTATCTTCAAGCGATGCTGAAATAGTGCGTTGGCCCGGCAGTGCCGAGGAATGAATGTTTGTCGAGCCAAGGAGGAAAGCCGGTGGAAACCACGGTGAAGACAGACAAGAAGGACGTACCCTTGATCTGCTCCAAGTTCTTTCGCATTATCTTGTTTTCAGCTTCCACCCCAGCTGCGGAAACGGAACAATCAGATTGGTTCGGCAAGCGAAGTTGAAGAAAATTGAGGAAAGGATAAGGAAGAAATTTACCCCTTTTCTCGTTCTCCGCGATGAGTGCAGCCTGTTTTGCGCGAAGATTCTTGTGCGTATCCAGCAAGCGTTGGAATTAAGCACTCCGGCGATTGGTGGTCACCTAAAAGAGATACAGAAACTTAAGTCAGCCTAGTGTATATTCGAAGCGTACTAAAAATCCGGGCCAAGTGAAACTTAACCCGGCTCTAGGTGTGTGCATGTTCGAAGTGTACTAAAATCCGGGCCAAGTGGAACTTAACCCGGCTCTAGGTGTGTGCATGTTCGAAGTGTACTAAAATCCGGGCCAAGTGGAACTTAACTCGGCTCTAGGTGTGTGCATGTTCGAAGTGTACTAAAATCTGGGCCAAGTGGAACTTAACCCGGCTCTAGGTGTCTGCATGTTCGAAGTGTACTCAAATTCGAGCCAAGTGGAACTTAACCCGGCTCTAGGTGTGTGCATGTTCGAAGTGTACTAAAATCCGGGCCAAGTGGAACTTAACCCGGCTCTAGGTGTGTGCATGTTCGAAGTGTACTAAAATCCGGGCCAAGTGGAACTTAACCCGGCTCTAAGTGTGTGCATGTTCGAAGTGTACTAAAATCCGGCCAAGTGGAACTTAACCCGGCTCTAGGTGTGTGCATGTTCGAAGTGTACAAGATCCGGGCCAAGTGGAACTTAACCCGGCTCTAGGTGTGTGCATATTCAAAGTGTACTAAAATCCGGGCCAAGTGGAACTTAACCCGGCTCTAGGTGTGTGCATGTTCGAAGTTCTCACGGAGCTACGTTAGTGTTCTAAAAGAGCATCCGACCGAGTAACAAGTCACTCCCCCGGAGGCTTGGGGACTAATGGTTATCATCTACAACTTGTCAAGGAGAAGTAACGTACCTCCATCATTCGCCCAGCGAGATTAATAGCTTTTGCGGCCGTGTTCATCTGAGCGGAAAACTCGGCAGGACCGAACTTTTCCGGGAGATCAAATTCCTGGACTACCTCGGTCTTGTTCCAATTCATAACAAATTCCATCAGGCTCGGAGGGTACCGTTCACCCGTGGGCATATGGGGCGTCACCAAGCCCTTTGCATGTGCTTCCTTCCTCTCCACCAAGGCAAGGGCGGGGCTGGTGTGCAGAACCAACCGCTGGGCTTCGGTTGGCTCGGCAGGCGCGTCCTTTGCCGCTGATGTCTTCTTGGGGAGCATTGACACAAGGGTGCGCTGCCCAGACTCGCCGGCAGTGGGCTTGGTAGCGTCTGGAGCTTTCTTGCCTTTGGCTTGCTGGGTAGAGGAAGCTGTAGCAGCGGTTTTCCCCTGCCGAGGTTGAGAGGACTCGGAAGATGCAGAGGAACTAGGTGTTGGTACTCTCGCGGCTGGGCTTGGTGCCGACGCTGAAGTTTTCATTGCCGGAGTTGATGTTGATGCCGAGGTTGGAGTTGGTGCTGGTCTGCTTGCTGGTACGGGAATTGGTGCTGGGGCCGAAGTAGCCTCAGTGGCTGCTGGTTGAGGTGTTGTCAAGGCGGTGGATGTCGTTGCTCCGGCTAGGCCGGTCTCCCCTACTCCAAGGTTACCCTCCTCTTGCCGAGGTGGAGCTGAACCCGGAGCGGCCGCAGAACCCTCTGGGATAGGGCTCAGCGGGCGTGACTCGTCGTCACGACGGGGAGAAGGGCTAGGTCGGAGAGGGGAAGAGATGCTAGATCCACTTTGAGGGACCTCCACCGGAGCCCTGTGAAATCAAATAACGTCAGAAGAAAAATTACGACGAAGTAAGGAAGAACGAGTTACAGAAGAAAGAAGGACTTACGCATCCGAGGTTTCGACCGCTTTGGGTTTCCGAGCCCTTCATGCTGGGGCCTTGCCTGCTGGTTTGGGGGCAGTTTTGTCCCCGGACTTCTTTCACCTTTTAACGGGCTGAGAGGGTCTGGAGGAAGAACTCGAAGAAGCCCCACGTTTCTTCTTCGTTGCCACCGGAATAGGCTCGCCCGTAGCGAGAGGGAATCCTCGTGAATATGACCGCCGAGGTGAGCTGATGGCGGAAAAGCAAAAGAAAGGGGGACAGCCTCAAAAGGTTCAATCACCTCGATTTCCGAGTCATCTTCATCATCGGGCCAATCTCTAATAGAAGAGGATTTACCCGTGGGTCATTTCATGGCGTCGGTCATAGGGAGGAACATCTCCTGGTCCGGCTCTTCTTCATCCGGAGTCTCCCGGTCCGGCGCCCACTTAAGGGACGGATCGGTGCCGTCCTCAAGGGTCTGCTGAAGGAATTGCTGAGGAAAAGAGCGAACAAAAGAGTCAAAAATTGCAACAATAACTGACATGTAATTAGTCCGGGTTAAGTTTGTGGCATGAAACTTACCATGGGAGGAAGCCGGTCACGGCAGAAATGCTCAATCCCCCAAGACCAATCAGTGGAAAAGTCCTTGTGAGTGGTGAAGAGAGCCTTAACCCGGCGATAAATCTCCGAGTTGGTCAGCTCGAAGGATGAGGTCCGGTTAGGATCGTGGCCGTAGCTCATGTGGCACACCTTGTGGGTGCGCTTCTGGAGGGGTGAGATTCGGTTACGCACAAAGGTGATCATGGCATCCTCGTTGCATAGCCCGAGCCCCTTCAGTTCCGCGAACCTTTTGCTCACTTGATTGGCCAAGGTTGTGGGCTTCTTGGGGATCACATCCAACATGTCCGGGTTAGGTGGACGCGGAGTGTAGGGAAGCAACCGGATCAAGTCTTCGGAGCCCGCATTCCGGACATAGAAGAAGGTCCGGGCCCATCCTTCGCAGGACTCTAGCCCGGTGACCCGGGGAAAAACAGAAAATCGCCGGGGTGAAATGGAGGCCGCTCCAAATTGAGTGAGCCGCTTGTCCTCCGGATCAGCGTGGATGTTGGGAATGACATTGCGACGAAAGCCAAAGAACCAGATCCATAGCTCTTTCGTGGGCCATAGTCCGGCGTAGCCTTCGATCGTAGAAGCAAAGGCAGAAAGAGAGGTGATGGCGTTGGCTGGAAGGTGGTGTGGCTGGAGTTGGTACGTACCGAGCCAGTCCCGGAAAAAATCACTCACCGGCAAGCCGAAGCCCCGTTGGAAATGGGACAGAAACACGACGAACTCGCCCGGATTGGGTGAGGGGGCCAGTTTGTTGGAAGGAAGACACGCGGCGACGCCGGCAGGGATGCGGCTGGTCCAGTAGAGCCAGTCCAGGTCATCCTGGCAGACCCAGTAGCCGACCCACGCGCCGTGGTCCGCCGCCGCGGCGTCTTCTTCCATCTCCTGCTCAGCAACAATGAGTTCCTCTTCAGTCATCTGGTCCTCGAGGCCCTCGCTGGCACTGGAGGCGGCAGGGGACAGTGGCCGGGACTGGCGCGGACCCGTGGCGAGAAATTCGCGTCGCGGTGTGTTGGAGATATGCCCAAGAGGCAATAATAAAATGGTTATTATTATATCTTTATGTTTATGATAAATGTTTACATCCCATGCTATAATTGTATTAACCGGAAACATTGATACATGTGTGTTTTGTAAACATATGAGAGTCCCTAGTAAGCCTCTTGTTGAACTAGCTTGTTGATTAATTGATGATCATGGTTTCCTGATCATGGACATTAGGATGTGATTAATAACGAGGTTATATCATTAGGAGAATGATGTGATGGACACACACCCATAGTAAGCGTAGCATAAGATCAAGTCATTAAGTTCGTATTGCTGTAAGCTTTCAAATACATAGTAACCTAATCCTTCGACCATGAGGTTATGTTAATCACCATCACCGGATGGATACTTTGATGACATCAAACATCGCTTCGTAACTGGTTGGTCATAAAGGTGTCATTGGGTATTCTGAAAGTATGTGTTGAAGCGCATGGACCAAGATTGGGATTTGTCCATCCATATGACAGATAGATATGCTCTAGGCCCTCTCGGTGGAATGTCATCTAGTTAGCTTGCAAGCATGTGACTGGGTCACAAGGGATGCCATATCACGAAACGAGTAAAGAGTACTTATCAGTAACGAGGTAGAACTAGGTATGGAGATGCTGACGATCAAACCTCGGATAAGTATAGTATCGCGTGACAAAGGGAATTGGTTTCGTATGTAAATGGTTCAATCGATCACGAAGTCATCGTTGAGTATGTGGGAGCCATTATGGATCTCCAGGTCCCGCTGATGGTTATTGATAGGAGATGTGTCTCTGTCATGTCTACATATTCACGAACCGTAGGGTGACACACTTAAGGTTCGAAGTTGTTTTAAGTAGATATGGAATGTGCGTTGGAGACCGAATGTTGTTCGGAGTCTCGGAATGGATCCGGGACATCACGAGGAGATCCGGAATGGTCCGGAGAATAAGATTCATATATTGGGGATCATTTTCTAAGTTAGGAAATGTTCCGGAGTGTTTGTATGGAGATTCTAAAAGGTTTCGGAATGTTCTGGAAGGTTCTAGAGGATTTCTTGGAGTTTGCTTGAAAACCAAGAAAGGGTCAAACGAAACCTAGTGGGGCAAGACACGGATTCGTGGGGGAGGAGGACTCCTCCCCCCTTCCCACCGCCGGCCATAGGAAGGGAGTCCTACTAGGACTCCCCCTCCCCAGGCGCGCCTCCCCCCCTTAAATAGAAGGGTAGGGGCGCCCCCTCTTGGCCCTCTCCTATAACACCCAATCTCTGCCGCCTCTCTCCTCCACCTTTCTTCTGCACAGGCATAGGCGAAGCCCTGCAGAATTCTCTACTCCACCACCACCAACACGCCGTCGTGCTGCTGGGATTCCGTGGAGAAGATCTACTACCTCCGCTGCTCGCTGGAACGGGGAGAGGAAGGTCTGCTTCGACTCCGCACGTGTGACCGACTGCGGAAGCGCTGCCGAATCGCGGCGCCGGAAGGATCGTCCACTTGACCGACTGCGGAAGCGCTGCTGGAACGCGACGCCGGAAGGATCGTCCACACGATCTTGAGATCGGCAAGTGATCGACTACATCAACCACGAGATCTAATCTCGTTAACGCTTTCGGATCTACGAGGGTTAGTTCCTTTCCATCTCGTTGCACATGTCTAATAGATTAGATCTTAGCTTTTATCTAGATTAGATCTGGGTTTTGTTCGTTCTTGCGGTAGAATTTTTTTGTTTTCCATGCTACTAACCCATCAGTGGTATCAGAGCCGTATCTATGCGTAGATCTGTTGCACGAGTAGAACACAATGTTTTTGTGGGCGTTGATGTTTTTGTTGTCGGTGTCTTAGCGTGTACTTTGCATCTTGCGGCATGATGGGATGAAGCGGCTCGGGCTAACATTACATGTCATCGCACATGAGACTTGCTCCACGCTTGACGTGCAACTTGCTTTGCACAAGTGGCTTTGCGGGTGTCTGTCTCTCCCACCATAGTTAAGATTCAATTTACAATGAGAATCTGACAACACTTGTATCAACGTTGTGGTCCTTGTTCGTAGGTAAGATTGGTCTTATGCGAAAGCCCCAAACCACGTAAAACATGCAAAGAAAATTAGAGGCGTCTAACTTGTTTTTGCAGGGGTTTTATGATGTGATATGGCCATCATGTGATTGTGATTGTATTTGATGTATGCAATGATCCTTGTTGCAATATGGCAACCGGCAGGAGCCTAATGGTTGTCTTTAATTCTGTTAAGACCTGCGTGTCTATTCATCTTGTAATAGCTTTATTCCAAGTAGTTCTAATAGTTGCTGGTGATGATGGACAACCATGAAGCGGCGCCACTGACCTTGACGCAATGCTGGTGATGATGGAGATCATGTTCGTGCTTTGGAGATGGAGATCAAAGGCGCAAGAAGAAAAGGCCATATCATATCACACTAATTATGAATTGCCTGTGATGTTAATCCTTTATGCATCTTGTATTGCTTAGATCGCGACGGTAGCATTATAAGATGATCCCTCTCACTAAATATCAAGTAATAAAGTGTTCACCCTTAGTTGGCACCGTTGCTAAGACTCGTCGTTTCGAAGCATCTCGTGATGATCGGGTGTGATAGACTCTACGTGTGCATACAAAGGGTGCAAGCCAGATTTGCACATGCGGAAACTAAGGTTAACCTTGACGAGCCTAGCATGTACAGACATGGTCTCGGAACACGGAATACCGAAAGGTAAAGCATGAGTCATATGGATGATATGATGAACATGTTGATTGTTCGCCTTTAAAACTACATCATCTCACGTGATGATCGGACTTGGTGTAGTGGATTTGGTTCGTGTAATCACTAAAACAACTCGAGGGATGTTGTTTTTGAGTGGGAGTTCATTTGTAATTTGGATTAGTCGAACTCAATTTATCATAAACACAATCAAAGTGAATTTGCATAGTTTGTTGTAGTCATTGGCATCCGTGCACCACCTTACGCTTAGTTATAGTTGAGATAGTGGAACTGTAGAAATTCTGGATATTTACTTTACGAACTGGTATCGTATTGTTTTGAATGTCAAGTCCTATTGCAAACTTTCAGCAAACTCTATTTACTCCATGAAGTTTAACAAGTAGTATTAAATCAAGAGTAAGAATTCCAATGTTAGTATCTAAAGTATCATGTTTGCCTCCATGATTCTTGATACTCAAAAGATTGTTTTTAATATCAAGTTTATCTAAGAGCTGAAAGCAATGTTTCAGAAACCATCATATGTGAAAGGTATTGCGATATCTAAAACAATGTGTTGGTTACAACATGATAGAGTATACGTCCTCATATTTGATGAGAATTTGTGAAGGTTGGAGACGCTAGTCGTCCTAATCCTCCAAAAGGTTTTGAAAAAGAAACATTATACTCGCAATTCACCTTTATAGCTATAGCAGCTTGATCATGAAAGTTGTCATGATAAGGATGAATATAAGATGTAAGTAAAATGTTTACTACACTAAAAGATTGCTAAAGAATGGAATTTTGAAAGAATGCCAAACATTTGATGAAGGTAATCCACTTCAAAGTGTAAGTCCAAAGGTATTGGTATTTGACTATACACACTTTGTACTATGTGTCATGTGAATGACACCACTATTGATGTTGATAGATTCTTTAAAAAAAGGAATTGCTGAAAGAGAATCTATAAAATATTTGGCAGAAAATAAAAGGTTGGAGATGTCCAACTTAGGCATATAGAAGATATACATGTTATGGTTGTATTCCTTGCTTGTTAAACAATGTGGTTCTCCGGTATTGGATACCGAATTGGTTGGTATGAAGTGTCATACAGGACAACACAATTCATGAACTGCAATGGCCTAAGTAACTAGCAAGAGAATATGTGATGATGTTCATCAAAAACAAACAAAGGGTTGTTGTGTTGCTCGTTAACATCAAAGCTTGCCTTCAAGAATTGCTTCAATAATTGTTATTTTGATCAGGTATTATGACAACAAAAGGTTGTTCAAATAATTACCGTATTCCATAATAGATGGATGATATACAAGTCTGGTTGGAGAAATAACGACCATAAAACTAATGCTAAAATGTCGCAAGACAAATGATTGAAAGATCACTTGCGAAGTGACATCGTCATTTAAATTATATTGAAAGGAATACATGAAGAAACTCCATGTTGATGGATTTTTGGAGTCTTTGATTTTGATCAAATGACGCTTGTGATACTTTCCTAGAGATAATTAAAACTCCGTTCGTAGGCCAAAAGAGGAACGGACGACTAACTAATTGGAATTTGTACATATTGATGTATATAGTCCATTATGTATAGTCGTGGGCGATGGATTTCAACTTCATATGCTTTCTCCGAAGATTTAAGTGAGTATATGTAAATACTTACTCAATAAGGAAGAAGTATGAAACATTTGAAAAATGTTCAAAAACTTTCAAGATGAAGTGGAAAATCATTGTAACAAGAAAATAAAAGAGTTTATGATTGGATCATAAAGAAAGATGTTTGAGTTACAAGTTTAGCAAAACACCTAAGATTTGAGGAATCGTTCCATGGATTTGCATTTCCCAAACCACCATAGAAGTATGGAGTGTTCGAGATATATAATGAAACCTTCTTTTACATGGTAAGATCAAAGGTGTCATTTATAAAACTGCCATTATATTTTTAAAGATTAAAGCTTTATTGACTACCGGTTTTACACTGAAAAGAGCTCCATCGTGATCCGTTGAAATGACACCATATGAGTTATGGTTTGGGATAAAACCCGAATTGTCTTTTCTTAAATTTTGGTATGCTATGCATAAGTAAAATGTTTACAACCAAAGTCGGATAAGCACGTCTTTGTAGGTTATTCCAAAGAATTTGTTGGGAATTTCTCCACAACACCGAGGACAAAAGAGTTTGTTACTTGGAACGTCAAGTTTCTTGTGAAGGAATTTTTCGTGAAAAGTTAAGTGGGAGGACAATAGAACTTTGATAAGGTTGTTGAACCTTAGCTATATGTGCTAAGTAGCACAGCGCCGGAAAGTGTCCCGGTGACGGCCACAATGCTCATGGCTCTCGTGATTACAAAAGGTGTGATCTCGGAGATTAGAGTTCCTATAGAACCGTGTGGGTCGGTAAGAATCAAATAGTAAGATTTGATAAAGCAAGTTGTTATTGTTTTGACAATGATGAACCGACTACATGCAAAGAAGCGATGATGGGCCCTGACTCCATAAAATGACTAGAAGTCATGGAATCCGTGATAGCATCCATACACGAGAAATCAAGTTTCTGAACTTTGAAGACCCTCCGGAAAGGCGTAAAGCCTATCGGTCGTGTTTGGATCTATAAAGAAATAGACATGGATGTTTCAAATCTATGAAATAGTCGACATGTCGGAAAGAGTTTACGACAATGTTCAAGGAATTGACTATGATAAGATTTGATCTTTCATAGCAATATTTAGTCTGGACGGATTAATGTAGCAACCACTACATATATTTTGGTATATGGTAGTTGAACAAACAAAACAAGTTCTTCTAATAGAATGGTTACCTATGACGTGTACATGACACGATCCAAAGGGTTTTGTTAAATCAAAGGATGCTAAAAGAGTATGCAAAACTTCAATGGTTGAAGTGAGCATCGCGGAGTTGGAATCTTCACCGTGATGAAACTGTTAAAAGGTTTAATTTCATCAGAGACGATGAAGATGCTTGCATTTGCAAGAAATTAAGTGGGAGCGCTGAGACATATTTCTAATACATTATGTAGAGGACATATTGTTGATTGGAAATGATGTATCTTGTATTGACACAGGTTAAGAATTTCATTTCGATGAAAGACTTAGGCATAACTCAAGAATTAGGCATCAATGTCTATATGAATAGATAGAGGCGCTAATATGGTTTTGCCAAATGTACATAGATAAGATGTTGAATGAGTGCAATATGGAAACAACAAGAAAGGTTCTTGACGCACGGAAAGGACTAAATCAAGATTCAAGTGTGTTGACACGAGATTCAAGTGTTTTGACACTTGGTGAAATCACAAGAATATTTTGATCAATCATTCTTTGAGATGTACACATCCAGATATGTCCTATGCTCTAAATGGTATGAGCATATACCAGAATGATTCATAAGATGATCATTGGACAATAGTAAAGATATTCTTATGAGCTTTGGAAGAACTAAGAATATACCATGTATAAGTGACAAATAGTTAAAGGTAGTTCATTGTAAAGCGTTACATTGATACTAATTTTTGTCACAAGATACAAATTAAATTTATCTCAATTTAAACTATGGGTAGCAGCAAAGGAGGGCATTTGTGTTAAGTAGTTTGTTATCAAACTAGGTGTGGTTCAAAGTGGGCTAATACTATAAAGATACATTGTATGACAATTGTATCAACATGATTTAATCCCAAGGAACTAAAGGTCTCACCAAAGACCAAATTTATACAATGCCATCTCATTGGAGAATGATTAATGCGTAGAGACGCAAGGACATGCAAATACACACGAACCTGGAAGTGTCAGATCCGAAGATTATGTTTACCACTAGCAAATAGTGTCTATACAACACCAGAAAGCCATAGGTGTTGAATGCACAAGTTTTTAACTAGATTATTGACTCTAGTGCAAGTGGGAGACTGTTGGAGATATGCCCAAGAGGCAATAATAAAATGGTTATTATTATATCTTTATGTTTATGATAAATGTTTACATCCCATGCTATAATTGTATTAACCGGAAACATTGATACATGTGTGTTTTGTAAACATATGAGAGTCCCTAGTAAGCCTCTTGTTGAACTAGCTTGTTGATTAATTGATGATCATGGTTTCCTGATCATGGACATTAGGATGTGATTAATAACGAGGTTATATCATTAGGAGAATGATGTGATGGACACACACCCATAGTAAGCGTAACATAAGATCAAGTCATTAAGTTCGTATTGCTGTAAGCTTTCAAATACATAGTAACCTAATCCTTCGACCATGAGGTTATGTTAATCACCATCACCGGATGGATACTTTGATGACATCAAACATCGCTTCGTAACTGGGTGGTCATAAAGGTGTCATTGGGTATTCTGAAAGTATGTGTTGAAGCGCATGGACCAAGATTGGGATTTGTCCATCCATATGACGGATAGATATGCTCTGGGCCCTCTCGGTGGAATGTCATCTAGTTAGCTTGCAAGCATGTGACTGGGTCACAAGGGATGACATATCATGGAACGAGTAAAGAGTACTTATCAGTAACGAGGTAGAACTAGGTATGGAGATGCTGACGATCAAACCTCGGATAAGTATAGTATCGCGTGACAAAGGGAATTGGTTTCGTATGTAAATGGTTCAATCGATCACGAAGTCATCGTTGAGTATGTGGGAGCCATTATGGATCTCCAGGTCCCGCTGATGGTTATTGATAGGAGATGTGTCTCTGTCATGTCTACATATTCACGAACCGTAGGGTGACACACTTAAGGTTCGAAGTTGTTTTAAGTAGATATGGAATGTGCGTTGGAGACCGAATGTTGTTCGGAGTCTCGGAATGGATCCGGGACATCACGAGGAGATCCGAAATGGTCCGGAGAATAAGATTCATATATTGGGGATCATTTTCTAAGTTAGGAAATGTTCCGGAGTGTTTGTATGGAGATTCTAAAAGGTTTCGGAATGTTCTGGAAGGTTCTAGAGGATTTCTTGGAGTTTGCTTGAAAACCAAGAAAGGGTCAAAGGAAACCTAGTGGGGCAAGACACGGATTCGTGGGGGAGGAGGACTCCTCCCCCCTTCCCACCGCCGGCCATAGGAAGGGAGTCCTACTAGGACTCCCCCTCCCCAGGCGCGCCTCCCCCCTTAAATAGAAGGGTAGGGGCGCCCCCTCTTGGCCCTCTCCTATAACACCCAATCTCTGCCGCCTCTCTCCTCCACCTTTCTTCTGCACAGGCATAGGCGAAGCCCTGCAGAATTCTCTACTCCACCACCACCAACACGCCGTCGTGCTGCTGGGATTCCGTGGAGAAGATCTACTACCTCCGCTGCTCGCTGGAACGGGGAGAGGAAGGTCTGCTTCGACTCCGCACGTGTGACCGACTGCGGAAGCGCTGCCGAATCGCGGCGCCGGAAGGATCGTCCACTTGACCGACTGCGGAAGCGCTGCTGGAACGCGACGCCGGAAGGATCGTCCACACGATCTTGAGATCGGCAAGTGATCGACTACATCAACCACGAGATCTAATCTCGTTAACGCTTTCGGATCTACGAGGGTTAGTTCCTTTCCATCTCGTTGCACATGTCTAATAGATTAGATCTTGGATTTTATCTAGATTAGATCTGGGTTTTGTTTGTTCTTGCGGTAGAATTTTTTTGTTTTCCATGCTACGAACCCATCACGGTGGCGGCGACGCGGAGGTGCGACGGAGAAGCGCGGCGGCGACGCTGCTAATTGGCGATGTTGGTGGCGGCGCGGTCGCGAGAAAGAGGAAGAAGAATAGCAGCGGGCAGAGGGATGCGGAGGGGGAAAAATCCTAAGGGACGCACCCCTCCGCTATTTAACCACTCCCGTCAGGGGTGAGTAGGATTGCGCCCTGTGGACCGGCCACACGCTGTGGCCGTGTATCACTCGTCCGGACCAATCAGTGAGGAGCCACACGGAGGGCCACAGGGCAGAGGGAGTCCTGTGACGCGACGCGCTGATGCGGTAAACGAGGAGGCAGGCGTGACGTGACCCGCGCACAGTGATAACTGACAATTACTGCGGCGGTTACTGTACCGTCCCTTAAAATAAGACGACATAATGATTACCCTTCACATGGGTTAGCATACGAGAGAAGGAAGCAAGACCCGGATGGAACTGTGGTAACCCGGCCGGCAAGTGAAAACTTGAAATGTGCGAAGGGAACATAAATCCAAGCAGTCCAAGGTACAGAGGTAACTCGGCAATAACGACCGGGGCACAAAATTGAACCTGGTGTGGCCTTAGCGGCCAAGGCAGCTAAGACCGCACCAGCTTCGGGGACTAATGTTGGGGGGATACCCCCGGGTAGGGTCACGCCGGGGTATAAAGGCCGAGTTAGCCGAGGTTCGGCAAGGCCAAAGCAGATGCTGGCCGGGTCACCTCAAGGCAGGCCGAATCACGGGGTAATCCGGACCTAGGGGCGTTCGCCTAACTAGGTCTCATCCGACTTAAGCGGTAAGTCGGAAGTGCATGTTTTACCTGTATGCAGGAAAGGGTGTGGCCGGATGAACCATCATCCGGGTCATGGCAAGCTTCTAGGAGAAGGAAGGAATCTCGCTGGTCAAAAGGAGCCCCGGTACGCACTGCCTGAGCGAAGCGAGCAAGGACAGGACCACCGGGGCGTGGCCGACAAGCGTGACGACGCCCGTGTCGGCTGACGAGGGCGCCGTCAGAGGCTCACGTAGCTAAAGCATGTGTGACGCGGGGGAAAAAGCACCCCGGTCGGCTTACCACTTTGGGAGGAGGCATATTCTTAGGAATATGCCTCCACGTATGCCCTAGGCAGAAACCAAGCCTCCCGTATAAAAGGGGGGCTAGGGCTTCTGTTGAAGGGTTGGTCTCTCTACGATTCTGTTTTGGTCAAGGGTTTCAGGTGAGATCTGTGGGTGAGAGTAAGAGAGCTCCTTCTTCCTCCTCTCGCCAATACAGCTCTAGGAGCACTTGTAACCTTGGAAGTAAATCAATACAAGCTCTTGTGTGGAGAATCACTTCACTATCCCTCCCTGGATTCCCCTAGCGAGTATTAGTCCTCACCTTTAGCCTATACATGGCATCTGCCGTGAGACCACCACGACAGGGAGAGAGACATGGACATTGGCAACGTGAGTGGCGGTGGCGGAAACCCTCTAGGATTCGGAGGAGCTGTTCTAGAGAGAGTCGCCTTAGAAGAGAAGATCTCAGGGCTGAGGCCGATCCACATGCACCCCTGCCAGGCCCACAGGCAGCAACGGGAACAACGGAGGCCTGTAGCCAGGGACACAAGATCGGCAAAACGCCCGCAAGTGTCCTCACAATCTCTGCATACTACCAAACTTAAGCTGTGCTCATAAGGTGTAGAGAAACCTCTCAACTGTACCTATCTATATTTGCTCTGCAACAGAGCATTCTAGAGATTCCTGCCCTTGGCTAGATTTCTTTAGAAACTCAAACTGGCAGGATTTTGTAATTCATTATGTAATCTGTTGTTGAGCAATTATATTTTTGATGCCCCTGCACCATCTTTGCTTAAAAAAAAACTTGAGCTATAATAATTATAGGCACCTGACCTGACCGGCCTCCGTTGCATCATTCTACGATAGCCGCGTGTACGTGGAACAATTATATTCCACTACAAAGATTTACTCCCTCCGGTTCATATTAATGTTTACAAATTTTTTTAGATTTAGTTGAAAACGTTAATATAGACCGGAGAGAGTACAAGCGGAGAAGCTCCTGGCACCATCTTGTGTGCGCAATAGACACACGCGACACGGTAAGCTTCCACTACTATGCCTAGACTACAAGTACTATTTGACGGAATATGTACGTTCCTATTTACTCCAAAGTATACAGCTCTCCTGCGAGCCAAGTATGTGTGTGTCGCGCATGAGTCCAAAATATGGCCCAGGCAGCTGATCATGAAAAGTCTCCTGGCACCATCTTTGGGGGTTCGATCCACTGTCCATCCGTTCATGGATTGTTTTGTTTGGACAAAAAGGCCTCTTGGCACTACTCTCGCGGGAAAAAGACAACTCCTCACCGCATACGATGCAATGCAAACCCACCCTTCCAATGTGCATGGTGACAACACGATGCCGCAGGCTTAGATGTAATTGTACTCCAAAGCAACAAGGTAATTACTCTGGACCATTGCAATGTCTCTGTAAGAGCATACCCACCGTTAGGTCCCGCCACGTCGGACACGGCGAGCCGGTCCTAGTTGGCAGCGAGACTGTGCATGATCCGCGGGCTTAATGACCAGGAATCTGCAGCGATACATTACTGACTTGTCCCATCGCCAACGACGCGTGCCGACAGGCTCCCGACGTGGGTGTAATGCCGCTCCACCAACCACCCGTCGATCGATAATAAAACCCTAACACATACACTGCCGCTCCATCGAAACCACCCACATCGCTCATGGCAGTCTCCTACGACACCGTCTCGTCGGCTACCGACGCACTCGCGCAATGGTGGTCCATAGAGGACAGCGATGCCATTGTCGACCTCGTCGATGCGCCAGAAGCGCCGCCATCACCCTCACTAGTAGTGTCGTCCAAGTCGGAGCCGGAGGATGACAACTTCGATGAGGCTTGGGGCGACGACGGCGACCTCGACTTCAGCGTCTTCGACAACTAGTAGAGTAGGGTTTCTCCCATGGCGGTCATCTTTTGGTTTAATTTCCATTTAAAGTCATGCAAACTATTTATAAACTGTGGATGAATAATTACTTAATTAGGGCTATCTAGTATATATGTTTTCTGTTTTGTTTACAAATTTCTGTTTGGGACTCGGCGTTTGGGATGCGCAGCCGTGGAATGGCCCTCCCTCGATTTAGGATATCATCACTGTTGACGTCCCTAATAGCGTTGTACTCACATGGCTGCCGGCGATGATCATTTGAGAGCGCCCGGTGGGGATTGCCCTAGATTTCCATCGGCAAGAAGAACACAGATACCCGGTGCGTGCAATGCAAGTGCACGGTGTATGTGCCAAAGCTGTACCATCGCACTAGTTGTTACCCGGCCCGTCACGACCAGGTAAATAGTACTAAGTTTTCACTAGCAGGGAACAGCAGCACAGGCGCCCAGCCCCAAAATCCACCAAAAAGATCGCCACAGTCCACATGGAGGCCAGGCTTGTCTCGTATAGCAGCCGGGCAGGCCAGGCCAGGCCAGGGGAACAGCAGCAGCTGGCCAGGCTTTCCTGCGCCATCCCATCCAACGCCGATCCTCTCCATGAATGCTCTCATCACTAAATCTTCGGCCTCTCGCCATGATTGCGTTGTCCATGCATGGCTGTGTGTGTGACCAGTACCGCCTGCATATGCTGCCACGGCCAGAATACACTGTCCATCTAAGAGAGAAACTGAGAAATTACTGCCACGTACGTACAGCACAGCAGGCAGGCTGGAGAGGCGACTGTTTGAAATCCATCCACTGGTTTTCAAAAATCGTGGCGCACGCAGAGCGATCTGTGGCGGCGCCTAGTGCGACCGGTACGTGCATGTGCGCTGGGTCAAACTCGCATCGGACAAGCAAGAAAGACAATGTGGCAGCCCAAGATATGAGCTGAGAGTGCATGCCTGCATGCATGGGTGCCCCGGCCGCCGGCCATGCACGGGCAGCGAGCCCTGGCGGCTTGCGCGCGCGCAGCGTCGCTGCCGCTAGCTGCGAGAGCGCCTGATGCGTGGTCATAGCCGGCGCGGCGTCCGACGGGCGAGGCTGCAGGCTCATGATGGACGCGAGGCTCACCGGCGGTGTCCCATCGGTCCCGTCCCGTGCTGACCCTGCTGCCATATGGTGGTATGCCGACGTACGCGCGACGCCGCGCCGTCGGTTCGTGTGGAGCTAGCTAGGCAGGCTTTTCAGTTTTCCCGTGCGCTTTTGTGGACTAGCAACTCGACCGGACTAGACAGGCAGAGGGCTGTGTGTGTCGATGCAATGGCGAATGTACGTGTCAATGGTCACCGGCTCGTTTTTGCTGCCGCCCTTTCGCAATCGCAGCATTTTAGTACTGTACCTACAGGCGCGGGCGCGCGGCTACAAGTTTCAGATTGCACGAGGAGAGAAGGGCCGAGACGAGGCTATTTTTTTTTAAAATAATACATTTTTAAATTAATTTCACAAATATTACGAAAAAAATGAAATTTACAGATATAATGCACTGTCTTTTTTGAAAAAACGACATGTCCGAGTCGTTTTTTGAGGAGACGACCAGCGCGGGCCGTCTTTTGAGGCGCCGAACGGGGCGCGGCGGACCCCACCCTGCCGGGGCTGCAGACGGACAGCGCGCGCGTCGTTTTAGGGTAAGACGACGAGACTGCCTCGTCTTTTCGTGCAACGACCGACCGGTGCGTCGTCTTTTGAGACAACGACGAGACCGTGTCGTTTCTCGATGCAACGACCGGCTCCTCCTTATCCCCGCGCCGCGCCCAGCCCAGCCCCGCGCCGACGCATTCTTCTTCCTCCTTCTTCCTCTCTCTCGTGTTCATCTGGCCAGTTCTTCTGCCCACGCGAAGAACACCGATTTGGAGCTCAGTTTTGCACCATTTTCCACCAATATCTGCTGATGAAACACATTAGACAGTTAGTAGAGTCCCAATCTACTAATAGGATAATCTGGTGAGGTGATTTGAGGCATTTTTAGGCGATTTCATGGTGTTCTTGAGGGGCAATGGCTATGGTGGAGGCTGGTGGTGCAGCTTGAGTGGAGACAGCTGTTCTTGAGTGCAGGTTGTCGATCCGTTGAGTGGAGGCAGCTGCACGACAGGATTTCTCACGCTTCAAGGGTAAACCCTAATTTCTTGCTAACTGTAGTCATTTGTGTAGTTTTATTTCATCTGTAGTGTTGGGTGTGGTAGGTTAGCTGCTAGATTATTCGGCTATAGGATTATAATTATATTTGCGGGTTATGCAAGATTATTCGGATATAAGAATATTAGTATATTGTTTTGCTAAAATCTGCCACTGTACGGGCATTTGACAAATTGTGGTATTTTTTTAGGCTAGAAGTTATGTCCAATAATGTAGTGTTTAGGTTCTACTATGGTGACGGTGTCGTCAAAATAAACCAGAATGGAGTTGATTTGAGCGATTTTTGTTGTATTGATGAAACCATCCCCATTATTGAGTTAAAAGATTGGTTATGTGCTCGTTTAGTGCTCCCTCCTACCCATACTGTCGGTGTGCATGTATTATGGACAAAGTTAAGGATTAAACCTGATTTTTTTAGACCGATAGAAGAGCAAGCTAAATGGGTGAAAGCATGTCTGCATAGGGTAGTTAACCCTAGTGTCTTAGTGCTTCCTGTGGCGAAAGAGCCTGTTTATGATCAGGGCCAGAGTAGTCAGACACACCATGCTGGTGGTGGTTATGATCATGAGCAGAGCAGTCAAGCCGAAGACAAAGGTGGTGGTGGCTACTGTGATGACCAGAGCAGTCAAGGCCAAGATGGCGGTGGTGATTACGAACCTGGTCAGAGTAGTTATGCACACAACGATGGAGGTAGTTATGAACCTGGTCAGAGTAGTTTTGCACACACTGGACATGAATCAGCTGAAGGTAGTCAAAGGACAGGAGAAGATATTTTCAGTGGTGAGGTCGATGAGGACGAGATACACGACGGTTGGTTGCAAGATCAGATGGAAGCCGAAGATTCAGAAGGGTACAGTGATAGCTCTTATGATTCCGTTGAGTCTGATCAAGAGGACCAACCTATTCCGGCATCATGGAATCAAGACCACACAGCAGCAATGAATGTGAACGATGGGCATGATTCCTCGTGGCACTATCACGCCAACAACATCTCCATTGGTGCATTATATCCTAGCAAGAGGCATCTACAGGAAGCAATCGTTGAGTGGGCATTGTCCACGCAACGGGTTTTCAAAACAAAGGTGTCATCCCAACAATATTTGACTTTGGTTTGTGAGGTAGCTGGGTGTCCTGCTAGGGTCCATGCCCATGTTCCTCGATATGACACCAACTGGAAGGTTAGCGATGTTGTGCAGCACACATGTCAACTTGACAATGTCCTGCAAGACCATCGTAATCTCACGTCAACCCTCATGGCTAGATTGTTATACACTGAGATAGTGGAGACCAAAGCCATGGTGGTGAAAGCTATCATCAACAAAGTTGTTGTGAGATTTCGCTACAATATATCTTACGGGAAGGCTGGAGGACTAAGCAGAGGGCACTAGAGACAAGATTTGGTTCGTTTCGAGATAGATACGACTGTGTTGTTCGGATGCTCCAGACACTGCAGGCTAGGAATCTAGGCACATACCTCGACATCCAACACTTAACATTGCCTCAAGAACCCAATTTGAGGGTGTTGCATCGAGTGTTCTTCTCATTTGCTATATGCATAGAAGCTTTCACTCACTGTCGACCAGTCATTTGTGTAGATGGAACATTTCTCACTGGCAAGTACAGGGGCCAGATCTTGACTGCCATAGGTCAAGACGGGAACAATCAAGTTGTTCCACTTGCATTTGCTTTCGTGAAGAGCGAGAACACTGAGAGTTGGGTATGGTTTTTTAGGCAGCTGAAGATAGCAGTTGTGAGGGATGTACTGAATGTATGCGTCCTACATGACAGGCATTTGGGTATACTCAGCACGATAAGAAAGCTGACTCAGCCTGCTCTAGATGAACCAACTCCATGGCTAGACATGCAGAGTCGTTGGTGCATGCGGCATCTAGGGGCTAACTTTTTCTCATAGTTCAGGAACAAGGCCCTGATGAACTTATTCAAGAAGCTTTGCAAGAAAAAGCAGGAGTGGAAGTATATCAAGAATTCACAAAAAAACATGTTAGGCAAAGGAGAGCAGCTAGAGCAGCAGCTGTGGCGGCTCATGCGGCCGCGGTAGCTGCACAGACAGTAGCTGGAGCAGCACCACCCGAGGAAGAACCAATTGCTCTTTGCGATTTGCCAGGATTTGACCAACCCGGTACTAGGAGGAGGCCTGGCAGACGGATTAAGAATTTTCAGGAATGGATAGAGCTCGAGCCTGTGGAGAGGAGGTCTCTGTTGTACGACACTCATGGTGCTAGGTTTGGCGTCATGACTACAAATCTTGCCGAAACTTACAACTTCGTCTTGAGAGAAAGCATGGCTCTGCCATTAACAACTATTGTGGAGTGTATTTTCACCGGAACATTGAAGTACTTCAAAGACAGACTTCAGCTTGCTCACATGCATATCATCAACAACCCAAACACGAGGTACTGTTCAAAGATAATGGATTACATGAATGCCAAAATGGAAAAGGCTCGGTCTATGCACGTCGTTGCCATCAGTAATCAAGAATGAAGAGTTGAGGTTCGCCTCCCTTCCAACAAGATCGGATCTGTAGAAGAGGTAAAGACACAAGAGGTGAGGATAGGCAATGAGGCTTGGCCGACGTGTGAGTGTACCTGCAACAAACCTAAGCTGCTGCATCTGCCTTGCTCTCATGTACTTGCTGCGTGCGGGTGGTTAGGTATGGATGCGATATCGTTTGTGTCTCCTTATTTTCTTAAGGAGTCGGTGATCAATACATGGACTGGCGAGATGATGAGATATAGAGCATGGGGCAATTTTAACAAAGTAAACCCCGGTGAAAGGATTTACATCCCAGACCCTGAACTAATAGCGGACAGGCAGAGGAAGGCGACAATGTGTTCGCATCCGTAATGATATGGATGAATCTAAAGCCGGAGGCCCTACCAGACAATGTTTTCTATGTAATCATTTTGGTCATAGAGACACCAATTGCCATATCTTCGGGACTGGAGGAGCGGCTCCTCGTGGACGTGGCAGACGTGGCAGGCGAGGAACAAGAGGCAGGGGAAGAAACTAGAATTTGTAATTCGTATGGAACTATGTTTTAAATTTGTTATTCGTATGGAACTATGTTTTAAATTTGTAATTCGTATGGAACCATGTTCTAAATTTGTAATTCGTATGGAACCATGTTTTAAATTTGTAATTCTTATGGAACCATGTTCTAAATTTGTAATTCTTATGGAACCATGTTCTAAATTTGTAATTCTTATGGAACCATGTTCTAAATTATGCAGATGGCGGGATCTTTGCTTAATGCTGATATTGATAGAAAGCACCGGTCAACTTTATTGGATGCGGCACCAGGGAGCTTGAAGCACCTTATCACTCGCACTCCCATGTCTAACTGGATGATACACCCTTATTGGTTGCAGAGGTATGAGACATTTATTCCTAGTTGGGGTTCAAATATTTGAGGGCCAAAGTAAACAAATTGTAATTCTATCTCGGTATGCAGGTTGAAGTGGGCCGGGCTATTACCACTTGTGCGTCTGGTTGAGGCCACTCATACGCAGGAGATAGAAGGACGACACCATGGATTCCAGACCACGCGCATGGGCTATGATGGGTCGTTGCTCACCTGCTTAGTGGATCGATGGCGGCCCGAGACTCACACTTTCCACTTTCGGTGGGGGGAGATGGCTCCTACACTGCATGATGTCTCGTACTTGCTGGGCCTGCCATTGGCTGGAGTGCCAATAGGCCCGGTGGATGCACCGGCGAATTGGGCCCAAGAAATGGCCCAACAATTCCATGGCATTCGTGAAGGAGTTCCGGAGTTCACATATGAAAATCATGGGCCCAAATTTGATTGGTTGCAGAACTATCAGATTCGTTTGCTACTAAGTATCTTCATATTTCACACACTTATTTTCATATCACACGATGCTATAACTTGTTCTATTAACCAATGCAGATACAGAGGTTCGGGTACCCAGGCGTTCTGATGACTGAGCCACAAATTACGCGCAGCCTTGAGGCGTACTTATTGTGGCTACTTGGGAAGGTGATGTTCACCGAGAACCACGTCTCAACCATCAGTGCACGCTACATCCGCTATGCTAGAGAGATCGCGGAGGCGACGTGCCAGAACGACATCACCCAATGGAGTTGGGGTTCTGCTGTCTTAGCAGCAACGTACTGAGGTATGTGCACGAGCTGTACGCTAACCAAAAAAAAATCTGCCTTGCTAGGTGCCCATTATTGCTGCAGCTGTGGTCATGAGAGAGGTTCCCTATTGGCCGCCCGGAGGTAGCAAATAATCAAGCGGTAATCGTCTAGGGAGAGCACCCCATTGTCTATGAGTCTCATATGCTATTTGACCATGAGAGAATTGACATGCCTACATTCGGTACACATTGGACACGCCGCAAGGTAAGTTAAAAGGTTCTGTTAATTGCATGGTCCATATTGCACTACGAAGGAAACTAACAACTATTTAATCCAACAGTGTCGTTTCGCGGGAGAACAAGTAACCCGCTGCTACCCGGCGTTCAGCGAGCAGTTCGACACGTTGAAGGAGGAATCGGTGATTTGGGAGCCGTACACCACAGCTGAGGCAGCCGCTAGATATCCCGACGGGTTATCTATTATGTGTCGTAGAGATGAGGACTACTGGCTCACTAAATTGAAGATCATCTTCGATTGTCAGGTGGAGGAGATGTCTCAACAGACGGTCATGAGGCAATTCGGTCTTCGCCAGATGGTAGATCCTCCATGTCCGGAGGCGCCCCTTTCATCGGACGTGCATATGTAAGTTAATATATTATGTATCTATAATTTTACACCGATTGTGTACTTACAAAATCTAACTGCAGGTACTCTCGGAAGGGTACTAAAAGAAGTGCAAATCATTGGCTTCAACGGGTTAATACTTATATCAATGGTTGGCAGAATGCAACAACTGACGTGTGGACCGCTCCTGCATTTGATATGGAGCTATTCCGTGCATACTTACATAGGTACATGAGCATGACACGGTTGCGTCCCGTCCACCACGCACATGATGATGAAAGATACCCTAGCCAGTCGACTATGGAGCCCAGGCAATCAGCGGTAAATACACTTTTCTTCGTCACTACACCTGGTAGCCTATATAATGTGTACTTATCCACTATATAAATGCAGGCCGATATGACATGGGAGCTACAGAATGAAGTGAATCAGTGGGGACGTTCGCTCTCGTCCGCTCCTCTTCTACTACCACGTCAAGGAGTTCAGTCCTTCGTAAGGCGTGTCCAGAAAAGACTACAGAGTATCTATGCGACCATCATGTGCACGAACGTTTCAGACGTCGTTCAGCACCGAGCAGCACAACGTCCACCTCGTCACTCCATGGGGGAGGGCCCGCCGCGTAGCTCCATGCAGGCTCGCCCGCCACGTCACTCCACGCAGGAGCGCACCCCGCGTGCAGACCAGACACTACTCCGAGGCTCACAGCAGGAGACACCCACTGCACCTATCCGCCACGGGCCTCGTCCACGGATCTCACAGCAGGAGACACCGAGAGCACCACCCCTAGACCAGGCTGGAGGCTCAGTGTGGCAGCAGCAGCAGGAGACACCGAGAGCACCACCCCCAGACCAGGCTAGAGGATCGGCGTGGCAGCAGCAGCCGCAGTTTAGTTTCGACCAGTGGCAGCAGCAGCCGCAGCTTACTTTCGACCAATGGCACCAGCAGCAGCCGCAAGTCCCATTCATGGGCTATCGTCCTGAGGGTACGCATTTTCCTATCTATTTTGGTGACATGTAGTGTATAATCGTTGAGTACTTAATATTTTTACATGGCAGGAGGATATGGAGACCCAAGCATGTCCTCAATGGGTTCGTGGGCGACTAATGAGGAGGATCAGCAGACTCAGTAGGATCAGGTTGACTGGTTTGGACTGTATCAGACGCAACAGACTCAGGAGACGTAGCAGACTCCACCACCCATCCCCACACAGGATACACAGACGCGGGGTGACGGGTCAACTCTACCTCCCCGCAATGTGGTGCCTCCTAGAAGGTACGGATGGGGTACCCGACGCCAGGGCAACCTCGTGACTGGTGGCAGTGATATCTATCTATGTATCTGTCTGCGTATCTGTCTATGTATCTTGTATCTGTCGAGGTATCTGTCTATGTATGAGACTTGTATCTTGTATTGGTCTATTTATCTGTCTATGTATGAGACTTGTATCTTGTATCGGTCTAGTTATCTGTCTATGTATGAGACTTGTATCTTGTATCTGTCTAGGTAGCTGTCTATGTATGAGACACATTTTTTATTCGACAAACACTTCAGCATAGCTTGCAACACAGTTCAACATAACTTGTGGTAAATAAATAAGAGCACTCTCTATCCCTACGACTATGCCCTTACACTTCAACGATGCCTTCTTTATGGCCTGCTCTTCTTGCCCTTACCCTTCGACGATGCCTCGATCGATGATGCCTTGCCCTTACCCTTTGACGATGCCTCGTCTTTACCCTTCTTCTTGGCCTACCTTTCGTCCCACTCAGCTCTCCACTTAGTCCCAATGGCAGGCGTCATGAATATATCATCTTCATCTTCACTCTCTTCTAGCTTGTCATTGCTCTTCTTGCCCTTACCCTTCGACGATGCCTCGACCGATGATGGCTTGCCCTTAACCTTCGACGATGCCTCGTATTTACCCTTTTTCTTGGCCTGCCTTTCGTCCCACTCAGCTCTTCACTTAGTCCTAACGGCAGGCGTCATGAATATATCATCTTCATCTTCACTCTCTTCTATCCAAATTCAAGGGAGCGTGATGTTCTGCTGCCTTGCCCCTTTATTAGAGAATCTTTGCTTGCTCCACCTAGCATTGATCCGAAGTAGCTCTTGCCGTATCTCCTCTGGAGTCCTCTTCGGCCACCCTTTCCTACGCAATCCCTCACGCAGCTCAGTGAGGAGACAATCACTACCAATTAGTTTCTCTAATGGGGCTGGATTGTTGTCTATCCTAAAGTTCCTAGCCAAATGAAAAAGGTCGACGGACATGTCTGGCACGAAACTGCGATCATAGGGAAACATACTGGCTAAAAACGGGGTGGTTGCTGCTTAAACAACTGCGCGAGGAGGGGTTTTTATAGGGTAACATTCTGGCGGGAAAAAATCTGGCGGGAAGCATTTTGACAGGAAAGATTCTGGCGGGAGATATTTTGGCGGGAAGCATTCTGGCGGGAAACATTCTAGCGGGAAGCATTCTGGCGGGAAGCATTCTGGCGGGAAGCATTCTGGCGGAAAGCATTTTGGCGGGAATGTTTTTTGATGGAGAGCATTTCGGTGGGAAACATTTTAGATACATTGTCTGACATGTTGAATTAAAGATACATCACAACACTATAACTGAAATGAAGATATATCAAGACACTACAACTGAAAGGAAGTTACATCAAGACACTGCAACTGAAATTAAGATACATCAAGACACTACAACTGAAATTAAGATACATCGGGACACTACAACTGAAATGAAGTTACATCAAGACACTACAACAAGAATTAAGATATATCGGTACTGAGACATACGTCTACCTTCCCTGAGTCTAGCGCAGGTACTTCCCGGTCTTGTCCCCACGTTCCTCTGCCGCCCGCGCCTCGGCAGCTCTTTCTTTTAATCTCTTCCTTTCCGCCTCACGGGCCTCCTTACGCACTTGTTCCTCGCGCTCGTGGTATGCCTTCTCTTCCTCCCTTCTCTTCCTGTTCAGCTCGTGGTTTTGAGCTTGCTCTGCTCGGAATTCTTTCATTTCTCTCTCCCGTTCCTTCTTCTCCTCTTCGGCCATCCTTTCAGCACGTTCCTCTTCATGAAAGGCAGCCCACGCAGCTCGGTTCCTGTCATGACACTCTTTCTTGGCCCAGGCTGGCTGCTCGGTGTCAATCCAATGGTACCACTTGCAAAGTGGAGGAGGAGACTGCAAGCAAATCAATGGAATGAATAAAAGAACTCATGATAACACGAATGGTTCATATTAACCATGCTCTGGGAACATACCGGAGGCCTCTTGTACGACGAACTTGCTTGCCGGGGCGGGCTTGCGTCGTAGTTGGGACAATGAAAAACTTCATGCCCATGCAGGTGGAGAAATCGATCGACTCCTTGACCTTCGCGAGATGGCCACACCAACAACGTCCGTGTGTCACCCCTTGCGGCAACCTGGCATCTTTCGTCTTCGTAGGCCTATACTCGGGGTCTGAACATGGCACACTCATGATGGAGAGGGGAAGGAAATGGGAGAAATAGAGGAATAACAGGATGGAGAGATACCATCTCGGTGCCAGTATTTATAGAGGCAACTAGTAGAAATTGGCGGGAGAAAACAGCGGGAACAAGTGGCGGGAGAGAAACGGCGGGAAGAATTGGCGGAAGAAAACAGCGGGAAGAAGTGGCGGGAGAGAAACGGCGGAAAGAATTGGCGGGAGAAAACAGCGGGAAGAATTGGCGGGAGAAAACAGCGGGAATAAGTGGCGGGAGAGAAACGGTGCGGAAAAAGTGGCGGGACAAATACTGGAGGGAAGAGGTGACGGGAGATAAACGGCGCAAAAAAGTGGCAGGAGAAATACTAGCAGGGAAAAGAACGGTGCAAAATAGTGGCGGGATTCTACCGGCGGGCGATAAACTTTAAACGGCTGGATTAACCAACGTAATGTGCATGATCCATGCAACCGTCTGCTTTTCAATAACTGACAAGCCGCGTCGTGTTTTCAAAAAACGATTCGGGGTTGTCGTTTTTTTTAAAAACGACCAGCTGCCAGCCGATCATGTCAGACGCTGGTCATTTTTTCAACAGACGACTTGGGCTGTCGTTTTTTCAAAAAACGACCCGACGCTGGTCGTTTTCTCAAACAACGACAGTGCGCTACATATGTAATTTTTTTTTTGCGTAATATTCGTGAAATTGAATAAAAAATTGTATTATTTTAAAAAAATTAGCGAAATGAGCGTGGATACTGCGGGCATGTACTCAAGTGAAGCCCATCCTTTTTTTTTAGGTTGTGAAGCCCATCCTTTCTGGGAGCTCCGATACGACACGCCCGTAGCATCAGCTACGGGGTCGACGCTCACGCGTATACTGGCCTTACTGGGTGGCCAGCCCAGTAACGCTCTACCCTCTACTCGGCCGGGTTCTGTTTTCTCGCTCGCCCTTTTGCTGATGTGCGGGTCTGTTAGGGAAGAAAAGCCATCCGACTTCTGCTGTTAATTTCGAAAAACACAACTGGTCAAACCGAAAAATGTTCCTGGATTTTGAAAAGGTGTCAAAATTTAAAAGGATGGCCTTCAGTTGAGTACGACAAAAATGTTTTCAGTTTCCCTGTTGGTTTCAGTTTATGTTCCCTTGTCCTAATATTGGGATTAATTGCAGCTAAGCATAATAAGAGCACAAAAAACTAGACCATCTTATAGCTCATTAGTTGCTAGTAATGCGTTTTCATGAGTAAGATATAGGCACATCACACATGGTGACCCTGTTTTTTATAACTGATACCATCTATTTTTTCCTCCGCAACAATATCAACTGAAGATCATATAACGATCTCATATATGGTTCTTCCATGACAAAGTCAAGGTGCCTACGCATGCATCTTCGCAAAGAGATAGCACAAAACCAAGTTATTTTATGAGTACAAAGCTTTAAAGTCAAGTACTTACTACATATGCTAAAGAAAGTAAACCCCCTTACGATACATCTTTGGGGGATATAACCAATTTAGTTGTTTACGGCAATTTTGCGGCTAAAGAATGTCCGTGCAATGTCAAGCGCATGTTCTTTAAGATGATGATGCACACCCGTTTATGGTATTCGCGCGGAGATGGCGCCGGTACTCCCCAATAGCCCAGATAGGGAATAAGTTACGGTAGTTTGGGTAGTTGAAGAAAAGGGAACAATTGAAGCATCCAACGTGTTCCTGTCATCACAACACAAGCACAAATAAGTAAGCCATTATGCATGATCTGATCCGAGTACATTGCACCATATATAGGACATTTTTCAGAGTCTCCAACACATCATCCATAAAAAAACTGCTGAAACCGGAAATGAAGCTAACAATTTCATTCGTGAAATGAATGCTGTCAGCATAAATCAAAATGGAACTTACTTGTTGGGGAAATTCTCCTGTATCCATCTGCATATTGATCAATTCTTTTACAGCACGATGCAGTGGTGTTGGATCTCGTTCCATCTGGTATTCAAAGAAGGAAATCAGATTAGTTTGATCAACAACATATTCCTCTTAGAGCAAGTACAATAAGATCCAGTCAGCAGACTATAGGACTTAAAATAGTATATTTGTGTTTAGTTGGATGAGAGAGAAGAGGAGTGGGTGCTTAGAGAAAGAACAATAATAGAGCCGACCGTCGACTCTATACTCATGCCACATCATCTAGAGTCATCACTAATAAACACTTGTATAATAGACTGGCTGTTGCACCGGCTCTAGTGAATATTTTTGTTAGGAGTAGTTAACGTAACATGCAAGCCAAACGGGCAGTTAGGATTGTGTTAGTATAAACTGCCAACGGTTGTCTTTCTTTGCGTTGTCCAAACGCCAAAATCCCGAACAGCCATCATGTCTCTTCCAAAAGGATACATAAACTGTAACCGACATTGTATTCGTGACTGTTCAGAGGCTATAAAAGGCTGAACAGTAAATCAATAAAGAATCACTTTTCACTTCAATCTCTCTGTTGTTCTTCAATTTTAAATGTTAAGCATGGCTTTGCCAGGCTTGCATGCAAGACACATACGGTTTGACATTTAATGCATGCATTGGGTCTTTGCGCTAGTGCTGGGCTGCATGCCGGCTGCAAGCTCTTGGTTTTTGAGCTACCGCCGGCGATAATTGAAGCACCCGCTCTAGTCTGTCTCCTCTTTTCTCTCCCCTCCACCTAGGATATTGCTGATGTGGATTTGCTTATAGTCAGCTGACTAGGATCTATTATACTTGCTCTTAGTTAAGAGCCAACTGCAGCACGTGCTCCTAGGCATTACGTGAGAGTGAAAAGTGGGTCATACTTTAATAAAGTAGTATATTTTTACCTCTAACTATTGTAAATATTGATTTAGATTAACTCTAGATGACATGAACATGGCTTATAGCCAACAGGTGGCTCTACTATTGCCCTTGCTCTTACAGTGGAATTAAACAATGTACATGACATAAATACCTGTCCAGCATATATTAAGGTCAACATTGCCCAAGAAGTATTCACTGCATGAGCACGGTCACCTTCGATACTTACATACACCTGTTTAATTTCAGGTCACAGTAAAAGTAAGTAAAAACAAAACATGCAGTATTGATGGAATATTTTAATAATTATTATTTAAATAAATTCTGAAAAATAATATTATTCTTTTCAAAATATTACTCATGTTGTTCAGGTCTTAGAGACTTAGACGGAGTATACATCGTTGTAGACTTGGACGATAAGAACGTGAGCGCGCATACCAGGTACAGACCATCACGTCTTTGAGCATCAGTCCACGAAACACATGTCTTCCTTTTGCCCTCTTCTTTCTCTCTCATCCCATGAACAGTACCTCTGCCGCCGACCAAAATCAGGCTGTAAACGCATCTTAAGCGACTAAAGCCATTTCGGACAGCAAATGTTGTCCATTTCATTATATTATGATCCAAATTTAGTGAGAAGGAAACGACGGAACGAAACGAGTCCCTTCCCTGGTAGGCTTGGGCCGAAGCAAAGTGGACAAGCGGGAGCACATGTGTAAGCCAATACATATAGTTGTTCGCCTTGAGGTTGACAGGGGGAGGGGGGGGGGGGGAGGAGATGCGCGAAATAGAACTGTGGCGATGACACCACATCGAGGGCTATCGACACCGGAGGCTTGGTAGGAGGTGCCACTGGTGTGCCGAAGTTTGATCCAAATTCATTAAAGAGGCTAACTTATGACGAGGGGAGCGAGACCCCTCACTGGACTTTGAAGTTACCTCATAACGTTGTGATCCGCAGGGACGCCGGGGGGTGGGGGTGGGGGCAACGCCCCCTCCGTAGTGCTTTCATGACCTAGATTTCCGCCGTTATATAGACCTCTTGTAAGCCAGCGGTTGGGATAACTCACATATGTAAAAATCTCCGGCGTTGTTAAACACTCCATATATAGCAAAGTTTTGCTGGCTGACACCTGTAGTTTTTTCTCTTTGTTGAAAAAGTTTCCACGTTAAAATCTTGTGTCTCCATGATGTGTGTGGTTTGTTTTTTCTTTGTTTTATTGCTTCTCGCGTTTGTAACACAGTCACGTACCCCCTAGTCCATTCGGGGCGGTGTGATCTCAGTGGGCTGACGCATATTTTTTCATAATAATCATAGCAACAAAAAAGGGACCAAAATAATAAGTAAACAAAGATCCTAGCTAAAAGTAGGGTTTGCTCTGCCTACACCAGCGGCGAACGCGGCCATGGTATTGCAGGCTCCGATATAAATAAAAGAAAATGATACTCATCTTCCGGGGGATCGCGCATCCCGGGTCGTTCTGAACCGAAATGACGTGGTCCACCTGTACTTTATCTTCTCCTTAAAGGAAGACTCCGGCAAACTCTGTCCACCATGTGCGGCTACCGTTGTCATTTCCGCAGTCTGTGCGCCGCCGCCATTCCCGCAGTCGCCGATGTGCGCCGCCGCCATTCCCAGAGTCGCCGACGTGCGCCACCTCCATTCCCGCCGTCCCCAAAACGCGCCGTTGTTCCCACCGTCCTCGACACGCGCCGCCATAGTTCTCGCCGTCCGCTAACGCGCCACCGCCCGTCCAATCGGCATGCACCACTACGAGCTCTCCCCTTGGGCTCACCTCCGTGGTCGGTGGTGTTGCGGCGGGAAGACATTGGTTCCCCGCAGCGCCTTTTTTCCCCAAACCGTAGTCATGGCAGCTGGCGGTGCCGACAAGTCCTGTTGCAAAAAGGGGGGACGCGATGCTCCAAGGGGCGTACAACAACGCTACAACTGAACCTCGGCGGTGCTACCTGGGGCGTGCGGCGGTGCTACGAGGCAGTGCTACGAGTCATAATTTTGTCTGCTATAATTGTTCGGTGTTTTGCTAAGATAGCGCAATATTTTTGCTACGAGGTCTCCGGTGAGATTTGCAGCGTTGACTCCGGCGAAATCGGTTTTTGCTATTTTTGCACATATTTTTTGCTACCTCTGTTTTATGATTTTGCTACAATACCGTAAAGCTTTTGGCACAAGGTCTCCGACGAAGTTCGATTAGCTACAATTGTAATTTTTTTACTACAACCGTCTTATGATTTTTGCTACAACCGTGCAAAGCTTTTGCTACGTGGTCTCCGGCAAGGTCTTCCGGCGACGGTCTCCAATGATCTCATCGGTGAAGTCATTTTTGCTACATTAGTATAACTTGTTTGCTACATAGTCTCCGGCGAAACTTCGGTGAGATCTCTCGCGAGATTTTTTTGTCTCCTGGAAAAACTGTTTTGCTACAGGTAGTAAAAGAGGACATTTTATAGAAAAAAATATTACTTTTGTAGCAAAAACGGGATTAGACATGGTTTTCCGGACACGTGGCAGGCTGGCAACCGGGGAATCGGGGGAAATAACGCTACCCATAAATAAAATTCACGCAGACGCATTCTTAACCTATATTTAGGCCAGAAATAGATCGGTCCACGTGTATCGTGTCAGTTTACGTCGTCCGACTGAGCCAGGTTTTTGGCTTCCTGCCCTCCTCATGTTCGATCGTACACGTTCGGCTGATATGGTCCGTTTAGATCGCGGCCGGACCAATTCCTCGGGAACAATAGCTACCTGTCGTTGCTCGGCCCAGTTTCCGTCCAAATACTGCCGATTCTAGGCGTGTACGGATGCTGAAGCCGCCCTCGTCGACGAAAGCCGGCCGTCATGCCTCCGTCACGTGAATATAATAGTTCTTTTTTTTTTCGAAATTAGTCTAATCGTATATCACTTCAACGATAAGTATAAAAGGTAGACAAATTGTACTCCTTTAATCGAAGGAATGATTAGTCCTTATCGATACCTCTTATCGTCTAAGACCTTTTCAACAAAAAATATTTTGAATATTATTTTTAGAATTTCCTTCTAAAAGAATAATAATCAAAAAATCTACTCTTGATACTTAGAAACAAAATCCAAAAATTTAGTGTATAAAATTACACTGGAGCAGAGCTGGCTTCTTAAGAAATGGAACGGGAACATGCTAAGATAGAAAATCCAGATATATAAGATGAATATAGTGAGGGATATGGCTGCAACTCAAACACATGCTAATTAACCAGAATTTCAACACATTGCATCTTATACAATTTGCATAGTTAAAAAATGATTTCCACCCCTAATGAGCAACCATAAATGGAAGTACCTAGAGAAAAAGCCAATCAATGCTTACCTTTGTTTCGTTAGATACATGACTTTCTCCCCATCCACCAGTGATGAGCTGCTTTGATAATATAAAGTGGCACGCTTTCCTGATGGAAGAACTATTCTCGTACGTTCTTCCAGCACCAACTAATGCTTTAACGGAAAAGAAGGCTCCATATGTGAAACACACACCCCAAGTTCCTAACCTGCCAAAGTACTTATTGTGTTATTTTTTTAAGTAGAAGCAAGAAAAATGTTTTTTGTACGTCACTACTGCAGCAAATGACAAACCATGAACCATCTTCTCCTTGTGTGCTCTCAATGAATGTTGCTGCGTTTCTAATACATTTTTCAATCTCCTTAGTACGGTAAGTAGAATGTAGTTCTTTGAACAACATTAGAGCTTGAAGAACCGAGGAAGTGCATTCCGGATATCTGCCAATATTTATCAAAATACATGAGTTTGTTTCTCTAGTTGAAATGAATGAATGTTAGAACATGCATCACTTACGGATGATCAACGATCATGTTTGGAAAACTCTCACAAGGATTGAGGATCTTGATTATTAAAAGAAACACATTAGCACATAGCTATATGAACTTGGGATATGAGTTATGCATGGTAAATTCTTGAATATAAGACCATCAAACATGCAAAAATAATTAAGATTTAAATATTTACAATCATATATAAATAAAAGAGCTGCAAGTTTGTTAAATTGAGAGAAAGATCATGAAACCACAACCAATGACAAGATATATGTTAAATTGAAGATATGTTAGGATGTAGGAAATAGGGGGCCTCACTTATCTTAATGGTTAGCTCTCCATTCATAAATAAAAGAGTAGCATTCCGTAAAATCTTACCTCTATCCATGCAGAAGTTCTTTTACATTCATATGTAGAAAATGTACCATCTTTATTCTACAAGGAATAGTGATAAGTTGTTAACCAGGTGGCCTTCACACCTTAGAACAATGCCAACAAAGATGGAAAAGTTTAAACGGTTGTGACATGCAGGATATAGTAACATCCAATGGAACTCAAAATTCTATTGTAACTAACAGATCTACTAATTGGCTATCTAAAGGTGTTGGTACATTGTGCAAACTTGTGAATGTATTTTCATTTTACAACATCCATAAACTATGGCTGCTAACTTATTTAGATACATTATTGTATGGTAGATTATCGCCTAAATTGACACAACTAGTAATTTGCAAATTTATTTCATACACATAACTATATGAGACCATTGCAATTTTCATAGCAATAAGAACAAATGCTGGGAAATTGCAAAATCATGTCGCTTGACTTAATTTGGTGAATATGTACCACAAAAGATAGAAGGCAGTCAACAGCATCATGCACCCTTTCGATTTCTATTGGGTCCCCTACAAGGTTGCTAGAGATCTTTGAAAGCAACAGTAAGGCCTGTAAATGAAATTATGTAAGGTCTTATAAAAATTAGAACCGGAGTGAATCAACAACTTACAAAGTGAGCTTTCTATAAAAGTATCATCTTGTTGGATATAACTTGTTAAGGTAAAGTTATATGATAGTCCTTACTACTTACCTAATAACTAAGTTTACTTGGTGATATTACGACAATAATAAATTGATAAAAATGTATTGACCTTAAGTGCTTCCGCAGTAGTGTCAGATACAGTCCATCCATTGTCGGCACTTGAAAGAGTCCACGAACCCTTCGATCTATGGCGATGTGAGTAACTTTGGTCACCAGGATGATTCCAAAGAACCTTCATGTATGAACATGCGCACTGTGTTAGGTTATGCTCTCTAATGGTTATTTTACTACTTAAGATGATTAGAGGAAACAAAGAACCTGTGACTTTTTCATGAATGCATTGGCCCTCTTGAGTGTTTGGCTATACTCGCCAACGAGATCCGTAGCGCAAATTGCTTGAATTATGAATGATGTCTCCCAGCTCTGAACGCCATCATATACCTATAATTTATAAATAATTGTGTCTTTAGAAAAAATAGCTCTCTTTGGAACAATGAGAGGTGTGTTGTAGTTTAAGCACATATAGTGTTATTTGATTATATATATCTGATGATGACAAACCCATCATGAACATATTAAACATGACCAAGCAACTTATGATAGTACCAATACACACATGTAAATTTGTGATCCAATTTTACATGGCTAAACATCAAGGTTAATATGTCTATTAACTCAAAGCTTAACTATAACCACTTGGATTACCTTTGTTTAACACACACTGCAATTTCAAACGTAAATATTAAGAAAACGTGTATTCTAGTTGTTGTATTCCTAACATGTGCGATCAACATCACTAAATAAAACCAGCATTAGTTTTCTCCTCGGTTGATCTAAAACTAACGACAACAAGAAGTAGTAATAGGGGAAAGTTCCAAGCTGAAAATATTACTCTAATTTGATAGGAAAGTGCATCCATTAAATGATCGATCATGGAAAAGGTGATAGAAAAAATGCAATAAACTGAAATAGTTGAAGTGCATGAAAATCGAAGTGGCACACCTGTGCCTTCATGCCATCTTCTGAGAGCCACAAGAAATCATGTATCCTCGCTAGATGCCGCTCGAACGCATCTGAATTTGGATCTTCAGCCCAGCAACAAACCATGTTCAGAGCCTAAACATCAGCCGACATTGTGATGAATTAAAGAACACACTCAAATTGTGATATCATCATATCTAGGAAATAAATGCTACACCTTGCATGGCTATATCTAGGCGGAAGACCAAGAAATTAGACCACATATTACCTTATTAACGGTACATATACAGAGGTACTGTGTGTTGTCGTCCTCGTAGTGGATGTGCTCCATGAGGTTCTTCACTGCTTTCTCCCTTAGCTTGTTGATCGGCCAACTGCTTAACACTGGTTCCACATACTTGTAGAGTGAAGTCCACACAACATTTTGCAACGTTGTGCGTGGACACAAAAGATCCTCCTAAAATCAAGAAAAACAGAACACATAAGATTAAACAATAGAACAAACGAACATTGTCTATCTAGCATATTATTGTTATTGAGTAGTGATGAACTAGGGTTTGGAAATGGGTTCTTACTCTTTGATTGTTTCCCCTCGAACCAAACTTATTCTTTTACAAAATCCGTTGCGCCTTCTACGATTTAGTGAAAAATGAGCGGTAAACAAATTATGCGCTCTATCATCATATTTTTTATAAGATTTGGTGACAACTAAAAAATAATTAAGCTCCATTTAATTTTGGATGTTTGTGGCTGAGAGAGATGAAGGTACTGTGCTACTTGAGAAGGCATGTACCCAAATGTTGGTGATGCACATGTCGGCCGCTCGAGGCCACGGCATATCGTGGCCACCTCAACCTATGGCGGTGCAAGCCATTACTCAACATCACCGGTGTGCCACCTCACTCAGTTGCATCTCATGACGCTCGACCTGATGAGCTCCAGTGTCCCAGATAAAAATGTGCCCTAGTTTTCACATCCCAGATACTACTTTCTTCTCTTATATTTTTTATGTTTCAACAGAACACATAAACTCGAAAAATTATTCGATTTCAACATAACACATTCATATGAAAAGAGAACATTAACACTCCCCAGTGAAAATTAAGGCATGGTCATCTGATATAGTTAAACAATGACCAAACCATGAAATTAATAAAAGATTTACTATAAGAAATCAGCCAGTGGGCAAAATACCTTGGCACATGTGTTGCGAGCCTGACCCCAGTCAATCTTGTGGTACGGCACATCGTAGATCTCCTCCCTTAGCGCCAGGATCGTTGACGTGATGGGCCCTACGAACTTCTTCCCGTAGAGATAAGCCATGGGCAAGTAAACCATACGACACAAACACCAGAATTTCCCTGTACATGAGTGAAAGGTTTCTTTTAGTATAAAAATACATCAAAACATTGATATAAAAGTGTCAACAGATCATTAGAGGTTATATACCTGGATGAAATGGGAGGAATTGTGGCACTAGCCATAGTTCGGGAAAGATCGGGTTATTCCCGGACCAGTCATATACCCCAAGTATCTACAATAATTATCAACCAACTCATTCCTAAATATAGACAATCTCAGTTAATTAGGACGAATATTTAAACCAACGCCAAAGAGCATATGCTTCTGGGATGAACTAGACAATATTATTAGTAATGTTAAATAATCTAAGAAAACTACACAAAGTATATGTCCATGTCCCACATATACATGTGTGGAAAAAAATTGGTGCTTGTAAAACCATTTTTTCTAGAGCATCTGGTTTTTTTCCAGGTAGCAACCATATCTCACGTGTACAAACTTTCATGGAACAAATATAACTTTTGTGCCATGTGTGAAAAAAAAGGTGATTGCAAAATTGTTTTTCTTAGCTGAAAATTGTTTTCCTTGAGATTCGATTTTTTTAGACAACAGCCATATCTTCTTTATTTATGAAGCTTTGCAGCCAATTGAAACACACGGCCATGTATATTGTAAAAAAGGAATCACTTAACTTTTTTTTAAAATTTATCACCGGTATTGATGTTCTTACGGAAGCACATGCTTCCCTCTTCCGATCATGATGCTCAAGACTGGCCGTAGTACTAGTATTATGAGTAGTATCATGCATAATAAGCTAGCAAAATAGTGACGTGGCATATCAATTGATGAAAATCAAATGATTATAGTATGGTATTATGATACCGGATTACATAGCATAACAAATAAATCTTGTACACTAGTTTGCATTAAGATTCTATAAATAATTAAATAGAAGTTAACTATGATAATATTAGATGAGTAAAATGCACCGGAGGTCCTAAAAGTTTGGAGGAAACCGTATGCAGGTCTTAAAAGTTTCAACTCGTGTACCGAGGTTCTAATTCATCAGGGAAATAGTATCATAAACTAGTATAATATGCAGTTACTAGTACATGGTAGTCACCTCTATGACCAGGTCAATTATGCGACGGTAAATATTTATGAATCCTATAAGATAGTACATGCACTTATATCATGTGGTTATGATGTTATTACATATACACAGGTGTTACACGTACCGAGAGCCATATCCTTCCCCACTGCGGCACAAGAGTTGCGCCACCATGGGACAGTATCCAGCCACGCCCATGTGCCAACGCTGCGTTGCCATCCAGCTCTTCGCCGAGGAGCCTCAGGGTGATGTAGTTCGAGCATGTGCCGAACATGCTGCTCGACCCTAAAATCAGGGTGCCCCATCCCCCGTCCTCGTTCTAGAGTAAATAAATAGACAGATAGACAAGATTAACATCTGCATCAAAGACCGGTTTGGTGTACAAGTCAGCAAATTTTTCAGTGCATATAATAAAATCACGTATATGAACAACATGCATGTATTTTTTGTATCTAAAAGAGAATGAGCATCGCACGCATGGATTGTTAGTGCCATGCCTGATGATTGTAGATGTACCGGCAAATCTCTCGCCGATGCTCCGGCGTCACCACGGCGTCAAGTGATCTGGTGACGTACAAAGCGAATAACTGCAATAATTTCCCAGCAAAAACTCAATATATATTAGGCTTGAATATGAAATTCATACTTCACCAAATTTAGGAGCAGATAGTGGGAATATAATTTTATACGTACCAAACCGGGCATGATGAACATGATCCCGCTGAAGTCCCCGGGCCAGCAGCCGTCGTCTGACTGCAGCGAAGAAAACTGGTTCAGGGCTCTCCTCAGCGACGCCAGCGCAATCTCCTCCGTCACTTTGTCTTCGTCCTTGAGCTTCTTCACTGGTGGTAAACCACGATGATCCTGATCCTCGCCTTGATTGTTTTGTTTCGTATACTGTAATCAGAACAGGTTAGATTTAGCCTGTTAACGGTGGGTACGTTATTTGTTCTCATTCACTAGATAGTAATAAGTACCATCTTTCTACCTAGCTATAGGTTGGTAGATCGCGCACTCAGTCATGAATGGAACAGTTTCCTAATTTCCATTCTTGCGTGCTCCCTCTGTCCCAGTTTATGTTGCATACAATTTTTAGCCAAAGACAAAAATTAAAGTTTGAGCGATTGTATATGAAAAAGTATTAAAATCTACAGTATGAAACTTATGTTACAAGGACCACGATGAAATACACTTTCATGCTATATGCATTAGATATTGCGAAGATTAATATGTTTATTTTTAAAGGCCAAACTCTACAAAGTTTGGCTTTGACTAAAAATGTATGCAACATATCTTGGGACCGAACCCGACATATCTTGGATATGGCCATGATGGATCGTACCCGTTGACGGCGTCCAAATAATTCGTCCCAATCCAACGCTAACCGCAATAAGTACCCATCATACATACCATACCAATGGTTTAGAGTATCAGGAGTCCAAGACTAAGTACCAACTTTATACAAATCAATCTAATTACTTTTTGTAGACGCATGAAAATATAGACCTCGTGCTTGTTTCAGTAGAAGCCTAACTTTCTTGCTCATGTCTCTATACAAACGTAACAGTGATGATAGCCAATCAATCAAGCATGCGTGTCGCTTTTGGAACATGATGCAAGATGTCTGTGTTTTTGTCGTTGAAAGCATCATGTCATGTATCAAGGGCTGAAGATTTCAGAACACCTCAAGCGCCCACACCCACATATACTGCAGATAGGCTATTTTTGCCCAATCAATGGCCGCCACATCGCTCTGCTATAGTGCGAGTTTTTCTCTTTGTGTACTTTTCGACGATAATATTTCGACGCACCTCCTTGGTGTACACTTTTCGATGGTAGTTCCAACGACTTTTTGGCTGTGATTTCTCGGCCATAGTTATCTTACGGTAATTTCTCAAGGGTGTGTAATTTCCTAGCCATAATTCATTGTAGTTTCCCTATGTCCATATTTAAACTACTTGCCAGTAATTCTCGCCGCGTCTTCCTGGCCGTAATTTTTTGATAGAAGTTAGTATACATCTATGGTAGAACTTTTTAACTACTCGACGGTAAATTACACAACTTTTTGACCGTAATTTCCCTACATTTATGGCGTTTTTAAAATATCATTTTTATCTACTCGATATAAATTTTTAGCATGTTTCCCGGTCTTCAATTTCCGAAAGTATTTAGCCTGCGTCTATGACAATATTTTTTAGCTCTTTTTTAGTTACTCGACGGTATTTTTATAACACAATATTATGGTTGTAATTTCCCGCCGGTAGTTACTTCATGGGAACTACTCGATGATGAATGATTCCCTAACCTTATTTCATTAGCGGTATTTTTTAAGTTCTTTTTATATTCTTTGGCAGCGATTTTCCCTCACACTGTCCAAGCTGTAATTTCTACACGGTAATTACCGGTAAGTAATTTTCCGAGGGTGGGTAATTTGCCGGTTGTAATTCGCCAGTAACAATTCAATTTCGTTGTACTTTTTTGACACTAATTCCACCATCTGCCACCTCTTTTATCCAAGGAAAATATTACTGTTGTCTTCCGCGGTAATTTCGGACAACAATATTACATTATATATGGCGTAATCTTCAGCAACACTTTTAACCGATTAATTGACGATATTCTGATGCTGCGCCATACTTCCTAGTTACAGCTGAACAGGGCGGAGCAAAGCAGCACAAATATGACTGTTGTCTTCTGCTGTCATTTTGTACAACGATATTATATATGGCGTAATTTTCGGCAACATTTTTAACCGATTAATTGACGATATTTTCCTATTACGGACGCGGTGTGATGCCACGCCACACTTCCTAGTTTCAGCTCGGCTGCTCGTGCACGCGGTGTTCTCCAAACCAAGTTAGCTAAGTACCTGCAAACGCATGAGGAGATCGGCGGACTCCCTGCGCCGGAACCGGCCGTCGGCAAACTCACGCCGCACCCTCTCGACCTCGGCGCGCTCCTCCGGTGTGCCGGCGCCAGCGTCGAACTCCCATACCGTGCGGCCAAGGAAGCCGTTGGTCGACCGCAGCCATGGCCCGCTGCCCTCCCCGACCTTCAGCCTCCACATGTCGCCGGTCTCTCCGTACACTCTTAGCTTATTGGCGCGGGCTAATATCTGGGATCAGCTGGCTAAGCTTAGTGACGCATACATGTCCCTGCATAGGCGTCCTTATATTGGCGAGGAGCTTGGCCCCAAGTGCTGCCAGCCTGACACGTATAGTGCCCGCGCAGTATGCGATCTACGTTCGCTCGCGCAACAGCCAACGGCCAACATTAATTGATCAGAAAATGACGCAAAACTAGCATACTCCATCCGTCTTATTTTAAAGGGCCTACGCGTATATCTAGATCGTTTATTTGATCAATAAAATATAAATTATTTAAAACAAATGTTATACTATTAGAAAGTATAACATCTAAATTTTCCGATGATATAATTTTTATATTAAATAATTAATATTTTATTAGTCAAATTAATGATCTAGGTACCCTTCAAACCGGAACGGAGCGATATTTGGAGCAGTTATCTATACTACTCCGTATTAAAATATTTATTAAGGATGGTACGTGGTACTATGTCGTACCTGGTACCTCGCCCGTTGGTCCGTCGACGTCCCGATCGAGTGGGCCGTTTGCTTCGATCGCGCTCAGCACCCTCCCGAGTGTGCGTCCTCGCCGACACGCGAAACTTATCGGCTCGTGTGGAAGAGAAGAAAATGCAACTTATTACGCCGAACACAGCTTTGTATGGCCCTTGGGACTGCGGCGGCGTTTGTTCATGGCTCAATCGATCGCCCGCATGTACGTCTAAGCTAAGGGGTGTTCAGTAGCCTGCATCGAATTTTGGGTTCATCGGAATATGTTGACAACCAGCAGTGCTACACACATACATGCGTTGAGCCACCTTTCGTATTTCGTTTGGTAGTCTGTATAGAGATTTTTTGCACGAGGATAAATACGGAAATCAGGTGTTTGGTTGTCTGCACCTATTTCACTGTCACATTGACACACACACTAAAATGACCATTAGCAGTGATTGTGTTCTTCCTGCTGGAGGGATGCGACGGCGTTGGAGGGCGGGGGGCACCTGCACTTACTGGCGCAACAACTGACGAGGCGAAGAGCGTGACAGCTATTGCGGCTGCGCCGGCGACGAAGGTCGGCGGGACACCTCCCATGGCTGCGTCGGTGACGGAGGCCAGCGGGACACCTGGTGCGGCTGCGCTGGCATCGGAGAACGCAAGCAGCTAGACACGGTACTGTTGCTCGATGACGGCTAGACTAGGAACAGGTCGAACATGCTCGCCGTGTTGGCGCCCTTGCCTGTAGCGTCCAGGAACTCGAGCTTGAACACGGTGGACTCAATCGCCTGGAACGAAGGGGAGCTACGCGCGGTCGACGGCGACGACAACCTTGGCGTTCCTCTATCTGCACGACCTGCCCGTCGAGTAGACATCTTCGTGTACATTATCTTCAACCTTACATACAAGCTGAAGTTCATCCTCACGTACGTACAGGTTAAAGTTTAGAGCTATAGAGATACATCAAAATGCAAAACTTGCAACGCGAAAATTATAGGGAACAACAAGATCAAGCTATCCCTCAAAGGACACTTCGAGTGGTTGCTTCTGTACGACGAATCTGAAGAAACAAGCACAAAAAAGCTCCAAGTTTGACCATGAATATGAGAAGATACAGTTCACCAATCTCGAAACTTATGGTCAGAATGAAACCCCATCGTCGATGCGTATCTTTTTCATGTACAACTCGACTCGATTTGAAGCTTGTATGTGCTAATCTCAAGCTATGAAGAGTAAGCATGTTTAAAGATGAGAGAAAAAGGGAGGAGGAAGATAGCATTGCCTGCGTTGGGGCACTTGTGCATTCGTCCGAGTCAGGCCCGCTGGAAATAGCCGAATTGACCGTTGTCCTTAGGCCTGGCTCTGACCTGCTTTAAGACTCGGGCGAGCCACAACGTGGGGGTGCTGCAGGCAACCAAACGGACGATTTATGTCCAACTCAGGCTGTCCAGAGGTGATGCAGGCTACCAAATGCGCCCTAAGTGTCTTGGTAGTGGTACTGGTACGTAGCACGCCTAACACGGGAAATAATCAGCGCTCAATATCTTGATGATGCAGCACATCACATGTTAGTTCCACAGATTACACTTTCAGTTTCAGGTGACCATGGAATCTGATTAGTGCAGGTAAATCTATATCTATACCTTCTTTCTTCGGAAAGCCATTGCCACTTTATTAATCACCAAAAATAGTTACTCCCTCCGATCCAAAATAAGTGTCGCTCAGTTAGTATAAAGTTTGTACTAGCTTAATACAAAATGAAAGACGTTTATTATGGATCGGAGGGAGTACATCATTTGCTAGTGACTCCAAAATAAAATCTGGTGGGTCATCTATCAAGATAGAGATATGAGCCACCTTATTACTTTCCCTACAGCTGAAATGCAACGTAACTTGAGCAAAACCTCTAGACAACATAGTGCATTCCTCATAGATCGTTGCTGCCGATCTAGCTGAGAAACCGCCATCAGTCATTGTAGAAATAACATCCGAACAGTCGCTATTGACAATGAACTTATTGCAGCCCATCTGGCCTGCAAGTAGAAGTCCATCACGCAGCGCCCTCGCTTCGTCCATAGCATCATCCGATATGGCAGGGACACCAGCGTTACCCCACGCCACAAACATGCCAAGAGCATCTCGAATAACTGCACCTATGCATGAATTAGCAGAGAAGGATCATCAATATTGAGCTTGCAAAAACCCTCTGTTGGTTTATCCCAGCCATGGTGGCGAACCCCTATATTTCTTTTTGCTGCCTTGGCATAATTTAAAGCGATTGCAAGAATAGTTTGGACCGACCGGGACAGATTGCCGATGTTCTCTCCAAGGACAAATTTCCTTCTCTGCCACCAAATGTACCAGCTAGCCATCACCATCAGACTAGTAGAAAAATAGCCTTCCGTCCGGAGCTTTAGTCCCGACCGTTATTGGGCCCGGGACTAATGTGAGCATTAGTCTCGGTTCCAACGGGTAGGACGCCGCACCGGGCGCGGCCAACTCTAGTCCCGTGTCAAACAGGACCTTTAGTAACAGATGGAGATACCAACTAGGTCTAAAGGGGTTTTGGCAGGCGCCTGCGCGGACTAAAGATGAACCTTTAGACCCGGTTGGTGTCTCCAACCGGGACTAAAGTCCTTCCTATATCATCTTCGACTCCGGGCCATACTCCATTCAAGATGCTTTCTCCTCTGTTTTCTCCCTGAGCTCGAGTTCATCCCCATTTTTTCACACGATTTGTCAGGATTTTGCGGCGCACCATCTATCCAAATGTTCTAAAAGTTTAGCAACTTTATTCTTTCATCTTTCATTGCTAGTTTAGCTCATTTCATGCTCTATAAATAGAGAGATTTGTGGGTTTTAGTTTGAGAGTAATTATGTGGGGTTTATTTGATTTATATGCAACTTGAGCTCAAATTAACTTCTTATTTTGCATATGTGTAGATGTGGTTTACTTAGTAATTTATAAAAGTGAGTATGGAGTAGAAAGTTTTTAAATCAGTGCATAGATTTTTATCATTTCATCTGTCAAAATGAGTATGGGCTCTAAAAGGTTAACAACTTCATCCTTTCATCTGTCATTGCTAGTTTAGCTCATTTCATGCCCTAGAACTAGAGGGATTTGTGGATTTTAGTTTTGGAGTAATTAAGTGGGATTTTATTTGATTCATTGCAATTTGTGTAGGGGTTTGCGCACGAAAACAATAAATTTTACCCTAAGCCCAGAACCCCAGTTGCCAGGACCTATCTATTAGTAATGTAGTAACGGGAGGGGCTTTTCGCGAACTTACCTTTGAATACCGAAAAGCGTTGTCAACGCTCGGGAGAGTGTGGTTGATGTAGACGAACTAAAGCCGACCTCAAGGTCGTGTTGAAGTCATCGCGGCTCTTGTGGCTCCAACGACTTCTAGTGCCCCAAGTGTTGCACCTCGTAGGGAGTTACATGCATCCGATGCCTGGCGATGACTCCCGCTTCCCCGATCCAACATCAGTTGCGGAAGTAGAGCTCCTGGATCCGAATTCCGCAGCGCGGAGGCGCTCTATGGTGAAGAAGATATCCCGTTCGCACGATCCTGACTTGAGACCACAGTCATAGGAGAGAGAGAATATCAATTGGAGGTTTTCCCAAAAGTGGGGAAACCTTTTATTAATTATTGTATATTTATTTGGTCAAAATACCCCACTATATATAAGGGAAAATCCACCCCATGGCTAACTAGCTTAGCCATGTAGGACTAAACAAGGGAGAGGGGGAGAGCCGGCGGCCAAGGCCCTAGTGGGATAATGACTGCAAGTGTACATATCGTTTGTAGCTAGTTTCGAAATAAAGATATCGATCCCATAGGAATCAGGAGTCTGAAGTCCAATAACTCTTGAAATAAATACTATAACAGAAATGCTAAATAAAGTTCCAAGTAACAAGATAAAATGCGAGTATTATGTAAAAATGTGTTTTTGGGTTTTTGGTATAAGAAAAGCAATAAGTAAAGTAAAACAACTGAACACAGAAATTAAGTATCGCGTATGTAAAAGAGATTGAAACTGTAATAGGGAAAAGGAGTTCTTAGGGAGTAGCGGATACACCTCTAGCATTATAAAGAGCTAAGGTAAAGATTATTATCATGATCATTCTCAACTGTGTATGTGTAGGAGGAACTCTGTATTTGGACAAAGCAACCACTGCTCACATCATCCTCATAACCACAACAGACAGCAATCGACATCAATCGAATTACTGCGCTATTAAGGGACTTAATCCAATAGAACGTATCCTATGGTATGGATAGTGTTCCGTGAGTTTCCTCGGTTCCCAAGTTGATATGTAAGGGGTGTCAACAGCTTTATAGTCACTGTAAGTGCTAACACACCTCCGTCTACCAACAAGTAGTTCTCTCCATCAAGTCCCCATAGGAGGAAAATATTGAGAGGTTGACTTCTCCCAACATCAAAATGAAGACAATCTAACACATGGTCACAGCGATGAATATCATAATAAACTTTATCTTATTTCAATATCATACTAGGGTTTCTCCATCTCCCCAAGAACTAATGATCTACTCAGACATGGAGGCAATCAACATCATAGCAATAACAATGGAATCTATCATAGATGAATAGTACTTGTATAAATCCACAACGAGTATGAAAATTACAACAAGATCTAGACATGATGTAGATGAGATGGATGGAGATGATGGTGATGCAGCGGTTGATGATGAAGATCGATGTCTTAGCCTCCCGGATCTACGCAGGGCAAAGATGGATCCCCGGTGGACGAGTTCCCCCTCCAGATGGCTTCTGGAGGTAAGGTTTCAGCGATTTCTAGTTGTTCTGTACGTCGTCTCCCTGGTCCAGTTGCACAGGGTGAAACTATTTGAGGAGGCGGTGGCGGCACCAACTATACAGCGGGAGCTATACGGCCAGAATTTTATTCCCGCCGTATAGTTGGTCGTCAAACTCTCTGGACGCCTCGATTGCTTCGATGTTATCGATATTTCCCAAATAAGCGATTTACGTTGTTTTTTACTCCTGTTCTCTCCAGTACAACTGTTCCAAGAATTGTGTCCATTGTATCCATCATCTATCCTGATCCTGGTGAAAATAGACATAAAATATGCGCGCGAACACCGTAAAATACTAAGATCTTACAACTACAATGCAAAATAATAATATAAAATATGATGCAATTATGCACTCATAAACTTCTCCAAGCTTAGACTCTTGCTCGTCCCGAGCAAGTTAGCTTAATGAATGTGATCCTCATATTAATGAAGCTGAGTCGATAAAATAAATGAGGCAGTTGTAGCATGTGTTTATCATACATGATACATAGGAATAAGTTCATGAATAGTACCTTACTCGAACCATCTGAATAATATTAGCAGGCTTCCACACCTTAGCATTTAACAGTTCACAAAAGATCACTCTCAATATGATGTAAAAGTATTCGGTTCAACCGAATGAGTTAGCGAGGTAGTCCCAAGTGTTTTAGGATTAACATATTCACTTGGGATTCAAAATCTCAAAACGTCTCTTTGTCTTACTACAATATAGTGGTGTATGCCTATTTGCTCTTTGCACATTCGCTCTTTTTCTCTCTCTTTTCTTCTTCTTTTTATAAATATATATATGCTCACACTTTTGTTTAAGTGTTGTGCAAAGGAGCTAGCCATACATTCCACTTCATGTAGGAATTCAAAGTTTAACGATCTTAATTACCAAATTCCAATTGTATATGAAGCAATCTTTATAGCTTGAATATTCTACCTCGTCTTGTTCTCACTCTAATTTGATAACACTTTTAATTTTCCTTTGTTGAAGGTTTCTTTTTCAACTTAACTGATTCGATATTTTTTCTTTATTTGTAAATCAAACCATGTACTTACAACATATTGATCAAATTATCTTTGTATGTTCCATTAATACCAGTGGTGTGGAAGACTCCTATTGCTATCATCAAGTGCAAGTAAAATTATACTCAAGCCATTCATATATCCAATAGGACAAACACAAACTCAGTATTACTCCATATATGATAATAAACTCAAAATTTCATAAAAGGGATCGACTATTCCTGAAGGGAATTCTGATGCAAACTTTATTTCTAGTTTGAACTAATGGAAAGATAAAATAGTAATGAAAAACTTATAAGATAGATTACAAGGTCTTAAGATCTCCCCAAGCTTGGAATCAAGCCAGGTGGGATCAAATAATCCCTTGCGATTATTTGATACCGTGATTATTGTAGATCACTGTGGTGCCATGGCATGTAACACCGCGGTGCATAGATTCTTGTTGATATCCTCTAGAGTGGTGATGCGGCTATAGCACCTGCGCAAATCAGATTGCAAAGTGTCCACTTTAACTGCGAGTTTAGTCACCAATGGGAGAAGATCATCCTTCTTCTCTATCTCCTTGAGACGATGACGAACTTTTTCTTCTTCAGTGCTCGCACGCGGTCCTTGGTCCTGGGAGCAGCTTCTTCTTCCTCATCCATGATTTATGGATCGGGGAAGTGGAAACCGTTCTTCACTCTTCTTGAGGCTTCACCCTCATACAATATTAGGTAATTCAAGAGTGGCACCGTCGCTCCATTGCTAGCACCTGCACCAATATTAGGTAATTCCTTACGCTTGTGCGGCCCGGGGTCTGTGACGATGAACTTGACCATCTCCATACGCCCTTTTCCATGCGGCTTGCGACCTTCTCTCTCTCTCTTGAGCTCTCTTCATTACCGCCCATTTGATCTCCGGTGGATCATAGACATCACGACAGATGTAGATGTCACTCACATCTTCATCGGAATCATTGTTGTAGAAGCTTGGCTCGATGTAGTCCTTGTACCCCGGGCTAAACCTCTCCACCTCCTCGTTGTCGTCCTTCATGGACGGGCTACGAGAGCGGTCCCTGGAAGGAGCAATGAGACGACCTAGGGGTTTTCCATGGCCTGGGACGGGATAGCGCATTGCTAGATTGGTTCCTGGAGATTATAATTGGAGAGAGAGAGACAATAGCAGTATATAAGGAGGGTCAGAGGTCGGTAAAACTCGCAAGAAACACCAAATTCATGCCCAAGAAAAGAATCTTAACGGAATAGGGAAAGAAATCGCGGATTTGGAGGAGTCCTGCCGCGTAACGACCAACTATACGGGCGTGACCCGTATAACTCCGGCCGTATAGTTGGTTCCGGGCAGATATTTCCAAGTATCTCGAGTCCAGGTCGATTAAGTTACCGACTTGGAACCAACAAAACCGTTTTTTATTTATATCGAAAAACAAAAAGGAAAACAGAAAATCTCTGAGAGTTTAACGACCAACTATACGGCGGGAGGATTTTCTCCGGCCGTATAGTTGCGACCGTATAGATCCAGACAATTTCGCAAAGAGGATACATAAGGTTTAACGACCAACTATACAACCGGAGATTTTTCTCCGATCGTATAGTTGCGACCATATAGTTGGTAAAAACCTTCAGAAACTTCAGAAACACACGAGGAATTTAAAGGCAAAACACACGAGGAATTTAAAGGCAAAAAATTTAGGAGTAAAATTTGTGAAAACCAATCACTTATTTGAGTAACAATACTTACCTCGCACTTACCATTTTCTTACTCGGGGATGACAAGCTCCTCCAACAACAAAGACTTCTTCTCTTTTGGAGGTATTGACCTTAGTTCATTTAATAATTCTCGTAAAAGGAAATCACTTGGACTAAAGTTCCTCTCAATAAGATTGGTGTCTTGTTGGGCGAATATGCACACTGCATCTAACATCTTTAATTCTTGCCTCTGCATAATCTGCAACTCAAAATCTTGAAGTAAAAGAATCCAACGGATTAGTCTTGGCTTATGGTTTTTCCTCTCAAGGAGTTTTTTTAAACCACCACGATCTGTATGAACTCTTACTTTGCATCAACTATATACGAACGAAATTTATTGCAAGAGAAAAATGCAGCAAAAAGTTCCCTTTCTTCCTTAGGATAATTCTTTTGAGCACTATTAAGAGTTCTACTAGAATGATGTATAATATTAAATCTGCGACCTATATGTTGTCCTAGAGTCACTCCTATAGCATCATCACTAGCTTCACATATTAAGTCAAAATTCATATCCTTGTTAGGTGGTTTAATGATAGGAGCATGGGATAAAGCATTTTTAAGTTTATCAAAGGCTACAAGACATTTGTCATCAAAATTAAATCTTACACCCTTTGGTAGAAGGTTAGTCAAAGGTTTAGATATTCTAGAGAAATTCCTAATGAACCTTCTATAAAAACCCACATGACCAAGGAAACATTTTATACCTTTTATATCCCTAGGTTGTGGCATTCTCTCTATGGCCTCAACCTTAGCTTTATCCACTTCAATTCCCTTACCTGATATCTTATGTCCAAGGACTATACCTTCTTTCACCATAAAATGGCACTTCTCCCAGTCTAGAACAAGATTGGTTTCTTCGCAATGCTGCAAAACTCTTTTGAGATTATCTAAGCAACTAGTAAATGAAGTTCCATAGATAGAAAAGTCATCCATAAATACTTCCATTATCAGTTCTATAAAATCCGCAAAAATAGCAGTCATGCATCTTTGAAAAGTAGCTGGAGCATTACATAAACCAAAAGGCATACGACGGTAAGCATGTAAACCACAAGGACTAATGAAAGTTGTTTTAAGTTGGTCATCAGGATGAACAGCTATTTGAGAAAAACCAGAGTATTCGTCCAAGTAGCAAAAATGAGTGTGGTTTGCTAACCTTTCTAAAGTTTGATCTATGAATGCTAAAGGATAGTGATCTTTCATAGTTTATTTATTCAATTTCATGAAGTCTATGCACATCCTATGTCCAACAATAGTTCTAGTAGGTATCAATTCATTGTTTTCATTAGGAACAACAGGAAAACCGCCCTTCTTAGGGACACAATGAACATGACTTACCCATTCACTTTCTTTTACAAGATAGATTATACCTACATCCAATAGGCGTACTATCTCTTTTGTTACCACTTCCTTCATTTTGGGCTTCAGTCTTCTATAAAATTCCGCAACTGGCTTAGCACCTTCCTCCATGAATGTTCCATGGACGGTTATCATGGGACTAATACCCTGATGGCATAAAATACGATGAGCTCATTGGGAACCCCAAGAGGAAGGTATGATGAGCACAGCAGCAAGTTTTCCCTCAGTAATGAAACCAAGGTTATCGAACCAGTAGGAGCAAGGAAACAACCCCAAGGTATTGTCTCCAACTTGGAATCCTACACAACACAACCACAGAACTTTGCCCCAACTTACAGTGATGTTGTCAATCTCGTCGGTTTTGCTGAAACAAAGGATTAAACATATTGTGTGGCGGATAGTAATTGCTTGCAGAAAGTAAACAGTAAATAGTAGATTGTAGATTGATGGTAAAAGAATGGACCGGGGTCCATAGTTCACTAGTGGTGATTCTCCTTAAGATAGATGACATGTTGGGTGAAGAAATTACAGCGGGGCAATTGACAGATAGCGAGAAAGCATACATGCATATACTAATCATCTTGACTCCTATGAGATTTGATTGGGCATTACAACATTATACATAGACCGTAAACCAACTACATCTATGACTAATAATCCACCTTCAGGTTATCATCCGAACCCCCTCCAGTATTAAGTTGCAAGCAACAGATACTTGCATTAAGCAAAGTGTAAAGTAAACGATACAATTGTCCAATGGACAAAGGATTGCTGTTTTCTCCCTAGTAGCAACAACACATCTAGTACCTTAGAGATTTCTGTCACTTCCCCAGATTACTAGAGGCATGAACCCACTATCGAGCATAAATACTCCCTCTTGGAGTTGCTAGCATCTACTTGGCCAAGATAGCTACTAACAACGGAAAGCATGCAAGATCACAAATAACAAAGCCATGATAGAATCAATAATCAATCTGAAATAGCATCTCAATATCCATCGGATCCCCGCAAACACAACATGTAGGATTACAAATAGATGATATTGATCATGAACGGAGCTCACAATATCTAAACATGGTAGCACAAAGGAGGAGAACCAACCATCTAGCTACTACATGGACCCATAGTCCAAGGATGAACTACCCACGCATCATACCAGAGGCAGACATGGTGATGAAGAAGGCCTCCAGGGCGATCTCTCCCCTCCGACAGGGTGCCGAGAAGAGTTTCAGATCCCTCTCGATCTAGGGATGGAAATGACGGCGGCTATAGACTCTTTCATGGAATTTTGATTGGGTACTTAGGGTTTTCGTCCCGGGAGGATTTTATAGGTGGAAGGGCTAGGTCGGTGGAGTACCAGGGAGCCCACACCAGGTGGTGGCGCGCCTAGGGCTGGCCGCACCACCCTAGGGTGTGTCCTCCCTTGTGCCCCTCTCTGGCTCCCCTCCGGACTCCGTGTTGCTTCGGGTAAAATATTGACTTTGGCTTTTGTCCGGTCCAATTCCGAGAATATTTCCTTACTAGCTTTTCTGAAACCAAAAACAGAAGAAAACATGCAACAGGCACTGTGGCATCTTGTTAATAGGTTAGATCTAGAAAATGTGTAAAAATACTCCAAAGTATTGACAAAACATAAGAAAGTAGATATAAAATAAGCATGGATCATCAAAAATTATAGATACGTTTATGACGTATCAACATCCCAGGCTTAACTCCTGCTCTTCCTTGAGTAGGTAAGTGATAAAAAAGAAGAAGAATTTTTGAGGTGATATGCACCATCACAATCTTGATCAAGGTATTTGTAAAACATTGATAGCTAGGATCATAGTAATTTAACATAGCATGAAAGATATAGTTCTAACAATAAGACATAGCAACTATGTTATACCATGAATAGGTACAAACAAAAAATTCATGAATAACAATGCTTTTAAAGATGTTTGTTTGTTTCACATATAGAAAACATAATGAGAATGGTATTCAGCTTGTCCCTCATAGTGTAGCAAAACATAAATGCACAGGACACCTTTAAAGTTCATAAGGGTGACTAGATACAAATAGTTTAAGAACAAGCAATATCAAAGTTATGAATCAATCAACAAGTTTTGGGACAATGCACATTAAACTAAAAATGATCACTAAGCTCTCTCAATAGGTGCATAAAGATAGAAGATGGAGACTCAATATAAAAGTAAGAGAAAGGCCCTTCATAGAAGGAAGCAGGGATTCAAGTCTCATAAAGAGCTTCCAAAAATTATGGTACTTATTAGCTTTCAGCTCTCATTGCCCCTATCATAAACATCTTTAGGTGATTAAGGTTAAACTGAAAAAATATGAGGATATGCTTGCCAAGTTATAAGCTGAAAATCTCATGCCCCTTGCCTACGAGTACCGTTCCTCATGCTACTCAACTTTAGTCACAGGTAAGTACATGTGTATCATAGAGAACCGCTAACGGGGTACCCCTTGCCTGATGAAACGGAAGATTCCCCATATCAGAATGACAAGTCAAGCAGACAACGAGCATCTCAGCAATCCTTTTATTTCCTATTTGCATAGGCCTTTTTTTCTTTTTTCCTTTTTTCTTTCCTATTTGCATAGGTTTTTTATAGAGGATGCTTCATAGATTGCTCACTATGGTTACGCTGCAGGTTTCCACCATGATTAGGCATGGCTTAGACTAGCCGCACAGGCGTTTCTCTAACACATATACGAACTCCATGAGCCTTACAAGCTCCCCTTTCATTTCACATCGCCGGGATCCATAAGCAAAAGAACATGATATCAACTAAATAAAGTGCAATGTTGAAAGCGTTCCCCATGATAACATGGTTATGCTAATTCACAACTTACAAAATGCAAGAATATACGCAACATAGATGGGCACAATGGTTCAAGTTTATTAAGTACAAGAAAAGTAAAGTGTGACATCAAGTTCGTGAGAGCTTTAATCACTAATTTTCACATAACAAGTTTAATTCGGAAGGTAGATAAAAACATGAATATACTTGGCATAGTAAATGCTAATATGTAGGTATGGTGCACTCTTTAGAATAACTTGGTTTTATTTGGAGTTGGATGCATGAGTGGAACTCATACTTGGTATGGAGGCTAGCAAAAGACTGGGAGCGAATAACTAAGGGAGCAACAATGGCCATAATCATGCAAAGCGACAAAACATTATTAATTAAAGCATAAAGTGATATTACAAGTCGTAAAATAAATGATCATAGAGGCTATGGTGACTTGGTATAGTCTTAACATGGTGTGAGCATGCGCCAAGTCAACCCAAATAAAGCATCAAAGGAGAATACCACAATATTATGCTTTTATATGCTAAAACAACGCATGATTCTTTCAAGACACATTAAGCAATCTCAATTATTTGTAAAAAGTCATGCTACATCAATAATCACTAAGCATAACGCCAAAAGAATATCAAGCATGACATGACAAAGCCTAGGCCACAGTCAAAAACAAACTCCTTTTATACCACTTATAAGCATGAACTTTCCTACTCTTTTCCAATCCAAACCAACTTATTTGAAAACTAATGTATGAATATGGGGGTCCAACCAATTTATTCAAGCAAACTAAGCAAACAAAAACTAAGAACAAAAACGAAGACGCTCCAACAACAACACAACTGTGCATGAAACAATAAAAATAAAGAGTTTGGAAGAGAACCTGCGATTTTTATTGATGAAGAAGGGGATGCCTTGGGCATCCCCAAGCTTTGACACTTGTACTTCTTGAATATTTCTTGGGGTGACACGGGTGACATCACCAATCTTGAGATTATATCTATACTTCATCTTATCACATTGTTCTTCCCTGCACTTTAAATTTTCCTTCATACAAAACTTCACACAATCTTCATTAGCAACATTAGTGTACTTAAGATAATAAGTCTTTAGGTTCAGTTTCAACACAAGTAAAAATTCCATTAAAATACAATCTAGTGTAGCAATTCATTTTCAAAGTCAAGAAATTGGCAAGAACTCAAAAGAGAAAGAGATTTAAGAGGCAAATGCAAATAATGGCAGAAATCTGTCAAAACAGACCAGCAGGTAAAAACCAATATTTTCGAAAACCTTATGTTGCTCAAATCTAATAGTGTTAAACTAACGAAAGTTGTATAACAACCTGGGGCAGAAGCACAAAAAATTATAGCTCAATCCGACGTAGAGAGATTTTTCACGAATTTTTACAGCGAAGCACAAAAATCTGTTTCGGGACAACAACCTTCCCAAGTCTTACTTCTCTCTCATTAGAGGTTACTCTTGGCACAAAAACCACACAAAAAGGATAAGGAGAGGTTATTACTGAAGCAAGAACTTCCACGACTTAACAAAAGATTCCTAAAGAAATTTGGGTTATCTCCCAATAAGTGCTTTTCTTTAACGCCTTTGAGCTAGGCATAAGAATTTCCATGATGCTCACATAAGAAATATGAATTGAAGTAAAAGAGAGCATCAAGAAGCAAATTAAAAACACATTTAAGTCTAACCCACTTCCTATGCATAGGAATCTTATACACAAATAAATTCACAAAGAACAAAGTGACAGGCATAGGAAGATAAAACGAGAGTAACTTCAAAACTTTCAGCAAATAGAGAGGTGTTTCAGTACCATGAAAACTTCTACAATCATATTTTCCTCTCTAATAATAATTTTCAGTAGCCTCATGAATAAACTCAACAATATAACTATCACATAAAGCACGCTTTTCATGATCTACAAACACATATTTTTTATCAAGCTCAAAAATAGAGGGATTAAAACCTTCAGACCCACTTTTAACAATTTTATAACAAGATGACTGATCAATCTCATTTTCATTACTAGTACAATTAATATTATCAACCAATATAGGACCATCATCTAGATATTTATTATAAAAAAATTCAAAAGAATCCATAGGAACATAACATTCATCCTTCTTTGGTAAGCATGGAGGACAATCAAATAATGTAATGGGTAAAGAGTTACTCTCATCTTGATCATCACTCTCCTCCTCTTTTTCATCCAATGAGCTTCCAGTTTCAGCAATTTCTTCTTCCATAGGCTCCTACGAGGCATTAGTCTCTTCTGCTGGTGGAGAGCATCTATTAAGATATTCAAGAATATATCCATTCTCTACCTTGTAATTATCAAAGAAAAATTTAAGTATATTATAAACCTCATATTTATAAGGTGCATCATCAGTATTTTCAAGCAAATAAGCAAGTTCAAATGCACCCTTCCAAGCAATAAATTCTTCAATTTGTTCCACATCATAAAATTCATTATACTCACATTGAAAAGGGAGGTGTTTATACCTCCTACAGCAACAAGGTTTATCAAAGCAATAAGTAACATTATAAGTAGAGCACATGTTTCTTGCAATGGTACACAATTTATTAATTTGTTCCCACAAGAGTTTCCCTTTTTGTGACAAGCGGTGTTCCTCATAATATTTTTGTTGTTCCATGAACCCATCTTGCCAATAAGATCTAGTTTCAAAGAAACCACCATCGATAGAAAGCATGATAAAGCAATACAATAACAAATCAACAGAAATAACAACTATAGCCAAAAAAAATTGTGTGTGTTTTTGATAGAAAGAAACAAGCAAAAATAAACTAAGGAAAACAAAAAACAAAGAAAAGAGATTGGTTGTGAAAGACTCCCGTTGTGAAGCTATCCTTGACTCCCCGGCAATGGCGCCAGAAAATAGGCTTGATGTCTCAAAATACGATGAGCTCGTTGGGAACCCCAAGAGGAAGGTATGCTGAGCACAGTAGCAAGTTTTCCCTCAGTTATGAAACCAAGGTTATTGAACTAGTAGGAGCAATGCAACAACCCCAAGGTGTTGTCTCCAACTTGGAATCCTGCACAACACAACCACAAAACTTTGCCCCAACTTACAGCGAGGTTGTCAATCTCACCGGTTTTGCTGAAACAAAGGATTAAACGTATTGTGTGGCAGATAGTAATTTTTTGCAGAAAGTAAACAGTAAACGTTAAATAGTAGATTGTATATTGATGGTAAAAGAATGGACCGGGGTCCATAGTTCACTAGTGGTGATTCTCCTTAAGATAGATGACATGTTGGGGGAACAAATTACATCGGGGCAATTGACAGACACCAAGAAAGCATACATGCATATACTAATCATCTTGACTCCTATGAGATTTGATTGGGCATTACAACCTTATACATAGACCGTAATCCAACTACATCTATGACTAATAATCCACCTTTAGGTTATCATCTGAACCCCCTCTAGTATTAAGTTGCAAGCAACAGATAATTGCATTAAGCAAACTGTGTAAAGTAAACAATATGATTGTCCCACGGACAAAGGATTGATGTTTTCTCCCTAATAGCAGCATCACATCTAGTACCTTAGAGATTTCTGTCACTTTCCCAGATTACTAGAGGCATGAACCCACTATCGACCATAAATACTCCCTCTTGGAGTTGCTAGCATCTACTTGGCCAAGATAGCTACTAACAACAGAAAGCATGCAAGATCACAAATAACAAAGACATGATAGAATAAATAATCAATCTGAAATAGCATCTCAATATCCATCGGATCCCCGCAAACACAACATGTAGGATTACAAATAGATATTCTTGATCATGAACGGAGCTCACAAGATCTAAACATGGTAGCACAAAGGAGGAGAACCAACCATCTAGCTACTACATGGACCCGTAGTCTAGGGATGAACTACTCACGCATCACACCGGAAGCAGGCATGGTGATGAAGAAGGCCTCCAGAGTGATCTCTCCCCTCTGGCAGGGTGTCGGGAAGAGCTTCAGATCCCTCCCGATGTAGGGATGGAGATGACGGCGGCTACAGACTATTTTGTGGAACTTTGATCGGGTACTTAGGGTTTTCGTCCCGGGAGGCTTTTATAGGTGGAAGGGCTAGGTCGGTGGAGTACCAGGGGGTCCATACCAGGTGGCGACGCGCCTAGGGCTGGCCGCGGCACCCTAGGGTGTGGCCGCCCTGGTGCCCCTCTTCGGCTCCCCTCCGGACTCGGTGTTGCTTCGGGTAAAATATTGACTTTGGCTTTTGTCCGGTCCAATTGCGAGAATATTTCCTTACTAGCTTTTCTGAAACCAAAAATAGCAGAAACCAGGCAACTGGCACTGTGGCATCTTGTTAATAGGTTAGTTCCAGAAAATGTGTAAAAATACTAGAAAGTGTGGACAAAACATAAGAAAGTAGATATAAAACAAGCATGGAACATCAAAAATTATATATACGTTTATGATGTATCATGCCCTTCAAATCATCCATTGAGTACCCAAAGGCCTTGCGATGCTCTCTAAGTATTTCCATGAACTCTTCTTATTCTACTGAAAGTTTAGCACTAATAATAACATGAAATCTATTTGTATCATCTCAAAATCTGTATTTAAGATTATCTGGTAGAGTCTTCAATTCTGGGGGTGGTAATTCCTCGTCCCCTCTCTTTTCTGGCTCTTCGAAAGCCTCATTAGTTGGAGGCCCTATAATGGGAAGTGAATCGAATTCACCTTCTAGTTCTACTAGGGACTTGTCCTCCATAACTATTTCTTCATAATTTAGGTCTTCATTTATTTCTTCTTTTTGATCACTAAAGAAAAGAGCTGTCATTTCCTCAATAGTTTTCTCTTTTCTTCTTGTATTAGAGGTTTGTCTTTAAATTTGGAAAAGTGGAATTCTTTTTCTTCTTCCCCAAGCTTAAGAGACACAATCTCCTTTTTGAAATCAACTTTGGCACCTACATCACTCAAAAAGTTTCTTCCAAATATAATCGGGCAAAGAGTGTCAGCTGGCAATCAACAACCACAAAATCGATAGGAAAGTTTTTATTGCCAATTGTGACAGTTGCATCTTCAACTGCTCCCATTGGAATTCTAAGAGTTTTATTGGCTAACTTGATTGTCATATCAGTAATTTCAATTGTAGCCGGTTCTATTTCTTCTTTTATTTCTAAATAAAAATCATAAGATATAACATTAACTTCGGTGCCAAGATCGCATAAACCATAATGTGAGGTTTCCTTAAATATGCAGGGAAGAATAGGCTTACCCACATATTTTACCTTTGTTTTACCTTCAACGAGGAAGTCTCTTTATCAAGTTCAACTATGTTACAATGTGCATACATAGCCATAATTGCTTCCTTGGTTACCTCTTCATCTTTGGTTTCTTCCAGATGTTCCATAACTTCTGGCACCTCTTCCTTCTTCTCCTGTACTGCCTTGACCTGTTCATATTCAAATATATGCTTCTATGCAGTGTTAGGGAAAGGTATCTCATATATTGGTTCTAGGGAGGCCAGTGTTGCTTTTACTTCTTTCTTCTCGGGTTCGGGTGGTGGATCATACTTGACCAAACCCTCTTTTGGAGCTTTGATGTGTTATGTAAAAGCTTTAACAACATGCAACACAAGATCTTAATCCAAATAAAGTTCCTTAGATAATTCTTTAACATGTCCCTTTTTATTATAGTCATGAATACAACCATAATCTATTTCTATGCCTCATTCGCTTCCTAGAACAAAATTCCATGAAACTCTATGATCGCGTATTCTATTAAGTAAAGCCCAAGCTTTAGTTATAGGAAGATTCATAAAATCTCCTCTCGCACAAGAGTCTAGTTCAATTTTATTAGGTTCAATTAAACCGCCATAAAAGATATGCAATAAATACCATTCAGGCAAATCATGATGAGGATAAATCTTTAAATTTGATATAATCTCTTACTAGTCCTTCATTAGGATGGTTCCTCCAAGTCATTATAAGACGCCTGATTCAAAAATATTTTGATAATGGGTAATATTTTGCTACAAACTCATTGGATAAATTATCCCAAGTAGTAGTGGCTTTTGGGGGTAGAGATCTATACCATGAGAAAGTTGTACTAGTCAAAGTCTGACTAAAAAGTTTAACCCTTACCTCATTAGCGGTATATCTCGGTAATTGGAAAGTGCCACATATATCTTTGAAACATGCAATATGCTCATATGGATCAGGATCTTCTTCATCTCTAGTAAATTGCTTCTTGTGTAGAATACCAAGTAGTAGAGGATTTATTTCAATCCCCCTTGTCTTCTCGTTGGAGTTATCTCTTTTATAAATATCATAGGGCTTCCCAAAGTGGTTGAGTGGGTTAGCACTAGTCATATGCTCAAACTCCATCATGTTGGTGGAAACCCGTAACTCAAAACAAAACTTAGCAAGACAAAAATAAATAAGCAAAAACTAAAAGACCTACAGCGCTTAGTTCCCTGGCAACGACGCCAGAATATAGCTTGATGACTGCAAGTACACAGATAGTTTGTAGCTAGTTTTGAAATAAAGATATCAATCCCACAGGGAGCAGGAGTCTGAAGTCTAATAACTCTTGAAATAAATACTATAATAGAAATGCTAAATGAAGTTCTAAGTAACAAGATAAAATGCAAGTATTATGTAAAAAGGTGTTTTTGGGGTTTTGGTATAAGAGAAGCAATAAGTAAAGTAAAACAACTGAACATAGAAAGTAAGTATCGCGTATGTAAAAGAAATTGGAACTGTAATAGGGGAATAGGCTTTCTCAGGGAGTAGCGGATACACCTCTAGCATTATAAAGAGCTAAGGTAAAGATTATTATCATGATAATTTTTCAACTATGTATGTGTGGGAGGAACTCTGTATTTGGACAAATAGGCAGCAACCACTGCTCACATCATCCTCATAACCACAGCAGACAATAATCGACATCAATCGAATTACTCTGCTATTAAGGGACTTAATCCCGTAGGACGTATCCCATGGCATGGATAGTGTTCCGTAAGTTTCCTCGGTTCCCAAGTTGATACGTAATGGGTGCCAACAGCTTTATAGTCACTATAAGTGCTAACACACCTCTGTCTACCAACAAGTAGTTCCATCCATCAAGTCCCGTTAGGAGAAAAATATTGAGAGGTCGACTTCTCCCAACATCAAGATGAAGACAATCTAACACATGGTCACAGTGATGAATATCATAATAAACTTTATCTTATTTCAATCTCATACTAGGGTTTCTCCATCTCCCGAAGAACTAATGATCTACTCAGACATGGAGGCAATCAACATCATAGCAATAACAATGGAATCTATCATAGATGAATAGTACTTGTATAATTCCACAGCGAGTACGGAAATTACAACAAGATCTAGACAAGATGTAGATGGGATGGATGGAGGTGGTGGTGATGCAACGGTTGATGATGAAGATCGATGCCTTAGCCTCCCGGATATGCGTAGGGCAAAGATGGATCCCGGTGGACGAGTTCCCCCTCCAGATGCCTTCCGAAGGTGACGTTTCAGCGATTTCTGGTTGTTCTGTATGTCGTCTTCCTGGTCTAGTTGCACGGGGTGAAACTATTTGAGGAGGCGGTGGCGGCACCAACTATACGACAGGAACTATACGGCCGGAATCTTATTCCCGCCGTATAGTTGGTTGTCAAACTCTCTGGATGCCCTGATTGCTTCGGTGTTATTGATATTTTCCAAATAAGTGATTTACGTTGTTTTGGACTCCTTTTCTCCCAGTACAACTGCTCCAAGAATTGTGTCCATTGTATCCATCATTTGTCCTGATCCTGGTGAAAATAGACATAAAATGTGCGCGCGAACACCGTAAAATACCAAGATCCTACAACTTCAATTCAAAATAATAATATAAAACATGATGCAATAATGCACTCATCATGGTCCCCGTGCGGGGATCCCTAGGCCTAGTTGGCCACCCCTTCTCTCCTTCCTCCCTTCGGTTTTTCCCTCATGGGCCCTTCTCCCTCCGGATTTGGCCCATTAAGCTATATTAACCCTTTAATTGATTTCTATTTTATTAAATAATTATGAATAAATGATTAAATTATTATTTAACATTTATCCACATATTATTCAACCTCCATGGGTATGGAACTCCTTCAACCTCCACTCCGGACATCCTCCGGACTTACCGAAACCCTTCTAGTTTTCTCTCTTCTCTTTCTTTAGTGATTCTACCAATCCTAAAAACACTCTCTAAGCATCATGAAACCCTTAAGCGTGATACCCCACGGTTCGGGAACACTCCAGACATGGTCGGGACTCTCCCACACCAATGATCAACAGAGGGACCTAGATGGCCATGTGACCCCTGTGCATTGCACGAAGTCTTTCGTCGTTTGAACCATGAACGTCGTGTCATATTCCTTTTGTCTCTCGATACTTGCATTGTTCGAGATCTGGTCAATGACATCAGCATGTCGTGTTCAATCTTGTTACCGAAAAATGCTACTTGACTCGTGCTGACAAGTGATATCCCTCGTGATCAAATCATACGCTGCGCAACTATTGGATATAACTTCTCCGAGTGGGCCCTTGAGTATCTTTCCATTGCGTGGATGGACAAATCCCACACTTGACGCATATTTCCTCTACCGTTCCTCCGAAAACCAGAACACACCTTTATAATCACCATTTAACCGAGTGACGTTTGATGCTATCTAAGTACCCTCTGGTAACAGTGATTGATATGGCCTCGCGGTCTAAGAAATAGGACGCTAGGTCTATTCTAATCATTGTAACTTGAACTTCATGACATGATCGTGTCACGATATTTAGGTTGGGTATAGCTCATCATATCATTCTCATAATGAGGTGACTCCATTTCCAACTGGCATAAATGCCACATGATCGGGAAACCTTGATCATCTATTGACCAATGCACCAGTGACTAGAGTATCACCAAGAAATCTTGGTTGTTTATATATCACACATGTATTGAAGTTTACTTTCAGTACAGTTATAGCATGATATAAAACTTAATCATAAAATTTATGAAATATGATAATAATCCTTATTACCATTTGTCTCTAGGGCATATTTCCAACAGTCTCCCACTTGCACTAGAGTACAAATAAACTAGATGCATTTGTTCTTAATCATTGGAACCATATATCTTGGCACCTTTGAACATGCTTGCTCATGGAAGAGGTTGAGTATTGGGTGTGTACTTTACAATCCCAAATCCTTTGCAACTTACTAATGTCACCTTGATTGGCATTAATACTTTATCATCACATGATAACATCTTTATGTATGCGCCGTAGTTATGGCAGCAGAATGAGCTAGTTTCTAGGAGCCTACAATGACTTTAGATCAGCCACTTCGAGCTTTCTCATGGGCATTGTTCCCTGGGACACTCATTTTTTGTAAAGACGAACTAGGCCCACCATAACGGTATGCATCACTTTAGATGGTACCCTTATCTATTATTATAAATGTAATCATCAAAACACTAGTGCATCCTGTGCAACTTTTGATGTTTTTATCACCTTGCTTCCTACTTGACTTTAGTCGGTATTATCAATACAGGAGTTTCCAACATATTCCCTCATAACATAACCCTTTATGCTTTTAAGATAAGTCATCCTTTATGGATTTGGAAACATGTCTACAATTCTCAATTAGACTCTGTGGACAATACTTAGCTCAACGTTTTGTGAATCATACTTAATCACTTTTCAAACGTTCCTTCTTGGATCAAATATTATGTTAAGTTGTCATCATGGTTTCTAAGATAGAACCTATATCTCAACATAGTGGATGATGATCATCTCCTTTCAGAATCCCTTTTAGAAATACTACATAATATCGTAATATATCTATTTTTCAACTTGTAATCCTTATAAATAATTATTTATTGGCACTTACACTTTTATTCTTAATATGGCGTACATAATTAAGAATCAATCCTTTTAAGCTCCACTCAAAATATGTGTCCAACATATTTGAGTATGAGTCATCCATTACTCCTACTCAAAATATGTTCCTACATATTTGAATATGAGACTTACATTGCGCCCACTCAAAATGTGTTTGAGTCCGAGACTTATATTTTGCTCCCACTAAAAAATATGTCATTAACATATTGTTTGGGAAGACTTTTATAGCTCCCACTCAATTTCATGCAAATTGCATATCCTCTCACTATTTTGAATAAATTCAAAATCTTTGATCAATTATCAAACTGAGAGATTTATTACGAGACACTAGTACCTTACTAGTATCAAACTGCCAGACCTTTAACACGTTTGAATCAAATTCATTTGAATTTGTCCAATACATTATTCATGACAAATCGTACCTTTGTCATTAACCTTTTCCTTCATGATTTTGCAGTCTTTCAGAAAATTCAAGTAACCCATTAATTGGCAAGATTCAGCAATAAATTGCTTTCTAATCTTAAGTGAATTTTGCATCTAGGATTTCTGATAATTTTAGTTTACCATTTCTTCCCTTTGTAGTTTGTAGGTATGTCATATTCCGGTAATGTGACAAATGATTCACAAATGTCTCCATATGATATATGGGGTACATTTGAATCCTACTCCATGTAGTTAAAACACTAGTGGGGAAAACACAGTGATCACTATCATTGATTCTTTCCTTTATAAAGAGAATCGTTTAGGAATGCTTTCCATTGCGCTTCTCGACACTCTAATACATGTTTTTTAATCCTCATCATGTTTTCAATATCTTCCATAAGCTTTACAATCGAGAACATAAATTTTCTCAAGAATGAACCAAAATTCAAGCAATACTAGTTTTGCCTTTCTTTTGGTTCTAGCCATGGATTTCGTATTCAAAGTTTCCAATGAATACTATACAAGGACTTATTCACTTTTGTTTTGGTGATATCGAATAACTCCAAAATTTTCACGATGATCCATACAAGATATGGCACCGATCTCATGAATTCAGATGGTTCACTATATATCTAACTGAGTGTTAACTATTCCTAACTAATGGTCTTTACATCTACACTACAATGATTTATTCAGCGCCATCTATTTACCCACTTGATATCTAATATCACATTGCTTTGCATTGATGTTTCAAATGCATTGCATTTCACAATTTCTTATGCCAATCTTATAATGTTAAATTTCATTACTATTGATCAAATCGTAGTAATTAGATTCTGATGGCCCAAAATATATCAAGCTCGTTGGGGAACCCCAAGAGGAAGGTATGATGAGCACAGCAACAAGTTTTCCCTCAGTTATGAAACCAAGGTTATCGAACCAGTAGGAGCAAGGAAACACCTCCAAGGTGTTGCTAGCTGGACTTTGATAGGGCGCACTACCGGTGCCAGCAGCGACGTGGAAACCTGCACAACACAACCACATCCCCCAACTTGCGATGAGGTTGTCAATCTCACCGGTTTTTCTGAAAACAAAGGATTAAACGTATCGAGTAGAAGAAAGTAGAAGCTTGCAGAAAGTAAACAGAAAATAGTAAACAGTTGTAGATTGATTGTAAAAGAAAGGACCGGGGTCCATAGTTCACTAGTGGTGGTTCTCCTTAAGATAGATAACATGTTGGGTGAACAAATTATAGTGGGGCAATTGACAAACATCGAGAAAGCATACATGCATATACTAATCATCTTGACTCCTTTGAGATTTGATTGGGCATTACAACATTATACATAGACCGTAATCCAACTGCATCTATGACTAATAATCCACCTTCAGGTTATCATCCAAACCCCCTCCAGTATTAAGTTGCAAGCAACAGATAATTGCATTACACATTGCGTGTAAAGTAAACAATACGATTGTTCTATGAACAAATGATTTATGTTTTCTCCCTAGTAGCAACAACACATCTAGTAACTTAGAGATTTCTATCACTTCCCTAGATTACTACAAGCATGAACCCACTATCGAGCATAAATACTAACTCTTGGAGTTGCTAGCATCTACTTGGCCAAGAAAGATACTAACAACGGAAAGCATGCAAGATCACAAATAACAAAGACATGATAGAATCAATAATCAATTTGAAATAGCAGCTCAATATCCATCGGATCCCCGCAAACACAACATGTAGGATTACAAATAGATGATCTTGATCATGAACGGAGCTCACAAAATCTAAACATGATAGCACAAAGGAGAAGAACCAGCCAGCTAGCTACTACATGGACGCGTAGTCCAAGGATGAACTACTCACGCATCACACCGGAGGCTTGCATGATGATGAAGACGGCTTCCAGGGTGAATTCCCCTCTCCGGTAGGGTGCCGGGAAGAGCTTCAGATCCCTCCCGATCTAGGGATGGAGATTACGACGGCTACAGACTCTTTCGTGGAATTTTTATCGGGTCCTTAGGGTTTCTGTATCAGAGGCCTCTTATAGGCGAAAGGGGAGGCTGAGGGGGTGCCTGGGGCGGCCAGACAACCCCTGGCATGGGCCAGGCTTGGCTACGTGGCCAGGTAGTGTGGCGCCCCCTGGCCCCTCTCCGTCTCGTATTCTGGCTCCATGTCCCCCTCGATGAAAAGCTGACTTTGGCTTTTGTCCCGTCCAATTCCGAGAATATTCATTTTCTGACTTTCCTGGAACCAAAAATAGCAGAAAACAGGCAGCTGACACTATGGCATCTTGTTAATAGGTTAGTCCAAGAAAGTTTATGAAAATACTCCAAAGTTGGAACAAAACATAAGAAAGTAGATAAAAACCAAGCATGGAACATCAAAAATTATAGATACTTTGCAACGTATCAGATTCTCTTTTATCCTTAATACCCTTGGATGATGAAATATTTTGATCATATCAAATTGTTTCATACTCTCTTGTTTCCTTTGGTAATCCTCTTTACAAACTTCAAACAATCATATAACGATAATCACCATTTCGTTGAAATACAGTACATCGAATATGCATTCACTTTCAACAATTCATCAAACATTTGTAATACATGGTGGTTAAGTTATTTTTCCGAACTTAGGCATGATTCATATGTGACAAAAAATCAAATGTATTTCACATATTATCAACATAACTTTGAAATTAAACAATGGTTTCATTCAAAATGGATATATCATTAAGTTGGGTATTTTTCAAGGCATTTTCAATATTTTACAAATGTTCATGCATTATCAATTAGTTTCAACAGCAAGGATAATTCACACATAATTGCACAAGATATGAATGCAAATATAAATCATTCATAAAAGTAGAACAACTGTTTTTTACAAACTCGTATGAATAACCGTCTCACGAAGTGTGAGACACACTAAAGAATTTCATAATCTATCGATTACAATAATCATCCAAAACAATAAACTAAATGATAAATGTCGAGGGAGAGTGTCGTTGGCCATCATCATCTGCTCGCCATCAACACGCAACGTCACCTCCTCTCCAGCAAGCAACTCTCATGTAGAAGGACCTATTTTCACCAAAACAAAACCAATATCAAGTACTTTAACATTGCAATATGTGTTTGCAAGATTATAACATTTATAAAACTGTATATCATATACCTTTGTCATTGATGACCTCTCTCCGACAATGGTTTCAACTTTCACATTCCTGAGATGTGATATGAACCTGTGGAAATCATGTGTTTCCGCATCGCCTCTCATGATGTAAGTCCTGACATGTGCTTGGTAGCTTGGTGGCAGTGACCACAACACAACACCATTTGCAAAAGATCTCGTCAACCAGTTATCCAAGAAGTATGCAGGCCTCATGTATGCATCATGCATGCGTTCCAAGTGGTCGTCAAGCGAAGAGTTCTCCTCCATCTTTATGGAGAGGAAATCTCCTATCAGCTCATGCTCCCATATGCGCACTTGTTCCATGAAATGGGATCTAAGCTGTACCATTATCTTACGAGGGTCAAGGTTACCCACAATTGGCCACAGCTCATCAACCATTCTGAAGCGCATCATCACTGATATGAAGGCAGACATCACACGACGGCAGCAGCGGTAATCCCGCTGCTCTGGCTCATAGAAATAGGGCTGCTCCAAATCCATCTCATAGAGTATGCAGTCGACCACTTCATTCTCGCTAAGGAGAACATGGAGACGCGCAACCCACATAGGAAAGTTTGATCCATCCAGTTTGAGATTTTCTCCTTCTAACCAATCATCAATGGGGAAGTTAATGATGAGTGCATATTTGCATCATATTTTATATTATTATTTTGCATTGTAGATGTAGGATCTTGGTATTTTACGGCGCTCGTGCGCATAATTTATGTCTATTTTCACCAGGATCAGGACAGATGATGGATACAATGGACACAATTCTTAAAGTAGTTGTACTGAGGAGAAAAGGAGTAAAAAACAATATAAATCGCTTATTTGGGAAATATCAATAATACCAGAAGAAAACATGAAGTGAACAAGCACACAAACGGTTTAACGACCAACTATACGGCGGGAATAAATTTTCCGGCCGTATAGTTCCTGTCATATAGTTGGCGCCACCACCGCCACCTCAAATAGTTTCACCCCAGGCAATTAGATCAGAGAGACGACATGCAAAACAACCAGAAATCGCCAAAACCTAACCTTCGGAAGGCATCTAGAGGGGGAACTCGTCCACCGGGGATCCATCTTCGCCCTGCGCAGATCCGGGAGGCTAACGCATTGATCTTCATCATCAACCGATGCATCACCACCATCTCCATCCATCCCATCTACATCTTGTCTAGATCTTGTTTTAATTTCCGTACTCGTTGTGGATTTATATAAGTACTATTCATCTATGATAGATTCTATTGTTATTGCCATGATGTTGATTTCCTCCATGTCTGAGTAGATCTATAGTTCTTGGGGAGATGGAGAAACCCTAGTATGAGACTGAAATAAGATAAAGTTTATTATGATATTCATCATTGTGACCATGTGTTAGATTGTCTTCATCTTGATGTTGGGATAAGTCGACCTCTCAATATTTGCCTCTTATGGGGACTTGATGGAGGGAACTATTTGTTGGTAGACAGAGGTGTGTTAGCACTTACAGTGACTATAAAGTTATTGGCACTCCTTACGTATCAACTTGGGAACCGTGGAAACTCACGGAATACTATCCATGCCATTGAATATGTCCTATGGGATTACGTCCCTTAATAGCGCAGTAATTCGATTGATGTCGATTGATGACTGCTGCGGTTATGAGTATGATGGGAGCAGTGGTTGCTGCCTATTTGTCCAAATACAGAGTTCCTCCCACACATACACAGTTGAGAATGTTCATGATAATAATCTTTACCTTAGCTCTTTATAATGCTAGTGGTGTATCAGCTACTCCCTAAGAACGCTCTTTCCCTATTGCAGTTCCAATCTCTCTTACATACGTGATACCTACTTTCTGTGTTTAGTTGTTTTACTTTACTTATTGTTGCTCTTATACCCAAAAAAACCCAAAACACCTTTTTTACGCAATACTCGCAATTTATCTTGTCACTTAGAACTTTGTTTAGCATTTCTATTGTAGTATTTTATTCAAGAGTTATTAGACTTCAGTCTCCTGCTCCATGTGGGATCGATATGTTTATTTTGAAACTAGCTACAAACGATCTATGCACTTGCAGTCATCAGGTAACATCCGGGAGAACCATTTTCTACATTTATAATTGCAAAAGGATCTTAGACTAAGTTTATAATTAAATGAGTTAAATAATAAATCCACTAAAACTCCTATCCCCGGAAGGGTTCTAGTGATTACATGATCCCTATTCACTACACCGCCCCCGATCGTCACGATCAGTGACATAGTTGCAAAGGTGGACGCCTAAATGTCGATCACATCGTTCATGCGACTCGTGCTTGATATTTCAACCATCCGTGTTCCGAGGCCATGTCTACACATGATAGGCTCGCCAACTCAACCTTAGTGTATTTTTTGTGCAACATGGCTTACACCCACTGTATGCGAACGTAGATATGTCTGACACTCGATCCTCACGACTTGTGGCATACCGAAGAACTTTCTTGGTGGTGCACACTAAGGGAGCACACTTATATTGGTATTTAATTAGGGATCATCTTATTAGGCTACCGTAGAGTATCTAATACTAGCACACAATAAGACATACCAACAATAAACATTAAATGTAAGAGTGATGTGATATGGTCCTTCTTGCTACGATCTCCATCCCGCGCCTCCGGATTTCGGCGCCAGGGTTCCGGCGCCGTAGGCACCAGGGTACCGGTGCCTTCCGGCGTGGTAGTCCGTCACCTCTGTGACTATTCGCAACTACTTAGCAACATAAAGTAAACTACTTTACCTTTGCCACAACCATATCACATCACAACGCCCCCTGCAAAACAAAGTTAAACGCCTCTACTTTATCTTTGCATTTTTACGTGGCTGATTGGGATTTCGCACAAGAACCATTCTTACCTACGAACTATCACCACAACGTTGATCGAGTAGTTGTCTCTACTACACCCCTTTAGGGGCTCTCCGTTGCAAATGGCATACCAACTAATGCGAGAGAGATAGACACACCCAAAGCCACTTTATACGGTACAAGCCGTATGTCAAGCGTGGACCAGTCTCGCGAATGAACATGTAAAGTCGGTTGGGGGCCGCTTCATCAAGCATTACTACGGTATACACAAGTACACGTGGGAGGGTAACAACTGAAAGATTAACACCGACACCCTACATCTTGTGTGTTCTACCCGTACTAGCATTACTACACATATATCTAGCTCTCATACCACTGTAGGGGTTCGCGCATGAAAACAATAAATTTCACCCTACACCTAGAGCCCTAGTTGTCAGGACCTATCTATCAGTAATGAAGTAACAGGTGGGGCTTTTCACAAACTTACCCTTGAAGACCGAAGAGCGTTGTCAACGCTCGGGAGAGCGTGGTTGATGTAGACGAACTAAAGCCGACCTCAAGGTCATGTTGAAATCCTTGTGGCTCCAACGCCTTCTAATGCCCCAAGTGTTGCACCTCGCAGGGAATTACATGCATCCGGTGTCTGGCGATGACTCTTGCTTCCCTGATCGAGCAACAGTTGTAGAAGTAGAGCTCCTGGATCCAAATCCCGCAACGCGACGACACTCTATGGTGAAGAAGATCTCCCGTTCGCACGATCCTGACTTGGGACCACGGTCACGGGAGAGAGAGAGATAATATCAATTGGAGGTTTCCCAAAAGTTAGGAAACCTTTTATTGATTATTGTGTATTTATTTGGTCCAATACCCCACTATATATAGGGAAAAATCCACCCCATGGCTAACTAGCTTAGCCATGTGGGTCTAAACAAGGGAGAGGGGAGAGGGGGCTAGTCGGAGGCCAAGACCCTAATGGGCCCCGTGCGGGGAGCCCTAGGCCCAGTCGGCCACCCCTTCTCTCCTTCCTCCCTTCAGTTTTTCCCTTATGGGCCCTTCTCCCTCCGGATTTGGTCCATTAAGGTATTTTAACCCTTTAATTGATTTCTCTTTTATTAAATAATTATGAATAAATGATTAAATCATTATTTAACATTTATCCACATATTATTCAACCTCCATGGCTATGGAACTCCTTCCACCTCCACTGCGGACATCCTCTGGACTTACTGAAACCCTTCCGGTTTTCTCTCTTCTCTTTCTTCGTAGATTCTATCGATCCTAAAAACACTCTCAAAGCATCATCAAGCCTTTAAGTGCGATACCCCATGGTTTGGGAATACTCCAGACATGGCTGGGACTCTCCTGCACCAATGATCAACAGAGGGACCTAGATGGCCATGTGACCCACGTGCATTCCACGAAATGTTTCGTCATTTGAAGCATGAACATCGTGTCATATTCCTTTTGTTTCTCGATACTTGCATTGTACGAGATCTGATCAATGACATCACCATGTCGTGTTCCATCTCGTTACCGACAAATTCTACTTGATTCGTTCTGACAAGTGATATCCCCATGATCAAATCACACGTTGCGCACCAATTGGATATAACTTCTCCGAGTGGGCCCTCGAGTATCTTTTCGTCACATGGATGGACAAATCCTGGTCTTGATGCATATTGCCTCTACTGTTCCTCCAAATACCTGAACACACCTTTATAATCATCGTTTCACTGAGTAACGTTTGATGCTATCTAAGTACCCTCGGGTAATAGTGATTGATATGGCCTCACGGTCTAAGAAATAGGACACAAGGTCTATTCTAATCATCGTAACTTGAACTTCGTGACATGATCAGGTCATGATGTTTAGGTTGGGTATAGCTCATAATCTCATTCTCATAATGAGGTGACTCCATTTCCAACTGGCATAAATGCCACATGATCAGGAAACCTTGATCATCTGTTGACCAATGAACCAGTGAATAGAGTATCACCGGGAACTCCTGGTTGTTTATATATCACACGTGTATTGACGTTTCCTTTCAATACAGTTGTAGCATGATATAAAACTTAATCATAAAATTTATGAAATATGATAATAATCCTTATTACCATTTGTCTTTAGGGCATATTTCCAACAATTTGAGCTCAAATTAACTTCTTAGTTTGCATATGTGCACATGTGGTACTTAGTAATTTTTCAAAATGAGTATGGAGTAGAAATTTTTTAAATCAGTGCATAGTTTTTTATCCTTTCATCTGTCAAAATGAGTATGGGTTCTAAAAGGTTAGAAACTTTATCCTTTCATCTGTCATTGCTAGTTTAGCTCATTTCATGCTCTAGAAGTCGAGGGATTTGTGGGTTTTAGTTTGGGAGTAATTATGTGGGAGTTTATTTGATTTATATTCAATTTGAGCACAACAAGAATATAAACACCATAATAAACAATAATAGTAACCATTGCACCTACAAATTTTGGATGGATATAAACACCAAATACTAACCCTGATAACAAGAAAGAGTCACAATCACTTTTGCATTTGTGTCATGGTGCCATATCTCCTAAAACAAATAACATCATCATTATGCATAGACATATATATGTACCATAGTAAACAATAATAATCACCAAATTGTAACAAAAATAGGGTTAATTCAAAAAAAGCTTCATAAGAAGACACACTAGCAAAAAACATAATTTTTCTCAATAGATCAATACGCCTGGGAGCTAACAAATTTCACATATATGGGACTGCCTCTATGGCGAACTCCTAGAAGATGTCTGAGGACGGGATCCTAGACATCTTCAAGAAGACATCTTCGAGGAGCTCGCCGTAGTGGTGTTCCTCTCGCTCCATCTTGTAGTTTATAATTTTACAAGGATGCATCTTTCCTATTTATATATTTAGCGCCACAACAGTTGTGATGCCACCCCAAAAGCATAGTGCTACCACTAACAGTGAAATAGCGTTGCCACCCATGACATAGTGCCGCCACTCACGGCATAGTGATGCCGCCCATGACATAGTGTCGCCACCCATGACATAGTGCCGCCACCCACCTAATAGTGTCGCCACCCATGATTAAGCTAAACATTTCCAGAGTAAATAAATCTAAAATTAGTCTATAGTTATCTACACATCCCTAAAATCCAAACGTTTAGTCTTGGTTGGTGTCTCCAACCGGGACTAAAGATGGAGTAGAAACTTTTTAAATCAGTCATAGTTTTTTATTTTTGCAATAATAACATTTGGTCACTACTCTACTTTAGTTTTAATTAATATGATTAATTTGTATTAATTTGGTCACTTCTCTATTCATGATGCTATGTAATGGTTTTTTATATACTTATATAATTTAGATGAGCCGGCGATGGATGTACAATGACCAACGCTTTGTCGAGTTCATTAATGGCCGACATAATTTCCTCATTATGGCTGAGGCACACAAGCAGAATGGTTTTATGTGTTGTTCATGTGGTGTCTATAAGAATGATAAGGATTACTCTTGCTAAAAAATCCTTCACGGCCACCTGTTTCGGTCTGGTTTCATGTCCGGCTATAATTATTGGACCAAGCATAGAGAAAAAGGGGATATAATGGAACACAATGAAGAAGAAGAGGATGATGACAACTATCATAGGTCCCCTAAATATGCTGGTACTGCAAGAGGGGGCTGAAGAAGAGGAATCATGTGAGCCTGCTCAGGATGATGATCTTGGTCGGTCCATTGTTGATGCACATGGAGACTATGAAACTAAAAGGGAGAGGTTAAAGTTGGAGCGCATATTAGAGGATCACAACAAATTGTTGTACCCAAATTGCAAAGATGGCAATAAAAAAGTTGGGTAGCACACTGGAATTGCTGCAATGGAAGGCAAAGAATGATTTATCTGACAAGGGATTTGAAAAGTTGCTAAAAATGATAAAGAAGATGCTTCCGAAGGATAATGAATTGGTTACTAGTACATACGAAGCAAATAAGGTTGTCTGCCCTCTAGGATTAGAGGTGCAGAAGATACATGCATGCCCTAATGATTGCATCCTCTACCGAGGTGATGAGTATAAGAATTTGAATGCCTAGTATGTGGTGCATTGTGGTATATGATTAGCCGAGATGTGTAGGGGTTCCGCGTATGAAAACAATAAAAATTTACCCTACGCCCCTGAACCCCTGATGTTGCCAGGCCCTATCTATTAGTAATACAGTAATGGGAGGGGCTTTTGCGAACTTACCCTTGAAGACCGAAAAACATTGTCAATGCTCAGGAGAGAGCATGGTTGATGTAGGCGAGCCGAAGCCGACCTCAAGGTCGAGATGAAGTCCTTGCGCTCCTACAGCTCCAACGACTTGAGTGCCTCAAGTGTGACACCTCGCGGGAAGTTACACACATCTGATGCCTGATGATGACTCCCGCTTCCCCGATCCAGCAGCAATTGCGGAGTAGAGCTCATGGATCCGAATCCTACAGCGCGATGGCGCTCCATGGTGAAGATGTCTCTCGTTCCCGCAGTCCGAACTTGGGACCACGGTCACGAGAGAGAGAGAGAGAGAGAGAGGATATATAGAGAGAGAATATCAATTGGAGGTCTCCCCAAAAGTGAGGAAACCTTTATTGAATATTGTGTATATTTATCTGGCCAAATACCCCCACTATATATAGGGGGAGTGGAGGTACGACCTCCCTCAAAGTATTGGGGTGGGACTAAAGGAGAGGAGAGGGGGAGGGGAGGCACCGCCGGCCACCTCCATGGGCCCCACGGGGGGGGGGGGGGGGGTGGCCCACTAGGGCACCGGCCACCCCCTTGGCCCATTTCTCCTCTTGCCTTTCCCTAATGGGCCCTCTTCCCTTCGGAATTGGCCCATTAAGACTTTTGACCTTTAAATTGATTTTCTCTTTTATTAAATAATTATGAATAAATGATTAAATCAATATATAACATTAATTCACATATTATTCAATCTCTGTGGCTATGGAACACCTTCCACCTCCACTCCGGACATCCTCCGGACTTACCGAAACCCTTCCGGTTTCTCTCTTCTGTTCTTCGGCGATTCTACTGATCCTATAAATACTCTCTAAGCATCATCAAGCCCTTAAGCGTGATACCCCACGGTTCAGGAACACTCCAGACATGGTCGGGACAATCCTGGACCAATGATCGACAGAGGGAACTGGATGGCCATGTGACCCCTGTGCATTCCATGAAGATCTTTCGTAGTTTGAACCGGGACAGTCGTGTCTTATTCCCTTTGTCTCTCAACACTCGCATTGCCTGAGATCTGATCAATGACATCACTATGTCGTGTTCAATATCGTTACCAAACAATGCTACTTGACTCGTTCGACAAGTGATATCCCCGTGATCAAATTACATGTTGCGCAGCTATTGGATATAAGTTCTCCGAGTGGGCCCTTGAGTATCTTTCTATCACATGGACGGACAAATCCCATTCTTGGCATATATTGCCTCTACGGTTCCTCCAAATACTTGAACACACCTTTATTGTCACTGTATTACCCAGTGACGTTTGATGCTATCTAAGCATTCTCGGGAGACAGTGATTGATATAGCCTCACGATCTAAGGAATAGTCGACGAGGATCCATTTCTAATCATCGTAACTTGAACTTCATGACATGATCGGGTCACGATGTTTAGGTTAGGTATTGGTTCATCATCTCATTCTCATAATGAGTTGACTCCAATTCCAACAGGCATAAATGCCACATGATCAGGAAACTTGATCATTTGTTAACCAATGAACCAGTGACTAGATTTTCACTGGGAACCCCTGGTTGTTTATATATCACACGTGTATTGATGTTTCCTCTCAATACTGTTATAGCATAATATAAAACTTAATCATAAACTTTATGAAATATGATAATAATCCTTATTATTATTTGTCTCTAGGGCATATTTCCAAAAGTCTCCCACTTGCACTAGAGTACAAATAAACTAGCTGCATTTGTTCTTAATCATTGGCACCATATATCCCGGCACCCTGAACATGCTTGCTCATGGAAGAGGTTGAGTCTTGGGTATGTACTTTACAGTCCCAAATCCTTTGCAACTTCTAATGTCACCTTAATTGACATTAATACTTTATCATCAGATGATAACATCTTTGTGTATGCATCGTTGCTATGGCAACAGAACAAGGCCAGATTCCAGGAGCCTACAGTGACTTTAGATCAACCTTGAGGGCTTTCTCATGGGCATTGTGCCCTGGGACACATCATTCTAAATTAAAAGTGAACTAGCCCCGCCATAACATTATACAACACTTTAGATGGTACCCTTATCTATTATTATAAATGTAATCATCGAAACACGAGTGCACCCAGTGCAACTTTCGATCTTTTGTTCACCTCGCTTCCTACTTGACTTTAGTCGGTATTATCAAGAGTTTCCAACATATTCCCTTATAACATAACCCTTTATGATTTAACATATGTCATGCTTTATGGATTTGAAAAACATGTCTACAGTTCTCTATTAGACACTGTAGACAAACTTAGCTCAACGTTCCGTGATTCGAACTTAATCACTTTTAAACGTTCCTTATTGGATCATATATTATGTTAAGTTATCATCATGGTTTTCTAAGATAGAATCTATGTCTCAAAATAGTGGATGATGATCATCCTTTTCTTTCTTTCTACCATTGATGTTAAACTTAATACTATTCCTAACTTGAGTTATTAAGGACTAGTTCCTTAATTAACTTCTATTCTGAAACCCTTTTCAGAATCCCTTAAGGAATACTACATAATATCATAATACATTTATTATCAACTTCTACCCCTTATAAATCATTATTTATCGATACTTGTTCTTTTATTCTTAACACACTTAAGAATCACTCCTATAAGATCCCACTCAAAATATGTTCCTAACATATTTGGGTATGAGTCACCACTCTTACTCAAGCTATGTTCCTACATATTTGAATTTGAGACTTATATTACTCCCACTCAAAAATATGTCATTCACATATTGTTTTAGGAAGACTTCTATAGCTCCCACTCAATTTCATGCAAATTGCATATCCACTCACTATTTTGAATGATTTCAAAATCCTTTGATCAAATATCAAACTTGGAGGTTTACTATGAGATACTAGTACTTTTACTAGTTTTAAATCCACTAGACATTTAGCACACTTGAATCAAATTCATTTGAATTTGTCCAATACTTGACAAATTGTGCTTTTGGCGTTCACCCCCTTTTCCACTATGGCTTTGCAGTCATTTGGGAAAATTCCAAGTAACTCCTTTACTTGTAAGATTCAGCAATGAATTGCTTTCTAATCTCAAGGTAATTTTGCTTCTAGGTTTTCTCATAATTCTAGTTTACCATTATTTCCTTAGTAGTTCGTTGGTATGTCATATTCCGGTAATCATGACAAATGATTCACAAATGTCTCCATACAAGATATGGGCTACATTTTGAATCCTACTTCATGTAGTGAAAACATGAGTGGGGAAAACACAATGATCATTATCATTGATTCTTTCCTTTGTGAAGAGTTTTTTCAAGAATGCTTTTCGTTGCGCTTCTCAACACTCTGATGCAGGGTTTTGAATCCTCATCATGTTTTACACTATCTTCCATTTGCTCCATAAACGAGAAATATCACTGAATGTGAACTTTCTTGAGAATGTACCAAAATCCAAGCAATACTAGTTTTGCTTCCCTTTTGGTCTTAGCTATGGATTTCGTATTCAAAGTTTCCAAAAAATACTCTACAAGGACTTATTCGCTATTGTCTTAGTTATATCGAATAACCCCAAAACTTTCACGACGATCCATACTAAATAAGGCACCGATCTCACGAATTCATATGGTTCACTATATATTATAATTGAGTGTTAACTATTTCTAACTAATGGTCTCTACATCTACACTACAATGATTTATTTGGCACCATCTATTCACCCACTTTGATATCTAATATCACATTGTGATGCTCTGCATTTTGACGTTTCAAAATGCTTTGCATTCCACAATTCTCTTTATGCCATTCTTATAAAGTCGAATTTCATTACTATTGATCAAATCATAATAATTATATTCTCTTTTATCTTTAATACCCTTTGTTTAATGAAATACTTTGATCATATCAAATAGTTTCATCTTCATGTTTCCTTTGGTAAACTTCTTTACACATTTAAACAATCATATAATGATAATTACCATTTTGTTAAAACACAATACATCGAATATGTATTTACTTTCAACTATTCATTAAACACTTTGTATTCAAGTAATACACTATGTTCAAGCTATTTTGCCGAACTTAGGCATGATTCATATGTGATAAGAAATCGAATGTCTTTCACATATTATCACATAACTTTAAATTTAAACAATGTTTTTATTCATTAATGAACATATCATTAAGTTGGGTATTTTAAGGCATTTCAATATTTTACAAATGTTCATGTATTATCAATTAGTTTCATAACAAGGATAATTCACACATAATCAAACAAGATGTGAACATAAATATAAATCATTCATAAAAGTGGAACAACTGTTTGTTACAAACTGATATGAATAACCGTCTCACAAAGTGTGAGACACACTAAAGAGGTTCACAATCTTTTGATTACAATAATCATCCTAAACATAAAGTAAGTGATACATGTTGAGGGAGAGTGTCGTTGGCCATCATCATCATGCTCGCCATCAACACGCAACGTCACCTCCTCTCCAGCAAGCACCTCTATGCAGAAGGACCTGTTTTCAGTAAAATAGAACACATATAAAATATACTTAACACTGCAAATGTGTTTGCAAGATTATAACATTTATAAAATTGTATATCAAATATATACCTTTGTCATCGATGACCTCACCGGTGATTGGTTCAACCTTTACATTCTTGAAACATAATATGAACTCTTGGAAATCCAATGTTTCCGTATCATCACTCATGATGCTACTCCGGACATGTCCTTCGTAGCTGGGAGGCAACGATCGAAGCAGCACGCCTATCGCAAACGGATCATCCATCCAGTAGTCCACGAAGTGAACCAGTCTCATGTGTGCATCAAGCATGTGCTCGAAGTGACCCTTCATACATGTGTGCTCCTCCATCTGTAATTGAAAGGAACTCTCCAAGCAGCTCATGCTTCCACATGCACACATGGCTTATGAACTCTGCTCTCAGTTGATCCACCATCAAATATGGGTCAAGATCACCCATGAGCGGATGGAGTTCATCCACCATCCCGTAACGCATTATTATCTGAATGTAGGTGGACATCTCTTGACGATAGTAGCGGTCTGCCAACTCTTGTGGGGTCTCATAGTGGTCTGGCTCAGTCAAATCCATCATGCGGTGTATGTAGTCTACCACATGATTCCTAGTAAGGAGATCATTCAGGCGTACAAGCCAACTAGGGAAGTTGGATCCATCAAGTCTAAGTTTCTCACCAACTACCCATTCCTCAATGACAAAGTAAGCTTCACGGTGAGCCATCTCTACATTTATAATTGCAAAAAGGAATTTAGACTATGTTTATAATTAAATGAGTTAATAATAACTCCACTCAGAAACACCTATCCGCTGAAGGGTTCTAGTGATAACATGACCCCTTTTCCCCACATCTCCCTTGATCATCACGGCCATCAATGTGGGTTCTAGGGTGGACACTAAACGTCGGTCACATAATTCATGCGACTCGTGATCGATCTTTCGACCATCCGTGTTCCGAGGCCACGTCTCTATAACGTGCTAGGCTCGCCAACTCAACCTTAGTGTATTCGCTGTGCAACATGGCTTACACCCACTATATGCGAACGTAGATATGTCTGACACCCGCTCATCACGGCCTGCCTCATACCGAAGAACTTTCTTGGTGGTGCACACTAAGGGGGAACACAATCATTGGTAATTTTAATAGGAATCATCTTATTAGGCTACCGTCGAGTATCTAATACTATCACACAATAAGATATACAAACAATAACATTGAATGTAAATGTGATGTGATATGGTCCTTCACGTCGTGATCTCCATCTATCGTCACCGGATTCCGGCGCCAGGGTTCCGATGCCGTAGACACCAGGGTACCTGTGTCTTTCCGGCGTGGTAGTCTGTCACATCCATGACTATCTACTACTATGTAACACAAGGTAATCAGTTTACCTTTGCCACAACCATATCACAAAGCAACACCCCCCTGCAAAACAAAGTTAAACGCCTCTACTTTATGTTTGCATATTTTACGTGGCTAAATGGGCTTTCGCACAAGAAACATTCTTACCTATGAACTTTCACCACAATGCTGATCAAGTAGTTGTCTATACTACACCCCTTTCGGGACCCTCCGTTGTAAATGTCATACCAACTAATGCGAGAGAGACAGACACCCCCCTAAGCCACTTTATACGGCACAAGCCGTATGTCAAGTGTCGACCAGTCTCGTGAATGAACGCGTAAAGTCGGTTGGGGGCCGCTTCATCAAGCATTACTGTGGTATACACAATTACACGTGGAAGGGTAACAATTAAAAGATCAACGCCCACACGCTACATCACATGTATTCTACCCGTACTAGCATTACTACACATAGATCTAGCTCTGATACCATTGTAGTGGTACCACGTATGAAAACAATAAAATTTTACCCTATGCCCCTGACCCCTGATGTTGCCAGGACCTATCTATTAGTAATACAGTAACGGGAGGGGCTTTTCGCGAACTTACCCTTGAAGACTGAATAGCATTGTCAACGCTCAGGAGAGCATGGTTGATGTAGACGAGCCGAAGCCGACCTCAAGGTCGAGATGAAGTCCTTGCGCTCCTGCGGCTCCAACGACTTGAGTGCCTCAAGTGTGACACCTCGCGGGGAGTTACACACGTCCGGTGCCTAACGATGACTCCCGCTTCCCCGATCTAGCAGCAGTTGCGTAAGTAGAGGTCTTGGATCCGAATCCCGCAGCGCGACGGCGCTCCACGGTGAAGATGTCTCTCGTTCGTGTAGTCCGAACTTGGGACCACAGTCACGAGAGAGAGAGAGAATATCAATTGGAGGTCTCCCCAAAAGTAAGGAAACCTTTATTGAATATTGTGTGTATTTATCTGGCCAAATACCCCCTATATATAGGGGGAGGGGAGGTACTACCTCCCTCAAAGTCCTGGGGTGGGACTAAAGGAGAGGAGAGGGGGAGGGGGAGTGCTAGCTCGTGATTAATGTAGAGCTCGTTGGGAACCCAAAGAGGAAGGTATGATGAGCACAGCAGCAAGTTTTCCCTCAGTTATGAGACCAAGGTTTAATCGAACCAGTAGGAGCAAGGAAACACCTCAAAGGTGTTACTAGCTGAGCTTTGGCAGGGCGCACTACCGGTGCTAGTAGCAACGTGGAGACCTGCACAACACAACCACAAAACTTTGTCCCCAACTTGCGATGATGTTGTCAATCTCACCGTGTTTTGTGGAAAACAAAGGATTAAACGTATCGAATGGAAAGAAGTAAAAGTTTGCATAAAGTAAACACAAAGCAGTAAAAGATTGTAGATTGTATGTAAAGTAAAAGGACCGAGATCCATTGTTCACTAGAGGTGGCTCTCTTTAGATAGATAACATGTTGGGTGAACAAATTACAGCGGAGCAATTGACAAACACCGAGAAAGCAATACATGCATATACTAATCATCTTGACTCCTCTGAGACTTGATTGGGCATTACAACATAATACATAGACCGCCATCCAACTGCATCTATGACTAATAATCCACCTTCAGGTTATCATCTGAACCCCCTCCAGTATTAAGTTGCAAGCAACAGATTATTGCTTTACGAACTGCGTGTAAAGTAAACAATACGATTGTTCTATGAACAAAGGATTGTTGTTTTCTCCCTAGTAGCAACAGCACATCTAGTACCTTAGAGATTTCTGTCACTTCCCCAGATTACCAGAGGCATGAACCCACTATCGAGCATAAATACTAACTCTTGGAGTTGCTAGCATCTACTTGGCCAAGATAGCTACTAACACGGAAAGCATGCAAGATCTCAAATAACAAAGACATGATAGAATCAATAATCAATCTGAAATAGCATCTCAATATCCATCGGATCCCCGCAAACACAACATGTATGAATTACAAATAGATGATCTTGATCATGAACGGAGCTCACAAGATCTAAACATGAAAGCACAAAGGAGGAGAAACCAGCCATCTAGCTACTACATGGATCCGTAGTCCAAGGATGAACTATTCACGCATCACACTGGAGGCTTGCATGGTGATGAAGAAGGCCTCCAGGGTGAATTCCCCTCTCTGGTAGGGTGTCGGGAAGAGCTTCAGATCCCTCCCGATCTAGGGATGGAGATGGCGGCGGCTACAGACTCTTTCGTGGATTTTTTTGATCGGGTACTTAGGGTTTTCGTCCCGAGGGCAACTTATAGCCAGAAGGAGAGGCCGAGGGGGTGCCGGGAGCGGCCACACCACCCCCTAGCGTGGGCCAGGCCTGGCCGCGCGGCCAGGTGGTGTGGTGGCTCCCTGGCCCTTCTCCCTCTCGTATTCTGGCACTTGATCCCTTCCGGAAAAATAGGCACTTTGGCTTTTGTCCCGTCCAATTCCGAGAATATTCATTTTCTGACTTTCCTGGAACCAAAAAAGCAGAAAATAGGCAGCTGGCACTGTGGCTCTTGTTAATAGGTTAGTCCAAGAAATCATATGAAAAGTATTCCAAAGTTGAAACAAAACACAAGAAAGTGGATAAAACCAAGCATGGAACATCAAAAATTATAGATACATTTGCAATGTATCAACATCCCCAAGCTTAACTCTTGCTCGTCCTCGAGTAGGTAAGTGATAAAAAGAAATAATTTTTGAGGTGACATGCACCATCAAAGACTTGATCAAAGTATTTGCAAAACTCAAAGCTGGGATCATAGTACTTCAATCATAACATGAAAGACAAAGTTCTAGCAATAAGCAAAGCAACTATGATGCAACATGAAAAGGTACAAACAAAAGATTCATGAATAACATGCTTGCAAGACGTTTGTTTGTTTCACATAAAGAAAACATAGCATAATAGAATTCAGCTTGTCCCTCAATGGAGTAGCAAATATAAATGCATAGGACACCTTCAAAGTTCATAAGAGTGGCTAGATACAATAGTTTAAAACAAGCAATAACAAGTTATGCATCAATCAACTAGTCTTGGGACAATGCACACAGAACTAAGAATGGCCACTATGCTCTCAAAGTAGGTGCATAAAGATAGAAGGTGGAGACTCAATATAATGGTGGAAGAAAGGCCTTTTGTAAAAGGAAGTAGGGATTCAAGTCTCATAAAGAGCTTCCAAAAATTATGGTACTTATAGCTTTCAGCTCTCATTGCCCCTATCATAAGCATCTTGAAAATGATTAAGGTTAAAGTGACACAACTGAGGATATGCTTGACAAGTTATAAACCGAAATCTCATGCCCCTTACTTACAAAGACTGATCCTCATGCTACTCAACTTTAGTCACGAGTAAGCTCTTGTCATTGTAAGTATATGTGTATCATTAAGAACTGCCAACGGGGTACCCCTTGCACATGATACGGGAGCTTTCCCATAATCAAAATGACAAGGCAAGCAGACAATGAGCATCTCAACGATCTTTTAATTTGCTATTTGCATAGGTTTTTATTGAGGATGCTTCATAGAGTGCTCATTATGGTGATGCTGCAAGTTTCCACCATGATTAGGCATGGCTTAGGCTAGCGGCCCAGACTATTCTCTAACACACATACAAACTCCATGATCTTACAAGTTCCACATTTATTTCACACTGCCGGGATCCGTAAGCAAAAGAACATGATATCAACGGGGTACAAAGTACAAGTGCAATGTTGAAAGCGTTCCCCATGAAACATGGTTCTGCTAATTTCAACTTATAAAGCACAAGCATATACACAACAAAGAAGGACCCAATGGTTCAAGTTTATTAGAGGCAAAAAGTAAAGTGTGCCATCAAGTTCGTGAGAGCTTTAATCACTAGTTTTCTCATAACAAGTGAAAGGTAAACAAAAGCATGAATGTACTTGGAATAGCATAAGCTAGTAGGTAGGTATGGTGGACTCTTTGGAATGACTTGGTTTAGGGAGTTGGATGCATGAGTGGAACTCATACTTTGTTGTGGAGGCTAGCAAAAGACTGGGAGCGACAAACTAAGAGAGCAATAATGGCCATAATCATGCAGAGCGACAAAACATCATTGATCAAAGCATAAAGTGATACTACAAGTTGAAAACTAAAGGATCATACAGGCTATGGTGACTTGAGATAGTCATAACATGGTGTGAGCATGCGCCAAGTCAACCCAAATAAAGCATCAAAGGAGAATACCACTATACTATGCTTTAATATGCTAAAACAACGCATGATTCATCCAAGGCACATTAAGCAATCTCAATTGTTTATAACAAGTCATGCTACAGCAAAGAATACTAAGCATAAAGCCAAAACAGTATCAAGCATGGCATGACAAAGCATATGCCACAGTCAAAAACGAGCTCTTTTTACCACATAAGCATGAACTTTCCTACTCTTTTCCAAACCAAACCAAACTATTTGCAAACAAAAGTATGAAAGAGGGGGTGCAACCAAGTTATTCAGAACACTAAGCAAACCAAGAAAACTAAAAACCAAAACAAAAACGAAAGAGAAGACGCTCCAAGAAAAACACAACTGTGCATGAAACAATAAAAATGAAGCGTTTGGAAGAAACCTGGGATTTTTATTGATGAAGAAGGGGATGCCTTGGGCATCCCCAAGCTTTGATGCTTGTACTTCTTAGATATTTCTTGGGGTGACACGCGTGGCATCCCCAAGCTTGAGCTTTAGTCCATCCTTCGTCTCATTACTCATTCCTTCCATGCACCTGAAATTTTTTCCTTCATACAAAACTTCACACAATCTCATTAGCAACATTAGTGCACTTAAGATAAATAAGTCTCAAGGTTCAGTTCTAACACCAAATAAACTTCCATTAGAACACTATCTACTGTAACACTTCCATCAAAAAGCTCAATTCCCCAAAGGAACTCAAGAAGGAACTAACAAGAAGCAAATGCAGAAAATGGCAGAAATCTGTCAAAACAGACCAGCAGGTAAAGACGATTTTTTTAGAAAACCTTCTGTTGCTAAAATCAAAAAGTATTGAACTAACGAAAGTTAGATAACAACCTGGGGCAGCATCAAGAAAAATTACAGCTCAATCCGACATACAGAGCTCTCTCAGTTATTTTTACGGTGAAGCACAAAAATCTGTTTCGGGACAGCAACTTTCCCAATCATTACTTCACTCTCATTAGAGGTTACTCTTGGCACAAAAAGCAAATAAAAAGGATAAGGCGAGGTTATTACAGAGGTAATAACTTCCAAGAATCATCTAAAACTCTTGGGTTATCTCCCAACAAGTAATTTTCTTTAACGCCTTTAAGTTAGGCATAAAAATTTGAGAACATACTCTCATAGGAAATATGAATTTGAAGTAAAAGAGAGCATCAAGAAGAAAATTCAGAACACATTTGAGTCTAACCCACTTACTATGCATAGGAATCTTGTATGCAAATAAGTGCACAAAGAACAAAGTGACAGGCATAGGAAGATAAAACAAAAGTAACTTCAAAACTTTTAGCACATAGAGAGGTGTTTCATTACCATAAAAACTTCTACAACCATATTTTCCTCTCTCATAATAATTTTCAGTAGCCTCATGAATAAACTCAACAATATAACTATCACATAAGGCATGCTTTTCATGATCTACAAGCACTAGAGCTTTATTATAAATATTTTCAAAAGAATCCTCGGGAACATAACATTCACCCTCCTTTGATAAGCATGGGGCACAATCAAATAATGTAAGGGATAAAGAGTTACTCTCATTAGAAGGTAGGCATGGGTAGATCCATTCTTCCTCCTTTTGTCCATCACTCTCCTCCTCTTTTTCATCTAATGAGCTTTCAGGTTCAGCAATTTCTTCTTCCATGGAGGTTCTAGCAGGCGGTGGTTCATCTATTACCTTAACAGTCATAAAACTGTTCCCAAATAGGAAACTGAGTGAGCTATCCATAATGAAATACTGATTGGAGCAGAGCTAGTCATAAAGGCAACTTAAGAAAGGAACTAATTTTTTGTGTTTTTGAAAAAGAAAGAAAACTAGTAAAACTAATTTTTTGTAATTTTTTAAAGAACAAAACAAGCAAACAAAGCAAAAAGAAAACTAAGCAAAACAAAAACAACAAAGTAAAGAGATTGGTTATGAGGGACTCCCCTTGTGAAGATGTCCTTGACTCCCCAGCAACGGTGCCAGAAAAATCTTTGCTGGCTCGTGATTAATGTAGAGCTCGTTGGGAACCCCAAGAGGAAGGTATGATGAGCACATCAGCAAGTTTTCCCTCAGTTATGAGACCAAGGTTTAATCGAACCAGTAGGAGCAAGGAAACACCTCAAAGGTGTTACTAACTAAGCTTTGGCAGGGCGCACTACCGGTGCTAGTAGCAACGTGGAGACCTGCACAACACGACCACAGAACTTTGTCCCCAACTTGCGATGAGGTTGTCAATCTCACCGTGTTTTGTGGAAAACAAAGGATTAAACGTATCGAATGGAAAGAAGTAAAAGTTTACAGAAAGTAAACACAAAGAAGTAAAAGATTGTAGATTGTATGTAAAGTAAAAAGACCGGCATCCATAGTTCACTAGAGGTGGCTCTCCTTAGATAGATAACATGCTAGCTGAACAAATTACAGCGGGGCAATTGACAAACACCAAGAAAGCAATACATGCATATACTAATCATCTTGACTCCTCTGAGACTTGATTGGGCATTACAACATAATACATAGACCGCCATCCAACTGCATCTATGACTAATAATCCACCTTCAGGTTATCATCTGAACCCCCTCCAGTATTAAGTTGCAAGCAACAGATTATTGCTTTACGAACTGCGTGTAAAGTAAACAATACGATTGTTCTATGAACAAAGGATTGTTGTTTTCTCCCTAGTAGCAACAGCACATCTAGTACCTTAGAGATTTCTGTCACTTCCCCAGATTACCAGAGGCATGAACCCACTATCGAGCATAAATACTAACTCTTGGAGTTGCTAGCATCTACTTGGCCAAGATAGCTACTAACACGGAAAGCATGCAAGATCTCAAATAACAAAGACATGATAGAATCAATAATCAATCTGAAATAGCATCTCAATATCCATCGGATCCCCGCAAACACAACATGTATGAATTACAAATAGATGATCTTGATCATGAACGGAGCTCACAAGATCTAAACATGAAAGCACAAAGGAGGAGAAACCAGCCATCTAGCTACTACATGGATCCGTAGTCCAAGGATGAACTACTCACGCATCACACCGGAGGCTTGCATGGTGATGAAGAAGGCCTCCAGGGTGAATTCCCCTCTCTGGCAGTGTGCCGGGAAGAGCTTCAGATCCCTCCCGGTCTAGGGATGGAGATGACGGTGGCTACAGACTCTTTTGTGGATTTTTTTGATCGGGTACTTAGGGTTTTCGTCCCGAGGGCAACTTATAGCCAGAAGGAGAGGCCGAGGGGGTGCCGGGAGCGGCCACACCACCCCCTGGCGTGGGCCAGGCCTGGCCGTGCGGCCAGGTGGTGTGGTGGCTCCCTGGCCCTTCTCCGTCTCGTATTCTGGCACTTGATCCCTTCCGAAAAATAGGCACTTTGGCTTTTGTCCCGTCCAATTCCGAGAATACTCATTTTCTGACTTTCCTGGAACCAAAAACAGCAGAAAACAGGCAGCTGGCACTGTGGCTCTTGTTAATAGGTTAGTCCAAGAAATCATATGAAAAGTATTCCAAAGTTGAAACAAAACACAAGAAAGTGGATAAAACCAAGCATGGAACATCAAAAATTATAGATACATTTGCAATGTATCAGGGAGGCGCTGCCGGCCACCCCCATGGGCTCCGCGGGTGGGTGGCCCACTAGGGCGCCAGCCACCCCCTTGGCCCCTTTCTCCTCTTGCCTTTCCCTAATGGACCCTCGTCCCTCCGGAATTGGCCCATTAACCCTTTTGACCTTTAAATTGATTTTCTCTTTTCTTAAATAATTATGAATAAATGATTAAATCAATATTTAACATTCATTCACATCTTATTCAATCTCCGTGGCTATGGAACACCTTCCACCTCCACTCCGGACATCCTCCAAACTTACTAAAACCCTTCTGGTTTTCTCTCTTCTATCCTTTGGCGATTCTACTAATCCTATAAACACTCTCTAAGCATCATCAAGCCCTTAAGCGTGATACCCCTTGGTTCGGGAACACTCCAGACATAGTCAGGACAATCCTGGACCAATGATCGACAGAGTGACCTAGATGGCCATGTGACCCCTATGCATTCCACGAAGATCATTCGTCGTTGAACCGGGACAATCGTGTCTTATTCCCTTTGTCTCTCGACACTCGCATTGCCTGAGATCTGATCAATGACATCACCATGTCGTGTTCAATCTTGTTACCGAACAATTCTACTTGACTCGTTCAACAAGTGATATCCCTGTGATCAAATCACATGTTGCGCAGTGATTGGATATAACTTCTCTGAGTGGGCCCTTGAGTATCTTTCCGTCACGTGGACAGACAAATCCTGCTCTTGGCATATATTGCCTCTACGCTTCCTCCGAATACCTGAACACACCTTTATTGTCACTGTATTACCAACCTTTGATGATATCTAAGCATTCTCGGGAGACAGTGATTGATATAGCCTCACGGTCTAAGGAATTGTCTACGAGGATCCATTTCTAATCATCGTAACTTGAACTTCGTGACATGATCAGGTCATGATGTTTAGGTTGGGTATTGGTTCATCATCTCATTCTCAGAATGAGTTGACTCCATTTCCAACTGGCATAAATGCCACATGATCAGGAAACTTGATCATCTGTTGGCCAATGAACCAGTGACTAGATTTTCACTGGGAACCCCTGGTTGTTTATATATCACATGTGTATCGATGTTTCCTCTCAATACTGTTATAGCATAATATAAAACTTAATCATAAACTTTATGAAATATGATAATAATCCTTATTATTATTTGTCTCTAGGGCATATTTCCAACAAGATGACCCTAGTGATGTCGCCATTGCCATCCCCAACACCGTCAGTCTCCATCGCCATCCCCGACACCGTCAGTCGCCATTGCCGTCGATTGCGACCTCCTCCTCCGGCCTCTCCAAGCCTTGCACCGCACTCCTGGTGATCCAGCTTTCCTCCTGACCTCTCCTTTATCCCCCTCTAGCACTTTGTCGTGCTCCCATCATGCGCTGCTGTCCGCTGCCGCGGGCCACCATGGAGGAGCAAGCTCCGGTGACCCAGCTTGAGCGGTGCCTGCATTTTGTTGCTCCCCGCATCTGTGCGGTTCGACCCGTATGCCCAGTTTGTGCGCTTGTGCCTGCAAATGCCGCCGCCGGTGACCATCTGCAGGTGGTCGGAGACGTGACATCATGGTGGCGTCACGCTGACCTGGTCGTGGGTCCCGATTAACCGCTGACCATCCAGTGTGGCAGCTAACACATCCCTCAAGCCGCACTCGTCAGTCATAGTGGCTAGCCCCTCCTCCATGTAAACTGGATTAAAGGTAGATGGTGACATCATGATGACACAATAATCCTTTTAACCTTTTTCATAAAATGATTAAATATTAGAAAATCCATAATTTTTTATCTATAAGTCAAAAAATATGTATAATATATCAAATTGTTCAGAAAAATGATATATATTTTTTAAATCTATAGTCTTGCATTGTTAAACAACTTCAATTAATAATTTTAGTCGAATAACAAAGTACCCCCTCATAGGTGTTACGGGATTGTTCCTTGTATTAGGGTTTGGACTGCTCGGACCCTATTTAAAATGATCAAGCATGTACTAGGGTTATATTTCAATACTATTTTACTTGTAATATCATCATATTTGCTTGACAATTGTATCGATGCCATGTCTTGATTGTTTGTCTTTCTTTCTGGTGTCGAAGCCACGGTGGGATGTGGTGTTCGTATGATATGTGGTCATAAATATAAATAGAAATATGCATTCTTGATACAAAATTGTTTTATCTTTCTTCTACATAGTTAAGCTATGGACCGCGACAGAGAGGATGAAGAATCCGAATAGGAAATTTTTAATATTATAGATGATGGACAATTTCTGAATGACTCTGGTGAGGGAATCGAGCTAGATCTAGAACTAAGAGACGAAGGGCAAACAAGCAAATATGGGAAAGAAAATGTTGGACCCTTAACAATTCAAGCGAGGTATATTAAGCCTCTAGTGATCACTAGATGCATTAATTCATTTGTATATATATATTAAAGAATCTTTCTTCTTTTAGCCCTCCGGATCGAGCCAATCTGCTAGAAGGAAACGAGACCCGACCAAAATATTGGACGATGGTCAAAGGTTCACGATCGACGAAGTCGCTGAAGATGGTGCATCGATTGCTCCCAAAGCGAACATAAGTCTATTTATAAATCAATGTGGAGTTATTATTAGGGACAACATCCCGATCACCTCTCGAGAATGGAATAAGCCAAAGGTAGATGGAGTTAGTTATGTTGACCAAAGATCTAAAGATTTTCTTTGGGATACACTCTTGTCATATTTCAACCTACCGCCAGATCCCACAAAAGATGGCCAGATCACACAGAAAGTCAAGAAGTGGGTGTTGGAAATATGCCCTAGAGACAAATAGTAATAAGGACTATTACCATATTTCATAAAGTTTATGATTAAGTTTTATATCATGTTATAACTATATTGAGTGGAAACAAATACAGATGTGATATATAAACAACCAGGGGTTTCCGATGAAACTCTAGTCACTGGTTGATTGGTCAATAGATGATCAAGTTTCCTGATCATGTGGCATTTATGCCAGTTGGAAATGGAGTCATCTCATTCTGTGAATGAGATGATGAACCAATACCCAACCTAAGCATCGTGACCCGATCATGTCACAAAGTTCAAGTTACGATGATTAGAAATGGATCCTCGTAGACTATTCCTTAGACCATGAGGCTATATCAATCACTGTCTCCCGAGAGTGCTTAGATAACATCAAGTGCCATCTGGTAATATGGTGCTTATAAAGGTGTGTTAAGGTACTCGGAGGAAACCATAGAGGCAATATATGTCAAGAGCGACATTTGTTCGTCCATGTGACGGAAAGATACTCAAGGGCCCACTCGGAGAAGTTATATCCAATAGCTACACAACGTGTGATTTGATCACATGGATATCACTTGTCGGAACGAGTCAAGTAGCATTGTTCGGTAACAAGATTAAACATGACATGGTGATGTCATTGATCAGATCTCGAGCAATGCAAGTATCGAGAGACAAAGGGAATAGGACACAACTGTCCCGGTTCAAACGACAAAAGATCTTCGTGGAACGCACATGGGTCACATGGCCATCTAGGTCCCTCTATCGATCATTGGTCCAGGAGTGTCCCGACCATGTCTGGAGTGTTCCCGAACCGTAGGGTATCACGCTTAAGGGTTTGATGATGCTTAGAGAGTGTTTATAGGATCGGAAGAATCACCGAAGAATAGTAGAGAGAAAACCGGAAGGGTTTCGGTAAGTCCGGAGGATGTACGGAGTGGAGGTGTTCCATAGCCATGGAGATTGAATAATATATGAATGAATGTTAAGTATTGATTTAATCATTTATTCATAATTATTTAATAAAGAGAAAATCAATTTAAAAGGTCCAAGGCTTAATGGGCCAATTCTAGAGGGAAGAGGGCCCATTAGGGAAAAGGCAAGAGGGAGAAGGTCCAAGAGGGGAGGCCAGCGCCCTAGTGGGCCACCCCCGCCCCCCACCCCCGCGCGAGGCCCATGGGGTGGCCAGCGGCGCCACCCCTCCCCCTCTCCTCTCCTTTAGTCCCACCCCGGGACTTTGAAGGGGGTAGTACATCCCCTCCCCCTATATATAGTGGGGTATTTGGCCAGATAAATACACACAATATTCAATAAAGGTCTTCTCACTTTTGGGAAGACCTCCAATTGATATTCTCTCTCTCTCTCGTGACCGTGGTCGCAAGTTCGGACTGTGCGAACGAGAGACATCTTCACCGCGGAGCGCCGTCATGCTGCGGGATTCGGATCCAGGAGCTCTACTTCCGCAACTGCTGCTGGATCGGGGAAGCGGGAGTCATCGTCAGGCACCGGAGGTGTGTAACTCCCCGCGAGGTTTCACACTTGAGGCACTCAAGTCGTTGAGCCACAGTAGCGCAAGGACTTCATCATGACCTTGAGGTCGGCTTCGGCTCGTCTACATCAACCATGCTCCACTGAGCATTAGCAATGCTTTTCGGTCTTCAAGGGTAAGTTCATGAAAATCCCCTCCTGTTACTGTATTACTAATAGATAGGTCCTGGCAGCATCAGGGGTTCAGGGGCGTAGGGTAAAATTTATTGTTTTCATACGCGGAACCCCTATAGTGGTATCAGAGCTAGATCTATGCGTTGTAATGCTAGTACGGGTAGAACACACGAGATGTAGCGTGTGGGCGTTGATCTTTTAGTTGTTACCCTCCCATGTGTACTTGTGTATACCGCAGTAATGATTGATGAAGCGGCCCCCAACCGACTTTACGCGTTCATTCGCGAGACTGGTCCACGCTTGACATACGGCTTGTACCGTATAAAGTGGCTTAGGGGGTGTCTATCTCTCTCGCATTAGTTGGTATGCCATTTGATCAGCGTTGATAAGGGGTGGTATAGACAACTACTTGATCAGCGTTGTGCTGAAAGTTCGTAGGTAAGAATGGTTTTTGTGCGAAAGCTCATTCAGCCACGTAAAACATGCAAAGATAAAGTAGAGGCGTCTAACTTTGTTTTGCAGGGGGCGTTGCTTTGTGATATGGTTGTGGCAAAGGTAAAGTGATTACCTTATGTTACGTAGTAGTAGATAGTCACGGAGGTGACGGACTACCACACCGGAAAGACACCGGTACCCTGGTGTCTACGGCGCCGGAATCTGGTGATGACGGATGGAGATCATGACGTGAAGGCCCATATCACATTGCATTTACATTCAATGTTATTGTTTGTATATCTTATTGTGTGCTAGTATTAGATACTCGACGGTAGCCTAATAAGATGATCCCTGTTAAAATTACCAATGATTGTGTTCCCCCTTAGTGTGCACCACCAAGAAAGTTCTTCGGTATGAGGCATCCCGTGATGATCGGGTGTCAGACATATCTACATTCGCAAACAGTGGGTGTAAGCCATGTTGCACAGTGAATACACTAAGGTTGAGTGGGCGAGCCTAGCATGTACAGACATGGCCTTGGAACACGGATGGTCGAAAGATCGAGCACGAGTCGCATGAATGATGTGACCGACGTTTAGCGTCCACCCTTGAACCCACATTCATCGCCATGATGATCAGGGGAGATGTGGCTGAAAGGGGCCGTGTTATCACTAGGAACCCTTCTGGGGATAGGTGTTTGTGAGTGGAGTTATTATTAACTCACTTAATTATAAAATTAGTCTAAATTCCTTTTTGCAATTGTAAATGTAGAAATGGTTCTCCCCCGAGATTACCTTCCCTATTGATAATTGGTTAAAAGGAGAAAATCTCAAGTTAGATGGATCCAACTTTTCTGCATGGGTCATGCGCCTTTATGATCTCCTTGGTGAGAACAAAATAGCTGACTATATGATCTACAAGATGTACTTGGAGCCACCATATACTCATGAGACCCAGGAGCAGAGGGATCTCCGCTGCCGTCGTCATGTGATGGCCACATTCATATCAGTAACGATGCACCTCGGGATGGAAGATGGGCTATGGCCGATTGTGGGAAGTCATAATCCCCGAACGGTTATGGCACATATGAGATCGCATTTCGTGGAACAAGTGCGCATATGGGAGTATGAGCTGATGGGGGACTTCCTCTCCATAAAGATGGAGGAGGGCTCCTCACTGGACGATCACTTGTTGAGCATATATGATGCATATGAGTCTAGCATACTTCCTGGACAATTGGTTTGCAAGCTCTTTTGCAATAGGCGTTGTGCTGCGGTCGCTGCCACCAAGCTACCAAGCACAAGTCAGGATTTGCATTATGAGAGGCGACGCGGAAATACATGATTTCCATGAGTTCATATCACATTTCAGAGATGTGGTGGTTGAACCCATTGTCGCTGAGGTCATCAATGACAAAGGTATATATTTGATATACAGTTTTATAAATGTTATAATCTTCCAAACACATTTTTAGTGTTAAGTATATTTGATACTTGTTCTGTTTTGCTGAAAACATGTTCTTTTGCATGAGAGGTGCCTGCTGGAGAGGAGGTGACGTTGCGTGTTGATGGCGAGCATGATGATGATGGCCAACGACGCTCTCCCTCAACATTTATCATTTAGTTTATGTTTTAGGATGATTATTGTAAACAAAAGATTATGAACTTCTTTAGTGTGTCTCACACTTTGTGAGATGGTTATTCATATCAGTTTGTAACAAACAATTGTTCTACTTTTATGAATGATTTCTATTTGTGTTCATATCTTGTTTGATTATATGTGAATTATCCTTATTGTTTGAAACTAATTGATAATGCACGAACATTTGTAAAATATTGAAATGCCTTAAAATACCCAACTTAATGATATTTCATTAGTGAATGAAACCATTGTTTAAATTGAAAAGTTATGTGATAATATGTGAAAGACACTTGTTTTCTTGTCACATATGAATCATGCCTAAGTTCGACAAAATAACTTAAACACCGGGTATTACTTGAATACAAAGTGTTTTAATGAATTGTTAAAAGTAAATACATCTTTGATGTATTGTGTCTTACCAAAATAGTAATTATCATTATATGATTGTTTAAAAGTGTAAAGAAGTTTACCAAAGGAAACATGAATATGAAACTATTTGATATGATCAAAGTGTTTCATCAACAAAGGGTATAAATATAAAAGAGAATCTAATTACTATGATTTGATCAATAGTAATGAAATTCGACTTTATAAGAATGACATAAAAGAAATTGTGGAATGCAAAGCGTTTTGAAACGTCAAAATGCAAAGCATCACAATGTGATATTAGATATCAAATTGGATGAATAGATGGCACCAAATAAATTGTTTTAGTGTAGATGTAGAGACCATTAGTTAGAAATAGTTAGCACTCAATTAGAATACGTAGTGAACCGTCTGGATTCGTGAAAGCGGCTCCATATCTAGTATGGATCGTCATAAAAGTTTTGGGGTTATTCGATATAACCAAAACAATAACGAATAAGTCCTTGCAGAGTATTCATTGAAAACTTTGAATACAAAATCCATAGCTGAATCCAATAGAGAAGCAAAATTCGTATTGCTTGGATTTTGGTCATTCTTGAGAAAGTTCACTTTTAGTGATATTTCTCGATTATGGAGCAAATGGAAGATAGTGAAAAACACGATGAGGATTCAAAACCCTGCATCAGAGTGTTGAGAAGCGCAACGGAAAACATTCCTGAACGATTCTCTTCACAGAAGGAAAGAATCAATCATAATGATCATTGTGTTTTCCCCACTGGTGTTTTCACTACATGAAGTAGGATTCAAAATGTAACCCATATCTTGTATGGAGACATTTGTGAACCAGTTGTCATAATTCTTGGAATATGACATACCTACAAACTATTAAGGAAATAATGGTAAGCTAAAGTTATGAGAAATCCCATAGCAAAATTCCCTTGAGATTAGAAAGCAATTCGTTGTTGAATCTCACGAGTAAAATGGGTTACTTGGAATTTTCCCAAATGACTGCAAATCCATAGTGGAAAACAGGGTGAATGACAAAAGCACAATTTGCCAAGTATTGGACGAATTCAAATGAATTTGATTCCAGTGTGCTAAATGTCTAGTGGAGTTAAAACTAGTAGAAGTACTAGTATCTCATAGTAAATCTCCAAGTTTGATATTTGATCAAAGGATTTTGAAGTTGTTCAAAATAGTGAGTGCATGTGCAATTTGCATGAAATTGAGTGGGAGCTGTCGTGGTGGTGTCACGGCACATGCCATGTATAGGCTAAAGGTGGGGACTAATACACGCTAGGGGAATCCAGGGAGGGATAGTGAAGTGATTCTCCACACAAGAGCTTGTATTGATTTACTTCCAAGGTTACAAGTGCTCCTAGAGCTGTATTGGCGAGAGGAGGAAGAAGGAGCTCTCTTACTCTCGCCCACTGATCTCACCACAAACCCTAGACCAAACAGAATAACAGAAAAACCAACCGATCCCCTTCTACTGAAGCCCTAGCCCCCCTTTTATAGGGGAGGCTCGGTTTCTGCCTAGGGCATACGTGGAGGCATATTCCTAAGAATATGCCTCCACCCAAAGTGGTAAGCCGACCGGGGTGCTTTTTCCCCCGCGTCACACATGCTTTAGCTACGTTAGCCACTGCGGCGCCCTCGTCAGCTGACACGGGCGTCGTCATGCTTGTCGGCCACGCCCCGGTGGTCCTGTCCTTGCTTGCTTCGCTCAGGCAGTGCGTACCGGGGCTCCTTTTGACCAGCGAGATTCCTTCCTTCTCCTAGAAGCTTGCTGCGACCCGGATGATGGTTCATCCGGCCACACCCTTTCCTGCATACAGGTAAAACACACACTTCCGACTTACCGTTTAAGTCGTATGAGGGCTAGTTAGGCGAAAGCCCCCAGGTCCGGATTACCCCGTGATTCGGCTTGCCTTGAGGTGACCCGGCCAGCATCTGCTTTGGCCTTGCCGAACCTCAGCTAACTCGGCCTTTATATCCCGGCGTAACCCTACCCGGGGGTATCCCCCCAACATTAGTCCCCGAAGCTGGTGCGGCCTTAGCCGCCTTGGCCGCTAAGGCCATACCAGGTTCCGTTTTGTGGCCCTGTCGTTGTTGCCGAGTTACCTCTGTACCTCGGACGGCTTGGATTTACGTTCCCTTCGCACATTGCAAGTTTTCACTTGCCGGCCGGGTTACCACAGCTCTATCCGGGTCTTACTTCCTTCTCTCGTACGCTAGCCCATGTGAAGGGTAATCATTGTGTTGTCTTATTTTAAGGGACGCTACAGTAACCGGCGCAGCAACTGTCAGTTATCACTGTGCGCGGGTCACGTCACGCCTGCCTCCTCGTTTACCGCATCAGCGCGTCACGTTACAGGACTCTCTCCGCCCTGTGGCTCCTTACAGATTGGTCCGAGCGGGTAATACACGGCCACAGCGTGTGGCCGGTCCCCAGGGTGCAATCCCACTCACCCCTGATGGGGGTGGTTAAATAGAGGGGGGTGCGTCCCTTAGGATTTCCCCCCCTCCGCACTCCTCTGCCCGCTGCTATTCCTCTTCGTCTTCCTCGCGACCGCGCCGCCACCAGCACTGCCAAAAAGCAGCGTCGCCGCTGCACTTCTCCGTTGCACCTCTGCGTCACCATCACTGCGACGCAAATCTCCCTCTACGGTCCTCGTCAATCCAAGCCACTGTCCCCCGCCGCCTCTAGCGCCAGCGAGGGCTTCGAGGAGCAGATGGCGGAAGAAGAACTCGCCATTGCTGAGCAAGAGATGGAGGAGGACGCCGCTGCTGCGGACCGCGGCGCATGGGCCGGCTCCTGGGTCTGCCAGGACGATCTGGACTGGCTCTACCGGACCAGACGCATCCCCGCCGGCGTCGCCGCTCGCCTCGCCTCCGCCGAGCTAGCTCCTTCACCCAATCCCGGGGAGTTCGTTGTATTCCTGTCTCATTTCAACGGGGCTTTGGACTCCCGGTGAGCGATTTCTTCCATGATTGGCTCAGTACCTACCATCTCTAGCCGCACCATCTTCCAGCCAATGCCATTACTTCTCTCTCTGCCTTCGCTTCTACGATCGAGGGCTACGCCGGATTATGGCCCACGAAGGAGCTGTGGATCCGTTTTTTCGCCCTTCGCCGCAACGTTATTCCCGACATTCACACTGATCCGGAGGACAAGCGGCTCACTCAGTTCGGAGCGGCCTCCATCTCACCCCGGAGGTTCTCTATTTTCCCCTGGGTCACGGGGCTAGAATCTTGCAAAGGTTGGGCCCGGATGTTCTTTTACGTACGGAACACGGGCACCGAAGATTTGATCCGGTTGCTCCCCTATACACCAGGTCCGCCGAACACGGATCTGTGGGCCGCCGTTCCCAGGAAACCTACGGCCCTGGCCAACCAAGTGAATAAGAGGTTCGCGGAGCTGAAGGAGCTCGGGTTGCGCAACGAGGATGCAATGATCACTTTCGTGCGCAACCGAATCTCCCCTCTCCAGAAGCGCACCCACAAGGTGTGCCATATGAGCTACGGCCGCGATCCCAACCGGACTTCATCTTTCGAATTGAACAACACGGAGATCTTTCGCCGGGTTAAGGCTCTCTTCACCACTCACAAGGACTTCTCCTCTAACTGGACTTGGGGGATTGAGCATTTCTGCCGTGACTGGCTTCCTCCCATGGTAAGTTTCATGCTGCAAACTTACCCCGGACTAATCCCTTGTCTGTTACTGTTGTATTTTTGACTCGTTTGTTTACTCTTTTCCTCAGCTATTCCTTCAGCAGACGCTCGAGGACGGCACCGATCCGACCCTTAAGTGGGCACCGGACCGGGTGACTTCGGACGAGGAGGAGCCGGACCAAGAGATGTTTCTCCCTATGACCGACGCCACGAGACGACCCACGGGTAACTTCTCTTCTGCTAGAGATTGGCCCGATGATGAAGATTACTCGGATATCGAGATAATTGAACCGTTTGAGGCTGTCCCCCTTTCTTTTGCTTTTCCGCCATCAGCTCACTCCGGTGGTGATATCCATGCGGATCCTCCCCTCGCCATGGACGAGCCAGTTCCGGTGGCGCCGAAGAAAAAGCGCGCGGCTTCCACAAGCTCTTCCTCCGGACCTTCCCAGCCTGTTAAAAGGCGAAAGAAGGCCCCAGCATGAAGGGCTCGGAAACCCATAGCAGCCGAAACCTCGGATGCGTAAGTCCTTCTTTCTTCTGTAACTCGCTCTCCCTTACTTCGTCGTAATTTTTCTTCTGACGTTACTTGATTTCACAGGGCTCCGGTGGAGGTCCCTCAAAGTGGATCCAGTATCTCATCACCTCTCCGGGCCAGCCCTTCACCCCGTCGTGACGACAAGTCACGTCCGCTGAGACCTATTCTGGAGAGCTCTGCGGCCGCTCCAGGTCATCCTGGGGCGGGGGGAACTGGCCTAGCCAGAACAACAGCAACAACTACCTCGGCAACGCCACAACCAGCAGCCACTAAGGCTACGTTGACTTCAGCATCTGTTCTAGTACCAGCAGCCAAACCAGCACCAACTCCAACCTCGGCAGCAGCACCAACTCCGGCAACAAAAATATCAGCGCCGGCACCAAGTCCAGCAACGAAAGTACCAGCGCCCAGTTCCTCTGCATCTTCCGAGTCCTCTCAACCTCGGCAGGGAAAAACCGCTGCTACGGCTTCTTCTTCCCAGCAAGCTAAGGGCAAGAAGAATCAAGATGCTGCCAAGCCCAGTGCTGCCGAGCCTGGGCAACGCACCCTTGAGTCCATGCTCCCCAAGAAGACATCAGCAGCAAAGGACATGCCTGCCGAGCCAACCGAAGCCCAGCAGTTGGTTCTGCACACCAGCCACGCCCTTGCCTTGGTGGAGAGGAAGGAAGCACATGCTAAGGGTTTGGTGACGCCTCATATGCCCACAGGTGAATGGTACCCCCCCGAGCCTGATGGAGTTCGTCATGAACTGGAACAAGGCCGAGGTAGTCCACGAATCTGATCAGGTGAATACCGCCGCCAAGGCCATTAACCTTGTTGGACGATGAATGATGACCCGGAGTGGGTAGCTCGGCGCCAGGCTTGCGCCCACAGCCTCGTTGAATATGCCCCCATTCATGAATGGACTGAGGGTCCGAGCTTCCTGGAAGCCGCAGGTGAAGAGGAGCTTGAGAACATTGAAGATGACTCGGGTGAAGACGAGGAGGACACTGCCTCGGATATCGAAGAGGGCGACGATGATGCCGAACTTCCTCCTGCTGCTCCTAAGTAAAAACACTTGAAAATTCATGAGATCCCCGGTATGCCGGGTGGAATTGTATTCCAAATACATGTGATATTTTGCTACTGAGTACTTATGCCGGATTAACTTGGGCGTAGTCCCCGAGTTTCTTTTTCTTGTTCGTTCAATCTTTTGGCTCGGATCATGTCTACCTTGATTCTGGTTTACAACTTACGAATCCGAGCTTGAAAAATTGTCTTAACAATACTTGGAAACTTTTAGACTTAGCTCAAAAATAAAACTGCATAATAACTTGAAAATAAATACAGGGTTAGTCCGAAGAACAAACGTCGGCTCGAATAAATTCTTTTCCTTAGTCGTTTTTCATGTGCTACGCAATTCCAAACTTGTTCTCTTGCTTGCCATGAAGCCAATTCTTGTTGGACAGCAGCAAGTCGAAGAGTTGGGTTTTTGGTGCTCACACACTACTAATCCGAGCTAAGTAGAATAACCTATTCCAGCCGACGCACAAATAACAAAAGACAACAAATATTATTAAGGCAGTCCTCGAGTTACTGTTCGAGGTGCCAACATTTCATTGATAAGCTCATTGCCGACATACATACCGACATATGAGATAACCTGGATACATACACTCCTTAGCTAGGTGTAGAAAGGATGAAGTAGAGCTATATTCCATGGTCGCTTAGATTCCTCTCCGGACCTGTCCGCCTTGTTCTTTTCCTGTGGCTTTGCATCTATAAGATAGTAAGAATGATTGTGCAATGCTTTGCTCACGATGAACGGCCCTTCCCATGGGGGGATAATTTATGCATTCCAGTAGTACACTGTACCAACCGGAGCACGAGATTGCCTTCCCGGAAGACCCGGGGGCATACTTTCCGGCTATGATAGCCTCGGAGATTTTGCTGATATATGGCGGATCTGGACAGTGCCAGTTCTCTCGCTTCTTCCAGCAGATCAACATCATTTTGCCGGGCTTCTTGCACTTCGTCTTCTGTGTATTGGGTGACCCTAGGCGAATCATGCTCTATGTCGGCTGGTAATACAGCTTCTGCCCCATATACCAGAAAAAACGGCGATTAGCCTGTTGATCGATTCGGAGTTGTTCTTAAACTCCACAGTACCGCTGGTAGTTCTTCTATCCAGCACCCCGCTGATCTTTGGAGCGGCTCAATGAGCCAGGGTTTTATCCCGGAGTATACTAATCCGTTGGATCTCTCCACTTGCCCGTTCAATGTGGGGTGGGCTACCGAAGCTACGTCAAGCCGGATCCTCTTATCCCCGCAGAAACGAGCAAATGCTCCTTCTGCAAAATTTGTGCCATTATCGGTTATGATACTGTGTGGATAACCGTACCTCAAGATGATATCTTTGAGAAACGTTACGGCCGTAGCTCCATCACATTTTCTTATAGGCTTTACCTCGATCCACTTCGTAAACTTGTCCACCATTACCAGAATGTGAGTCATGTTTCCTCTTGCTGGTTTGAACGGGCCCACCATATCCAAGCACCATACGACAAATGGCCAAGTGATTGGGATGGTCTTGAGTTCCGACATTGGCATATGTGTCTTTGTAGCGTACCTATGACAACCATTACATTTTCTCATCAGGTCTTCTGCTTGCTCTAAGGCATTTGGCCAGTAGAATCTGTGTCGGAAAGCTTTTGCTACCAAGGCTCGGGATGAGGCGTGATGCCCGCATTCCCCCTGATGTATATCTCGGATGATTTCAAGCCCTTCTTCCGGGTCAACACACCGCTGGAGGACATTGGTCACACTTCTTTTGTATAACTCGGAATTGATGATCGTGTAGGCCTTTGCCCTCCTCGGTGTTTGCCTGGACAACACCTCCTCAATGGGTAACGTTCCATCTTTCAGGAATTGAAATATAGGCAGTGCCCAAGCCGGTATTGGCCGCACGGGGAACACGTCCTCGTCTATCTCCATCTGATCCACCGGCATAACTTCAACTAGACCATGTTGAGCAGTCCCCAGGTCTTGCGAAGCAGTCCTCGGGTTTGCTGAAGCAGTCCCCGGGTTTTGCGCACCACTTCCCGTGTCAATGTCCATGGGCACAGCTCCGGACTCTATGTCCTCCGGGACGTAGATTGACTCGGACTCCGGGGATGGCCTGATGGATGGTTTCTTGAGGTGCTCTAATGCTACACCCGGTGGAATTGCTTGTCTGGTTGACAAGAGCTTCGACAGCATGTCGGCAGCCTCATTTTCCACCCGGGGTACATGATGAAATTCGCATCCCTCAAAGTAACCAGAAATCTTCTGCACATGAAATCTTTATAGTGCCATGTTTGGATCAAGGGCATCCCACACTCCGGACACTTGCTGCACCACTAAATCCGAGTCGCCAAAGCATATCATCCGACGTATACCAATTTCTTTTGCTACCTTGAGCCCATGCACAAGTGCTTCATACTCAGCGACATTGTTTGATGCGGTGAAGTGGATCTGCAACATGTATTTCAACTGGTCCTTCTTTGGCGACGTGAGTACAACTCCGTCGCCTAGCCCGATTTTGGTTTTTGATCCGTCAAAGTGCATCCGCCAATAGTTTGGATCCGGAAGTGGTGGTTCGTACTGTACCTCGGCCCAGTCCACGAAAAAGTCCGCCATAGCCTGAGACTTGATGGCTTCTCTCCGGTCATATTGTGGAGCATAAGGAGCTAGCTCAATTGCCCATTTTGCAATTCTGTCGCTTGCATCCTTGTTACTCATTATCTCGGATATAGGGGCCTCACATATGACCCGGATGGGATGCTCCTCAAAGTAGTGCTTCAATTTCTTGGCGGCCATGTATACGCCATACGCCACTTTTTGATAATGTGGGTAGTTCTGCTTTGAGGTTGACAACACTTCACTCAAATAATACACCGGCCTTTGCACTGACTTACCTTCCTCATCGCGCTCCACCATTATCACTGCACTTACAACCCGGTTGGTTGCGGCTATATAGAGCAACATTGGCTCCTTTGATAGTGGTGAGGCTAGCACTGGTGCCGTGGCTAACATTTTCTTTAGGTGGGTAAAGGATTCATTAGCCTGCGGTGTCCAAATGAACTTATCCGACTTTTTCATGAGTTGGTACAGAGGTAAAGCTTTCTCTCCCAACCGACATACAAACCGACTTAAAGAGGCCAGGCAACCCGTAAACTTCTGGACATCGTTAAGACACTTCGGCAGTTCCATTCGTTCGATGGCCCGGATTTTGGTTGGATTAACTTCGATACCTCGGCTGGAAACTAGAAAGCCGAGCAATTTTCCAGCCGAGACACCGAAGGTGCATTTTTCCGGGTTAAGTTTCATCCGGAACCTTCTTAGGTTCACAAACGTTTGCCTGATATCATCAAGGAGCATTTTGCTTTCCTTGGTCTTGATAACCACATCATCCACATACACCTGTACATTTTGACCTATTTGGTCGTGCAAACATTTTTGCATACATCTCTGGTACGTTGCCCCTGCATTACGTAGACCAAACGACATGGTGCGATAGCAATAAGCCCCATACGGGGTAATAGACGCAGTCTTTATTTTATCATCCGGATTCAGAGGTATCTGGTGGAAACCAGAATAGGCGTCAATGAATGACAACGGTTCACATCCAGCAGTTGAGTCTATGACCTGATCTATTCTTGGCAGCGGAAATGGGTCTTTCGGACACGCCTTGTTCAGGTTCGTGTAATCGATACACATGCGCCAAACCACTGCCACGTTCAGATCATCCTTTTTCTTTTCCACCAGCACCGGATTAGACAGCCAATCCGGGTAGAGGACCTCCATGATAAATCCTGCAGCTAGCAACCGAGCTATCTCATCCCCAATGACTTTCCTCCTATCTTCGGTGAAGCGGCGGAGAGGTTGCTTCACTGGCTTGGCTCCGGGTCTCACATTCAAAGAATGCTCCGCCAACTCCCTCGGAACACCTTGCAAGTCCTGTGTGGACCAAGCAAAAATGTCCCGATTCTCACGGAGGAAGCTGACGAGCTCGCTTTCCTATTTATCGCTTAGCCCGGCACCAATTGTTACGGTGCGCTCTGGGAACATGTCATCAACGGGAACCTTCTTGGTATCTTTCGTGGCCTGGAAGGAGACTGTTCCATGCGGGTTACTCAGCGTCGGCATATACTGCTGCGCGGACTAAGCCAATGCCGCCACCTCCTGAATTTTCCTTTTTTCCTGCGCGATCACAAGTGAATCGACTAAGTTTGATCCGTCTGACGCACACTCCATCGAACGTCGGAAGTCCCCAGCAATGGTAATCACTCCATTTGGTCCGGGCAATTTCATCTACAAGTAGCTGATATGACAACTTGCCATGAACTTGTTCAGCGCTGGCCTTCCGAGCAATGCATGATACGCGCTTTCTAAGTTCACCACTTCGAACTCCAGATTCTCAGTTCGGCAATTGTCCCTCGTGCCGAACAAGACGTCGACCCGGACCTTGCCTATGGGCTCGCAAGAAATGCCGGGCACAATGCCGTGGAAAGTTGTCCTCGTGGCCTGGAGCATGTTCTCCGAGATACCCAACTTTGCGCATTGTGTCCCCGTACATGATATTTATGCTACTGCCGTTGTCGATTAGTACCTTTGAGAACCTTACGTTAATGCTTGGTCCAATGAACGTAGGATCCAGCACCAACGCATACGAACCAGGGCTCGGCATGAGCTTGGGGTGATCCCTTATGCTCCAGGTGATTTCCTGATCAGACCAAGGCATGTACCTCGTCACTGTAGGCATTACCGCATTCACCTCCATATGCCTACGCTGCAAGCTTTTTCTATCAGTTTTCCTCTGTGGTACATACACAGTAGCTCTGGTGATGCTCCCTGTACTCGTTTCTCCCCTCATTTCCGGGGTGCCTCTGATCTGGCGGATGCTGATTTTCTACCTGATGCACTGCATCCCTTATTTCATTGTTATCATACCTCGGCGGAGGGGGAGGCAACATTAGCTGTTGCGTGTTCGCTCCAGAGAGCAATTGCTGCCGGGGTAACTCCTGCCGAGGCTGATCATTCCGGGGTGCCTGAGCATTCCCCGAACCACCTTGCTCGATCTTGCGCATCCACTCGCATTGCCTCGTCGTATGACCCGCTGGGTTGTTCGGATTTGGCGTGTGAAACTTACATGGCTGGTCCAACATCGACTCGTAAGTATACCTCGGACAGTCTTTCCTTTCTTTCCATTGCTTCTTTTGCTCCGGTGTCCAAGTTTTCTTCCCATCGTTCCTTGGAGTCCATTGACCTCCAGTTTTCTGGCGCTGGCTACCCCCCTGCTCCGGGTTGATCTTGATTCACGGCTGCCACTTGGTGCGAACCGTACCGATGGTCCGGTCGATCATCTCTCCTTTTTCCTCTGTAATCATTTCTCTAGGATGATCCGGATCCATACCTCTGATAGTACTCATCGCTTGACTCGTTTGAGGCGAGCCTTGGTTGGGTCGGGTCACCCAACGCATACGAATCTGCGATCCGGATCATCTCTGCCAACGTTGCCGGCATTTTCTGCTACAACTTCATCCATAGCTCGCTTCCATATCTGCACCCTTGTGCAAACCATGCTATGGCCTGTGATTCTATCACGCCCTCGCATGAATTTCTCACGGTACACCACCGGGTCAAAAACTCCCGGTCCGTCTCACTGGGTCTTTGTTTGCACATAGCTAGGGTCTGTGGCCTATTTGGCCATTGATACGTACTCGAAAAATTGCTGATGAACATCTCCTCGAAATCTATCCAGCAGTTGATGCTTCCTGGTGGCAAATTGTTCAACCACACCCTTGCCGGGCCTTCCAACATCTGGGGTACATACCGTACAGCCCATCTCAGGTTGCCTGTGGCAATTTTTACAGCCGTTGCATAGTTTATCAGCCAATCCTCTGGCTTGGTACTACCGTCATAGGTCTTGGTGCCCTTGGGCAGCTGAAAGTTCAGGACTGGTGGCTCTTTCATGATCCGGGGTCCAAAACATGCTGGACCCGGTGGACCTTGACATTCAATCTGCTCCGACCTATATAGTCGATCCAGTTTCAACCTCGCATCATCCGGCATCAAATCCCTGCTTCCCAATCTCGACCCTATCACATGATAGTCCGGTCTCGGGTATCCCGCATTTGCCATCTCTGAATCACCGTCGTTGTACCGGTTTTGCTCTTGCGGCGCACCTTTCTGTTGCATACCTCGGCCGGCACTGTGCTCTTGCCTCGGCATGTTCCGCTGCTGCGGTTGCCTTGCCCCTGCTGAGTTTTGCTGCCCAGCATTGCCGTTGACAACGTTCCTTTGACCGGCATTGCCTTGGTCACGGTTACCTCGGCCAGCTTCACCTCGGCTCACACTCCGTCGATCATCATTTTTCTGCGCTTCTTTTTCTCGGATGCAGCTGCGTCCGCCGCTCTGAGGTTCTTGGCCGGGGTACTATACCTCGGCAGCCCCACGGAAAAACAGTTTTCTGATTCCTCGATTCCAACATCACCTTCTCTGTTCATCTCGCTCATGAGATTTCTCCCTTTAACCTTTAAAGTATCAACTTTGTTCGCCTTGGCGTACTCACGCAGCGTCATGTTCAACGACTGCTGGGCCGCGGCTATTTTCTTTGCGCCCTCTAGTATTTTTTGCCTAGTTTCTTCCAGCTCGGCCTGTGCACGAGCCGGATCTACAGCTGCTACTACAGGGTTCGCCAGGCTATCCATTGCCTCTCTCAACACGTTTTCCGGCCTCTCTAGCGGAGGACCCCTACCTTTCCTTGGTGCCTTGGGCGTCACCTCCGCATCTGGCGCCGGATCCTTGCTCGCACCCACACCCAGCGCTGTCATCATTACCTCTGCATGGTCCGGGGAACGAGCGGTACGCTCCCCGTGAGCCACAGTGAGGGGCGGTTCGCCTGCTTCGACGACGTGGCGCGGATCAACGCAAGACACGTCCACCGCAACGTAGACCTTGTGCTCGCCGAGCTTGACAAAGATGTTGTTGCGCGGGAGAGGGCGTGTGCCGAAGCAGCCTGCGTTGTCGCTGATGAAGTCCCGCGCTCCAAAGCGCTGAACGAGCCCGGAGACGATGCGCTCGCCGGTGGCGATGAAGTTTCCCGTCCGGATTTTGACCCCTGCTAGCGTCGCTAGCCCCACGGTTTGCGCCAACTTTCGTGGTGGTGTCATGGCAAATGCCATGTATAGGCTAAAGGTGGGGACTAATACACGCTAGGGGAATCCAGGGAGGGGTAGTGAAGTGATTCTCCACACAAGAGCTTGTATTGATTTACTTCCAAGGTTGCAAGTGCTCCTAGAGCTGTATTGGCGAGAGGAGGAAGAAGGAGCTCTCTTACTCGCACCCACAGATCTCACCACAAACCCTAGACCAAACAAAATAACAGAAAAACCAACCGATCCCCTTCTACTGAAGCCCTAGCCCCCCTTTTATAGGGGAGGCTCGGTTTCTGCCTAGGGCATACGTGGAGGCATATTCCTAAGAATATGCCTCCACCCAAAGTGGTAAGCTGACCGGGGTGCTTTTTCCCCCGCGTCACACATGCTTTAGCTACGTTAGCCACTGTGGCGCCCGTGTCATGCATGTCGGCCACACCCCGGTGGTCCTGTCCTTGCTCGCTTCGCTCAGGCAGTGCACACCGGGGCTCCTTTTGACCAGCGAGATTCCTTCCTTCTCCTAGAAGCTTGCTGCGACCCGGATGATGGTTCATCCGGCCACACCCTTTCCTGCATACAGGTAAAACACACACTTCCGACTTACCGCTTAAGTCGGATGAGGGCTAGTTAGGCGAACGCCCCCAGGTCCGGATTACCCCGTGATTCGGCCTGCCTTGAGGTGACCCGGCCAGCATCTGCTTTGGCCTTGCCGAACCTCGGCTAACTCGGCCTTTATATCCCGGCGTGACCCTACCCGGGGGTATCCCCCCAACAGGAGCTGTGAAAGTCTTCCGAAAACGATATGTGAATGACATATTTTTGAGTGGGAGCAATATAAGTCTCAAACTCAAATATGTAGGAAGATAGTTTGAGTAAGAGTACCGACTCATACCCAAATATGTAGAAACATATTTTGAGTGGGAGCTTATAGAGTGATTCTTAAGTGTGTTAAGAATAAAAGCGCAAGTACTAATAAATAATGATTTATAAGGTATAGAAGTTGATAATAAGTTATTATGATATTATAAAGTATTCCTTAAGGGATTCTGAAAAGGGTTTTAGGATAGAAGTTAATTAAGGAACTGGTCCTTAATAACTCAAGTTAGGAATAGTATTAAGTTTAACATCACTGGTTGAAAGAAAGAAAAGGATGATCATCATCCACTATGTTGAGACATAGGTTCTATCTTTGAAAACCATGATGATGACTTAACATAATATATGATCCAAGAAGGAACGTTTGAAAAGTGATTAAGTTTGAATCACGGAACGTTGAGCTGAGTTTGTCCGCGGTGTCTAATAGAGAACTATAGACATATTTTCCAGATCCATAAAGGATGGCATATCTTAAAGCATAAAGAGTTATGTTATAAGGGAATATGTTGGAAATCCTGTAAAATACCGATTTAAGTCAAGTAGGAAGCGAGGTGAACAAAAACATCGAAAGTTGCACAGAGTGCACTGGTGTTTCGATGATTACATTTATAATAATAGATAAGGGTACTATCTAAAGTGTTGTATAGTATTATGGCGGGGCTAGTTCGCTTTTAACGTAGAATGATGTGTCCTAGCGTGGGGCCCATGGGGTGGTCGGTGGCGCCACCCCCTCCCCCTCTCCTCTCCTTTAGTCCCACCCCGGAACTTTGAAGGGGGTAGTACATCCCCTCCCCCTATATATATAGTGAGGGTATTTGGCCAGATAAATACACACAATATTCAATAAAGGTCTTCTCACTTTTGGGAATACCTCCAATTGATATTCTCTCTCTCTCGTGACCGTGGTCCCAAGTTCGGACTGAGCGAACGAGAGACATCTTCACCGCGGAGCGCCATCGCGCTGCGGGATTCGGATACAGGAGCTCTACTTCCGCAACTACTGCTGGATCGGGGAAGCGGGAGTCATCGTTAGGCACCGGACATGTGTAAGTCCCCGCGAGGTGTCACACTTGAGGCACTCAAGTCACTGAGCCACAGGAGCGCAAGGACTTCATCACGACCTTGAGGTCGGCTTCGGCTCGTCTACATCAACCACGCTCTCCTGAGCGTTGACAACGATTTTCGGTCTTCAAGGGTAAGTTCGCGAAAAGCCCTTCCCGTTACTGTATTACTAATAGATAGGTCCTGGCAGCATGAGGGGTTCAGGGGCGTAGGGTAAAATTTATTGTTTTCATACGCGGAACCCCTATAGTGGGCTCTTAATAAGATGGCCACACAATTCTAGACCTTCAAAAAAAAGATTAAATAATGACTATATTAAGGCAAAAACTCCAACATTCACTAGACCACTAGAGAAGATAAATAATCACTGGGACGCATTTGTGGAGTACAAGACATCGTTTAAAGCTTTGCAAAGGTCGAAAAAAATAAGGCAAATGTTGTGGAAAAAAATATCACCATGTTATGGGGACAAGTGGTGGTATGGGCATGGGGGATCGTTGGACCCACAAACATTGCAGTGTATTGTTGGAAAGAAAAAAATGAAAAAGCCTTCGAAGATCTTGCTAAAGCCTTTTAAGATCTTGTTACAGCAATAGCCGGTGCTCAAGGGGGAAAGTTCCTGCCCGATAGAGAGAACGACGAGCTCACACACTCCCTCGAGAATCCTGCACACGCATGAAGAATACGAAAAAAAGATCGTGTTCCATGGAGGACTGGGTTTTCCGAGTGCAATGACCATTATAGAAGCTATCAGAGAAAAAAGAAGCAGGTGGCAAACCGGTTCCAGAATAGAGAAAGAAAGAACAAGGAATTGGAAAGCATATTAATGCGGCAACAGGTGCAATGGAACGAAATTAGCCAGCAAAGGTCATCTTAGCGGAAACAAGATCCTGCATTCGATAGTAGCGGCCGATCTCAGTGGAAAAGCAGTTTGGCTTCCACGGCGGTTTGGGATGATTATGCACTGATGATGGTTGATGCACTGATGACTCGCTACCCCGTGGATGATATCACGAAGAGGGAAAATTATGAGCTACATCAGCACTGAAGAACATATCCATGAAGGTGACAGTCGGCTTTGCTTTACCTTCTGGACCTGGAGCATTGATGACCCACAACTATAGGGGGTGCATCGAAGTATTTTTGGTAAGTAAGAGTGACGAACCCAACGAGGAGCAGAAGGTGCTGGCTAGTGGTATGGATCAGGAATTCTCTAGAAATACTTAGCAAACGGTTTTTTAGGGGTTTTCGATAAAGCAAGTAAACAAAGTACGAGTGAATAAAAGATAGTAGGAATAAATGCAGCAAGTGTCCCAATCCTTTATGCAGCAAAGGACAAGCCGGTTGTATTTCTTAAGATGACCAAACGTTCTCGAGGACACATGGGAAGACTGTCAAGTGCTTTCGCTTCATATAGTCGATTAATCTTCTTTAGCTTGCTAAGTGTTGTGTGGGTGAACCTGTGCTAATGTACCGCCCCATCCAAGACTAATACATACTTGTGATTATACCCATTGCAAACATCCGTAAGTACAAGAAATTAGTTAAGGTAGAAACCTAACCACAACTTTAAACTCTAAGACCCTTACGTCCCTTGTGCAATGGTTTCCTAACGGGGGTTCAGGTTTCTGTCACTCCGGCAACCCCTACGATTAGTAGCCAAATACACAATGCATTCCCCAATGCCCATATAGGTGAAGTGTCATGTAGTCGACGTTCACATGACACCACTAGAATAAGTACACCACAACTTAAATAACAATCTATTGAATCTTTCTCAACGCAACTCCACTACTAACAACAAGACTTCTCGCATGTCCTCAAGAACAAAACGAACTACTCACAAGATATCATATGGATCATGATCAGAGATGGAATAATGATGTATAACAATCTGAACATAAACAATAATTCAATGGTTCACTCAATAGCATCAACTACAAAGAGTAATCAACACCAGGAGAGTTTCCCCTATGAACTACGCAAGATTCAACTCAATTGTTACAGCAATATGGAGATGGTGATGAGGGTGCTGATGGTGATGATGGTGATGATGATGATGATCCCGATGAAGTCCAGCTTGATGGTGGTGTTGATGGCGACGATCTCCCCTCTCCGAGAAGGAATTCCCTCGGCTGAAATCTTTCCGCCGGAGAGATCTTTCTCTCTCGGTGTTTCCCGCCCCACAGAGGCGGCGAAATCTTTCTGTGGTCACTCCCCGAGTCTTAGGGTTTCGGGAGGATGATATACGCCAGAGGGGAGAGGCTGGAGTGGGCCAGGACAGCCACACCACCTCTAGGCGCGGCCTAGGCCTGCCCGCGCCATGGGGTGGTGTGGGCCCCCTGTGGCCCACCTACACTCCATCTTCTGGCATCCTTAGTCTTCTGGAAAAATAGGATTTTCCGTATATTTTCCCGGATTTTCTGATCTTTGTGAATTTTGCCTCCAAACAGCACCTTTTCCATCAGAATCCTGAATGCAGCGGTCCATGCTCCAAAAGTCATCAACCATGCAAAAATAGATGAAATAACATAAGTATCACCTCTCAATACGAAATATATCAATGAATAATAGTGAATTAATACATAGAATAGTGATGAAAAATGGATGTATCAACTCCCCCCAAGCTTAGACTTCGCTTGTCCCCAAGCGAAACTGAGCTCAATAAACATGGCCTCAGGTTTATGGAGTGAAGAGTCTATAAAAGAATACGGACAAGAAGCATCACATTCATCAAATACATAGATCATAATAGAAGACAACTCACTATTATATAACTCAACTTGTAATAGGTAAAGGAAACACAATAAAGATACATAAAGTGAATCATAATTGGTAATGGCAAACTTAGCTCTTGGTCGAAGAATAGTACATAATTTGCTAAAGTTCACAAATAGCTGGTTTTCAAAGAAAGCTTTCAAAGTAGTAAACATCAAGATAAGAGCAATGTGCAAAACAAGGAACATAAGAGACATGATTGAATAAATCATCATATGAATGAATGAAACACATCAACTCAAAATACTTGCTGAGATAAAAGGGAATAGGTTTACTGACTCAACTACAAAGTAAAAGAAAGGCCCTTCAAAGAGGGAAGCAGGGATTGCAAGTCTCATAAAGAGCTCCCAAAAATTATGATACTTACTAGCTTTCAGCTCTCATTGCCCCAATCATAGGCATCTTTAGGTTAAAGTGATCAAAAAATGAGGATATGCATTGACAAGTTGTAAATTGAGAATCTCATGTCCCTTGAATACGACGGCCGCTCCTCATGCTACTTAAGTTTAGTCACCGGTAAGTTCTTGTCATCGTAAGCATATGTGTATCATTGAGAACCGCCAACAGGGTACCCGTTGCCCGATGATATGGAAGAATCCCCATATCAAAATGACAAGGCAAGCAGACAACAAGTATCTCAGCAATCTCCTTATTTACCATGGGAATATGGTGCTTTTTTCTCTCTTTCCTCTTTTCATAATCTCTTTTTTCTTTTCTTTTTCTCTTTTTTTCTCAATCTCTTTTTTATAAGAAGAATGCTTGATAGATACTCGTTATGGTTACGCTGCAGGTTTCCACCATGTCAGCATGGATTAGACCAGCGGCCCAGGCGTTTCTCTAACACATATGCATAACTCCATGGACTTACAAGCTCCCCTTTCATTTCACACCGACGACATCCATAGACAAAAGAACATGATATCAACTTGGTACAAAGTACCAGTGCAATGTTGAAAGCATTCCCCATGACAACATGGTTCTGCTAATCCACAACTTACAAAGCGCAAGCATATACACAACATAGGTGAGCACAATGGTTCAAGTTTATTAAATGCAAGAAAGTAAAGTGTGCCATCAAGTTCGTGAGAGCTTTAATCACTAATTTTCAGATAACAAGTTTAATTTGGGAGGTAGATATAACAAGAATTTACTTGGAATGGCAATAATGCTACTAGGTAGGTATGGTGGACACAAATGGCAAAGGTTTTGGTTTAAAGGAGGTGGATGCACGAGAAGAATACCCTCTCAGTACAGGTTTTTGGCTAGCAAGGTTGGGTAGCAAGTACAAGAGTTGAAGGAAACAACCAAACATACAAATGATAAAGACAAACATGCAATCTTCCTTGGAAGCACAAAAGATCTTAACTAGAGAATACTAGACTTATGAGCAAATCAAGAAAGAAAGATGATGAAATTATTTTTCTTTAGAGTACTTCTATCTTTTTCTTTTCAACTCTCGAAAAGGTGTTGCTACAGACCGAGCCAAGATCCCAAAGTGATACCAATACTAACAACAAGATCAATCATATAACCACAAATTGAAAACTAACATAAGCTATGCAAAAGAGTAAATGATAGAACTTCTCATTAATATTCCATAACTGAAACTCACACCAAGGGATACATATCTAACGAGAGAGGGGACACTTCCATAATGCAAACCATACTACATAATAACTCCTCTATTCATGATATGACTCTACTAATAAGGTAAAAAGATAGAAGATAGTGATATGATACCGCGGCACTCCCCTAAGCTTGGAACAAACCAAGGGGATGCCAAACCTGATGACGAATTACTCCTTCGGTGGTGGTGGTAATATTGTCTTAGTTGACGTGAGATAATCTTCCAGCATCTTGCGAAGCCTATTATTCTCCCATTGAAGCATGTCCACCTTCCTCTGCAAGTCTTGGTACTTATCGCAGAACTCCTTAGTGACTCGTAGGGCTTCCATTGATGCAGGGCAAGTAAAAAAAGGTACCAGCCCCTGCTTGGGGTCTTGGAGGTCTTCCTCCATAGGCTTCTTCCCTTTATCCTTGGCAGACACCATTGTGCTTCTAAACCTTCAAAGAGTAAGTCCTGGCAGAAACAGATCGAAAAATAAAAAAACATGACGAAAACACGATATACGAACCTCGGGGGATCCGGGGGGTTATATATTACGAACTTCCATATCAAAAGCAAAGTACTGGGAGAAAACGAGTCGGAGGCGGGGTCCTGGGTGGACTCACCACCTGGTGGTGCGGCCAGGGGAGGGCCCGCGCCACAGGGTGGTGTGAGCCACCCTGGCTCCGTTTCCGTCCCTTTTTCGCTTCGTAGCTTTCCTTATTAACTGAAAACTGCAAAAATATAGTTGGATTGTATTTTCGCGGAACTTTTCTTACCAGAACTGTTACCTAGTTGGAACGGACTCTACAGGTCTCTGAATTTGGTATCTAGTAGATTCTTCCGAAGTAATCACTTGAATAACATCAATATCTTCATCTTCATACACTTATTACTTGAGTCATAAAACCTTTCTCTTCCTTATTACACCATTTTCTCCACTTCCTAGAAATTTCTTTCACACAAAACTTCACACAGTTCTCATTAGCAACATTAATATAAGTGAAATGATAAAACCCTTTGAGTCCAACTTCAACTTAAAACCAACAAAACATAAGCTACTGTAGCAACTCCTTCCGAAAACCCAAAAAGAATTCAAGAAGGAAATCGAATAAAGAAGCAGATGCAAGATTGGCAAAATCTGTCAAAACAAACCAGCAGGTAAAGATCAATTTTTTCGAAAATCTTATGTTGCTCAAATAAAAAAGTGCAAAACTAACGAAAGTTAAATAACAACCTGGGTCAGAAGCATAAACAATTACAGCTCAATCCGACATACAGAGATCTCTCACGAATCTTTACGGTGAAGCACAAAAAATCTGTTTCGGGACAGCAACTTCCCCAAATATTACTTCTCTCTCATTAGAGGTTGATATTGACACAAAACCAAGCAAAACGGATAAGGAGCGGTTATTACTGAAGTAATAACTTCCAAGACTCAAAGAAACAAAAACAAACTAAAAGCAAAAACAAATTGGGTTGTCTCCCATAAAGCTCTTTCTTTATAGCCATTAAGATGGGCATGATAATTTTGAAGAAGCTCTCATAGGGATATGGATTGAAGTGAAAGAGAGCATTAAGAAGCAAAAATACACACACTTTTAAGTCTAACCCACTTCCTATGCAAGGGGATTTTGTAAACAAACAAGTTATTGAAACCAGAGGCAACTTGCATAAGAAGGCAAAAGAAATGCAACATAAAAACTTTCAGCATAAAATGAGGAAACTTGATATTATTGAGATGCATAAGAACACTTTTCCCTCTCTCATAGTAGCTTTCAGTATCATGCATAAACTTGACAATATAGCTATCACAAGGACCATCATAGCAATGATCGCTTATTCTAACAGAAAACACATGAATACTAGCTCTCATAACACTATTATGTGAAACAATATTAGAGGTATCTTTACAAAGGATAGTGTGTCCCTCTTCTACATATTTAGTAACAAAGTCTTTCACATTTGCTATAATAGGTTCATCAACTATTTGTTTATCAGGTTCAACAGCTTTATTTGTACTTTCATTAACCATACTAGCTATCATAGAATGTTCCTTCATCTTAATTGGGAAAGGCATTTTCTCAATATAAAGTTCAGGTAAAACATGATTAGCAGTATAAACTTCAGTATTTCTTGCAGGAACACTCTTAGAAATATCTTTATAAGGTTCATGATACTTATTCCACTTCTTTTTAGGCACTTCAATATAGGAAGCAAAAGCCTTAAAATAAGAAGCAATAGCTTGAGAGTCTAGACCATAAGCATTTTTAATATTTTGAAAGTCATCAGTTCCCATAAAAGATTCAATGCATTCATAATCATAATTTATACCTGACTTTCTACCTTTGTCATTCTCCCAAGCTTCAGCATTGTCTTGAATATGGTCTAGAAAGTCCCATTTAGCTTCTTCTTCCATACGAGTGAATGATCCAGCACAAGAGGCGTCTAATAAATCCTTGTCATGTAGAGGAGCCTTGCATAAAAGTTGTTGATAATAATATTGTTGGGGAGCTCATGAATGGGACATTTGAGCATTAGTAACTTCAGTCTCCCCCAAGCTTGAGCTATACTCTCTCCATCAAGAGGCCAAAAGTTGTATATTTGATTCCGATCTTTATGAATCTCACTAGGAGGATAAAACTTTGAATAAAAGAGAGGCACTATTTCCTCCCATTCCAGAGCTTGACCATTCTTCAGCAGCTTATACCATTCCTCAGCTCTTCCTTTCAGTGATAATGAGAATAACTTCTTCTTAACTTGATCTGTAGTAATACCTGCACACTTGAACAACCCGCATAATTCGTGTATAAAGAGTAAATGATCACCGGGATGGACTGTTCCATCCCCAACATAGTAGTTATCCATAACACGATCAATAATTCTTGTAGGTATTTTGAAAACATCATTCTGAGCAGGTGGTGGCTTATCTACTACCTTAGCAGTGGTAGTAGCATTACCAAATAAGAAACTCAACGAATTATCCATAACAAAAATAAAGCAACTAACAGAAGTAAACAATACTAACAGTAGATGTTTCCTTTACCAGTTCCACTCTCCAATAACGCTTCACTCCCCGGCAACGGTGCCAGAAAATAGTCTTGATGACCCACAAGTTTAGGGGGTGTATCGCAGTATTTTCGATAAGTAAGAGTGTCGAACCCAACGAGGAGCAGAAAACGCTGGCTAGTGGTATGGATCAGGAATTCTCTAGAAATACTTAGCAAATAGATTTTTAGGGGTTTTCGATAAACAAGTAAACAAAGTACGAGTGAATAAAAGACAGTAGGAATAAATGCAGCAAGTGGCCCAATCCTTTATGCAGCAAAGGACAAGCCGGTTGTATTTCTTAAGATGACCAAACGTTCTCGAGGACACATGGGAAGACTGTCAAGTGCTTTCGCTTCATATAGTCGATTAATCTTCTTTAGCTTGCTAAGTGTTGTGTGGGTGAACCTGTGCTAATGTACCGTCCCATCCAAGATTAATACATACTTGTGATTATACCCCTTGAAAACATCCATAAGTACAAGAAAGTAATTAAGGTAGAAACCTAACCACAGCTTTAAACTCTAAGACCCTTACGTCCCTTGTGCAATGGTTTCCTAACGGGGGTTCGGGTTTCTATCACTCTGGAAACCCCTACGATTAGTAGCCAAATACACAATGCATTCCCCTAGGCCCATATAGGTGAAGTGTCATGTAGTCGACGTTCACATGACACCACTAGAAGAAGTACACCACAACTTAAATAACAATCTATTGAATCTTTCTCAACGCAACTCCACTACTAACAACAAGACTTGTCCCATGTCCTCAAGAACAAAACGAACTACTCACAAGACATCATATGGATCATGATCAGAGATGGAATAATGATGTATAACAATCTGAACATAAACAATAATTCAATGGTTCACTCAATAGCATCAACTACAAAGAGTAATCAACACCGGGAAAGTTTCCCCTATGAACTATGCAAGATTCAACTCAATTGTTACAGCAATATGGAGATGGTGATGAGGGTGCTGATGGTGATGATGGTGGTGGTGATGATGATGATGATCCCGATGAAGTCTAGCTTGATGGTGGTGTTGATGGCGACGATCTCCCCTCTCTGGGAAGGAATTCCCTCGGCAGAAATCTGTCTGCCGGAGAGATCTTTCTCTCTCGGTGTTTTCTGCCCCGCAGAGGCGGCGGAATCTGTCTGTGGTCGCTCCCTGAGTCTTAGGGTTTCGGGAGGATGATATACGCCAGAGGGGAGAGGCTGGAGTGGGCCAGGGCGGCCACACCACCTCCAGGCGCGGCTTAGGCCTGCCTGCGCCATGGGACGGTGTGGGCCCCATGTGGCCCACCTCCACTCCATCTTCTGGCATCCTTAGTCTTCTGGAAAAATAGGATTTTCCGTATATTTTCCCGGATTTTCTGATCTTCGCGAATTTTGCCTCCAAACAGCACCTTTTCCATCAGAATCCTGACTGCAATGGTCCATGCTCCAAAATTCATCAACCATGCAAAAATAGACTAAATAACATAAGTATCACCTCTCAGTACGAAATATATCAATGAATAATAGTGAATTAAGACATAGAATAGTGATGCAAAATGGACGTATCAAGCATCCTTCCATGGCTATTAGATTCCAGCTGACTATGCTTGTGTCGGGGTGGATGAGTTATGAAGGGATTTGAGTCACTGCAGTTAACATTCCTACAGGTGAAGGAGAGACGACACTAGGAAAAGTTGCGTATGGTATCATTCTATGGAAAAAGGAAAATATCATGTTTCCAGACTCGGCGCCAAGGCCACCGACTCCTCTGAGTATCAATCCACCTCTAAGTCCACCCCTTCTCGAGAGGGACCGCAACACGAGTCCATCTTGATCTCCAGCGCGTCAGAAGAAAGGTACAACAAAGAAAGGGAAGGAAAAGGCTCCTACGAAGTTAGCTTATGAAACGACTATTGAGGAAACAAAATGGTCGTGGATGCCGAAGTGAAAAGCCATTTTGAACTGGTACAGCCTTAGCCAAAGGAGATAATACCTACGAAAATCGTCCAGCACTATATGGACATGCTTGAGTGACCATCGTCATATCTGGCTAATATGCCATCAGACTATGACTGTTATATTCAGAAGTCATATAAAGAACAAATGTAGCAGACGAGAAGTAGTGCAAATGGGAAAAAAGTTCCCTAGCTCAGAACTAGAGCTGCTTTGATAGGTTAAAGATTCTCTATGGAGGTCGTATGCAAAATCTAGAACCGTTTTACCGAGACATTACTTTTTTTGCAAAATACATCGAAATTCATGCTTTTAAATTTCCCCAACATCTATACCCCAAAATATAACTACATCTCGAAGGGATTTTTTTGAAGTTTTTATCATTTTTGTTTATTTTTTACAAAACTAAAAAGGCGATCTGTGGTGGGATCTTCTTTCTACTTTCTATGGCGAATATGTCTATATGCGCCATAGAAAACATCACATTATGTGGCGCATATAGACATATGCACCACAGAATCCCAACCACCCATTCTTGGTTGTGGGTCTCATCAAATTTATGTGGCGTACGCAACAATATGCACCGCAGGAACACACGTTTTTGTGGTGCATATGTGTTGCGTGCGCCAGAGAATTGCCATATTTCTATGTTGCATGCATTTTTATGCACCACAAAATTAATTCTGTGGAACATGCACTTTTATATGCGCTACAGAAAGTCTATCTATCGATAGCTAGTTTCCTAGTAGTGCGCTTTCGGTCTATCACCGAAACCTTATCCGTTAAAGTATTACTCCTAGATAGATCCTGGTATTCGGTGTTGGGCTAGTTAAAAAATATACTCCCTCCGACCCATATTAGTTGACTCAACTTTGTCTAGATACGGATGCATCTAGACTAGATACTTAACTAGATACATATGAATCTAGACAAACTTGAGTCAACTAATGTGGATCGGAGGGAGTATTATTTTCTGCTACAAACATGTGTAGAATATCCACATCAACGGGCAAGGTACCATGGGAACTAACGGGGTTTGCTAGCACCTCCGTGCGGTGGGGGTATGTGGCAGACAACGTGCTTCCCTTGTACTCTGTCCTTTCCAAATTAGGATACCTATTAGTTTTGATCAAAGTCAAACTTCATAACCTTTGAACAAGTTTATGAATAAAATATCAATCTCTACAATATCACCTCAATGCTATTAGAATCATTAAGAAATATATTTTCTTATTATATGCATTTCATGTTGCTTATGTTGATATATTTATCTATATAGTTGATCAAACTTTATGAGGTTTGACTTTGACTAAAACTAAAATGGGAAGGAGGGAGTATTATCTTCACTTGGCTTGATGTACCATGCAAAATGACATGCAAATACGAGCTAATCTACTAATCCATTCCGTGATACTCACTTTCATCTCCCTTCTCAGCCGATATTTCTGCAGATCTTTTTGATTTCCATGTTTAGGAGCCAAATCCACTCCCATGTCATCCGCATGCATGCAGTTGCAATGGACGCCTACACCGTTTCTCACTCATCGGCGGCATCTCCTCTCCTCGCCGTGGTATGGTACCACATGTTCACCGCACGCTCTGTATCCGCTGCAGGGTTCTCCCAGCTTTGATGCTTTGCATTCTCCACCTGGAGGGTTCGAAACCTCTGCTACATGAGCGTGGCGGCGGGGCCAAGTACTCATCCATGAATCTTTGGGAAGGAAAATTTGATGCATGGTGTGTTAGCATCCCTTAGGATCATCTAGCTCAAGATTTGAGCCACAAGATTAGAGATCAGGGTGTGTACCTTGATTTGGAGGTCCTGCCATTGGCCTCCACTTCCTTCTGGTTCTTCTGATGTTCTTGATCTGACTATGAAGGTTTCTTCCTAATGCTTTTAGTGCTAGGCTTGATCAGAGAGCAGGGGAGAGTGAGAGAGAGAGACACCGTATCTCAATTCAGAACCCTAGAGCCCCTTGTATAGCATCTGCACTAGGGGAACCAACACCCTTAAAATGGACAGTTAGGATGCCCCTGATCAGGGCATCCAATGGCTATAAATAAACATCCCCTTAATTGACATTAGTTTGACTTTTTTGATCTATAAAAACCTGCAGATCACTTATATCCAACATTCTCCCCCTTGATCGTAAGGATAAACTTATAAGCCCGTTTCTCAACAAAACGGCATACGAGATAACAGAATTACAACGGTCATATAGTACCGTAGAACCCAGTTACTACAATATACCGCTTCAACTCAAAACATAACTTCTTTAACTTAGGAGCTCCATAAACTTATACTTATTACAACCTTATGAGCTCAACTCTTTGTTGAAACTTATACAGAGACAATAAATTGCAATTGTAAGTTAAGTACCATTGAACTAATTGACTACAGTACATCGTTCCATTGAAGAGAAGAACCCTTCTTAGACTTATGGGGAGATGGTGTCATAACGGTCCCAATTCCAGGATCAAAAGCCTTCTACCAATCCCATGCTAGCAACATGTTCTTTGAACACATTGGGTGGCAGGCTTTTCGTAAGTGGATCCGCTAACATTTCGTTAGCCCTTATATGCTTAATACTTATTGTATGATCCTGGATTCTATCTTTCACAACAAGATACTTAATGTCAATGTGTTTGGCAGCACCACACTTGTTGTTACTTGAATAGATCACTACGGATTGATTATCATAGTAAAGAGTGAGTGGCGTAGAAACACTGTCAATGACTCTTAAAACCTGGAATGAAAATCTTTAGCCACACTGCCTGCCCGATTGCCTTATAACATGCCACAATACAACATCTGAATAACCCACCACCTCGAGGTTATCAGTTCTCTTATATGTGAGCATGAGGCCTTTAGTGCCTTGCAAATAGCGCAAAGCTTTCTTAGCACCCTTCCAGTGATCCAACCCTGGATTAGACTGATATCTGCCAAGCATCCCGATTATAAAATGTTATGCTAAGTCAAGGCGAGTGCACACTTGTGCATACATTATACTTCCAATAACTGAAGCATAAGGAACTGACTTCATCTACGCAGATGCATAATCATTAGTTGGGCACTGAAAGTCCCAAACTTATCGCCCTTAACAATACGAGCAGGCAAGGATGAGCACTTATGCTTATTGTACTTTTTGAGTACCTTTTCATTATACGCACTTTGAGACAGCCCCAAGATTCCTCTGGATCTATCTCGGTGGATTTGAATGCCTAAGATATAAGTGGCTTCACCGAGATCTTTCATATCAAACTTTGAAGAGATAAACCTTTTAGTTTCTAGCATCATATTCTTATCGTTACTGGCTAAGAGTATGTCATCGACATACAATATTAGGAAGACAAAATTGCTCCCCCTGAACTTCATGTAAATGCAATTGTCCACTTCATTCTCTTTGAAACCAAAATTCTTTATGACTTTATCAAACTTGAAGTACCATTCCCTCGAGGCTTGCTCCAATCCATAAATGGATTTCTTAAGATGACATCCTAATTGTTTCTTTCCTTCCATAATAAAACCTTCTGGTTGAGCCATGTAAACATCCTCATTTAAGTCACCATTCAAAAATGCCATTTTGACATCCATCTGATACAATTCCAGATCATAATGAGCCACAAGTACCATAATAATTCTGAACGAGTCCTTAGAAGAAACAGGTGAAAAAGTCTCATTATAATCAATACCTTATCTTTGAGTGAAGCCCTTAGCCACAAACCTTGCTTTGAACCTTTCGATATCACCTTTGGAGTCACATTTGGTCTTATAGGCCCATCTACTGCCCATAGTTTTGGCTCCTTTAGGGATTTCTACTAAGTCCCATACATCATTAATGCTCATGGACTTCATTTCATCTTTCATAGCATCAAGCCATTCTGATGAATGATCACTTTGTATGGCTTCCTTAAACGATGCAAGATCATCATCCAACATCGACTCATTCATATCCTCACTCATATAAGTGACATAATCAACAGAAATGGCGGACTTCCTAGCCCGTTTAGACCTTCTGAGCGGTACATTATTTGGTACCTCAACCACAACTTCAGGCTGTTGAGCATCTTCCGTAGAAGTATCATTAGGTATGGACTCTAATGGAGTCACTGGTGTCTCAGCAGGGGTAGGATTAGCAGTCCTTTCAACTGGAGGTGTAACCTCAACATGAATAGGAAACACTAGCTCTTGGATTATAGGGATCGGAACATAATCTCGTTTCTCCTCCAAGATTATTTCCCTAGGAGTCATAATCCCCCACATCATATCACTTTCCAAGAACACAGCATGCCTTGTTTCAACAAACTTAGTGAATTGCTTTGGATAATAGAAACAGTATTCCTTAGATTTTTCAGAATAACCAATGAAATGGTAGTTGACTATCTTGGGGTCTACCTTTTGCATAATATGATTGAAAACTCTTACCTCAGCAAGGCAGCCCCACACATGCAAAAAACTCAGGGTTGGTTTTCTCCCAGCCCATAATTCATAAGGTGTTTTCGGCACCGATTTACTAGGAACCTTATTGAGAATATGTGCAGCTGTCTTTAGAGCTTCTATCCATAAACTAAATTGGAGTGACTTAACATACTCCTTACCATATACATAAGAGTACGATTCCTCCTTTCAACGACTCCATTTTGCTGAGGTTCGCTCGATGCTGAATACCGGGCCAAAATACCATTTTCCTGTAAGAACTTAGCAAAAAGTCCAGGAATTTGGTCATAAGAAGTGTGTCTTCCGTAGTAATCACCACCACGACCAGACCTTAAAACTTTGATATTTCGACCAACTTGATTCTCAACTTCAACTTTGAATATTTTGAACTTTTCTAATGCCTTAGATCTTTCTTTAATAGGATAAATAAATACAAAGCGGGATAGGTCATCAGTGATTTCACATTAAATGGACCATAGATATCCATCTAAAACTCCCATGCTTCGATTCACACATTTCTTGATTCTCTTAATATATTTCCCTTTGATGCAATCAAAACAATGATCGAGATCCGCATCTGAGAAAACTAAAGGATGAAGAACTTGCTCCTTAATGAGACGCTCAATACCCCCCCTCGAAATATGGCCCAAAAGAGAGTGCCATAATTTCGAAGAAGTCTCATCATCAATATGTTCATGTTTGGTACCAACATTCACATTAGAAGAAGGATCAACATCATTCATGGAATCGCCTAGGGAAACAAGATAACCTTTGTCTTGTCGGAGGGCAAGACCAATGATGACCCACAAGTATAGGGGGTGTATCGCAGTATTTTCGAGGGAAGTGAAACCCAATTTATTGATTCGACACAAGGGGATCCAAAGAATATTTATAAGCCTTAGCAACTAAGTTGTCAATTCAGCTACACCTGGAAACAATCTTGCTCACAGCAGTTTATCAGTAGCAACCGTTTTATGGTAGCAATAGTAAAGTAGCAGCAGTGGTAAAAGTAAAACAGTAGTGACAGTAGCAGTAAACAGTAGGATGAAAGCGCGGTAGGCATAGGGATGGATGGACGGGCGTTGCATGAACAAAACAATTCACATGGCAATCAAGACATAAGGCAATGCAGATAAATAACATAAAGCATCCAAGTACTAGATAATCATAGGCATGTGTTCCATATATAGTCATACGTGCTCGCAATGAGAACTTTCACAACATATTTTGTCATGTCAGCCCATTTGCAGCGGGGCCTCAAGGGAACTACTGGCAATTAAGGTGCTCCTTTTAATAGAGCACCGGAGCAAAGCATTAACACTCCATGAACACATGTGATCCTCACATCAAAGCCATTCCCTCCGGTTATCCCGATTTCTGTCACTTCGGGGCCATTGGTTCCAGACAATAACATGTGTATACAACTTGCAGGTAAGACCAAAACAATACTATCATAATGAATGAATAACATGTTCAGATCTGAAATCATGGCACTCGGGCCCTAGTGACAAGCATTAAGCATAACAAGATACAACAAAGTCAAATAGCACTAATAATAGATACTAGGCACCATGCCCTAACAATCCGATGCCATTACATGAACAATCTCATCCAATCCCTACCATCCCCATAGCCTACAGCGGGGGATTACTCACTTATAGATGGGGAAAACATGGATGCTCGATGGAGAAGCGATGGTGGCGATGATCTCCTCCAATTCCCCGTCTCGGCAGGGTGCCAGAATGGAGTTTTTGGTGCTGATTCGCGGAATCTGGTGGTGGCGGCGGAGCGGAACTCTTTCTGGAAAAAACGTCGAACCCCCCCCCCTTGGTTTTTACGTTAAGAGGCAACTTATAGGCAAAGAGGGAGTCCGAGGGGGTGCCTGGGGTGGCCAGACCACCCCCTGGCGCGGCCAGGTGGTGTGGCTGGGCCCTAGCCCCTCTCCGTCTCGTATTCTGGCTCCTGGTGTCCCTCGGTGAAAAACTGACTTTGGCTTTTGTCTTGTCCAATTCCGAGAATATTCATTTTCTGACTTTCCTGGAACCAAAAACAGTAGAAAATAGGCAGTTGGCACTGTGGCTCTTGTTAATAAGTTAGTCCTAGAAATCATATGAAAAGTACTCCAAAGTATGGACAAAACATAAGAAAGTAGATAAAACCAAGCATGGAACATCAAAAATTATGGATACGTTTGCAACGTATCAACATCCCCAAGCTTAACTCCTGCTCGTCCTCGAGTAGGTAAGTGATCAAAGTATTCGTAAAACATTCATAGCTGGGATCATAGTACTTCAACATAACATGAAAGATAAAGTTCTAATAATAAGACAAAGAACTATGTTGCAACATGAAAGGACACAAACAAAAGATTCATGAATAACAATGCTTTGCAAGACGTTTGTTTATTTCACATAAAGAAAACATAGCATAGTGGCATTCAGCTTGTCCCTCATAGAGTAGCAAACATAAATGCATAGGACACCTTCAAAGTTCATAAGAGTGACTAGATACAAATAGTTTAAAACAAGCAATATCAAAGTTATGAATCAATCAACAAGTCTTGGGACAATGCACACACAACTAAGAATGGCCACTATGCTCTCAAAGTAGGTGCATAAAGGTAGAAGGTGGAGACTCAATATAAAAGTGGAAGAAAGGCCTTCATAGAAGGAAGTATAGATTCAAGTTTCATAAAGAGCTTCCAAAAATTATGGTACTTGTTAGCTTTCAGCTCTCATTGCCCCTATCATAAGCATCTTGAAGTGATTAAGGTTAAAGTGAACAAACTATGAAGTACATGCTTGAAGAAGTATAAGTTGGAAATCTCATGTCCCTTGAATACGAGGGCCGCTCCTCATGCTACTCAAGTTTAGTCACCAGTAAGTTCTTTTCATCGTAAGTACATGTGTATCATAGAGAACCGCCAACAGGGTACCCCTTTCCCGATGATACAGAAGAATCCCCATATCAAAATGACAAGGCAAGTAGACAACGAGCATCTCAGCAATCTTCTTATTTACCATGGGAAAATGGTGCTTTTTCTCTCTTTCCTCTTTTCTCATATCTCTTTTTTTCTCTTCCTTTTCTCTTCTTTCTCAATATCTGACTCTTTTTTTAAGAAGAATGCTTCATAAACAGCTCATTATGGTTATGCTGCAGGTTTCCACCATGATGGCATGGATTAGACCAGCGGCCCAGGCGTTTCTCTAACACATATACATAACTCCATGGACTTACAAGCTCCCCTTTCATTTCACACCGACGACATCCATAGACAAAAGAGCATGATATCAACTAGGTATAAAGTACAAGTGCAATGTTGAAAGCGTTCCCCATGACAGCATGGTTCTGCTAATCCCCAACATATAAGTGCAAGCATACACAACATAGACGACACAATGGTTCAAGTTTATTAAGGGCAAGAAAAGTAAAGTGTGCCATCAAATTCGTGAGACCTTTAATCATTAGTTTCTCATAACAAGTGTAATTCGGAATATAGATAAAAACATGAATATACTTGGAATAGCAAATGCTAATAGGTAGGTATGGTGTATTCTTTGGAATAACTTGGTTTTAGGAATTGGATGCATGAGTGGAACTCATACTCGGTTATGGCGGCTAGCAAAACACTGGGAGCGACCAACTAAGAGAGCAATAATGGCCATAATCATGCAGAGCGACAGAACATCATTAATCAAAGCATAAAGTGATACTACAAGTTGAAAACTAAAGGATTATAAAGGCTATGGTGACTTGGGATAGTCATAACATGATGTGAGCATGTGCCAAGTCAACCCAAATAAAGCATCAAAGGAGAATACCACAATACTATGCTTTAATATGCTAAAACAACGCATGATTCTTCAAAGGCACATTAAGCAATGTCAATTGTTTATAACAAGTCATGCTACAGCAAAGAATGCTAAGCATAAAGTCAAAACAATATCAAGCATGGCTTGACAAAGCATAGGCCACGGTCAAAAACAAGCTCTTTTTACCACTTAAGCATGAACTTTCCTACTCTTTTCCAATCCAAACCAAACTATTTGAAAACCAATGCATGAAAGAGGGGGTCCAACCAATTTATTCAGCAAACTAAGAAAACAAAGCAAACGAAGAACCAAAACAAAAACGAAAAAGAAGACGCTCCAAGAACAACACAACTGTGCATGAAACAATAAAATTGAAGTGTTTGGAAGAAACCTGAGATTTTTATTGATGAAGAAGCTTTGATGCTTGTACCTCTTGAATATTTCTTGGGGTGACACGGGTGGCATCCCCAAGCTTGAGCTTTAGTCCATCCTTCATCTCATTACTCATTCCTTCCATACACCTGAAAATTTTCCTTCATACAAAACTTCACACAATCTTTATTAGCAACATTAGTGCACTCAAGATAATAAGCCTTTGGGTTCAGTTCCAACTCCAATAAAACTTCCATTAAAACACAAGCTACTGTAGCACTTCCCTCAAAAAGCTCAATTCCCCAAAAGAACTCAAAAAGGAACCAACAAGAAGCAAATGCAAATAAAGGCAGAAATCTGTCAAAACAGACCAGCAGGTAAAGACAAATTTTTTAGAAGACCTTTTGTAGCTCAAATCGAAAAGTGTTGAACTAACTAAAGTTAGATAACAACCAGGGTCAGAATCAAAAAAAATCACGCCTCAAAAGGACGTACAGAGATTTTACACGAATTTTTACGGTGAAGCACATAAATCTGTTTCGGGGCGGCAACTTTCCCAACCATTACTTCTCTCTCATTAGAGGTTACTCTTGATACAAAAAGCAAATAAAAAGGATAAGGAGCGGTTATTACTGAAGTAATAACTTCCAAGACTCATCTAAAACTTTTGGGTTATCTCCCAATAAGTACTTTTCTTTAACGCCTTTAAGTTAGGCATGATAGTTTGAGAGGATGCTCACATAAGAAATATGAATTGAAGTAAAAGAGAGCATCAAGAAGCAAATTCAAAACACATTTAAGTCTAACCCACTTCCTATGCATAGGAATCTTGTATGCAAATAAATTCGCAAAGAACAAAGTGACAGGCAAAGGAAGATAAAACAAGAGTAACTTCAAAACTTTCAGCACACAGAGAGGTGTTTCAATACCATGAAAACTTCTACAACCATATTTTCCTCTCTCATAATAATTTTTAGCAGCCTCATGAATAAATTCAACAATATAACTATCACATAAAGCATGCTTTTCATGTTCTACAAAAACAAAAAAATTATCAAGCTCAAAAATAGTGGGATTAAAACCTTCAAACCCACTTTTAACAATTCTATAACAAGATGACTGATCATTCAATAGAGGACCATCGTCTAGAGCCTTATCATAAACAATTTCTAAGCAAAACTCTTTAGTACCATACATCTCGAAGTTAGGCACAAATAAAGTATTATCACAGGTAACGTGAGCATAACATTCATCCTCCTTTGGTAAGCATGGGGGACAATTAAATAATGTAAGGGATAAAGAGTTACTCTCATTAGAAGGTAGGCATGGGTATCTAATCCATTCTTCCTCCTTCTGTTCATCGCTCTCCTCCTCTTTTTCATCTAATGAGCTTTCAGGTTCATCAATTTCTTCTTCCATAAGATCTTGCAAGGCATTAGTCTCTTCCATTTGTGGAAAGCATCTATTAATATATTCAAGAATATAGCCATTTTCTTCCTTGTAATTATCAAACCAAAATTTAAGTATATCATAAACCTCGTATTTATAAGGTGAATCATCAATATTTTCAAGCAAACTGGCAAGTTCAAATGCACCCTTCCAAGCAATAAATTTCTCAATTTGTTCCACATCATAAAATTCATAATTTCCTTTAACACAAGAAGATATGGTAACATAATCATTATACTCACATTGAGAAGGGAGGTGTTTGTACCTCCTACAGCAACAAGATTTATCAAAGCAATAAGTAACATTATAAGTAGAGCACACATTTATAGACATGGTATACAATTTATCAATTTGTTCCCATAAGAGTTTCCCTTTTTGTGCCAAGCGGTGTTCCTTATAATAATATTTTTGTTCTTCCATGAACCCACCTTGCCAATAAGTTTCAGTTTCACATAAACCAACCATGATAGAAATCATGATAAACCAAGACAATAACAGACCAACGAAAATAACAACTAGAGTAGGAACTAATTTTTTTGTATTTTTTATAAAGAAACAAGCAAACAATGCGGAAATAAACTAAGCAAAACAAAAAATAACAAAGTAAAGAGATTGGTTATGATTATGCTTGAACAATAGTGGTTCCAAGTGGACTTCATAAATAGACATATGCTCCCCGGCAACGGCGCCAGAAAATAGTCTTGATGACCCATAAGTATAGGGGGTGTATCGCAGTATTTTCGAGGGAAGTGAAACCCAATTTATTGATTCGATACAAGGGGAGCCAAAGAATATTTATAAGACTTAACAACTGAGTTGTAAATTCAGATGCACCTGGAAACAATCTTGCTCACATCAGTTTATCAGTAGCAACAGTTTTATGGTAGCAATAGTAAAGCAGTGGTAAAAGTAAAACAGTAGTGACAGTAGCAGTAAACAGTAGGATTAAAGCGCGGTAGGCATATGGATGGATGGACGGGCGTTGCATGAACAAAACAATTCACATGGCAATCAAGACATAGGGCAATGCAGATAAATAAGATAAAGCATCCAAGTACTAGATAATCACAGGCATGTGTTCCATATATAGTCATACGTGCTCGCAATGAGAACTTGCACAACATCTTTTGTCCTGCCAGCCCGTTTGCAGTGGAGCCTCAAGGGAACTACTGGCAATTAAGGTGCTCCTTTTAATAGAGCACCAGAGCAAAGCATTAACACTTCGTGAACACATGTGATCCTCACATCAAAGCCATTCCCTCCGGTTATCCCGATTTCTGTCACTTCAGGGCCATTGGTTCCGGACAATAACGTGTGTATACAACTTGCAGGTAAGACCAAAAACAATACTATCATAATGAATCAATAACATGTTCAGATCTGAAATCATGGCACTCGGGCCCTAGTGACAAGCATTAAGCATAAAAAGTTGCAACAAAGTCAAATAGCACTAATAATAGATACTAGGCACCATGCCCTAACAATCTGATGCCATTAGATGAACAATCTCATCCAATCCCTACCATCCCCATAGCCTATAGCGGGGATTACTCACTCATAGATGGGGGAAACATGGATGGTCGATGGAGAAGCGATGGTGGCGATGATGGCGATGATCTCCTCCAAGTCCCCATCCCGGCAGGGTGCCAGAATGGAGTTTCTGGTGCTGATTCGTGGAATCTGGTGGTGGCAGCGAAGCGGAACTCTTTCTGGAAAAAATGTCAAACCCCCCTTGTTTTTAGGTCAAGAGGCAACTTATAGGCGAAGAGGGAGGCCGAGGGGGTGCCTGGGGTGGCCAGACCACCCCTGGCACAGACAGGTGGTGTGGCTAGGCCCCAGCCCCTCTTCGTCTCGTATTCTAGCTCCTGATGTCCCTCGGTGAAAAATTGACTTTGGCTTTTGTCTCGTCCAATTCCGAGAATATTCATTTTCTGACTTTCCTAGAACCAAAAACAGCAGAAAACAGGCAGCTGGCACTGTGTCTCTTGTTAATAGGTTAGTCTAAAAAATCATATGAAAATTACTCCAAAGTATGGATAAAACATAAGAAAGTAGATAAAACCAAGCATGGAACATCAAAAATTATGGATACGTTTGCAACATATCAACCAACATCATTATTGTCAAACATAATTATACATCTCTTGTTCCCAAAGTCACAGTGATAATGATCATCATCTAAGCATGAGACGGGCATAGGGTTTCGTCTCATAGAGGGTACATAAAGTACATCTCACAAAGCATAAAACCTCTATGGAGTAGAAGTGTGAACTCTCCCATAGCCTCAACACCACTAGCAACTCTAATGGTTCTTTCCCTCTTTTAGGGTCCTCTTCGTATCGAATCCCTTTAAGGAGTCTACAACATGAATTGTTGCTCCTAAGTCAACCCACCATGTATTGGTGGCATAATTCACATAAAGGGATTCGTTAATAAATGTTATAACATTAGTACCTTTCTTATTGAGCCGCTTCATGAACCCAATACAATCCTTCTGAATGTGTCTGCTTTTTCTGCAAAAGTGACATCCATTATTAGCATTAGGGGGTCCACCTACATTAGGAGCTCCATTAGGATTGTTTTGCTGAAAGAACTTAGAGGATTGCCCTTTATCTTTAAACTAAGCAGGCTTAGGCTTCATAAACTTTCAATTTTTCTTCTTATGAGAATGCTTGAACTGATTGACATGGTCAACCCGTCCAACCTTAAGACTTTCCTCCACTTGGACACATCTGGCCATCATTTCATCCATGCCTCATTTACAGTCCATCACACTGAAACTGATGGTAAATAGACAGAACTCCGTGGGCAAGGATGACATAATAAAATGGACAAGGAAACCTTTAGAGATTTCCATTTCCATTGTCTTAAGTTTAGTGGCCATGTTAATCTTCCTCATAATATGTTCTCTAAGACTCCTAGTTGGATCATAATTTTTCATCAACAAGCCTACTAATGAGACTTGTTGCATAAACCTTGGATAATCCATTACTGGCCCTCATTCTTTCTAAGGTAACCCTTGGCAGTCTAAGAGTCTAAAACAACTCCAAGTTTTCTCATTATCATAATCCCATTTCAGGGCAACATAATTGTCATCACCTTCGATAGATGCTTTAGGGTAATACTTAAGGAGGGCATAATCAATATTCAGCAAAGCTAAAGTGATCTCAAGTTTCTCCTTCCATGTACCAAAGTTACTACCAGTCAACTGTTCTATGCCAATAATAATTCTGTCAATTTGAGAGGCATTAGATGCTGCAAATAATACAACATGCTTTGAGTAAGCATCATTATTTAGAACTCCTTTTATCAATCTTGTCCACACCAGCTTTGGCCAGAAATAGACACGATCAATAAAATTTGGCGGTCAGAATACTTGTCAATCAGCTTTGGCCAGAATGACAAGTACAAGCCACACTTAATTGAATCCTCTCATCTAAGAAATTCTTCCATCAATCTAGAACACATCAGCTTTGGCCAAAAGTGGACCAGACAAATAAAATTTCATGATCAAGATGTCCATCAATCATCTTTGGCCAGAACAATAGACATAAGTCATGCTTAATTGAATCCTCACTCATAAGGAACTTCTTTTACCAACCCCCGTTCACAACAGCTTTGGCCAGAATTGAGCCGAAGTAATAAAATTTCATTGTCAAAATGTTTGTCAATCAGCTTTGGCCAGAATGACAGACATAAGCCATGCTTAATTGAAGATTTACCAACTTGATTTTGTAGCAAAATATTATTACCACAATTTATTTGGAAAACAGCACAAAAGAATCATCTAAGTATAATAAAGACATAAAAAAGAATCAGCTTATCATAATAAAACACATCAAACTTATTTACGTGTGATACACAATTGCTTGACAAAGGAATAAAAGGTCACACAATTATGTTCCATAATTGACATAATAAAATATGCCAAAAGTTTAGCCCCAAAACTTATTTGTATTAGCCCTAACTTATAAAACATTAATTGTTAAATCTTTATTCTTAATTTTGGCTCAAACAGGAAAATTTGGCCCAAAAACCCTAACCACTCCTTTTTCAAAATTGGAATTAGAAAACTTAAAAACAATACTTCCGGACTGGGCCAAAACTGGCCCAGCCCGTCTCCCCTTTCCCCCCCGCCTTAGCGGCCCACCTGGCCTGTTAAGAAGCTAGCGCTGCAAGCCGTTGGATCGAAAACCAATGGTGGAGGATGCGCTGGGTTGGAACAAAACCGACCTGTGACAACACCCGCGCAAACCCTAGCCCCATTTCCCCGCCTTCCTTCTACCTCCCACTGCGAGTGAGAGAGAGAAGCAACGGTGGCGGCGAGCGCCAAAGGAGGCCGATAGCACCGGTGAGTGTCTCTCGCCGGATCCGTGTGCAGTGATGGCCAGCGCGTGGCTCCGCCGAGCGGTACTCACCGGTATTCTTTGCGCCATGGTCGTGAGCGTGCGGGCTTCCGCGCGATGACAATGACAGCTGGATGCCTGACCTGGCACGGTGACGAGCTTCCACGGTGGCAAGCGCACAAGGAGGCTCGGCAACTAGCCAGTGCAGTGGACGGCGAGACTGCTGGGGTACGAGCCCGAGCATGTCTACACACTTAAGAGGGTGGCTCCGGCACCGCCGTGGCCAGCAACGATGACAAGGCCCATAAGGTATGTGCCCACTGCCTCTTAGAACATTAGAATTAGGGTTAGGGTTCCTCAATTTAGAAATTAGGGTTAGGGTTCATCGGTAATTGGGGATTTTACGGTTAGGGTTCGTCGATTCGATGAACTAGGGTTAGGGTTCCTCAGAAATTGGGGGTTTAGGGTTAGGTTTTGCACTAAAACTCAAATCCCCACATCAGCAAAGCAAAAAAGAAACCCTAGCTCATGTTCTTGATATGGGCTTAAATTTAGTGAAATTTGGGGCTAAAGCAACAACTTAAAGCAGTTTTGAGCAAGAACTTGATCAAGAATCAGAATTCCAGCAACAAAACTAGGTCTTGAACATAAGAACTTAGCATAATTAGGGCACAAACTTGTAGCTAGAAGCTCTGATACCACTGTTAGGATCCCTTAGGATCATCTAGCTCAAGATTTGAGCCACAAGATTAGAGATCAGGGTGTGTACCTTGATTTGGAGGTCCTGCCATTGCCTCCACTTCCTTCTAGTTCTTCTGATGTTCTTGATCTGACTATGAAGGTTTTTTCCTAGTGCTTTTAGTGCTAGGCTTGATCAGAGAGCAGGGGAGAGTGAGAGAGAGAGAGACACTGTATCTCAATTCAGAACCCTAGAGCCCCTTTTATAGCATCTGCACTAGGGGAACCAACACCCTTAAAATGGACGGTTAGGATGCCCCTGATCAGGGCATCCAATGGCTGTAAATAAACAACCCCTTAATTCACATTAGTTTGACTTATTTTATCTATAAAAACCTGCAGATCACTTATATCCAACATGGTGATGTCACACCGGCTCGTAGCAGGTAACCTTCTTGATAGTGCCCTTTAGCATCTTCCTTTATGTCTTGTGCGTGTTTGGTATGATAAGAGCATCTTCACTCGCCCCCCTAAAGGTGAAATGGGGGTGTTAGTGCCGAAAAACCCGCCCAGCCCTCCCCTAAAACCGAAATGGCGCCGGCGTGGCCCAACCAAACATCCAACTCCCCCAGACCAAACCCAACGCGAGGAGGGTATCGGGGGCGTCGGCGCAGATTGAAAAGTTGACGGGCCAGCCTTGTCGGCGGGACACCAAACTTGCCCCCCTTTTTCTTCCCTTTTCCCTTCCAGCTCTCCTAGTCCCGCCATTTCTCCCTTCGTCGCTGCCCATTCCTACCATTTCCCCGACCCACCTCTCCCCTCTCGTGCGCCACCGCTGCCACGACCATGTCGTCGAAGAGGTACCAAGCTCCTCGAGCGTCGATGCTAGCTAAGAAAGGGAAGGCCGACAAGAAGCGGCCGGAGGGGATGACCAACGCGGGGTGGGCGTTCGACATCCAGCGCCGACAAGTGGAGAACTCCAGTCGCCGGCTGAGGGAGAAGAACTCGAGGCTGCATAGGGCGGCGGAGGCGCAAGCGGAGCAGGCCCGTGCGGCTGCTCTTGTGGCGCAGCGTGTGGCCGCCATGGCGGGAATGGCGGCACCGGCCTACAACACTGGGCTCCACATCCTCGGGAGCTAGAGCAGCGTCTCGTCCCTGTCTCTGTCTAGCGTGTCGCCCTCCGGCCATCCAAACACGACGCCGCACCTTCCCCATTTCTCATCGGGCAACGACGACCTCGGCCCGCTCGGGGGCTTCAACCCCAACACCATCACCAATGACACCTAACCAGCCCATCGTCGCCTTCCTGCTTTTATGCAGAGGCCTGGCTTCGCTTAGTTTGCCGCGGGCATCAGCTAGGGCGCCCCCAACCTGTTCGGCGCTGGCAACAACCAGGGCACCCCCAACCTGTTCGACGGATCGCACTACGGCGAACGCGCTATAGGAGAGTCCATCATGGCCGACATGATCAATGGAAGATCCACCGAGGCTTTCACACAAGAGGAAACCATTGCATACGAGGAGGATGATGGCGGCGCATGGGAGGATGAGGTGTAAGTGAACGCAGAGGTAGCCGAGGATGAGGATGAGGTGGTGGAGGTACTGGTGACCATCGCGGTTGACTTGAAAGGGGAGAAGAAGGCCGTAGAGGCGGGTGGGGAGAAAAAGAATAAAGGAGGCGGTGGACGTGGCCTCGGGTGGAGCTCGAGGGAGGATAAGTGCATCGCCGAGGCTTGGAAGACCGTTAGAATAAACCCCTTCACCGGCGCCAACCAGAACTCGGACTACTATTGGAAGAGGGTGAAGGTGGTGTATGACGAGCGGTGATTGTTGGATCCCAACTTCAAGGACTTGCACCACGACCGCAACGACCCCAGTATGTCTCACCATTGGTCCATGATCCAGCACGCCTCCAACAAGTGGCACGGCGTCGTGGAGGAGGTGCACCGCGTCCATGTCAGCGGCACCAACTACGACGATCAGGTAAATAGCCCCTGTCGTAGCCCGCTGTCAACACCCAGATTTCTAATCCCAGATGCTTGTTATGCCATACATCGCAATCCTAGGATTACCATTTTTGCGAGACATGATAGATTGGATATCATAGTACATCATCCATTACAACCCATAATAAGGTCTTACACAAATAAAGGATCTCATGATCCAGTCTTAATACAACAAGCAGCGGAATAAATAATAAGCGTAGCGGTGGGGTCCATCTTTAGGGGCGCATGCAATGTTGACGATGGAAGATAGTCCTAGTTATCATAGCCATCCTGTTGTCCATCATCTTGGTAGTCTCCTTCATAGTCTGGCCATAGGAATAGCCAGGGACAAAAGCCATGAGTACTCTTTAAGTACTCGCAAACTATCACTAACAAGTAAGGTAGTGCTAGTGGGAAAATGCCAACTCTAGGTTTATTGGTAAAGTTAAGTTTGAAACCTAAGCTGAGTTTAGAAACAAAGAAACATAAAATAAAGTTCTAGAATCACTTAAGTTGGGAAGATAATGTCATAGTCACAACCCTGTTGTGGTCAAGTCAAGATTCATCATTCATTTCATAAGTCATTTTGAAAACATCTGACAACGAAACAGTATGGCCACTCCAACTGTCCATAACCACGGACGTGGTTATTCGAATAGTTTGACACTCTGTAGAGGTGGTACACTTTCACCACAAGATTCAATACATATGTTAGGGATAACCCTGAATCATCATACTTAGTATGCATATAATCAAACATAACCTTTCCTTTACACACCCTAGTATAAGCACCTCTCCTATGAGCATGGCCTCCCAACCATGACCATCTGTCATCTTGGGCACTGCATAGGTGGACAACATCGAGAGGTAGCCTCAGGTCAAACCTCTCCCGTGAGGGAACTAATACTAATGCATATAAACTTCCGGCTAAGCCTTACCCAATTCAGGTATTGTGGTTGTACGATAAAAATTGGAATGGTATTGCATCCGAATCCAACCATCAGTTTTGTAAAAGGGCTAAGGCTCATGCCTCAACATTTTCATCATCATAAACCATTTGTGTTTCTCAACACATGTCAAAACATCTCAATAGAATGACTCATCATTCCAAGGTTTTTACAATTCATTTTCACCAAGTGTTCCCATCTAAAGTGACTCAAGTTTTGATTTAGCTCTAAGCTACTAAGTTAAGAGTGTTCACTAAGGTGGGATGCTAATCTCAACCTCATGCCATAGAATGACATCTAAGGTTATCTAGATAGGTCAAGTTTTATACTTTTTATGCTACCTTTAAACAAGTAAGGGACTTTGGTAAAGTAAAGAAAGTAAAAGCTTGAAAATAAAACTTGGAGTAGGTATAAGTTCAAAATGGTATAACCAAAGCATGCCTAATGCCTTTGCTTAGGTTATCTAGCTTGCAAGGGTTAGCTTGCATTGCTAATGGTGGCTTGCTAGTATAATACTTGCAAGTGTTAGCTTGCCAATAATAGCTTGCCTTGGTTGGTGTAGTGGTTGAAGTTTTCTTCCTCCTCCTCTTGGTAGAACTCCTCCTCCTCGAAAGCTTGGTCGGTACTATCTTCTATAAATACATAAGGGATACGCAATCACCAAACAATACTTAACTAGTCTACTTAGCACACTAAGGCACACATTTGATGATCTATTATCATCACACGCATCACAAGGTTTTATTAACTAGCTTCATTCTTTTTATTTAAGAAAAAGTAATTTCTACTCATTGAAATTAACTAAGATTTAATATTCTCCAATTAAAATATGGGATCATATGGACACATGTCATCACCACATATTCTAACATATGGGAGTGTGATTTAAAGGTTGGGTCTCATTTTAATAAGTTTAAGTATAAAATTTAATGATTTAAAGTGACTAGAAATGCCTATATAGCATTATTTTCGTACTAGTCCAAATTATTTAAAGTGACTACATGTAAACCTTAATATTATTACATATTCAGATAGGTATGGTTAAATGTGATTTTTGAGAGTTGGAATCAACTCAAAAGCTATTATGGTTGATTTTATAAAAATGTTTGAATGTGCAAATGCTCTTGTCTTGTTATTTTTACTAGGATAGATATCTAACTATAAATGAATTAAATCCAACGGGCTTCGATAGATCTTTTCAGAAGCTTTCCAACAAAATTGGAATCACCCAATTTGGACTTGCACAACTCTCTGAATTGGTTTTTGAACTAAGGGACAAAATTGAATTTAAACTTAAATAGAAAAACCTATATTTGAATTAACTGGGTCGCGCGGGAAAGCTAACGGGCCAGCCCAATGACGCTCAGCGGTGCAGAGGGCGGTGATACATTGCAAATGTATCTATAATTTTTGATGTTCCATGCTTGGTTTTATATACTTTCTTGTGTTTTGTTCCAACTTTAGAGTACTTTTCATACACTTTCTTGGACTAACCTATTAACAAGATGCCAGAGTGCCAGTTGCCTGTTTTCTGCTGTTTTTGGTCCCAGGAAAGTCGGAAAATAAATATTCTCGGAATTGGACGGGACAACAGCCAAAGTCAATATTTCACCGAGGGGAACACGGAGCCAGAAGATGAGACAGAGAGGGGCCAAGGGCCAACCACACCATAGGGTGGCGCGGGTCCCCCTGGCCGCGCCACCAGGTGGTGTGGGCCCCTCTGGCCTCCACCGACCTTGCCTCTTCGCCTATAAGATGCCTCCCGATGCGAAAACCCTAAGTCATCAAGCCTCTAGCCACGAAAAGTTCTGCAGCGCCGCCGCCACCGAAGGGGAGATTCGGGGGATAGAAAGTCTCTGTTCCGGCACCCTGCCGGGATGGGGAAGTGCCCGCGGAGCCATCTCCATCGATCTCCACCACCATATCCATCACCATTATTGATTCCCGTGATGAGGAGGGAGTAGTTCTCTCTCGAGGCTAAGGGTTCTACCGGTAGCTATGTGTTCATCTCTCTCTATGCATGATCATATTGTGATCATGAGCTTGTAATCTATAGATCTACCTTGCTACTCAAGTGCTTTAATAGATCTCTGCTCTCCCCATGTGTGTGAAAGTGATAGCGTGCACACCATGGTGGCACTTAGGCTAGAGATTACAAATACTTGTTATGAGTTATATTTGGAGTTGGATGTCTTTATGAAATTGTGGTGTTTGTTGGACTCATCTAGTACTCAAGGTGACAGTGTGGGGTTTTCTAGATGGGAAAGACTTACTTTGAGGTGTGCTGTTATAGCCCTACCATCGATTAGAGTGTCCAACCGTATAGTAGTTAAGAGTAGTATCATGAAGATAATATATTTATGAGAGAGTGTTCACTAGTGAAAGTATGATCCCTAGGCCTTGTTTCTTAGCATTGAAACACCATTTGCAACTAGATCTGTTACATGTTTGCTTGCTTCCATCTTTATTTCAGTTTGCTTTTAGTCTCTTCCACGCTAGCAAGCTATTTTCTATCACCGTTACCACTTACAATTATCCATACCACTTGTATTTTACTATCTCTTCGCCGAACTTGTGCACCTATACACCTGACAAGTGTATTGGGTGTGTTGGGGACACAAGATACTTCTTGTATCTTGATTGCAGGGTTGCTTGAGAGGGAATACCTTTGACCACTTCCTCCCTGAGTTCGATAAACCTTGGGTGATCCACTTAAGGGAAAACTTGCTGCTTTTCTACAAACCTCTGCACTTGGAGGCCCAACAACTGTCTACAAGAATAGAAGTGCATAGACATCAAGCGGCTGATAGGTTGGTCCCGCTTGTCAGCGAGACTTAAAACCTGAAACGGTATCTAGCAATCTGGGCCACACGATTACAACGCAGATCAACGGCTCATAGACGTCGTTGACGACGGACTCGTCGCCAGCGAGACCGAACCCTAAACAGACAGTGGGGGTCTACTGGGGACGTACCAGGGCTCCAGCTAGTGCGGTGAGGCGGGCGATCGAACTGGACGGTGATGGCGGACTTAGGCGAGGTAGCGGCAGGGGCTGAGGTGGAAAGAATCGACGGCAGCATCTCCTCCTCTGCAGTGGCTGCCTCCGGTGAAATTCCGGCGGCCTGCTGCTCGAGCTGCTCCGGGGAGAGGTGGGGAAGGACTAGTGGAGAGAGGGGATTCAGATGGTGTGGAGATTGAGGCTGGGGGAGGCCTCCATATATAGGCTCGAGGAGAGGACCAAGGGGATGACGACGAGCTCGTCAGTGACGATGATACAGGACGCTATCGGCATGGGTGGTGTAGGCGGACGGTGGCTTGCCTCCTGGCGGTGCTCTGCGGCTTAATGGTGACGCTAGGGGCGGTGGCATTTGGTCGAGACCGTCGCGTGCTCTGGGAGACAGGGGCGGTGCTCGACGGCGATCACGGCGACTGTGGGTCGCGCGGCGATGCACGGCCGTGTCTGGTGGGTTGCTGGGGTCGAGGCAAAGCAGCGTGCGGGATTTGGTGCCGAGGCGCGGTCTGTTGCGTGCTGGCGGCGATCGCGCTCTGGCGCACTCTAGGTGCGCGCAGAGAGAAAGGGCGGCGCTACTGGGAAGTGGTCTAGGGGCTGGGGTTGATCGGGGGTGGACCATGGGCGGCGGTAGGGTTGGGCGGAGCTAGTGGGCACGCTGGTTTGGCGTGGCGCGGTCCCCGCCGTGCTGTCCGCGTATGGCCGGCGATGACCTCAAACGGGCGGCACTGCACTGGTGCTGCGGCTAAGGGGGAAGCTGGTTGGGGACTTGGTTGGACTCAAGGGGACATAGGAGAGTAGAGAGGGTGCAATGGGGGACAATGGCTTATCTAGAAACAGTAATAGTTAGGCAGTTTGATCTTTGTCTGCCACCTGTTTGACAGAATGGCTGCAAGAACAAAATGTTTGAATTTTGAGTTGATTTTTGGTGGAGTGATGTTACTTATGCTTAAGCATCTAGGTTTGCTTGGGATTTAAAAATGGAGTTCATTTGAGTGGTTTTTGAATAAGTGTGATCTTGATACCTACACTAGATTCAATTTTCAAATGTCATTTAAATTTAGTGTTTGAAAGTTTTTGCGATGAAACAAAGTGGGCCTTGGTACATCACCACTTGTACTAGAAAGGGGTGCAAAGAACCACAATTGTTTCTGTTAAGATTTGAGTTCTAGGAATAGCCAAAGTAGGCTAGGTGATTAAAATTGCAAAAGTGACCATTTGCTTATTTTATTCTTTTTGATTTGTTTTCTTTGGGATTTTCTTGGGGATGATCTAGATGATGTTTAATTCACCTTAGAATCATTTTACAACCAATGATCACTCAAACATGGCAATTCAAAACAACTCCTAATTTAAATGCACACACATATGAATGCTTTAATATTTTTAAATGGAATTTTTTTTGTTAACTCTAAATTTGATGATTTGGATCTTAATAACCTTGGATTAAGATTTGGGATGTTACAAACCTTCCCCCCCTTAAACAAAATTCGTCCCGAGATTTACGAAAGAAAACTAGGAACTAAAGAGATCTGGGAACTCTGTCCTAATGTAATCTTCTCATTCCCAAGTGGCTTCTTCTTCGGTATGGTTGCTCCATTGAATCTTGAGAAATTTGATACTCCTGGTTCTGGTGGTTCTGTAAGATTCCTCCAAGATACAGATGGGCACTTCACGATACGTCAGATCCTTGTTGATATCAACAGCTCGGTGATCGATGTTCTTGAAAACTTCGGTCTTCTCCGGCACTTCTAAGCATTTGCGAAGTAATGAGATATGGAACACATTGTGGATGGCTGACATCTCTTCAGGCAGTTCCAGTTGATACGATACTTCTCCTTGACGATTCATAATCTTGAAGGGTTTGATAGGGGCTAACTTTCCTTTCAGACTAAAACATTGTGTTCCCTTTAGTGGAGAAACTTTAAGATACACAAAATCTCCGACATTGAAAGTCAGGTCTCTCCTTCTCTTGTCAGCATAACTCTTCTGTCTGGATTGGGCGGTCTTGAGGTGCTCACGGACTTTGTGAACCTTTTCTTCGGCTTCCCGAAGAAAGTCAGGTCCAAAAATCTGACTCTCTCCTACTTGCGACCAATTCAAAGGGGTACGACACTTTCTTCCGTATAGGAACTCAAATGGTGCCATTTGCAGACTGGCTTGATAACTGTTGTTGTATAAGAATTCTGCGAAAGGAAGGCAGTCTTCCCATTTTGCTCCATACTCTAACACACAAGCTCTCAACATATCTTCTAGGATTTGGTTGACTCTTTCAGTCTGTCCATTAGTTTGCGGGTGATAAGCGGTGCTGAAGTTCAACTTGGTTCCTAATCCTTCTTAGACTTTCTGCCAAAATCTCGAGGTAAATTGGTTCCTCGATCTGATACTATGGTCTTGGGGGTTCCATGTAGACTAACAATTCTAGCAATGTACAACTCTGCTAGCTTCGAGCTCTGATAGGTAGTCTTGACAGGTATAAAATGAGCTACCTTGGATTGTCTATCAACGATGACCTAGATTGAGTCATTTCCCCTACTAGAAGTAGGCAAACCGGTGATAAAGTCCATTCCGATGGAATCCCATTTTCATTCTGGAATCTGCAATGGTTGCAACAGTCCTGCGGGTCTCTGATGCTCTGCTTTGACTCTTTGACAGATGTCACACTTGGCGATGTAGCTTCCGATTTCTCTCTTCATCTTGTGCCACCAAAATTGCTCTTTCAAATCTTGATACATCCTTGTTCCTCAGGGGTGGATAGAATAAAGAGTATCATGGGCTTCCTGCATCATAACTTGCTTCAGCTCCGAATCTGCTGGCACACAGATACGTCCTTTGTACCATAGAACTCCTTCTTCGTCTTCGGTGAATCCAGGTACCCTTCCTGTACTAATACGATGTTTGATTCCGTCGATACTTTCATTTCCCTTCTGGGCTTCCTTGATTTGGCTAATCAAAGTGGGTTGAAGTTCAATGCTAGCTAGAAATCCCTTGCTAACTAGCTTAGTTCTAAACTTCTCCAACTCCTCATACAAACTGGTTTGCTTCTCCTTGATCATGGTGTTTAGCCTGCACGGCAATCTGCTAAGAGCATCCGCTACCACATTAGCTTTTCCTGGGTGATAGTGAATGTCAAGGTCATAATCCTTGATTAACTCTATCCATCTCCTTTGCCTCATATTCAGCTCCTTCTGAGTGAAAATATACTTCAAGCTCTTGTGATCGGAGTAAATCTCACAGCGATTACCCATCAGATAACGACGCCATGTCTTCAATGCCAAAACTACGGCTGCTAATTCCAGATCATGGGTCAAATAGTTCTGCTCATGCTGCTTCAGTTCTCGAGACAGATACACGATAAATTTGCCTTCTTGCATCAATACACATTCGAGACCAATCTTGGATGCATAAAAATACACGTCAAACGGCTTCTTGATATCTAGCATGATCAATATTGGGGCTGAGGTCAATCTCTTCTTCAGTTCTTGGAAACTGGCTTCACATTTGCCGGTCCATTCAAACTTCTTGTCCTTCTTCAACAATTGGGTCATGGGTCTGGCGATACTAGAGAAGCCTTCTACGAACTTGCAGTAATATCCCGCTAATCCGAGAAATGCACGGACTTGGGTTTGAGTGGTTGGGGCTTCCCATTCTTCGACATCTTTAATTTTGGCGGGATCAACAGAGACTCCTCCGGTAGACACAATATGTCCTAGGAATCCTACTTCTTTCAGCCAAAACTCACATTTGCTAAACTTGGCATATAACTGATGCTCTCTCAGGGTTTCTACGATGATTCTCAGATGTTTCTCATGCTCTTCTTCTGACTTGGAGTCAATAAACACAACGACAAACTTATCTAAGAATTTCATAAAGATCTTATTCGTGACATTCATGAAATAAGCAGGGGCATTGGTTAATCCAAAAGACATGACCGTATACTCGTATAAACCATAACGAGTAGTAAAGGTGGTCTTCGGAATATCCGTTGCACGAATCTTAAGTTGGTGACAACCAGTCCTAAGATCAATCTTTGAGAATACCTAGGGACCATTCAACTGATCAAATAGATCTTCTATCTTTGGCAAAGGGTACTTGTTTTTGGTGGTGACGTCATTCAGCTTTCTGTAATCGGTGCGCAAATGGTTGCCTCCATCTTTCTTGTCGACGAATAATACTGGCGATCTCCATGGCGATGCGCTTGGTTGAATCAAGCATGTTGCTGACATAGCATCCAACTGCTTCTTTAATTCCACTAACTCTGAGGGGTTCATGCTATAGGGTCTCTGGGCTATGGGTCCGGTTCCGGGGATTAGTTCAATGATGAATGATGACCCACAAGTATAGGGGGTGTATCGCAGTATTTTCGATAAGTAAGAGTGTCGAACCCAACAAGGAGCAGAAGGTGCTGGCTAGTGGTATGGATCAGGAATTCTCTGCAAATACTTAGCAAACGGATTTTTAGGGGTTTTTGATAAAGCAAGTAAACAAAGTACGAGTAAATAAAAGACAGTAGGAATTAATGCAGCAAGTGGCCCAATCCTTTATGCAGCAAAGGACAAGCCGGGTGTATTACTTAAGATGACCAAACGTTCTCGAGGACACATGGGAAGACTGTCAAGTGCTTTCGCTTTATATAGTCGATTAATATTCTCTAGCTTGCTAAGTGTTGTGTGGGTGAACCTGTGCTAATGTACCGCCCCATCTAAGACTAATACATACTTGTGATTATACCCCTTGCAAACATCCGTAAGTACAAGAAAGTAATTAAGGTAGAAACCTAACCACATCTTTAAACTCTAAGACCCTTACGTCCCTTGTGCAATGGTTTCCTAACGGGGGGTTCAGGTTTCTGTCACTCCGGCAACCCCTACGATTAGTAGCCAAATACATAATGCATTCCCTAGGCCCTTATAGGTGAAGTGTCATGTAGTCGACGTTCACATGACGCCACTAGAAGAAGTACACCACAACTAAAATAACAATCTATTGAATCTTTCTCAACGCAACTCCACTACTAACAACAAGACTTCTCCCATGTCCTCAAGAACAAAACGAACTACTCACAAGACATCATATGGATCATGATCAGAGATGGAATAATGATGTATAAAAATCTGAACATAAACAATAATTCAATGGTTCACTCAATAGCATCAACTACAAAGAGTAATCAACACCGGGAAAGTTTCCCCTATGAACTATGCAAGATTCAACGCAATTGTTACAATATGGAGATGGTGATGAGGGTGATGATGGTGACGATGGTGGTGATGATGATGATCCCGATGAAGTTCAGCTTGATGGTGGTGTTGATGGCGATGATCTTCCCTCTCCGGGAAGGAATTCCCCTGGCAGAAATCTGTCTGCTTGAGAGATCTTTCTCTCTCGGTGTTTTTCGCCCCGCAGAGGCGGCGGAATCTTTCTGTGGTCACTCCTCGAGTCTTAGGGTTTTGGGAGGATGATATTCGCCAGAGGGGAGAGGCTGGAGTGGGCCAGGGCGGCCACACCACCTCCAGGCGCGGCCTAGGCCTGCCCGCGCCATGGGGTGGTGTGGGCCCCCTGTGGCCCACCTCCACTCCATCTTCTGGCATCCTTAGTCTTCTGGAAAAATAGGATTTCCGTATATTTTCCCGAATTTTCTGATCTTTGCGAATTTTGTCTCCAAACAGCACATTTTCCATCAGAATCCGGACTGTAGCGGTCCATGCTCCAAAAGTCATCAACCATGCAGAAGTAGATGAAATAACAAAAGTATCACCTCTCAATATGAAATATATCAATGAACAATAGTGAATTAAGATATAGAATAGTGATGCAAAATGGATGTATCAACTCCCCCAAGCTTAGACTTCGCTTGTCCCCAAGCGAAACTGAGCTCAATAAACATGACCTCAGGTTTATGGAGTGAAGAGTCGATAAAAGAATACATACAAGAAGCATCACATTCATCAAATACATAGATCATAATAGAAGACAACTCACTATTATATAACTCAACTAGTAATAAGTAAAGGAAACACAATAAAGATACATAAAGTGAATCATAATTGGTAATGGCAAACTTAGCTCTTGGTCGAAGAATAGTTGATAATTTGCTGAAGTTCACAAATAGCTGGTTTTTCAATGAAAGCTTTCAAAGTAGTAAACATCAAGATAAGAGCAATGTGTAGGTTTACTGACTCAACTACAAAGTAAAAGAAAGGCCCTTCAAAGAGGGAAGTAGGGATTGCAAGTCTCATAAAGAGCTGCAAAAAATTATGATACTTACTAGCTTTCAGCTCTCATTGCCCCTATCATAGGCATCTTTAGGTGATTAAGGTTAAAGTGATAAAAAATGAGGATATGCATTGACAAGTTGTAAATTGAGAATCTCATGTCCCTTGAATACGAGGGCCGCTCATCATGCTACTCAAGTTTAGTCATCGGTAAGTTCTTGTCATCGTAAGCATATGTGTATCATTGAGAATCGCCAACGGGGTACCCCTTGCCCGATGATATGGAAGAATCCCCATATCAAAATGACAAGGCAAGCAGACAACAAGTATCTCAGCAATCTTCTTATTTACCATGGGAATATGGTGCTTCTTTCTCTCTTTCCTCTTTTCATAATCTTTTTTTTTCTCTTTTCTTTTTCTCCTTTTTTTCTCAATCTCTCTTTTTTTATAAGAATAATGCTTCATAGATACTCGTTATGGTTACGCTGTAGGTTTCCACCATGTTAGCATGGATTAGACCAGCGGCCCAGGCGTTTCTCTAACACACATGCATAACTCCATGGACTTACAAGCTCCCCTTTCATTTCACACCGACGACATCCATAGACAAAAGAACATGATATCAACTTGGTACAAAGTACCAGTGCAATGTTGAAAGCGTTCCCCATGACAACATGGTTCTGCTAATTCACAACTTACAAAGCGTAAGCATATACGCAACAAAGGTGAGCACAATGGTTCAAGTTTATTAAGTGCACGAAAGTAAGGTGTGCCATCAAGTTCGTGAGAGCTTTAATCACTCATTTTCGCATAACAAGTTTAATTTGGGAGGTGGACAAAACAAGAATTTACTTGGAATAGCAATAATGCTACTAGGTAGGTATGGTGGATGCAAATGGCAAAGGTTTTGGTTTAAAGGAGGTGGATGCACGAGAAGAATACCCTCTCAGTACAGGTTTTTGGCTAGCAAGGCTGGGTAGCAAGTACAAGAGTTGAAGGAAACAACCAAACATAGAAGTGATAAAGACAAACATGCAATCTTCCTTGGAAGCACAAAAGATCTTAACTAGAGAATACTAGACTTATGAGCAAATCAAGAAAGAAAGATGATGAAATTATTTTTCTCTAGAGTACTTCTATCTTTTTCTTTTCAACTTTCAAAAAGGTGTTGCTACTGACCGAGCCAGGTTTGCCAAAACCAACTTAATTAACTCAATTATCCCAAAGTGATACCAATACTAACAACAAGATAAATCATATATCCACGAATCGAAAACTAACATAAGCTATGCAAAAGAGTAAATGATATAACTTCTCATTAATATTCCATAACAGAAACTCACACCAAGGGATACATATCTAACGAGAGAGGGGACACTTCCATAATTCAAACCATACTACATAATAACTCCTTTATTCATGATATGACTCTACTAATAAGGTAAAAAGATAGAAGATAGTGATATGATACCGCGGCACTCCCCCAAGCTTGGAACAAACCAAGGGGATGCCAAACCTGATGAAGAATTACTCCTTAGGTGGTGGTGGTATCCTCTTGATGAGCTCTTTGATCAGTTTCCCCAAGTCCTCATCTCGAAGGTGAGATTACAAATCAGCTGTGAGTTTTGCTCAATGCGGCTCATGATCATGTTGTGTTGAGAATTCTAGCTCTTGCTATTCTTTCCCCACTCTTCTTCCTTGAAGTCTTCTTTTCCTGCATGGCTAGAACGAGGCAAATCCCAATTGGAGGGTAATTTCCCCTTGGGCATATTCTGGTATTGATGCTCATGGATAAGGGTATGGAAAGGATTCTTGGTGCGTGGAGGAAGTGACCAGGGATCTGAACGGTGATGAGGAGGCTTCCCTCCAATGGCTGGGTTTGCCACCACTTCAATGCTTGCAATGGTAGTGTTGGTGTGCTTTGCCTCTTCTTCACCTTCACTCTTGATCTCCTCTTCCTTCCCGGGGTCTTAGAGGTCTTCCTCCATAGGCTCCTTCCCTTTATCCTTGGCGGACACCATTGTGCTTATAAGCTTTCAAAGAGTGTGTCCTAGCTGAAACAGATCAAAACAAAAACATGACGAAAAAACGATATACGGACCTCGGGGGATCCGGGGGGTTATATATTACGAAGTTTCATATCAAAAGGAAGGTACTGGGAGAAAACGAGTCGGAGGCGGAGTCCTGGGTGGCCTCACCACCTGGTGGCGCGGCCAGGGGTTGGCCCGCGCCACAGGGTGGTGTGGGCTACCTGGCTCCGGTTCCGTCCCTTTTTCGCTTCGTAGCTTTCCTTATTGACTGAAAACTGCAAAAATATAGTTGGATTGTATTTTCGCGGAACTTTTCTTACCAGAACCGTTACCTATTTGAACACGGACTCTGCAGGTCTCTGAATTTGGTATTTAGTGGATTCTTCCTTGAGTCACCGCTTGAATATCATCAATATCTTCATCTTCATACACTTATTACTTGAGTCATAAAACCTTTCTCTTCCTTATTACACCATTATCTCCACTTCCTGGAAACTTCTTTCACACAAAACTTCACACAGTTCTCATTAGCAACATTAGTATAAGTGAAGTGATAAAACCTTTTGAGTCCAACTTCAACTGAAAACCATCAAAACAAAAGCTACTGTAGCAACTCCTTCTGAAACCCCAAAAAGAATTCAAAAAGGAAATCGAATAAAGAAGCAAATGCAAGATTGGCAAAATCTGTCAAAACAGACCAGCAGGTAAAGATCAATTTTTTAGAAAATCTTCTGTTGATCAAATCAAAAAGTGCAAAACTAACGAAAGTTAAATAACAACCTGGGGCAGAAGCACAAAAAATTATAGCTCAATCTGACATACAGAGATCTCTCACAAATGTTTACGGTGAAGCATAAAAATCTGTTTCGGGACAGCAACTTCCCCAAATATTACTTATCTTCTCATTAGAGGTTGATCTTGACACAAAAACCAAACAAAATGGATAAGGAGCGGTTATTACCGAAGTAATAACTTCCAAGACTCAAATAAACAAAAACAAACTAAAAGCAAAAACAAATTGGGTTGTCTCCCATAAAGCTTTTTCTTTATAGCCATTAAGATGGGCATGATAATTTTGAAAAAGCTCTCATAGGGATATGGATTGAAATGAAAGAGAGCATTAAGAAGCAAAGACACACACATTTAAGTCTAACCCACTTCCTATACAAGGGAATTTTGTAAACAAACAAGTTATTGAAACCAAAGGCAACTTGTATAAGAAGGCAAAAGAAGCGCAGCATAAGAATTTTCAGCATAAAACGAGGAAACTTGATATTATTGAGGTGCGTAAGAACACTTTTCCCTCTCTCATAGTAACTTTCAGTATCATGCATAAACTTAACAATATAGCTATCACAAGGACCATCATAGCAATTATCACTTATTCTAACAGAAAACACCGGAATACTAGCTCTCATAATACTACTATGTGAAACAATATTAGAGGTATCCTTACAAAGGATAGTGTGTCCCTCTTCAATGTAGGAAGCAAAAGCCTTAAATAAGAAGCAATAGCTTGAGAGTCTAGACCATAAGCATTTTTAATATTTTGAAAGTCATCAGTTCCCATAAAAGATTCAATGCATTCATAATCATAACTTATACCTGACTTTCTACCTTTGTCATTCTCCCAAGCTTCAGCATTGTCTTGAATACGGTCTAGAAGGTCCCATTTAGCTTCTTCTTCCATACGAGTGAATAATCCAGTGCAAGAAGCATCCAATAAATCCTTGTCATGTAGAGGGAGCCTTGCATAAAAGTTGTTGATAATAATATTGTTGGGGAGCTCATGAATGGGACATTTGAGCATTAGTAACTTCAGTCTCCCCCAAGCTTGAGCAGTACTCTCTCCATCAAGAGGCCAAAAGTTGTATATTTGATTCCGATCTTTATGAATCTCACTAGGAGGATAAAACTTTGAATAAAAGAGAGGCACTATTTCCTGCCATTCCAGAGCTTGACCATTCTTCGGCAGCTTATACCATTCCTTATCTCTTCCTTTCAGTGATAATGAGAATAACTTCTTCTTAACTTGATCTGTAGTAATACCTGCACACTTGAACAACCCGCATAATTTGTGTATAAAGAGTAAATGATCACCGGGATGGACAGTTCCATCCCCAACATAGTAGTTATCCGTAACACGATCAATAATTCTTGTAGGTATTTTGAAAACATCATTCTGAGCAGGTGGTGGCTTATCTACTACCTTAGCAGTGGTAGTAGCATTACCAAATAAGAAACTCAGTGAATTATCCATAACGAAAATAAAGCGACTAGCAGAAGTAAACAATACTCACAGTAGAAGTTTCCTTTACCAGTTCCACTCTCCAATAGCACTTCACTCCCTGGCAACGGCGCTAGAAAATAGTCTTGATGACCCACAAGTATAGGGGGTGTATCGCAGTATTTTCGATAAGTAAGAGTGTCGAACCCAACGAGGAGCAGAAGGTGCTGGCTAGTGGTATGGATCAGGAATTCTCTGCAAATACTTAGCAAACGGATGTTTAGGGGTTTTTGATAAAGCAAGTAAACAAAGTACGAGTAAATAAAAGATAGTAGGAATTAATGCAGCAAGTGGCCCAATCCTTTATGCAGCAAAGGACAAGCCGGGTGTATTGCTTAAGATGACCAAATGTTCTCGAGGACACATGGAAGACTGTCAAGTGCTTTCGCTTCATATAGTCGATTAATCTTCTCTAGCTTGCTAAGTGTTGTGTGGGTGAACTTGTGCTAATGTACCGCCCCATCCAATACTAATACATACTTGTGATTATACCCCTTGCAAACATCCGTAAGTACAAGAAAGTAATTAAGGTAGAAACCTAACCACAACTTTAAACTCTAAGACCCTTACATCCCTTGTGCAATGGTTTCCTAACGGGGGTTCAGGTTTCTGTCACTCCAGCAACCCCTACGATTAGTAGCCAAATACACAATGCATTCCCCTAGGCCCTTATAGGTGAAGTGTCATGTAGTCGACGTTCACATGACACCACTAGAAGAAGTACACCACAACTAAAATAACAATCTATTGAATCTTTCTCAACGCAACTCCACTACTAACAACAAGACTTCTCCCATGTCCTCAAGAACAAAATGAACCACTCACAAGACATCATATGGATCATGATCAGAGATGGAATAATGATGTATAACAATCTGAACATAAACAATAATTCAATGGTTCACTCAATAGCATCAACTACAAAGAGTAATCAACACCGGGAAAGTTTCCCCTATGAACTATGTAAGATTCAACGCAATTGTTACAATATGGATATGGTGATGACGGTGATGATGGTGACGATGGTGGTGATGATGATCCCGATGAAGTTTAGCTTGATGGTGGTGTTGATGGCGACGATCTTCCCTCTCTAGGAAGGAATTCCCCCGGCAGAAATCTATTTGCCGGAGAGATCTTTCTCTCTCGGTGTTTTCCGCCCCGCAGAGGCGGCGGAATCTTTCTGTGGTCGCTCATCGAGTCTTAGGGTTTCGGGAGGATGATATACGCTAGAGGGGAGAGGATGGAGTGGGCCAGGGCGGCCACACCACCTCCAGGTGCGACCTAGGCCTGCCCGCGCCATGGGGTGGTGTGGCCCCCCTGTGGCCCACCTCCACTCCATCTTCTGGCATCCTTAGTCTTCTGGGAAAATAGGATTTTCCGTATATTTTCCAGGATTTTCTGATCTTCGCGAATTTTGTCTCCAAGCAGCACCTTTTCCATCAGAATCCTGACTGCAGCGGTCCATGCTCCAAAAGTCATGCAAAAGTAGATGAAATAACATAAGTATCACCTCTCAATATGAAATATATCAATGAATAATAGTGAATTAAGACATAGAATAGTGATGCAAAATGGACGTATCAATGAACTCAATATCCCTATCCGGGGGCATACCGGGCAATTCATCTGGAAATACGTCGGGGTATTCATAGACTACTCTCACTTGGTCTATGGTGGGTAGGGCTAGACTCTTGTTGCACTTGAATTGGCGAGGTAAGGTTTTAGATACATGCTCTACTGCTACTCCAGAGCTACTGGTCATGGTGATGGCTTTCTTAGCACAGTCTATCAGTCCTTTATGCTTTGACATCGAATCCATACCTAGTACTACTTCCAATCCTTTGGTTCCAAGTACTATTAGATTAGCACAAAAATCTATCCCATGTATTCTGATAGGCACAGCCTTGCAAATTTTTCTAGCTTTTGTAGTTGAACCGGGAATTTGAACTATCATGACATGCTTCAAGTTGGTTGGATGGATCTTACTAGTGCATGCAAATTCTTCGGTGACAAATGAGTGCGATGCTCCCGAATCAAACAACACCCTTGCTAAAACTGAGTTGACAGAAAACATACCCAACACTACATCTGGTGCTTCTTGGGCTTCTTCGGCGTTCATGTGGAAGAGACGGCCGTTGCGGTTGTGAGGTTTCCCTGGGGAAAATCTTCTTCCTGGTTAAACACGATGCTGCTGTTGAGCTAGGGCATTCACATTAGCAGTGGCGGCAGTCTTCTTGGGACACTCATTGGAATAGTGACCCTTCACTCCACACTCGAAACAAGTGATCTGCTGCAATGTTGCTAAGTTGCTAAGTTGGTTGTTTTGGGCCATCTGGGCTATCTGCTGCAATGTTGCTAAGTTGGCATGGCGCTCTGCCCTTGGTTGTTTTGGGCCATCTGGGCTATCTGCTGCAATGTTGCTAAGTTGGCATGGCGCTCTGCCCTGCTTGCTTCACGGTCTGCAACTAACATCTGCATAATCTGTAGCATTGGGTCTTGCGATGAGCTTCTCCCTCCTTGATTTCCACGAGTCATCTAAAGATTGAGGTAGATAAAGGGGTAAGAGGGAAAGTTCTAAGGTTCATGGTTTTGGTTTCAAAGCTAAAACTTTGAGTTTGACTCAGGTTTTGCAACTAACTTCATTTCATTCATTCAAACAAGCACACGATACAAACACACACCACACATCAAAGGAAATCAGATGGTTTTAAGAACCATTCTGCAAGCTACGATACAATGGGACCGATACTCCTCATGTTATGATAGTGCTCTAGTGCATCTACTCATCATCGATGAAGTCGGAGTCTTCATCGTCGGTGTAGAAGTCCACGGCATCTTGCTCCAGAAAGTCATCATCATTGCTGAGGTAAGAGTCCATATCTCCTTGGATGTCTTCACCTTCCTCTTCTTCTTCCTTGGCTGCAAGTTGAGCTTCTTGCTCCTTGATGGTCTTCTCGAGGTCGGCCACCTTCTTGTGAAGACGGTCGATGGTGCGATCCTTCTTCTCGCGCTGGCAGCGAAGAGACTGACAGTCCTTGACAAGCAGTGCGAAAGTCTGGGCCTTCTGGGCGGCAATGGCAAGGTTGTGGTTGGCGAACTCCCTAGCATTGTCCAATTCCTTCTGGCGGTCGTATAGTAGGAAGTCAAGGTTCTCCACTTGACGCTTCAACTCCGGGTGACTTGGCATCTCCATTGGCATTCCCATGAAGTCACGCCTTGCATAGTGAACAAAGCGGGTTCCTTGGATTTGGTTGACACTGAGGGCACATAGACGTGCGAAAGCTTCATGCATTGCCCCGGCTAATCCATCTAGCCAGCTGTTCTCTCTTATAGAGAACTGGATTCTCCCGGACGTTGGTGCTTCTATACTTCCTCGAAGATCAGCGGTGACTAGCCATTGTAAATCTCCTCCTGGGGGTCCATTGAGTTGAGCTCCAAGAAATTCCGGATGCGGACGCTCCAAGTACTCAGACAGTGCATCTAGATCCCTCTCAAAGATCAGTTGGCCTCCGTTGCCCAACTGGTAGAACTTGCTGAACTGAGTCTATATCTATAAGAATTAAGGATGAGGAAGTTAGTGAAGTGATCAAGTGTGTCAAATTTTATGTAGTAATGTAAGAATTGGAGGAGCATGAATTTTTGAGAAAGAATGAATTCCCAAGGGTAAGAGAAGAAATAGTTTTTCATAAATACTCACTTTGGTTTTGAAATTAAGTTTTTGTTCGGACGTCCATTCTAACTAGGGTCTCCTACGGTCAGGACGGCTCTGATACCAACTTGTCAACACTCAGATTTTTAATCCTAGATGCCTGTTATGCCATACATCGCAATCCCAGGATTACCATTTTTGCGAGACATAACAGATTGGATATCATAGTACATCATCCATTACAAACCATAATAAGGTCTTACACGAATAAAGTATCTCATGGTCGAGTCTTAATACAACAAGCAGCGGAATAAATAATAAGCGTATCAGTGGGGTCCATCTTCACGGGCACAGGCAATGATGACGATGGAAGATAGTCCTAGTTATCATAGCCGTCCTGCTATCCGTCATCTTGGTAGTCACCTTCATAGTCTGGCCATAGGAATAGCCAGGGACAAAAGCCATGAGTACTCTTTAAGTGCTCGCAAACTATCACTAACAAGTAAGGTAGTGCTAGTGGAAAAATGCCAACTCTAGGTTTATTTGTAAAGTTAAGTTTGAAACCTAAGCTGAGTTCAGAAACAAAGAAAGATAAAATAAAGTTCTAGAATCACTTAAGTTGGGAAGCCAATGTCATAGTCACAACCCTGTTGTGGTCAAGTCAAGATTCATCATTCATTTCATAAGTCATTTTGAAAACATCTAACAACGAAACAGTATGACCACTCCAACTGTCCATAACCGCGAACGCGGCTATTCGAATAGTTTGACACTCTGTAGAGGTGGTACACTTTCACCACAAGATTCGATACATCTGTCAGGGATAACCATGAATCATCATACTTAGTATGCAGATAATCAAACATAACCTTTCCTTTACACACCCTAGTATAAGCACCTCTCCTATGAGCATGGCCTCCCAACCATGACCATTTGTCATCTTAGGCACTGCATAGGTGGACAACATCGAGAGGTAGCCTCAGCTCAAACCTCTCCCGCGGGGGAACTAATACTATTGCATATAAATTTCCGGCTAAGCCTTACCCAATTCAAGTATTGTGGTTGTACGGTAAAAATTGGAATGGTATCGCATCCGAATCCAACCATCAGTTTTGTAAAAGGGCTAAGGCTCATGCCTCAACATTTTCATCATCAGAAACCATTTGTGTTTCTCAACACATGTCAAAACATCTCAATATAATGACTCATCGTTCAAAGGTTTTTACAATTCATTTTCACCATGTGTTCCCATCTAAAGTGACTCAAGTTTTGATTTAGCTCTAAGCTACTAAGTTAAGAGTGTTCAATAAGGTGGGATACTAATCTCAATCTCATGCCATAGAATGACATCTAAGGTTATCTAGATAGGTCAATTTTTATACTTTTTATGCTACCTTCAAACAAGTAAGGGACTTTGGTAAAGTAAAGAAAGTAAAAGCTTAAAAATAAAACTTAGAGTAGGTATAAGTTCAAAATGGTATAACCAAAGCATGCCTAATGCCTTTGCTTAGGTTATATAGCTTGAAATGGTTAGCTTGCATTTCTAATGGTGGCTTGCTAGTATAATACTTGCAAGTGTTAGCTTGCCAATAATAGCTTGCCTTGGTTGGTGCAGTGGTTGAAGTTTTCTTCCTCCTACTCTTGGTAGAACTCCTCCTCCTCGAAAGCTTGGTCGGTACTATCTTCTATAAATACATACGGGATACACAATCACCAAACAATACTTAACTAGTCTACTTAGCACACTAAGGCACATTTGATGATCTATTATCATCACAAGCATCACAAGGTTTTATTAACTAGCTTCATTCTTTTTATTTAAGAAAAGTAATTTCTACTCATTGAAATTAACTAAGATTTAATATTCTCCAATTAAAATATGGGATCATATGGACACATGTCATCACCACATATTCTAACATATGGGAATGTGATATAAAGGTTGGGTCTCATTTTAATAAGTTTAAGTTTAAAATTTAATGATTTAAAGTGACTAGAAATGCCTATATAGCATTATTTTGGTACTAGTCCGAAGTCACTGCCTGTAAACCTTAATATTATTACATATTCACATAGGTATGGTTAAATGTGATTTTTGAGAGTTGGAATGAACTCAAAAGCTATTATGGTTGATTTTATAAAAATGATTGAATGTGCAAATGCTCCTGTCTTGTTATTTTTACTAGGAGAGATCTCTAACTCTAAATGAATTAAATCCAACGGTCTTGGATAGATCTTTTCAGAAGATTTCAAACAAAATTGGAATCACCGAATTTGGACTTGCACAACTCTCTGAATTGGTTTTTGAACTAAGGGACAGAATTGATTTTAAACTTAAATAGAAAACCTATATTTGAATTAACTGGGTCACGCGGGAAAGCTAACGGGCCGGCCCAGTGACGCTCAGCGGCACAGAGGGCGGCTGACAGGTTGGTCCCGCTTGTCAGCGAGACTTAAAACCCGAAACGGTATCTAGCGATCTAGGCCACATGATTAGAACGCGGATCAACGGCTCATAGTCGTCATCGACGACGGACTCATCGTCGGCGAGACCGAACCCTAAATGGACAGTGGGGGTTTTCTAGGGACGTACCAGGGCTCCAGCTAGTGCGGTGAGGAAGATGATCGAACTGGACGGCGATGGCAGACTCGGGCGAGGTAGCGGTAGGGGCTGAGGTGGGCGGAATCGACGGCAGCGTCTCCTCCTCTGCAGCGGCTGCCTCCGGTGAAATTACGGTGGCCTGCTGCTCGAGCTGCTCCGGCGAGAGGTGGGGAAGGACTGGTGGAGAGAGGGGAGTCGAATGGTGTGGAGATTGAGGCTGGAGAGCCCTCCTTATATAGGCTCGAGGAGGGGACCGAGAGGGCGACGTCGAGCTCGTCGGTGACGACGATACATGACGCTATCGGCATGGGTGGCGTAGGCGGACGATGGCTTGCCTCCTGGCGGTGCTCTATGGCTTAATGGCGACGCTAGGGGCAGTGGCATTTGGTCGGGAGCGTCGCGTGCTTTGGGAGACAAGGGCGGTGCTCGACGGCGATCATGGCGATTGTGGGTCACGCGGTGATGCATGGCCGTGTCTTGTGGGTTGCTGGGGTCGAGGTGGAGCGGCGTGCGGGATTTGGTGCCGAGGCGCGGTCTGCTCCGTGCTGGCGGCGGTCACGCTCTGGCGTGCTCTGGCTGCGCGTAGAGAGAAAGGGCGGCGCTGCTGGGAAGTGGTCCAGTGGCTGGGATTGATCCAGGGGTGGACCATGGGCGGTGATAGGGTTGGGCGGAGCTAGTGGGCACGCTGGTTTGGCGCGGCACGGTCCCTGGCGTGCTATCCGTGTATGGCCGGCGATGACCTCAAACGGGTGGCGCTGCACTGGTGCTACGGCTAAGGGGGAAGCTTGTTGGGGACTTGGTTGGACTCAGGGGGGCAGAGAAGAGTAGAGAAGGTGCAATGTGGGACAATGGCTTAACTAGAAACAGTAATAGTTAGGCAGTTTGATCTTTGTCTGCCACTTGTTCGACAGAATGGCCGCAAGAACAAAATGTTTGAATTTTGAGCTGATTTTTGGTGGAGTGATGTAACTTATGCTTAAGCATCTAGGTTTTCTTGGGATTTAAAAATGGAGTTCATTTGAGTGGTTTTTGAATAAGTGTGATCTTGATACCTACACTAGATTCAATTTTCAAATGTCATTTAAATTTAGTGTTTGAAAGTTTTTGGGATGAAACAAAGTGGGCCTTGGTACAACACTACTTGTACTAGCAAGGGGTGCAAAGAACCACAATTGTTTCTGTTAATATTTGAGTTCTAGGAATATCCAAAGTAGGCTAGGTGATTAAAATGTTAAAAGTGACCATTTGCTTATTTTATTCTTTTTGATTTGTTTTTCTTTGGGATTTGCTTGGGGATGATCTAGATGATGTTCAACTCACCTTAGAATCATTTTACAACCAATGGATCACTCAAACATGGCAATTCAAAACAACTTCTAATTTAAATGCACACACATATGAATGCTTTAATATTTTTAAATGGAATTTTTTTTGTTAACTCTAAATTTGATGATTTGGATCTTAATAACCTTGGATTAAGTTTTGGGATATTACACCCGCTCTCATCCATTTCAGGCTTGTGTCCGACTTGTGTTTTTCGTAGATGCGCGCCATGATAGCCGCCTACCGTGAGGACAACGACGACAACGAGTTCAAGTTCATCCACGTATTTGCACGGATCGAGGGGTGCAACAAGTGGACGGAGGTGCGGACCTCTCTTTCCAAGGCCAAGTCCAGCATGTACGACCTTGGGGTGGCGCCATCTGTGGCATCGGAAGGCCGGCCCATCGGCCAAAGGAAGGCTAAGGCCATGAGGGATGCGACGCCGGCCATCGAGAAACTACACTCGTCAATCCTAGCATGCATTGTTGATGCTGCCACGCGTGCCGCCATGAGGGCGGAGCAGGCCACCAGGTTGGAGGAGATCGCCGCGACGAGGTGGGCATCGGTGATCGAGCAACAAGACATCAAGCTCGGCCTCATCAAGGCCAATGTGGTGGTCAAGAAGAGGAGGGAGGACTTGGCGATCCCGATGGTCGACACGAAGGACATGGACACTGAGACGAAGGCGTGGTGTGTTGATCAGCACGCGCTGATCCTCTCCGAGAACCGAGCGACCGCCAACCAGAACAGCAGCCCGACACCGGCGTCTGTGACCCTGACCCCGACCCCGATCCTCACCCCAGGCCAACACCACCGTTCCGCCACCGGCGACCCTGGAGGTGCCTCCTACCGTGGCGCATGATCCCCTCCCTGTTTGTTTTCGTTTTCCCTGCATGTTTATTTTGATCACCGACAGACTTGTATTCCGGTGATTTGCGGCGATTGCATCGCCTTAACTGCGCACTGCCTGGTGGCGTCAAACTATGTTTTAATTTCCGGCGACCTTTTGAAACTTTGAATTTGCAATTGCGATTTGGGGGGCTGTTTAGGGGCGACGGCTGGGAGGCGGTGACCCCCGATAGGAGGAACCTGCGCCGTCGCCACCCCATAAGGCCAAACGCCGGACCCTGTATGGGGGGGCGAGTGGAAATGTTCTAAGGTGCTGCCCTAGAGAGCGGCACGGCTGCACGATCCTCCCCCACCGCGTCTCCCATCTTCTTCATTACCAGTTTTCTGATCCGCTTTTGTCTAAACTCATAGTGAGAGCATCTCCAATAAACACACAATAATCGGTCGGCACACAAGAAAATACATTATTGGGCGTGGCGGGGCAAAAGCCGTGCTCCAGCAGACGCCCAAAAATCGGTCGCACACAAAACAAAATTAGGACATGCACAAAAAAAGCACAATCTAGAGCTACATATTTGGTGTGTCGGCTTCCACGCGCGCTGCAAAATTGAAACTCCGCGCGCGTAGCCCAATTGCTGAGTTGAAGCTTCTGTGTGTGTCCTCCTGCATCACTCCTCGACCGCCACCGGCGAAATCACGGCCATGGACGACGGTTCCGCCACTCCCCCAACCCCTCCCTTCTCCTCCGCCCCCATGGCCACTGCCGGAGCAATTCCACCGCCGCTCACAACACCCCTCTGATGGGTTCGTAGCATGGAAAACAAAAAAAATTCTCCGCAAGAACGAACAAAACCCAGATCTAATCTAGATAAAAGCTAAGATCTAATCTATTAGACATGTGCAACGAGATAGATAGGAACTAACCCTCGTAGATCCGAAAGCGTTAACGAGATTATATCTCGTGGTTGATGTAGTCGATCACTTGCCGATCTCAAGATCGTGTGGACGATCCTTCCGGCGCCGCCATCCGGCAGCGCTGCCGCAGTCGATCACACGTGCGGAGTCGAAGCAGACCTTCCTCTCCTCGTTCCAGCGAGCAACGGAGGTAGTAGATCTTCTCCACGGAATCCCAGCAGCACGACGGCGTGGTGGTGGTGGTGGAGTAGAGAATTCTGCAGGGCTTCGCCTATGCCTGTGCAGAAGAAAGGAGGAGGAGAGAGGCGGCGGAGATTGGGTGTTGTAGAGGAGGAGCAAGGGGTGGAGCCTCCCCCTTCTATTTAAAGGAGGGAGGGCGCCTGGGGAGGGGGAGTCCTAGTAGGACTCCCCACCTCCTAGGGCCGGCGGATTGGGGAAGGGGGGAGGAGTCCTCCTCCCCCACGACTCCTTGTCTTGACCCACCAGGACTCCTTGATCCCTATCTTGATTTTCAAGCAAACTCCAAGAAATCTTCTAGAACCTTCCGGAACATTCCGAAACCTTCTAGAATCCTCATACAAATACTCCGGAACATTTCCTAACTCAGAAAATGATCCCCAATATATGAATCTTATTCTCCGAACAATTCCGGATCTCCTCGTGATGTCCCGGATCCAATCCGAGACTCCGAACAACCTTCGGTCTCCAACGCACATTCCATATCTACTTAAAACAACTTCGAACCTTAAGTGTGTCACCCTACGGTTCGTGAATATGTAGACATGACAGAGACACATCTCCTATCAATAACCATTAGCGGGACCTGGAGATCCATAATGGCTCCCACATACTCAACGATGACTTCGTGATCGATTGAACCATTCACATATGAAACCAATTCCCTTTGTCACGCGATATTATACTTATCCGAGGTTTGATCGTCGGTGTCTCCATACCTAGTTCTACCTCGTTACTGATAAGTACTCTTTACTCGTTCCGTGATATGTCATCCCTTGTGACCCAGTCACATGCTTGTAAGCTAACTAGATGACATTCCATCGAGAGGGCCTAGAGCATATCTATCTGTCATATGGATGGACAAATCCCAATCTTGGTCCATGCGCTTCAACACATACTTTCAGAATACCCAATGACACCTTTATAACCACCCAGTTACGAAGCGGTGTTTGATGTCATCAAAGTACCCATCCGGTGATGGTGATTAACATAACCTCATGGTCGAAGGATTAGGTTACTATGCATTTAAAAGCTTATAGCAATACGAACTAAATGACTTGATCTTATGCTACGCTTACTATGGGTGTATGTCCATCACATCATTCTCCTAATGATATAACCTTGTTATTAATCACATCCTTATGTCCATGATCAGGAAACCATGATCATCAATCAATCAACAAGCTAGTTCAACAAGAGGCTTACTAGGGACTCTTACATGTTTACAAAACACACATGTATTAGTGTTTCCTAATAATACAATTATAGCATGGGATGTAAACATTCATAATAATCACAAAGATATAATAATAATCACTTTTATTATTGCCTCTTGGGCATATCTCCAACAGTCTCCCACTTGCACTAGAGTCAATAATCTAGATTACATGGTAATATACTTAACACCCATGGTGTTCTGGTGTTGGTCATGCTTTGCCCTAGGGAGAGGTTTAGTCAACGGATCTGCCACATTCAGATCAGTGTGTACTTTGAAAATCTTTATGTCACCATCTCGGACATACTCGCGAATAGCGTGGAAACTTAGCTTGATGTGCTTCAGCTTGCTATGTGACCTTGGCTTCTGTGCATTAGCTATGGCACCGGTGTTGTCACAGTAGATGGCCATCGGGTCCAACACACTGGGAACCACGCCAAGTTCAGTAATGAATTCCTTCATCCATACGGCTTCTTGTGCAGCCTCCGAAGCAGCTATATATTCCGATTCAGTTGAAGATTTCGCCACAACGCTTTGCTTTGCACTCCTCCAGCTCACTGCAGCACCATTCAAAATAAATACGTATCCCGATTGTGACCTTGAGTCATCCGGATCGGTGTTCCAACTAGCATCGGTGTAACCGTTTAGAACAAGCTGTTCATCACCTCCATAAGAAAGAACCATATCCTTAGTCCTATTTAGGTACTTTAGGATATTCTTGACCGCTGTCCAGTGCTCCATTCCAGGATCACTTTGATATCTGCTAGTCAAACTAGCAGCATGTGCTATATCCGGTCTTGTACACAACATGGCATACATGATAGAACCTATGGCCGAGGCATAGGGAATATTATTCATTTTCTCTCTATCTTCTGCCGTAGCTGGACTTTGAGTTTTACTCAAGGTCTTACCTGACAACATGGGCACGAACCCTTTCTTGCTATCTTCCATTCTAAACTTCTTTAGAACTTTGTCTAAGTATGTACTTTGTGAAAGCGCTATTAGGCGTCTTGATCTATCTCTATAAATCTTGATGCCTAGAATATATGCCGCTTCGCCAAGATCCTTCATTGAAAAACTATTATTCAAATAGGTTTTGACGCTATTAAGAAGTTCTATATCATTCCCAATCAACAATATGTCATCTACATATAGTACTAGGAATGCTACAGAGCTCCCACTCACTTTCTTGTAAATACAAGCTTCTCCATAAGTTTGTATAAACCCAAAAAATTTGATTACTTTATCAAAACGTTGATTCCAACTCCGGGATGCTTGCTTCAGTCCATAAATGGAGCGCTGAAGCTTGCATACCTTGTCAGCATCTTTAGGATCGACAAAACCCTTGGGTTGTACCATATACAACTCTTCCTCAATGTCACCATTAAGGAACGCCGTTTTGACATCCATCTGCCAAATCTCATAATCGAAATGTGCAGCAATTGCTAACAAAATCCTCACAGACTTTAGCTTCGCTACTGGTGAGAAAGTCTCATCATAGTTAACTCCTTGAATTTGTCGGAACCCTTTCGCCACAAGTCGAGCTTTATAGACGGTAACATTACCATCAGCATTTGTTTTTCTCTTGAAAATCCATTTGTTCTCGACAGCCTTACGGCCATCCGGTAAGTCCACCAAAGTCCACACTTGGTTTTTGTACATGGATCCCATTTCGGATTTCATGGCTTCTAGCCATTTGTCGGAATCTAGGCTCACCATAGCTTCTTCATACGTCGCAGGGTCATCAGCGTTGTCCACCAACAGGACGTTCAAGGCAGAGTCATACCAATCAGGAGTGGTACGAACCCTCGATGACCTGCGAGGTTCAGCAGTAACTTCGTTTGAAGTTTCATGATCATTATCATTAGCTTCCTCTCCAATTGGTGCAGGCGGCACAAAAACATCTTCCGGTGCTGCGCTACTCTCAAATCCGAGAGAAGGTTCAATAACCTCATCGAGTTCTACTTTCCTTCCAGTCACCTCCTTCGAGAGAAACTCCTTCTCAAGAAAGGATCCATTCTTGGCAACGAAAACTTTGCCTTCGGATCTATGATAGAAGGTATACCCAATTGTTTCTTTAGGGTATCCTATGAAGATGCATTTCTCCGCTTTGGGTTCTACCTTATCAGGTTGTAACTTCTTTACATATGCCTCGCAACCCCAAACTTTAAGGAAAGACAACTTAGGTTTCTTACCAAACCACAATTCGTACGGTGTCGTTTCAACGGATTTTGATGGTGCCCTATTTAAAGTGAATGCGGTTGTCTCTAATGCATAGCCCCAAAACGATAGCGGTAAATCTGTAAGAGACATCATAGTCCGAACCATATCTAAGAGAGTTCGATTACGACGTTCGGACACACCATTACGCTGTGGTGTTCCCGGCGGTGTCAACTGTGAAAGTATTCCACATTTCTTTAAATGCATGCCAAACTCATAACTCAGATATTCACCTCCGCGGTCAGAACGCAAAAACTTAATCTTCTTGTTACGATGATTTTCCACTTCACTTTGAAATTCCTTAAACTTCTCGAAAGTTTCGGATTTATGTTTCATAAAGTAGACATACCCATATCTACTTAAGTCATCCGTGAAAGTGAGAACATAACGATATCCACCACGCGATGCTACACTCATTGGACCGCACACATCGGTATGTATTATTTCCAATAAGTCTGTAGCTCGCTCCATTGTACCAGAAAATGGAGTCTTAGTCATTTTTCCCATTAGACATGCTTCGCATCTTTCAAGTGATTCAAGAAGTCCATCAGAATGGAGTTTCTTCATACGCTTCACTCCAATGTGACCAAGATGACAGTGCCACATGTATGTAGAATTATCATTCAATTTCATTCGTTTAGCATCTATGTTGTGAACATGTGTATCACTACTATCGAGATTCAGTAAGAATAAACCATTCATCTCAGGTGCATTACCATAAAAGATATTACTCATATAAATCGAACAACCTTTATTCTCGGACTTAAAAGAGTAACCGTCTCGCAATAAACAGGATCTAGATATAATGTTCATGCTTAACGCAGGCACTAAATAACAATTATTCAAATTTAAAACTAATCCCGAAGGTAGATGTAGAGGGAGCGTGCCGACGGCGATCACATCAACCTTGGAGCCATTTCCAACGCGCATCATCACCTCGTCTCTTGCCATTCTTCGTTTATTCCGCAGCTCCTGTTTCGAGTTACAAATATGAGCAACTGAACCAGTATCAAATACCCAGGCACTACTACGATTACTAGTAAGATACACATCTATTACATATATATCAAATATACCTTTCTTCTTGATGTTGCCGTTCTTCAGATCCGCCAGGTACTTGGGGCAGTTACGCTTCCAGTGCCCAGCACCCTTGCAGTAGAAGCACTCAGTTTCAGGCTTAGGACCAGCCTTGGGCTTCTTTGCAGGTGCGGCAGCTTTCTTGCCGTCCTTCTTGAAGTTGCCCTTGTTCTTAGGCTTGCCCTGTCTCTTGAAATTGGTGGTCTTATTGACCATCAACACTTGGTGCTCCTTTTTTATCTCCACTTCAGCAGTTTTTAGCATGGACGATAGTTCGGGCAACGTCTTGTTCATGCAGTGCATATTGTAGTTCATCACAAAGTTCTTCTAACTTGGTGGCAGTGATTGGAGGAGACGGTGAATCCCCAATTCATTAGGAATCGATATTCCCAACTCTTGGAGCTTGTTTGTGTACCCAGACATGGTGAACACGTGCTCGCTAACGGAGCTTCCCTCTTCCATCTTACAGTTAAAGAACTTTTCGGAGGCCTCATAGCTCTCCATAGCTGCACGAGTCTCAAAAATTAGCCTGAGCTCCTTAATGATCTCGAACGGGTCGTGGTGCTCAAAATGCTTCTGGAGCTCCGCTTCTAAACCGTATAGAATGGCACACTGAACTGTGGAGTAATGATTTTTCCGAGTGGCGTAAATATTCTTTACGTCATCAGTGGCATCATCTGCAGGTGGGTCACCTAGCGGTGCTTCGAGCACATAGGTCAACTGACCAGCCCTGAGGACGATCTTCAGTCCACGGAACCAGTCCGTGAAATTGCTTCCATTGTTCTTAAGCTTTTCTTTCTCTAGGAACGCATTGAAATTTATGGAGGGGGTCGCCATAATCTACAACAATTTGCAAGTAGTTTAGACTAAGTTTATGATAAATTGAGTTCAAATTTAATTCTTAAACTAACTAGGTGAACTCCCACTCAAAACAACATCCCTCACATTGTCTTAGTGATTACACGAACCAAGTCCACTACACCAAGTCCGATCTTCACGAGAGAAGATGTAGTTTCATCGGCGAACAATCTTCATGTTCATCATATCATTTATATGACTCATGCTCTACCTTTCGGTATTCCGTGTTCCGAGACCATGTCTGTACATGCTAGGCTCGTCAAGATAACCTTAGTTTCCGCATGTGCAAATCTGGCTTGCACCCGTTGTATGCACACGTAGAATCTATCACATCCGATCATCACGAGATGCTTCGAAACGACGAGTCTTAGCAACGGTGCCAACCAAGGGTGAACACTCTATTACTTGATATTTAGTGAGAGGGATCATCTTATAATTCTACCGTCGCGATCTAAGAAATACAAGATGCATAAAGGATTAACATCGCAGGCAATTCATAATTAGTGTGATATGATATGGCCTTTTCTTCTTGCGCCTTTGATCTCCATCTCCAAAGCACGAACATGATCTCCATCATCACCAGCATTGCGTCAAGGTCAGTGGCGCCGCTTCATGGTTGTCCATCATCACTAGCAACTATTACAACTACTTGGAATAAAGCTATTACAAGATGAATAGACACGCAGGTCTTAACAGAATTAAAGACAACCATTAGGCTCCTGCCGGTTGCCATATTACAACAAGGATCATTGCATACATCAAATACAATCATAATCACATGATGGCCATATCACATCACAAAACCCCTGCAAAAACAAGTTAGACGCCTCTAATTTTCTTTGCATTTTTTACGTGGTTTGGGGCTTTCGCATAATACCGATCTTACCTACGAACAAGAACCACAACGTTGATACAAGCGTTGTCAGATGCTCATTGTAAATTGAATCTTAACTATGGTGGGAGAGACAGACACCTGCAAAGCCACTTGTGCAAAGCAAGTTGCACGTCAAGCGTGGAGCAAGTCTCATGTGCGATGACATGTAATGTTAGCCCGAGCCGCTTCATCCCACCATGCCGCAAGATGCAAAGTACACGCTAAGACACCGACAACAAAAGCATCAACGCCCACAAAAACATTGTGTTCTACTCGTGCAACAGATCTACGCATAGATACGGCTCTGATACCACTGATGGGTTCATACCATGGAAAACAAAAAAAAATCTACAGCAAGAACGAACAAAACCCAGATCTAATCTATTAGACATGTGCAACGAGATAGATAGGAACTAACCCTCGTAGATCCGAAAGCGTTAACGAGATTATATCTCGTGGTTGATGTAGTCGATCACTTGCCGATCTCAAGATCGTGTGGACGATCCTTCCGGCGCCGCGTTCCGGCAGCGCTGCCGCAGTCGGTCACACGTGCAGAGTCGAAGCAGACCTTCCTCTTCTCGTTCCAGCGAGCAGCGGAGGTAGTAGATCTTCTCCACGGAATCCCAGCAGCACGACGGCGTGGTGGTGGTGGTGGAGTAGAGTATTATGCAGGGCTTCGCCTATGCCTGTGCAGAAGAAAGGAGGAGGAGAGAGGCGGCGGAGATTGGGTGTTGTAGAGGAGGAGCAAGGGATGGCGCCTCCCCCTTCTATTTAAAGGAGGGAGGGCGCCTGGGGAGGGGGAGTCCTAGTAGGACTCCCCACCTCCTAGGGCCGGCGGATTGGGGAAGGGGGGAGGAGTCCTCCTCCCCCACGACTCCTTGTCTTGACCCACCAGGACTCCTTGATCCCTATCTTGATTTTCAAGCAAACTCCAAGAAATCTTCTAGAACCTTCCGGAACATTCCGAAACCTTCTAGAATCCTCATACAAATACTCCGGAACATTTCCTAACTCAGAAAATGATCCCCAATATATGAATCTTATTCTCCGGACAATTCCGGATCTCCTCGTGATGTCCCGGATCCAATCCGAGACTCCGAACAACCTTCGGTCTCCAACGCACATTCCATATCTACTTAAAACAACTTCGAACCTTAAGTGTGTCACCCTACGGTTCGTGAATATGTAGACATGACAGAGACACATCTCCTATCAATAACCATTAGCGGGACCTGGAGATCCATAATGGCTCCCACATACTCAACGATGACTTCGTGATCGATTGAACCATTCACATATGAAACCAATTCCCTTTGTCACGCGATATTATACTTATCCGAGGTTTGATCGTCGGTGTCTCCATACCTAGTTCTACCTCGTTACTGATAAGTACTCTTTACTCGTTCCGTGATATGTCATCCCTTGTGACCCAGTCACATGCTTGTAAGCTAACTAGATGACATTCCACCGAGAGGGCCTAGAGCATATCTATCCGTCATATGGATGGACAAATCCCAATCTTGGTCCATGCGCTTCAACACATACTTTCAGAATACCCAATGACACCTTTATAACCACCCAGTTACGAAGCGGTGTTTGATGTCATCAAAGTACCCATCCGGTGATGGTGATTAACATAACCTCATGGTCGAAGGATTAGGTTACTATGCATTTAAAAGCTTATAGCAATACGAACTAAATGACTTGATCTTATGCTACGCTTACTATGGGTGTATGTCCATCACATCATTCTCCTAATGATATAACCTTGTTATTAATCACATCCTTATGTCCATGATCAGGAAACCATGATCATCAATCAATCAACAAGCTAGTTCAACAAAAGGCTTACTAGGGACTCTTACATGTTTACAAAACACACATGTATTAGTGTTTCCTAATAATACAATTATAGCATGGGATGTAAACATTCATCATAAACACAAAGATATAATAATAATCACTTTTATTATTGCCTCTTGGGCATATCTCCAACACCCTCCCCCCTCTGCCACCGCATCCAACTCTAGAGAGAGCATCGTCCATGGCCAGATGTTTGTGCCACCACGACCGACGGATGTCCAGGACGCCGTCCCATGATGCCACCCGCCTTGAAGACAAGGAATGCCATGCAGAAGCGGCTAGCATTTACAGCGGTGCCTGGCCAGAGAAGAGCATGGCGATCAAGATCGGCACGGGTCCTCACGGCATACCTCTAGCAGGGCATGCGGACAACCAATTCCAGCCACCGCCACCTCCACCTCCGCCACCCAGCCACTAGCGACTGTGGAGGAGGTTGCGTCGTCTGCTGCGCCCAACGTGTTCGACCCAATGATTGAGAGGTATGAAATTTCTTTATTGTTGTTGTTTTGAATTATGTAGATGAATACAAAAGATGAAATTCAATTTAGTTTGATTTGTGTTCACTTTCGTGCATTGTAGTGTGGACGATTTATGTTAACTATGAATGTTGGGTCATCACATTCACACGAGTATTGGTCTCAAGAATATGAAATTCAGCAACATGGTGATGAGGTTGACATGGAGAATCAGGATGAGGATGAAGGTTTTGTTGAAGCACCGAAAGAAGGACAACCAACTACACTGAGGAGGAAGAAATTTCACTTTGCAATACATGGTGCATTGTGAGCATGGATCCAACCCTGGGCACTGAGCAATCAAAAGATACCTGCTAGGTTAGTTGATATGTGTTTGATCTAGGCAAGCTATAGCCGGCCACGCCTAATTTTAGTGCATCTGGGAAACTGCTCTTTGCAGCGCACCATAGTTCAATGCGTCTGGAAATGCTACAGCCAATGACTCAAAAACCGAGAAGTAATAGCACTACTTTACTACATATGTTGGAGATGCTCTAAGGGATGAAAGTTTAGTTGGGGAAATTATTAGCTGTTCCTGCCTTGGATTAATTCATTGATGGTGGAAGTCGCTCCGCACTAGGAACAGCTCATATTTTACTTCCATATATGAAAACGATGACATAGCACTATATTTTTTTCTCTTCGGAAGAAGACACAGTATATACACATGGTACTACTTAAAGCAAGGATTGTTCACGGCACAACTTAAAGCAACGATTGTTCACACTGGAATTAACTTCATAATTTTTCACAATATAATACTAGATGATAAGCACATATATTTGGTCACAACATAAATCAGTTACATTAGAGCTCATCTCAAAGAGCGCATCTCAAAAGCTGTTCACGTAGAGTGACGTTCCATCCGATCTAGAAATACATTCAGAAACAGCAACCTTTCACATCGAGAGAATCTGGCGTGCTAGCACAGGGTCCTGCTGAAGTAGCTCACGAATGTTGTTCTCCAATTCTCCCAACTGCTTCTCAAGATATTCCTTGGAAGTCTGGTCATACGACAAAAACCGATGTGGGTGAGGACTATGATCTTTTGCCGTAATGTTGACGCGTACAGATAATTACAACAAGAGTCTCGAGCATACCTGCATCGATGATATTGCACCCTCGCTATCGTTTAGCTTCTGCTCTTGCTCGTTCGCCAGAAGTGATCTTGGCTCCAAAATAAACCTAGAAGTAATTCGATGTAAAAAAAGAACGTAGCATAAGTAAATATACCATACATGAGTAGTAAATTGGCCCTGTGGTAAAAGCTGGCCGTCCAGATTTGCTTACACTTTGCCTGCAAATAATGATGAAGGAGCCATCAGAACCAACAGGAAGCTATGTATATTGTTGACTCTAAATTGAATGATTGCATCATTCCACGTATAATGACGGAAGTCAACTAACTGTGCGGAAACGGAAACAAATAAACTACATTTAGTCATCAAATTGGAATGTTCGTTAAGCCACACTGGCTATGTTAAACCAGTATACAGATCTCCACTAATATAAAAGTTGTGGCTGATCTAAAATATCCCCACTGTCAAACTATCCGCATCTAACGGCCCACGTTCATCCCGCATATAGAAAGCAACGGACTCCTTGTTCGTTTCATGAGGAGGTCAGAGGCCTGCCTCAGCCAGTTGGAGGATTTTGTCGTGGACTTCAACTACTACTGCACGGCTGACCCATCATCGGAGCCGCTCAAGCAGGACGTGTGGTCGGAGGTGGAGCAACTGGCGTTCGTCAAGCACAGCTGCACGGAGCACAACCTCACTGGGACAAGAACAGGATGGTGGCCTTCCTAGGGGTGCGGGGAAATTACCAAGGATGGAGCAGGTTCTCCACGACCAAGATGCACCTGGACCCATGGGGACTGTCAACAGCCCATTCTCCAACACGGATGTGTCAGCAAGGAGCTAGCAAATGGTGACCGGTGCGGCTGGATGGGCAGTGTGTCTGGTCCGAGGATACAAGGGTACTACTGCAGAACAGGGCTTATGTTTAAAGAGGCCAGGGCATGCAAATACTCTGCTTCACATTGGCTTGTATAAAACTTGTACCATTGCTGTTCTAAACTCTTGGTGATTTCAGTCCATGTTTTGTGGCCTCTCGAAGTACCGTATCACATAAACCAGAGTGGAAAATGCGTCTCATGATTCTTTCATTCATTATTGCAGCTTATCTCATGCAGTAAAATATCCACTTCTATGGAAGATGCTTATTTAGCATCTCATGCTGACATGAAAATAAAATACTAGCTCATGGATAGTTCTTTATAATGACAGAACAGTCCTGGGTAGTGGGGAGGATTCTTTATTTGTCATCAAAGATATTTGCCTACTGCTCTATTCTCTAGAGCTGTAACAGTCAAGTTTGCATTGTGAAAGGCTGAGATTGGATATACAGTAACACAATTAAAATATGCATTGTGTAAGGGTCAAGGTTGGTCTTGCATTACCCGTTTTAGTCTATAAGTTAAGAGAATATACAATATATCTATTGAATGACACTTCAAAAATACCTACTCAGACAAATAGTTAGAACTTGGATTAATGTTTTTTTGGACAGAAACAATAGCAGAGCTTCCTACTGTGTGTAGGTACTAAGAAATATTAACACAAAGAAAGCGATCCATAAGATCTGAGTAGTAACATGAGTTTGTTAGGCCTTTCACAATGGGTGTCTCTTGGCGTGATATCCTAGGTACTTTGCATATGTGGCATGTCATTTATTGAAGAAAGAGAGGATTGTTGTATCTTAGCTAAGATACAGCCCTTGCACGCTATCATAGGCAAAAAGAATGGCTAATCCAATCATACTCATGCATGAGACTAAAATCATTAAATGCAACTATCCTAAGAAACACCAACTAAGAAACACTCCATTGTCATAGTTGTTTCTTAAGTTTTAATTGCTTCTATGAAAAAGTGCTAAGATACACCCCATTGTGAAAGGCCTTAATGCACTAAATTACCTTAGCATAGAGAATATATGTACAATGTGTCAATGTATAAATTGTTTTCCCTGATTAGGTTGTCTTGACCCTTGGAGAACAGATAAATTAACCACATTGTTGTGAGCAGAGATCTCAGACTTCGGTGGCCAGAAGGACATGATCACGTGATACTTAAATATGTTTATCAACATTTTTATTTAATAAGTAATCTTTGGTTACTATATTTTGGGTCCCTGCAGCAGACTTTCAGATACCACATGTTTGAATGCTCACGCAGCTTGATCTGATAACCCTGCTGCAACAATTTCTAACTAGATCCGATCAGTCGATGATCATGCAAGATGATTTGAAGTTTTCTTTTCTACTCAGGGTGTGGTCATTTCTTTCAGTTACATAGTACTGTACTAATTGTGATATGAGTTCAAAGCTAAACAAAGGGGACGCGCACCTCTTGCCTCTTGGTGATATCACTAATATCGTGGCACGGACTATAAGCAACTCCAGGATGTCTACCAACATGATGATATATTTTATGCTTAATTTCTCACCCCTCATGATCCTCGAAACTGTAAGCTTGTGGCAACTGAGCCAGGTAAATTTTCAAGTGTTTAGGTCAGGATGACCCCCAAGAATTTCTGGAGCCAAGCCTATGGATTGTCTACAGCCATCTTATAGCGGTATCGACGAAAAAGCAACCAGCCCTTCACATTCTGATAGCTCCAAGAATGAGGAAAGGCTGCCCCAGAATTGCATATTACTACGACCTCTATTGTTACTCAAGATGTATATCCGTTACTACATAAGTAGCTGCAATGGCCACCTTTTTTTGCAAGATACCGCCAAGAAAACAACATGTGGCTGCAACACTGCATTGCTGGGGTAAGAGGAAGACAAGTAAAGATTGGTTTTGCGGTCACTTCATTAACAATCAATTGGTCTTCATGCCAGATATAATTCTCTGAATTCCCTTAGTTTAATAACTTCTCACATGATAATTTTGGACAATATGGTTTTCAATTTTTCTACCTTTAGTAAAATTAATGTATGTTGTACTGGTGAACACGTGCATTGCACATGTCCAATTACTAGTAGTTGCTAATCACGCAAAACAAGGAACGGATCAATGACAGTTGACAAACCTACAGGAAAAGTTTCGACATCAAACACCCCTATTCACTTGTCACCATTCTGGTACCTTCGGAAATTTCTTCACCAAGTACAGAACAACTCAAAATAAACTGCAAACTACTTTCATTGCAGAGGACGGATTTCCAATAATTATACGCCTCTGGCTATCATATAAGGTGCAGAATAAATACTTAGCAGAAGGACAGCTTTTTTTAGTACATAGCTTAATGATATGTTATCTGCTGAATAGACAAAAACTCGGCCAAGTTCGGAAGCAAGTGATTAAAGTTTGGACCACCTTTAGGTGACTGTACTTTGTAAAAGTTCGAAACCAATCTCGTTCAAAAGTTCCAAAAATCTAAAAAAAAGTAGAATGTTGGTGAGGTGCTGTTCTAAGCACGTACTCCCTCCCGTCTCAAATTAGTTGTCTCAGATTTGTCTAGATACGGCATGTTTTACAACTAAATACATCTGTATCTAGACAAATCTAAGATAACTAATTTGAGACGGAGGGAGTACAAAATTTGAGGAAACTCAAATTCATTTGGGAGGTATGAAAAGGAAATATTCAGCAACAATTAATAGCGAACCACTCGAATTATGAATTTGTTTTACATAATTCCCAAATGAATATGAGTCTGAACTTCCAATTTCACATGTTTATAGAACATTACCCTTCTCACAAACTGTTCTTTTTTTAGAAACTTTCAAACTTTTAAATGTGGTTTCCACAGGGTTTTCACCATAACTTGGTTACCACCGGATACTTTGTCCACTAAACATATGTAAGGACAGGTTTAGACACATTTTGGAAAAGAAGGCATTGGTGCTTAACATATTTCAGGCAAACAACTTGGATCCATCCATTAAAAGAAATAATTCTTACCGATGGCCTTGTAGGTGTTCGTGTCATCTGGCAATTGGCGAAGTTCTTCCAGTGTAAGGTAAGCACGTTTCTTTTCACTCTCTTTAGTACGCATCTGAGTTTGTAGCTGATGAAATAAGAGAATCGTTACAATACATATTTGTCAGGAAATCTTTGGCACCTATATAGGCTAGAGAATCATTTATTCATATTCACGATGCACACACTTGTACAACCATAACAATATCAAAACCCTACCAGCAGAAAACAACTCAAAACTGTTTCATCAATTCAAATAGCGATCAACTACCTAGAATCCCAACAATATAAGATAATAAAATTCAGATTTACCCTTATTTACAACATGCCCATATTGTACAAAAGCCAACAGATCAAAAATAAAGTTATGTGTGCATAATGGCTATATTATATTTCAGCAATCCAAACAGCCATAAACTTCTTATTCATCCGGTGTTTTTAAGTAAGAAAGAGGAGCTAGGACAATGAAAGGTATCATTTATCACTTGAAAAAAGCCAAAGCTATATGAGGCTGACACTAGCCTTTTTATTGTAGACATGAATTATTTCTACAAGCAATGTTATTCTACCCTTCTAATAGCGATGCCTTAAATAGAAAAACAAATCGCCAAACAATAAGGAATTAGAAACAGAAGAGTCTCACACTAATTTGCATATCCATAAGGAATGAAAGGATGATCTCCCAATCCATGGCCAATCTGTTTTGCAACTTTGGTTCTCCTCTATTCTTGCCATGGAATGTAGTGACCTATTGCACCAGGAGATGCACCAGCACTCCGGTAGTATAGCGAAGAATGCAATGTGTATACTAGATAAAAGGAAACTGATTACTGTTATCCATCATTAGCTCTTTTTGAACTTTTTCCTAGTCTGAATTTCCCCGTCATTTTAATTTATCGCATTGGAAAATACTATCCATAATTTATCTGCCTAAGACTTCTAGGGGATTCTGTGTCAGAAAGATGAATATGAATACCACTAATTCTAAGAAGCCTGACTTAACTTAGGAGGCCCTTCAGGTACACAAACAAGCTAAAAGGTATTTAATTAAGAGTATCAAAATTTTGATGTGGTCCAGCAGAATCCAAGGTAAGCAACTTGAGTATTTATCTTCCCTGTTAAAAGAAATCCAAAATTTTCCATTTCTTGCTCCACAATGATCATTTTTAACAGCTACCTATGTTTACCCCCACTACGGGAGGCCAAAACCTGAAGATTCGGCTCAATAATGTCAATGTTGAAACTTGAAACTTCGTCAGTAGAATCACAATCCAATAATAGGCAGCAATGCTGTCCGAACAACCACCAAAAACATACTGTTCGGGAAAAGATTCCAAGAACATGCCGCACGAACCTATGAAATGGATTTCCACTACACGGGATAAAAGAAGAAGCAGAGCCCAGAACAATCTTTGCACATAAGATGCGGCACGTTTACGGAACTAATCGGGCTCGGTAGAACAACAAGACGAAACAGGATTAGGGATCCTACCTGCTTGATCTTTCCGGTGGTCTCGATCAACCGGCTCTGCAGCTCCACGAAAGCCTGACCCCACGAAAAGAAGGTTAAGGAGTTAGAAGCTAGCAAACAGAGATCAGCTAAGAAGACCTAGCAGGAACAAGCCGGAAGGTGGGATGGTTCGGAGCACTTACCGCTCGGTTGGCTTCGTCCGCCATGGAAGGGGGATGGAGCGAGATGGCGAACCGAACCCTAACAGCTAGCTCGAGTGGCACCGACGGGAGAGGATGCGGAGAGTGGAGAGAGGGCGACGCGGCGGCGCTGTTCGGGATCGGCCACAAGCTAACGAGAAGGCTTGAGCTCGGCAACGACGGGACGGGCCTAGGTTGGGTCCGTTCGTTACCCGGCCTTATCCAGGCCTGCTCCGTCATTTTTCTTGCGTCGGGCCAATCGGTACCTGTACAACGGGCTCACAGCGTCTTCCGTATGGGCCGACCCATTAACGCTGTTTTTCTTTCTCTTTTCTATTTCTTACTTATCTTTCATTTGCTTTTTTGCAAACTCTTGTTGTCAATCTGTAGCTACAGCCGGTTCCTTCTCTGTCATGTCTGCTGGCCCTAACCCGCTCGCGCAGACCAACATAACGTCTGTAGCTTCCCTGCACAAGTGGCTGCCGCAGATGATCATTCCCCACATAAGGCTCCTTCTCAACTCGTGTCTACCTTCTTGGCTGCCGCAACTAGCACGTTGGTTGCCTTGCATCCCCAAGTGTTGAGCACACCGTGCCCGCATGCCGTGGATGTCCATGGAGGGATCTCCAATAGTCCAATCCCGAGCTTTCTCATGTCGCTCCAAACTCAAGGAAGATTGGAGATGAGGGGATGGGTCGTGAGTCCTCTGATCCGATGACGAGGAGACTTTGGTGTGCTCGATTTGTTGCTAGCGTGGCGGACTTGTGGGTGGAGAGCTCAAATTGTTCATAGACTTGCCTCCATGCAATGCCAAGGAATGTTAGTTTTGGGGGATTTGTTGATGTTGCATGAAGTGTGAAATTTTCCTACATGTATGTATGGTGTAGACATAGGCGAAGTGCTACAATGATCTCTATGCATATGCCACGGAGTGATCATTCCAATGTTAGGTGTTGATGAGCTAGACACAAATGTTGGATGTATTTTTTTTATTGTTGACTGCATGTGACACGATTCTTAGATTTTGCTTCACATAGATGAGGATTTGTTACATACGGTTATTTTTGCTACAAAGGATGATTGAAATGTTGCAAACGTTTTCATAGGTGTACAAATTTACAAAAAAATGTTGCAATCGATATTTACATATGCACAGAAAAATTATTACATACGAACCTTTTGCTACATTGATTGGGTGCCCAAGATTTGCTCACTTGAATGATTGGACGATCCGGAAGCCGGCTGATTTCCCCACCCCCTAGATCAGTCGGCTTCTAGTTCTTGCCCATGGAACTTTTAATCAAAACCATTGACTTTTTTATAAAAATAAGCAGTTTTAAAAAAAATAGATTTTTCAAATGTAAAAAACTTTTTTAAACTACATGAATATTTTCTTGATACTACATGTACATCTATTTCTAAAGTGGTTGACTCTTTTTTTCGAATCGTTAGCATAAAAAATATGAACAATTTTCAGTATACATGTAAGTTGTTACTTATGACAGCTCTCTAGAATATTTATACTGGCCCTACTAAAAAGATGGAGGCACGAAGCTATGTGAAAGTGAGGGGAACCGCCATCCCCAACTTTTTACCAAGTTGTGAAGAATTATTTAGAGGACTTACATGATTTATTTTTTTAGTCTTTTGCCCCTTCCTCCAAACACTCATATTTCTTCTTTTATTTGTTATTTTCTTTGTCCAACTCCCTTGCAAAGGATGTAATAAGAAATAGTATGTGATTCAATCCTACAAATCAAATGACCACCATTTGGAAAATTTCAAAAGTTCTATTAGATCATCCTATATTCCTATGGAGATCCTTTGAATAAAAGATGCCCTAAACAAAGAATGGGTTTACGGTCCTCTGCAACGGTGCTGTCCCATACTGGTTTGCCTCTCCTTTTTTCGCTGACCTCTGCGTGCGTTGCAGACGGGAGCAATAAGCAATTGCTGGCTCCCCTTAAGTAGTAGGGCGTACTCGCGGACAGCTATTGTTTTGCCTCTATTGTCAGGCTGTGAAGTGGCACAGTGACCACCGCCGCCCTGCCTTCATTTACATGGCCAGCCCCAGCCGCAACAGGTCATCGGACGGACGGGCCTGCCTGTAAGCTGTAACCCTGGCCAGTGGCCACGCACGCAACAACCGCGATTCATTGAGCCCTTTAATTGTTTTCTCTAGGCACTATGCGGCATTCAACCCTCGCGAGGTCAGTAGCTGACAATTTTAGGAGGAGGATTTAAGGATCAGTTTTCTCCCTGCTTCAGTTCAGTTCAGCGTATACCGTAGTACTCTGCGTAGCTACTCGATTGGTTGTTTCGAAGCGAGATTTTTGCTCTGAATTCACATGGTAATCCATGTGCTTACTGCAGCCATTGCTCTTCAGTCTGAACAGAGTTTCTGGGTGCATACAAACGTTGCCCATCTTTCTTTCAGGAATTGGTTTCGATCGATCGCCGGCGCCGGCACCAGTACTGGGAGGTAGTAAAGTACTGCCAGTACCCGTAGTACTCCTACTTCTGGTAGTACTAAATACCAGCATTACGTCTCCAGTTGGCATGATTGTTAGGCGGAGGACACGGCCTTAATTCCGTGGCGATCAGAACACAGACCAGCTGTTGCTGCTGCTTCTTCTTCCTTCTTCCAAACGGGCTAAACACTGCATTGAAGCGAAAAGGGCTGGCTGGCGGGGCGGGGTTTAAATCGCCTGCGTGCTTCGACTGACACTAGCTACTACCGTCTCTCGTCGTCGCTGGGCAACTGCCCCCAATTACTCGCGCATTCATACGGCTTAAAAGCCAAGTTAATCGCCTTTCAATGATCTCTCTAACCACCCAGGCAATTTTCTCCCAAACCGTTCCTTGTCACCGGCAGATCCACTGTCAAAACGTGGGAGACAGCTCGGAACGATGGTGTCCCGAAGGTGACTCGCTGTTTATTTAGTCGAGTTATTAGGAGTTAGGAGTTAGGACTAGGGGGGATGTTACCGCACGATCGAATTTGGTTAGATGCCATGTGGGAAGACCATGAGATGTGGCGTGATTAATAGAGGTTTTGAGAGGATGCGAGATCTTTTCAGGGTAGATTCAGGTTACTTGTTAGCTGTCATTAGGTTTCTTTACTTTGATGATGGAAAGGTTCTTTTTGTTGGAGAGAACACGTGCTTTATTGATTAACTCGTCACAACAGTACAAAGAGTTCGCCGGATACAATTCGGAACATAATGAAAAATACAAGTAGAATCAACTACTAGTAAGAAACTCGATTTAGCTAAGATATGCGCCGCCTCATTTAGATTCCGCTTCACGTGGGCAGAAATATGCCAACGACAAGTGCTGCACCAAAACCTTGATATCGAGCCACCATAATACCAATCTCAAAGATGTATATAGGGGGCATAGGGCCAAGTTGAACCTTTTTCGTGCCACGCAAGAACAAGACTTTGCGCCAATTACTTCATTTTGGACCAGGTTTTCGCATCTGCAAAGGTTTGATGGTGGGCATCGCCATATAGACGAAAGATTGCCTAGGGCCCCCAGGGTTTGCACCAAGCCGTGTCAAACTAGGTTCTAGTAGAGATAGACGTCCTAGCTACGAGATCCTATCATAATTTGGAGATGTTTACCTAGTTTGTTTGGAAATCAGATTACATAATATCATACCAAAAGGATTGAAACTTGCCGCCGAAAAAGATGCATCCATATAAATGATTGGAAGACACTTGTTGAAGATCTCAAGCCATCCCAGATAGCCAGTCTTGCAAGAAGTAGTTTATAATTGCAATCTAGTTCTTGTAGAATATAAACCGACATATCAATATACAGTTGTATCAGGGCGTAAGGCTATTACCTACACAAGGATCAAACTTGGGTAAACATTGCCTCTTTTGATGGTATAAATTAATCGTGGTTTATCTAAACCATCTCTTATCCACTATGTTATACACATACTAATCGCTACGCTACATGTTCGACAATGCCCCCACGTCACCCTAACAAGCCGAGCCACAATGTCAAAAGCTCTCCAAATGTGAAAGCCGAGTATAAACTAATAGGGAAGATAAATATGGCCCAACCTATAAAAATATCACAATATTTGAATAAAAGTAAATATGCTCTTTACAAAAAGGAATAAGAACTGCCAAATCTATACAGTACTGTTAAAATTGAATAGTCAAAAGAAAATAAAGTGCATCTCCTACTCCTCATAACAAGATGAAATAGGGTCCAAGAAAGGCCTACAACATGCTAGTCTCCTCTTGCGCTTCGAGATCAATACCTATAGTCGGGAAGGTCTCATATCTTGATCTACTCGGTTGTTGAACTTTTTTAATACTATATTCTGAGAAAATCACACAGTGAAATTAAGGCTTTGCTAGCTCTTTTACATAGGACAATAACAATGATTTCCAGCTTAATGCATGATAATTTTTTTAGATTTAATAAAATTTTCATGTGAACTAATTATTGGTTTAAGATGGCCTTTTAGATTTGACAATTTTGATTATGCTCCCTTAGTAGGGACATCTAGTGTTATGCTAGTTGTCTGGAATTCACCCATCTTTACTAGCAAGCTCATTGAGGTCCAAAGATATGGTATAATAGTCGAATTCACCTCCACTCTCTTATCATAGAAATGAACACTTGTGACGGTTTGTGAACCTTGTCATGCGAGGAGAGAGACGCTTTTGTTCAGTAGCTTTACAACCTCATTATATCAGAAGAAGAATTTTGGTTATCTATGGGAGGTTTTAACTTTGTAAGGTCTGAAGAAAATAGAAGGCAACCAAAGGGATGTGAATAACATTTTTATTTCTAATGAAATTATTAGACATTTGGGAATTCTTGAACTTCCCATCGAGATTCTTTTGTTGGTGCAACTTGACTGGGTTTGTACCTCATCCTCCTAGATTTCAGAATTTCCCAAAATTGTAGTAAATCCATTGGCAAAACCCACATCTGATCACATTTCTTATGTGGTCACAATTGATATTGTCACTTCAAAAGCCATAGTGTTAAGATTTGAGAACTATTGGGTGTACCAATCTTGTTTCTTGGATTGTGTCCAAAATTCTTGGTGTAAAGATGTGAGAGCCAGTACTCCTACAAGTATGTTGAGTGCAAAATTTAAGAGATTAAGGCAGGATATCAACAAGTGGAAGACATGTTTGTCCAGAATCAAATGTCTTATTTAGAAATGCAACTGGGTTTTTTTGTTCCTAGATAATTTGGAGGAGGAAATATCACGATTTCTGGCAAAAGAAAATTTCATGAAATAGTAAAATTGCAATTTGAAGAGCTTATTGCAGCACAATCTAAGTGTTCGAGGGAAAGATGTCCTATGAGGTGGCTGAAATTGGGAGAGAAAAACACCAAAATTTTCCATGCGGCATATGATGGTCTGATAGTCTCCTCCCATGAGAACATTGCAACTATTGCCTGGAATTGTTACAAAGCCATAATAGAACCATCACAAGGGGTTGACCTGCAATTAGATTTGGGAAGATTTCTTAGTTTATATCTAAAACTTTTTTTTCAAGTTAATGGTTGAGGCAGTGAAGAGAATGTTCATATATAAGGCCCCGTGGCTGATGGTTTCTGAAAGAGTATGAGTTTGACGGAATATGATGGATATATTATTGAGCCTCATGGGCGAGTATATATAGGTGTGCAGAGCATCATCTTGGAGTATGAGTCAAGTTAGGACTGTACGTAAACAGATCCTAACTCTATCTAAACTACCATAACAACTGTATATACCTAATACTCTAACACTCCCCCGCAGTCGTAGCGGTAGCGTCATGAACAACTGGAACGTCGTGGACGGTCAGACTAGAGATAAACCGAAGTAGCATCCAGTAGGCTGACATCTCCCCGTAGTCCGAGTGGGAAAATCATGGACGGTGTCCCGTCGTGGTAGCTTGGACTGTAGAGGAAGCTGGTGAGATGCTCAAGCGAGGTGATAGCCCTTGTGTCGATGTCGAGGGAGCCGAGAGCGTGAGGCGGTGCCAAGGTCAGGTTAGCCGTTGCGAGGGGTCGCCGTGGTCGATGTCGTGGTCGAGGATTCCGGTGTCGAGGTAGCCGCATGTGAAGCCGCATGCACATAGTGCACGAGGAGGATGACGGAGATGCGTCGACGCAATCGTTGTAGGGCCGCGGAAGCTTGCCGAGGGTCCGTGGAGGTTTGCCGTGGGGCCGCGAGAACTAGCCGAGGGGTGTCGATGCCGAAGTCGATGTAGTCCGAGCCGTCGAGGATGAGTTGTAGCCATAGTTTTGCCAGAACTAGGCACACACCGAGGAAGAACGCACACTCCGGTTTTGCTAAAACCGAGTATGCAAAGAAGAGCTTGTCGGTGATGCAGTCGAGACAGTCGTAGAAGAAGGTGTCGATTCCGAAGAAGACTTTGTTGAGGCCAACGAAGACAAGACGCCGATTCGAGATTGCCAGACTCGGTGACGCATCGAGGACGAAGGCATGCACCGGTGTTGCCAATACCGGGCACGCAAGGGCAGGAACGAAGACGTAGAAGGCGGCGAAACCAACAACAGTCTCGAGTGGTCATGTTGGACGCCTAGATTGGCGCGGTGGCGGTACTCGATGTAGACGAAGAAGAATCCGACGTGACGAAGACCATGCACAGACGTAGGCGACCCGCACCGTGGAGGTGGTGCGGAGATAGCCTAGGGCGTTGGTGTGCAGGGACGGCGATGTAGACTGCGTGCAGCGATGCTATGACCCGTTGGGACGGCATAGCTGCAGGGCGCAAGTCGGTGCAACGGCTGGGAGACCACCAACGATGTACACGCTAAGAAAGGCGCATTGGAAACCGGTAGGATGGACCAAAGGCGGTGGCGCTGTGACTCGAAGGGGTGACACAGCGTCAGCCCATAGCTTGATAGGTGTGTGCTCGGGGACGTGCTTGACGTCGACAGACGTGTGATCGGTTGATCAGACCGACGTTCCGCCGTATGCGCCATGGAATGGACAACACGTAGATCAGAGTCGATGGCGGCGTTGTCGGTGAAGTCCCAGACGATGACGACGGAGACGGTCCGAGGGGCCAGCCGTGGCAGCCTTCCGAGGAAGGCGTAACAGCTGTCCGCGGTGCGCGATAGCCTGCCGTGAGGCCGCAACAACCTTCCAAGGCAGGCGCGGCAGCGGAGAGGGCAAACGCACGGGCGTGGTGTAGATCGTCGATGCCGATGGTCGGAGTAGAGGCGCGGTGATGACGATGGCGGTGGGCGACTCAATCCGATCTATGATCGGTAAACCAAAAAAAGAAGACCGGCCAAGTGACCGACGGAGAGAAAAACCGATCTAGAGATCGGAAAAGACTCACCAGGGCAGCGGAAATCATGGAGATCGATCCCCCGGGGGCGGCGTGGCGGAAGCGTGCGGCTAGGGTTTGGACCGGTTAGGCTAATATCATGAAAGAGTGTGAGTTTGGCGGAATATGATGAATATATTATTGAGTTTCATGGGCAAGTATATATAGGCGTACAAAGGATCATCTTGGAGTACGAGTCAAGTTAGGACTGTACGTAAACATATCCTAACTTTATCTAAACTACCATAACAACCGTGTATACCTAGTACTCTAATAGTTTCAATAGTCTCTTTATGAAGAGATGCTGGCACATAATAAAAGAGGGTTTTTATAATCTGGCAAGTAATTTCTATACTGGCTCAGTCAAGCTACAAAGCTACAAAGCACAAACTGTGGGGGCATCACCCTACCCACCAGAGTTCAATTCTTGAACATGTTGGAATCAAAGTTCAATTCTTGATGCTCATATTTACATACATGTCCATGCATTCACTAGGAATTTAGTAAGAAGACTCTCACGTTTTGTCCTAGTATTCGTCTTTCTAGAGTCCCATTATAAGATGTGATTGTGTGGGGTGCACTAATCACCAAAAGATAAAAATCCTTAGTATTTGTGGGCCTGGTCATACGAGCTAAAAAATGTTCTAAATGTCAGAGAGCTTAAACCTCACGGCAGATACTAGAGTTAAACGTACAACCCTGCAAACAAAACAGTACTGTACTACTCTGAAAGCCTCCACCCATGTGACATATTGTTAATGAGACGGCTCTAACGGAAGTTGAGTCATTCCAAAGAATGGAGTGAATCACTACAACTAACCGCGCATTATACACATTTGGCCAACTGCACATTGCTTCACCATATTTATGTCGATATGCTAGGACAGAGCTAGCGGACTGTAGCATTACTTCCAATCAAAAGTGAAGTTCAAGAAATCTTTGCTCCGTTGCACATAGTACTAATTCTCAGCAGAAACCAAACAATTGCATTGCGAACGACACCCTAAAGCACGAAATTATTACCTAGACCCAGCTCCATGGATCGACCACCGCATGGAAGAACAGGTCTATGAAATAATTCCCTTTGGTTTTGCGAGCCAACAAATGAATCAACCCTCTCAGGGCGTCAACAAAGATGAAAAAGATTGACGATCTCAGATGTAAAGCTACAAACGATGCCGGCGGCTTGAACCGAGACCAGCGCGCGAGTTCACCGGCGCTGGCGCGGGCGCGGGCGCGGGCGGCGCTGCTCGTCGTCGGTGAAATCGAGCAGCACGGCGCTGTGGCAGCGGGGGCACCGCGGGTCCTCCCGGGACAGCATCACGTACATCATGCACCGGGGGCACCCCGCCAGGACCATGGGCGGCCCCGGCGCCGCCGCCTCCGGGCTGCCCTCCGACGACACGCACGAGCTCGGCGGCGACTCCGTGGACGACGAGGACGAGGACAGCCGGCGGGGCGACGACGCGTTGGCGCCGCCTCCCGGCCGCGCCGTGGCCGACGACGACTGCCCGCCGCCGCGCGCCCGCGACAGGCTCAGCCTCAGGCTCTCCAGCTTGGACACCTTGCCGCCGTTCCTGCTCATCCTCGACGATCGCCCCCTCTCGCTGCACACAATTCCACGACGACCGGATCAGCGTCTCGGAGCTCGCAAGTCACAACAAACACAAACTGGATAGCGCTGGCCGGCCGCTATTGTATTTAACGAACGCGGCGTGGAAGTGGAAGCACGAGGTGGACACGATGCGCGCATTACCTTTGGACTTGAGCTGAAGGTCGTGCGCACGGCGTAGTGAGTGAGCACTGAGCAGTACGACGTGCTGGTGGATTGGAGCTCTCCACTTGGTTATGTATAACTCTTGCTAGGTACGAGTATTTGTCATGCGCCTCCCGCTAGCTGCATTATATATAATCATGATGATGAAGAGGGTTTGAGGTTGAGGAGGAGGGTGGTGGTGGTGGTGGTTTTCTTTAATAGGAGAACAACCGCCATTTAAGCCCGAGTCAATCCCCTTCAAGTATGTGGAGTGTCAATGTGGATGGTGTTCCGTAAAATGCAATACCTCCTAGGAGGGGCCCCTGGCACCATCTCTATGGTCCTTTTTGTTGGAGATTCGTGCCATCTTTATCTTTATCGTTCTTTTTGTTGGAGATTCGTGCCATCTTTATCTTTATCGTTCTTTTTGTTGGAGATTCGTGTAACCATTTTACATAATAACCCTCTCATCTCACCTCTTGGTCCGTTGCAGTTTTTCTATCCAACTCCCGGCGTTTTCAAATATTCTACTTTTTTGTCGCTGATTGTCTCCTCATAATCGACACGATACGCCAAAATATATACTATTTTTTACACGTTTCTGTTTCTTTTTCACCTCATTTTTTCTCGTAAGTTTTCAGGAATATTCAACACTTTTTTCATGTAATATTTTCTTCCAAGAATATTCATCAAATATCCTTGGTTATCATACAATAATTTTCGTATACGATGTTTTTTCAAAGAATCCAAGAAACATACATAATTCGTATAGTTTTTTCAATGACAATCAAATCCATTTTCTTTCTGTCAAAAAAAGTTTCATTAAGCATTCTAAAATTATCAAATTCATAGATCGTTTCATTCAGCATACAATCCTTACAAGATCCATAATGTTTTTGGCAATGCATACAACATTCATAAAGTTTCACACAAAATTTGTATAAAAATGGATCTTGATTAGCAAATATCAAGAGATCTGCAGTGTTGTGTTATGTACAACTTCTACTAACCAAATATGTCCAAGCATAGACCCTGGGAAAATTTCCAAAAAAAAACCATGAACCATGGATTCATACAAGTTCTTCAAAGAGTTAAATCCACAAAACTTAAACCCACGAATATTCACACTACAAACATTCCATGATGCGGGAGAAGAAACATGCAAGAAACATGAAATAAACTTGAGAGAATATCGGCGATTTCGGTATCAAGAAATATTCATACATAATTAGCATAAACATATATGTTTCATATATAATTCACGAAGACATCTAAGTAACTTCACTAAAACTTGAAAGAATATAAAAACTTCAATGGATTCAACATAGATTGAAATGGGGCCATCTAGATTCAAGTGGAAACCAGATCTCAAACCAATTTTTCTGAACTAAAATAATAACCAATAGAATGTTTGAAGAATGTTTCATACAAAGATCTATAGAAGATTCACACAGAATTCACATGAACTTTCATACACCTATAAAGATTCATACACATGAAATAAAAAGTAGCAAGTGAGAATTATTAAAGTCTGGGCATTAGTATCAAAATTTCATACATTTATACAGGATTCACAAATCCATACATGACTCAAATCTAGAAATTTCAGATTTAAACACAAGCAAAAATGCCTAATTAGTATCCAAAACTCAATGGGAATTCATACAGTTCCATACCTAGATCCATTTTTTTGTTAAAATTGAAACAAATCCACAAATCAGTTTGGGAAGGAATTGATGGAGGAGGCCACGGATCCAAGGCCCTACATGCCTAGATTCACCCCAATCAATCCTAGAACCAAGGGGTCTTTGTCCAGATCCTTCAAGGGAGAGGACCAGCTCACCGTGTGTGCCCTAGCCATGGGAGATCCATGGCCATGCGGTGAAAGAGGTCGCGGCAAGGAGAACTCGTGGTCGAGCTAGAGAGGTGTAGGAGGAGGCACATCTGGAGGGGTGCAAGCTCCGAGTGGTCGTCGTCGGTAGCCTCAACTGGGTTGGCGGCCACGTGTGGTCATCACCGGCCGCGAGAGGAGGCGCCATAGGACGAGGTGCGTCGGGGTGCCGTGTGCGGCCGTGCGTGTTCCTCCATGGACAGACGGGGCAGCCGCGCGTGAAGGCCGGCGCTAGGAGGGGCGCGGTAGTGGTGGGTCGTGGCACGCTGGGAGAGGGATGTGGGCACTAGGGGTAGATGATACGGGTGGGTGCTGGATTTGCTGGGTGGTTATCCTCTCCCCTAGGCAGCAATGTAAAATCTAAATAGTATAATGGCAAAAATGCAAATGTACCTCGGACGATGACCAGTTGACTTCCGCACGAATCTCCAACACATGGACGGTAGAGATGGTGCCAGGGGCCCAACTTACGCTGGGAAATTCCGCTATGATGGTGTCCCACTCCCACCATGCTTTTGCGATATTTTTTCGGCTAGCCACTACTTACATGATGAAGACATTTCTTATTTCTACGACGATGACTGTGGATCCCACAAATAAAATGCGATCACCATGGATGTTTGTTCCAAGAATGGATATTTAGAATCCAATCTCATGGTTATTCACAAAATCTCAACCGTGAACCATTTTTTATTAGATTCACAGGGATGCGAGACATCCCGGTTCAAATTAGCGTCAGATATTCCAAAAACTAAAAGCACAGCTCGCAAAGCAAGTCTGAAATGTCTAGAGATAAAACCAACATGCTCACAATACCAGCAAGAAAATAGAAAGGAGAAAGAAAAAACTACTAAGGGAATTACAGAGCCAAAAGGTGCATCCACCTGGCTGAACCAAAGACCAAAGGAGAAGCTAGACTGGTGAGATGAAGGTAGGCTCTAACATATAGGTCGGCGTAGACCAGGTGCCTTGGCGGCTTGGCTGTCATCTTCTTGGTGTCAGGGAAGCCTCCAAGATCACCTTCCACCATTTGGCAGGAGGGGAGTTCTTTTAGCAGTAGTTTCTCCCTTAGCCATTCTCCAACAAAGGCAAGGCCTTGAGGAGCTAGACTAGATGGCTTCGGAAGCGATATGCCCCCTCCAGCATCGATTCCTTGAATATCAGCTTCCATCTCTTTGCAGAGTTCAGAATTAGGCGCCATACCTGATTTAAATTTTGCCATGGACTACCATTAGAAATGAGATCGTCTGTAGTTTCCATAAGCTCCATAAAGTATCAGCACAAACCAAATTAAGACAACGTGCTTTTTGTTAGCTACCCAAAGCATGGCAATTGAAAGATAATCCATACCAACAACAATATTGAAAAATATAGAAATGACTTGCCAGATTTGTTTAGCAACAACAAAGAAAAGGTGATGAATGGATTCACTTTCTACACAGAAGATACAATCCTTAGGTTTGTTTAGCTATCTTTTATTTAGATTATCTCTATTCATTAGCTTATTTTGAGATAAAATCCATAGGAAAACATGAACTCTTGGTGGTATATGTAGCTGCCAGACATCAAGAATAAAAATAGGCATTACACCCCAAAATTAATCACATCATATAGAGATGAACTAGAATATTCCCATTTGCTCTCATACTGCCAAATTAGAGCATCATTATCAGAGAAAAAGGAGATACTTGAGGCTACTCCTTCTAGTTCATACCAAAGCTTCATAAGAGGTGGAGAAAATTTTCTCCTAAAGGTTACTTCTAGGATCACACCATCCTAAATATCATGAACATTTTTACCCTCTTTATTGCAAAGAACATAAAGTTCAAAAAACTGAATAAAGAGAGGGGAGGTGCCATGCCATGTGTCCTCCCAAAATTTAATTTTCTCCCCATTCCCTATCTTCCACCTATACCAAATTTAACGCTTTGAACATCCCACATCACTCCTTTCCAAAACTGAGAGACACCAATTGTTTTGCTACAAAAAATGGTGGGTTTATGAGTGTCATATTTTGCATATACTAACATCTTCCATAGTTTGCCATCATCTTGAGTGTATATATTAATCCAAGAGTTGAGGAGGCAAAGGTTGACATTTGCTATATGAGTCGTGAACCATTTCGTGATTTGAGGAGGAGTCTTGCAAGGTATGTCAAATTTACTTTGAAACCGATATCACACTGGCGAGGGTTAACCTCGACAATGTCCATAATGATGGACTTATGGTTTCGTGGAAAAGAGAACACTGGAAATTTCGTCAGCTGATCAGATAAACAAGAGAGTTGAAGTCGTCTGATTGCTTAGAAACAAATTGATTACAGATTGTTCAAGGATTTTTCGGTCCCTCTCCGCTGGCTCCTCCTAGCCTATATATGGGTCCCAAGGCCGTATCCGGTTAGGTTACAAGTTATGATTACAACTCTGATACAAACGTCGATTCCTACTCTTTCCTTGTCTAGCAAGATATGTCTTCCGTTGGATGCTTCTTGGGCCTTCCTTGGTTCCTTCCTGGGACTTGCGGGCTGTAAGCCTAGGATAACAAATAACAATAACCTGCGTAATCATACCTATGTCAGTAGCCTCCGAGACTCTATATGAATCATTGATTCAGGTTGAGTCTCAAATATAATTTTTATCGTAAGCCAAAGTTTTTATTTTATTTTAATCATTGTAGGGATTTGGTCCAACGGGCCAGATGCTAATGAGTGCATAATTGCATCATGTTTTATATTATTATTTTGCATTATAGTTGTAGGATCTTGGTATTTTACGGTGTTCGCACACATATTTTATGTCTATTTTCACCAGGATTAGGACAGATGATGGATACAATGGACACAATTCTTGGAGTAGTTGTATTGGGGAGAAAAGGAGTAAAAACAACGTATATCCCTTATTTGGTAAATATCAATAACACTAGAAGAAACCCGAAACGATCGAGGCATCCAGAGGGTTTAATGACCAACTATACGGTGGGAATAATTTTCTGGCCGTATAGTTCCCGCCGTATAGTTGGCGCCACCACCTCCTCCTAAAATAGTTTCACCCCGTGCAACTAGATCGGAGAGATGACATACAGAACAACCATAAATTGCCGAAACCTCGCGTCTGGAAGGCATCTGGAGGGGGAACTCGTCCACCGGGGATCCATCTTCGTCCTGCGCAGATCCGGGAGGCTAAGGCATCGATCTTCATCATCAACCGCTACATCACCACCATCTCCATCCATCTCATCTACATCTTGTCTAGATCTTTTTGTAATTCTCGCACTCATTATGGATTTATACAAGTACTATTCATCTATGATAGATTTCATTGTTATTGCTATGATGTTGATTGCCTCCATGTCTGAGTAGATCCTTAGTTCTTGGAGAGATGGAGAAACCCTAGTATAAGATTGAAATAAGATAAAGTTTATTATGATATTCATCGCTATGACCATGTGTTATATTGTCTTCATCTTGATGTTGGGAGAAGTCGACCTCTCAATTTTTATCTCTTGTAGGGACTTGATAGAGGGAACTACTTGTTGGTAGACGGATGTGTGTTAGCACTTACAGTGACTATAAAGTTGTTGGCATCTCTTACATATCAACTTGGGAACCGAGAAAACTCACGGAACACTATCCATGCCATAGGATACGTCCTACCGGATTAAGTCCCTTAATAGCGCAGTAATTCGATTGACGTTGATTGCTGTCTGCTGTGGTTATGAGGATGATGTGAGCAGTGGTTGCTGCCTATTTGTCCAAATACAGAGTTCCTCCCATACATACACAGTTGAGAATGTTCATGATAATAATCTTTACCTTAATTCTTTAAAATGCTAGAGGTGTATCCGCTACTCCTTGAGAATGCCTTTTTCCTATTGCAGTTTCAAATCTCTTTTACATACGCGATACTTACTTTATGTGTTCAGTTGTTTTACTTTACTTATTATTCTCTTATACCAAAAACCCAAAAACACCTTTTTACACAATACTCGCATTTTATCTTGTTACTTAGAACTTTATTTAGCATTTCTATTGTAGTATTTAATTCAAGAGTTATTAGACTTCAGACTCCTGCTCCCTGTGGGATTGATATCTTTATTTTGAAACTAGCTACAAACGATCTGTACACTTGCACTCATCAAGCTATTTTCTAGCATTGTTGTCGGGGAGCTAAGCTTTGTAGGTCTTTTAGTTTTTGCTTATTTATTTTTGTCTTGCTAAGTTTTGTTCTGAGTTACAGGTTTCCACCAACATGATGGAGTTTGAGCATATGGCTAGTGCCAACCCACTCAGCCACTTTGGGAAGCCCTATGATATTAATAAAAGAGACAACTCCAATGAGAAGACAAGGGGATTTGAAATAAATCCTCTACTACTTGGTATCCTACACAAGAAGAAATTGACTGGAGATGAACAAGATCCTGATCCATATGAGCATATTGCATGTTTCAAAGATATATGTGGCACTATCCAATTACTGGGATATAGTGCTAATGAGGTAAGGGTTAAACTTTTTAGTCATACTTTGACTAGTACAACTCTCTCATGGTATGGATCTCTACCCCAGAAGCCACTACTACGTGGGACAATTTAGCTAGTGAGTTTCTAGCAAAATATTACCCATTATCAAAATATTTTGGAATTAGGCGTCTTATAATGACTTGGAGGAACCGTCCTAATGAAGGACTAGTAAGAGATTATATCATATTTACGTATTTACTTAATCAATGTCCTCGTCATGATTTGCTTGAATGGTATTTATTGCATATCTTTTATGGCGGTTTAATTGAACCTAATAAAATTGAACTAGACTCTTTCGCGAGAGGAGCTTTTGTGTATCTTCCTATAACTAAAGCTTGGGCTTTACTTAATAGAATTCGCGATCATAGAGTTTCATGGAACTTTGGTCTAGGAAGTGAAGGAGGCATAGAAATAGATTATGCTTGTATTCATGACAAAAATAAAAAGGGCCATGTTAACGAATTATCTAAAGAACTTTATTTGGATTCAGATCTTGTGTTGCATGTCATTAAAGCTTTTACAGAACAAATCAAAGCTCGAAAAGAGGGTTTGGTCAAGTATGATCCACCACCCGAACCTGAGAAGAAAAGAGAAGTTAAAGCAACACTGGCCTCCCTAGAACCAATATATGAGATACCTTCCCCTAAAACTACACATAAGCATATTTTTGAATATGAACAGGTCAAGGCAGTACAAGAGAAGAAGGAAGAGGAAAGTATGCCAGAAGTTGTGGAACATCTGGAAGAAACCAAAGATGAAGAGGTAACCAAGGAAGCAATTATGACTATGTATGCAAATTGTAACATAGTTGAACTTGATAAAGAGACTTCCGTATTGGTCGAAGGTAAAACAAAGGTAAAAGATGTGGGTAAGCCTATTCTTCCCTGCATATTTAAGGAAACCTCGCATTATGGTTTATACGATCTTGGCACGAAAGTTAATGTTATATCTTATGATTTTTATTTGGAAATAAAATAAGAAATAAAAATGGCTACAATTGAAAATACTGATATGACAATCATGTTAGCCAATAAAACTTTTAGAATTCCAATGGGAGTAGTTGAAGATGCAATTGTCACAATTGGCAATAAAAACTTTCCTATCAATTTTGTAGTTGTTGATATGCCAGCTAACACTCTTTGCCTAATTATATTTGGAAGAAACTTTTTGAGTGATTTAGGTGCCAAAGTTGATTTCAAAAAGGAGATTGTGTCTCTTAAGCTTGGGGAAGCAGAAAAAGAATTCCGCTTTCCCAAATTTAAAGACAGACCTCTACACATACAAGAAGAAGAGAAAGATAAAACTATTGAGGAAATGGCATCTCTTTTCTTTAGTGATCAAGAAGAAGAAATAAATGAAGACTCAAATTATGAAGAAATAGTTATGGATGACAAGTCCCTAGAGGAACTAGAAGGTGAATTCGATTCACTTCGCATTATAGGTCCTCCAACTAATGAGGCTTTCGAAGAGCCAAAAAAGAGAGGGGACGATGAATTACCACCTCCAGAATTGAAGACTCTACCAGATAATCTTAAATACATATTTTTAGATGATACAAATAAATTTACTGTTATTATTAGTGCTAAACTTTCAGGAGAAGAAGAAGAACTCATGAAAATACTGAAGGAGCATCGCAAGGCCTTTGGGTACTCAATGGATGATTTGAAGGGCACTAGTCCCATGATAACCTTCCATCGAATATTTATGGAGGAAGGTGCTAAAACAGTTGCGGAATTTAATAGACGATTGAAGCCTAAAATGAAGGAAGTGGTAAGTGATGACCCACAAGTATAGGGGATGTATCGTAGTATTTTGGATAAGTAAGAGTGTCAAACCCAACGAGGAGCATAAGGTGTTTGCGAGTGGCTTGGAGCAGGAATTCTCTGTAAATACTTAGCAAACGTGTTTTTAGGGGTTTTTGATAATGCAGATAAATAAAGTATGAATAAATAAAAGACAATAATAATAAATGCAGCAAGTGGCTCAATCCTTTCTTTAGCAAAGGACAAGCTAGTTGTATTACTTAAGATGACCAAACATTCTCGAGGACACACGGGAATATCGTCAAGTGCTTTCGCTTCATATAGTTGATTAATCTTCTTTAGTTTGCTAAGTGTTGTGTGGGTGAACCTGTGCTAATGTACCGACCTTCCTGGGACTAATACATACTTGTGATTATACCCCTTGCAAGCATCCGCAAGTACAAGAAATTAATTAAGGTAGAAACCTAACCATAGCTTTAAACTCTAAGACCCTGACATCCCTTGTGCAAAGGTTTCCTAATGGGGGTTCAGGTTTCTGTCACTCCAGCAACCCCTACGATTAGTAGCCAAATACACAATGCATTCCCCTAGGCCCATATAGGTGAAGTGTCATGTAGTCGACGTTCACATGACACCACTAGAAGAAATACACCACAACTTAAATATCAGACCATTGAATCTTTCTCAACACAATTCTACTACCAACAACATGACTTCTCCCATGTCCTTAAGAACTAAACGAACTACTCACAAGACATCATATGGATCAAGATCAAAGATAAAATAATGATAAGTAACAATATGAACATAAGCAATAATTCAATGGTTCACTCAATAGCATCAACTACAAGGAGTAATCAACACCGGGAAAGTTTCCCCTAAGAACTATGCAAGATTCAACCCAATTGTTACAGCGGTATGGAGTGGAGATGATGGTGGTGATGATGATGATGATCCCGATGAAGTCCAGCTTGATGGTGGTCTTGATGGCGATGATCTCCCCTCTCCGGGAAGGAATTCCCATGGCAGAATTCTGTCTGCCGGAGAGATCTTTCTCTCTTTGTAGTTTTCCGCCCCGCAGAGGCGGCGAAATCTTTCTCTGGTTGCTCCCCGAGGCTTAGGGTTTTGTGGGGATAATATACGCCAAAGGGGAGAGCCTGGAGTGGGCCAAGGTGGCCACACCACCTGGTGGCGTGGCCAGGGGTCGCCGGTGCCAGGGGTGGTGTGGGCCCCCTATGGCCCATCTCCACTCCCCTTATGATATAGAATAGTGATGCAAAATGGATGTATCAACTCCCCCCAAGCTTAGACTTCGCTTGTTCCCAAGCGAAAATTGAGCTCAATAAACATGACCTCAGGTTTATGGAATGAAGAGTCGATAAAAGAATACGGACAAGAAGCATCACATTCATCAATACATAAATCATAATAGAAGACAACTCACTATTATATAACTTAACTTGCAATAGGTAAAGGAAACACAAATAAAGGTACACAAAGTAAATCACAATTGGTAATGACAAACTTAGCTCTTGGTCGAAGAATAGATGACAATTTGCAAGAGTTCACACATAACGGGTTTTCAATGATAGCTTTCAAAGTAATAAACACTAAGATAAGAGCAAATATGCAAAACAAGGAACATAATAAACATGATTGAATAAATCATCATATGAATGAATGAAACACAACAACTCAAAATACTTGTTGAGATAGAAAGGAATAGGTTTACTGACTCAACTAAAAAGTAAAAGATAGGCCCTTCGCAGAGGGAAGCAGGGATTTCAAGTTTCATAAAGAGCTTCCAAAAATTATGGTACTTATTATCTTTTAGCTCTCATTGCCCTATCATAGGCATCTTTAGGTGATTAAGATTAAAGTGATCAAATATGAGGATATGCTTGACAAGTTATAAGTTGAAATCTCATGCCCCTTACTTACGAGTACCGAACCTCATGCTACTCAACTTCAGTCACAAGTAAGCTCTTGTCATTGTAAGTACATATGTATCATAGAGAACCGCCAAAGGGGTACCCCTTGCCCCATGACACATGAGCTATCCCATATCAAAATGACAAGGCAACCGACAATGAGCATCTTGGCGATCTTTTTATTTGTTATTTGCATATTTTTTTATTGAGGATGCTTCATAGAATGCTCATTATGGTTATGCTACAAGTTTCCACCATGATTAGGCATGGCTTAGGCTAGCGGCCCAAGCGTTTCTCTAACACACATACAAACTTCATGATCTTACAAGTTCCCCTTTTATTTTACACCGCCGGGATCCATAGGCAAAAGAATCATGATATCAACGGAATATAAGTGCAATGTTGAAAGCGTTCCCCATGATACATGGTTCTGCTAACTTCAACTTATAAAGCGCAAGCATATACGCAACATAGATGGGCACAATGGTTCAAGTTTATTAAGTGCAATAAAGTAAAGTGTGCCATCAAGTTTGTGAGAGATTTAATCACTAGTTTTCTCATAACAAGTTTAATTCGGAAGGTAGATAAAACATGAATTTACTTGGAATAACAATAATGCTAATAGGTAGGTATGGTGGACTGATGGCTCTAAGTATGGCACCCAGAAAATTGCTTGATGGCGGTGTTGATGTAGAGCTCGTTGGGAACCCCAAGAGCAAGGTATGATGAGCACAACAGCAAGTTTCCCTCAGTTATGAAACCAAGGTTTAATCGAACCAGTAGGAGCAAGGAAACACCTCAAAGGTGTTACTAGCTGAGCTTTGGCAGGGCGTACTACCGGTGCTAGTAGCAACGTGGAGACCTGCACAACACAACCACAGAACTTGGTCCCCAACTTGCGATGAGGTTGTTAATCTCACCGTGTTTTGTGGAAAACAAAGGATTAAACGTATCAAATGGAAAGAAGTAAAAGTTCGCAGAAAGTAAACACAAAGCATTAAAAGATTGTAGATTGTATGTAAAGAAAAGGACCGGGATCTGATGACCCACAAGTATAGGGGGTGTATCGCAGTATTTTCGATAAGTAAGAGTGTTGAACCCAACGAGGAGCAGAAGGTGTTGGCTAGTGGTATGGATCAGGAATTCTCTGCAAATACTTAGCAAACAGATTTTTAGGGGTTTTCGATAAAGCAAGTAAACAAAGTACGAGTAAATAAAAGACAGTAGGAATAAATGCAGCAAGTGGCCCAATATTTTATGCAGCAAAGGACAAGCCGGTTGTATTTCTTAAGATGACCAAACATTCTCGAGGACACATGGGAAGACTATCAAGTGCTTTCGCTTCATATAGTCGATTAATCTTCTTTAGCTTGCTAAGTGTTGTGTGGGTGAACCTATGCTAATGTACCGCCCCATCCAAGACTAATACATACTTGTGATTATACCCCTTGCAAACATCCGTAAGTATAAGAAAGTAATTAAGGTAGAAACCTAACCACAACTTTAAACTCTAAGACCCTTACGTCCCTTGTGCAATGGTTTCCTAACGGGGGTTCAGGTTTCTGTCACTCCGGCAACCCCTACGATTAGTAGCCAAATACACCATGCATCCCCCTAGGCCCTTATACGTGAAGTGTCATGTAGTCGACGTTCACATGACACCACTAGAAGAAGTACACCACAACTTAAATAACAATCTATTGAATCTTTCTCAACACAACTCCACTACTAACAACAAGACTTCTCCCATGTCCTCAGGAACAAAACGAACTACTCACAAGACATCATATGGATCATGATCAGAGATGGAATAATGATGTATAACAATTTGAACATAAACAATAATTCAATGGTTCACTCAATAGCATCAACTACAAAGAGTAATCAACACCGGGCAAGTTTCCCCTAGGAACTATGCAAGATTCAACGCAATTGTTACAACAATATGGAGATGGTAATGAGGGTGCTGATGGTGATGATGGTGGTGATGATGATGATGATCCTGATGAAGTCCAGCTTGATGGTGGTGTTGATGGCGACGATCTCCCCTCTCCGGGAAGGAATTCCCCCGGCAGAAATCTGTCTGCCGGAGAGATCTTTCTCTCTCGGTGTTTTCCGCCCTGCAGAGGCGACGGAATCTTTCCGTGGTCCCTCCTCGAGTCTTAGGGTTTTGTGGGGATGATATACGCCAGAGGGGAGAGGTTGGAGTGGGCCAGGGCGGCCACACCACCTCCAGGCGCGGCCTAGGCCTGCCCCCGCCATGGGGTGGTGTGGGCCCCCTGTGGCCCACCCCCACTCCATCTTCTGGCATCCTGAGTCTTCTGGAAAAATAGGATTTTCCATATATTTTCCTGGATTTTCTGATCTTCGCGAATTTTGCCTCCAATCAGCACCTTTTCCATCAGAATCCTGACTACAGTGGTCCATGCTCCAAAAGTCATCAACCATGCAAAAATAGATGAAATAACATAAGTATCACCTCTCAATATGAAATATATCAATGAATAATAGTGAATTAAGACATAGAATAGTGATGCAAAATGGACGTATCAACTCCCCCAAGCTTAGACTTCGCTTGTCCCCAAGCGAAACTGAGCTCAATAAACATGACCTCAGGTTTATGGAGTGAAGAGTCGATAAAAGAATACGGACAAGAAGCATCACATTCATCAAATACATAGATCATAATAGAAGACAACTCACTATTATATAACTCAACTTGTAATGAGTAAAGGAAACACAATAAAGATACATAAAATGAATCAGAATTGGTAATGGCAAACTTAGCTCTTGGTCAAAGAATAGTTGATAATTTGCTGGAGTTCAAAAATAGCTGGTTTTTCAATGATAGCTTTCAAATTAGTAAACATCAAGATAAGAGCAATGTGCAAAACAAGGAACATAAGAAACATGATTGAATAAATCATCATATGAATGAATGAAACACATCAACTCAAAGTACTTGCTGAGATAGAAGGGAATGGGTTTACTGACTCAACGACAAAGTAAAAGAAAGGCCCTTCAAAGAGGGAAGCAGGGATTGCAAGTCTCATAAAGAGCTCCCAAAATTATGATACTTACTAGCTTTCATATCTCATTGCCCCTATCATAGGCATCTTTAGGTGATTAAGGTGAAAGTGAGGTCCAATATGAGTTATATGCTTGACAGACTATAAACTGAAAATCCCAAGTCCCTTGAGTACGAGGGCCGCTCCTCATGCTACTCAACTTTAGTTACCGGTAAGTTCTTGTCATCGTAAGTATGTGCGTATCATTGAGAACCGCCAACGGGGTACCCCTTGCCCGATGATATGGAAGAATCCCCATATCAAAATGACAAGGCAAGCAGACAATGAATATCTTAGTAATCTTCTTATTTACCATGGGAAAATGGTGCTTTTTTCTCTCTTTCCTCTTTTCATAGTATCTCTTTTTTTCTTTTCTTTTTCTCAATAGCTATCTCTCTCTTTTTTTATAAGAAGAATGCTTCATAGATATCATTATGGTTACGCTGCAGGTTTCCACCATGTCAGCATGGATTAGACCAGCGGCCCAGGCGTTTCTCTAACACACATACATAACTCCATGGACTTACAAGCTCCCCTTTTATTTCACACCAACGACATCCGCAAACAAAAGAGCAAGGTATCAACTGGGTATATATTTACAAGTGTTGAAAGCGTTCCCCGTGACAGCACGGTTCTGCTAATCCCCAGCCTATAATTTGCAAGCATATAACTTTCATGGAGAGTTCACAATGGTTCAGGTTTATTAAATGCAAGAAAGTAAAGTGTGCCATCAAGTTCGTGAGAGCTTTAATCACTAATTTTCACATAACAAGTTTAATTTGGGAGGTAGACAAAACAAGAATTTACTTGGAATAGCAATAATGCTGCTAGGTAGGTATGGTGGACGCAAATGGCAAGGGTTTTGGTTTTAAAGGAGTGGATGCATGAGAAGAATACCCTCGCAGTACAGGTTTTTGGCTAGCAAGGCTGGGTAGCAAGTATAAGAGTTGAAGGAAACAAACAAACATACAAGTGATAAAGACAAACATGCAGTCTTCCTTGGAAGCACAAAAGATCTTAACTAGAGAATACTAGACTTATGAGCAAATCAAGGAAGAAACATGATGGAATTATTTTTCTCTAGAGTACTTCCATCTTATTCTTTTCAACTCTCAAAAAGGTGTTGCTACTGACCGAGCCAGGTTTGCCAAAACCAACTAAATTAACTCAATGATCCCAAAGTGATACCAATACTAACAACAAGATCAATCATATAACCACGAATTGAAAACTAACATAAGCTATGCAAAAGAGTGAATGATAGAACTTCTCATTAATATTCCATAACGGAAACTCACACCAAGGGATACAAATCTAACGAGAGAGGGGATACTTCCATAATGCAAACCATACTACATAATAACTCCACTATTCATGATATGACTCTACTAATAAGGTAAAAAGATAGAAGATAGTGATATGATACCGCGACACTCCCCCAAGCTTGGAACAAACCAAGGGGATGCCAAACCTGATGACGAATTACTCCTTAGGTGGTGGTGGTATCTTCTCATCTTCGTCCGTCTTCCAGGGTAGAGGCTTCCCATCAACAAAGGACATCGTGGTTTCCAACATCCTGAAACTTGCAGCAGCACTTATGCGTTTAAATCTAGCCTCATATTCAAAGTTTTGATTTTGAATTTCATAGAACTATGCTTGTAGTTCGTTGGTTGTTTGGCGGAGTGAGAGGACTTCGTCTTTGAGTTCAGCAGTCCCCTTTTGGTGCTCGGTGATGAGTTCGGAGCAAATCTTATGGATGATATCCACTTCGCGCTCCGCCATCTTCCTGTACCTAAATACTTCTTGCTCCAGTGCTTCCATCCTGTCCTCCAGACTTCCTTCACCTTTAGGGCCTTGAACCTCTTTAATTCGGACCTCCCCACCTTCGAGCAACAACTCCTTGGGATGAATCTTCAATTCTCTCATGTATGGGTTGACGATATCTTCTAAGGAATCCCCCTTGGATGATCCAGAGGAAGACATTGTGGCTCCAAATCTGGGATTCTACCTGGCAGAAACAGATCGAAACAAAAACACGACGAAAACACGATATACGAACCTCGGGAGGATCCGGGGGGTTATATATTACGAAGTTTCATGTCAAAAGGAAGGTACTGGGAGAAAACGAGTCGGAGGCGGAGTCCTGGGTGGCCTCACCACCTGGTGGCGCGGCCAGGGGTGGGCCCGCGCCATGGGGTGGTGTGGGCCACCCTGGCTCCGTTTCCGTCCCTTTTTCGCTTCGTAGCTTTCCTTATTGACTAAAAACTGCAAAAATATAGTTGGATTGTATTTTCGCGGAACTTTTCTTACCAGAACTGTTACCTATTTGAAAACAGACTCTACAGGTCTCTGAATTTGGTCGTCAATGAATTTCTCTGGAGTTATAACTTGAAAGGCATCAACATCTTCATTGTAAGCATCTCCAGCAATATAGTGTTTGAGTCGCTGTCCATTCACTACTTGTGTAGTATTATCTTTTAGAGAAGAAATTTGTATTGCTCCTGAACGGTATACTTCTTCAATGATGAAAGGTCCTTCCCATTTTGATAGTAGCTTACCTGCAAAAAATCTGAGACGAGACCTATACAATAGAACTTTCTCACCAACATGAAATTCTCTCTTAAGTATTCGCTTGTCATGCCATCTTTTAACTTTTTCCTTAAAGAGCCTAGCATTCTCATAGGCTTCACTCCTCCATTCATCTAAAGAACTTAAGTCAAATAATCGTTTTTCACCAGCGAGCTTACAATCTCTATTTAGTTCTTTCACTGCCCAGTAAGCTTTGTGTTCTAACTCTAAGGGTAAGTGGCAAGCTTTCCCATAAACCATTTTATAAGGAGACATTCCCATAGGATTTTTATAAGCAGTTCTATAGGCCCATAAAGCATCATTCAACTTCTTAGCCCAGTTTTTTCTAGACCTATTAACCGTCTTTTGCAAGATAGATTTAATTTCTCTATTTGATAACTCTACTTGCCTGCTAGTTTGGGGGTGATAAGCTGAAGCAATTCTATGATTAACATCATATTTAGCGAGGGTCTTCCTAAAATTGCCATGAATGAAATGAGAACCCCCATCAGTCATGAGATACCTAGGCACTCCAAACCTAGGAAAGATAACGTCCTTAAGCATTTTTAGAGATGTTTCCCCATCAGCACTTTTCGTAGGAATGGCTTCTACCCACTTAGTAACATAATCAACGGCAACAAGAATATGAGTGCAACCCTTCGAAGGAGGGAAAGGACCCATAAAGTCGAATCCCCAACAATCAAAAGGTTCGATAACTAGAGAGTAGTTCATAGGCATTTCATTACGTCTAGAAATATTACCAACACGCGGACATTCATCACAAGATAAAACAAATTTTCTTGCATCTTTAAAAAGGGTAGGCCAGTAGAAACCTGATTGTAATACCTTTTGTGCAGTTCTATCTCCTGCATGATGTCCTCCATAGGCGCTACCATGACATTTACGCAATATCTCTTTTTGTTCATATTCTGGAACACATCTTCGCATAATACCATCAACTCCTTCTTTGTATAAGTGTGGGTCATCCCAAAAATAATGCCTCAAATCATAAAAGAACTTTCTTCTTTGCTGAGCTGTAAAAGTTGGAGGCAAATACTTGGAGACAATAAAGTTAGCATAATCAGCATACTAAGGACTTCCTCGCGATCTCACCCCTATTGCGGCTAACTGTTCATTTGGGAAACTATCATTAACATGCATAGGATCAAAAGATATGTTTTCCAAACGAGATAAATTATAAGCTACAGGGTTTTCAGCACCCTTCCTATCTACTATGTGCAGATCAAACTCTTGTAAAAGCAGTACCCATCTAATAAGCCTAGGCTTAGCGTCCTTCTTCGTCATAAGATATTTAGTAGCAGCATGATCAATATGGATGGTTACTTTTGAGTCCACAACATAGGTCCTAAACTTATAACAGGCAAAAACAACAGCTAGAAATTCCTTTTCAGTTGTGGCATAATTCCTTTGAGCAGCGTCTAGAGTCTTACTAGCATAATGAATAACGTTTAACTTTTTATCAATACGTTGCCCAAGTACAGCCCCTACAGCAAAATCACTAGCATCACACATTATTTCAAAGGGTAAACTCCAATCAGGTGGTTAAACAATAGGGGCTGTAGTTAAAGCCTTCTTAAGAGTTTCAAAAGCTTCCCTACAATCATCATCAAAAACAAAAGGTACATCTTTTTGAAGAAGATTAGTGAGAGGTTTTGATATCCTAGAGAAGTCTTTAATAAACCTCCTATAGAAACCAGCATGACCAAGGATACTTCGAATACCTTTGATGTCTCTTGGACATGACATCTTCTCAATTGCCTCAACCTTAGCTCTATCAACTTCTATGCCTCTTTCAGAAACTTTATGCCCAAGAACAATCCCTTCATTAACCATGAAGTGGCATTTCTCCCAATTAAGAACATGATTAGTTTCTTCACATCTCTGCAAAACTTTATCAAGGTTGTGCAGACAATTATCAAAAGAAGTTCCATAGACAGAAAAGTCATCCATGAACACTGTAACACCCCGTCCACTCCTGGGCCCGGGGGGTGTCACTCCTGGCAGCTTAATAGGATATCTAGACTGGCCCCACTGACCAACACTAGTCTTTTCTGCACACTTTGTCCTCACTCGTGCGCACCCGGTTACCCACTTCCCGGTTGGTCACCCATCCTAGAATTTCTCTAGGCCAAGCACGCTTAACCTTAGAGTTCTTTTCGAATGAGCTTCCGGAAAATAAGTTGCAACTTGTTGATATGGGTATCCTATCAATCTTATTAAGCCATGTGCCTGGTCTCACATACACCCACCCTTTAGAAGATCGATGCCCTCATCAATCAAGCACACCCCAGGAACGTTCCCTCTTGGCACGCGTCTGTGCGTGCAGTGCCGGCACATGTGCCATGCTGTGTCCACTCCGGGCCACACGCGCCATGCTCCACATGTCCCGCCACTGACCCGCACACACCCGTGTAATCGCGAGGGTCAGTAACACCCCGTCCACTCCTGGGCCCGGGGGGTGTCACTCCTGGTAGCTTAATAGGATATCTAGACTAGCCCCATAGACCAACACTAGTCTTTTCTGCACACTTTGTCCTCACTCGTGCGCACCCGGTTACCCACTTCCCGGTCGGTCACCCATCCTAGAATTGCTCTAGGCCAAGCACGCTTAACCTTAGAGTTCTTTTCGAATGAGCTTCCGGAAAAGAAGTTGCAACTTGTTGATATGGGTATCCTATCAATCTTATTAAGCCATGTGCCTGGTCTCACAAACACTTCTACAATTTCCTCACAAAAACCATGAAAGTTAGCAGACATGCACCTTTGGAAAGTAGCAGGAGCATTACATAAACCAAAAGGCATACATCTATAAGCATAAGTTCCATAAGGGCAAGTAAAAGTAGTTTTTTCTTGATCTTGTTGTTTAACAGCAATTTGAGAGAAACCAGAATAACCATCAAGAAAACAAAAATGGGTCTTTTTAGACAACCTTTCCAACATTTGATCAATAAAAGGAAGCGGGTAGTGATCTTTCTTAGTAACTTTATTGACTTTCCTAAAATCAATGCACATCCTATAGCCTACAACTATTCTTTGAGGAATAAGCTCATCATTATCATTAGGGACAACGGTGATACCCCCCCTTTTAGGAACACAATGAATAAGACTAACCCATTCACTATCAGCAATAGGGTAAATAATACCAGCATCAAGGAGTTTCAATACCTCATTCCTTACCACTTCCTTCATCCTAGGATTTAAACGTCGTTGGTGCTCCACTATTGGCTTCACATCTGGTTCTATGTTGATAGAATGCTGACATATAGTAGGTGAAATCCCCTTTAAATCATCTAGAGTATAGCCCATAGCTCCTCGATGTTTCCTCAAAACTTCCAGTAACCTTTCTTTTTCCTTCCTTGAAAGTTTAGCGCTAACAATAACAGGATATATCTTTTTATCATCAATGTAAGCATATTTAAGATCATCAGGGAGAGGTTTTAGATCAAAATAGGATCCTTTTTAGGTGGCATCGTGGTACCTAAGTCTTCTACAGGCAAGTCGTGCTTAAGCATCATAGGTTGATCACGGAGAATCCTCTCAATCTCATTCCTTTCTTCCATGAAAATTTCACTTTCATGATCTTCCATAAATTGCTGCAAAGCATTGTTAGGAGCAAGAGAAATAGAAGCAAGTTGTTCAACCCTAAAATCCTCATTATGGGTTTCCCCTTCGCAAGGTTCTTTAGCAAATTTCGAAAAATTAAACTCATAAGATTCCCCATCAAACTTAGTCAAGATTTTCTCCCTCTTGCAATCAATAATAGCTCCACAAGTACTCAAGAAAGGTCTACCAAAAATGATAGGGTAGGTTTTACTAGCAGCCGAACCAAGTACTAGAAAATCAGCAGGGTACTTAATCTTACCACAAAGAACTTCCACGTCTCGTACAATACCAATTGGAGAGATGGTCTCTCTATTAGCAAGGTGAATAACCACATCAATCTCTTCCAACTCACAAGGACTGATTTCATGTTAAATTTCTCGGTAAAGCTCATAAGGAATAGCACTAGAACTTGCACCAATATCACCTAAACCATAATAGCAATGATCACCAATTCTAATGGAAAGCACAGGAACACTAGCCTTTTTTAGTTCTATTGGGATGTGAAACAATATTAGAGGCATCCTCACAAAAGACTATGTGCCCATCTTCTACGCTTTTAGTGACAAGGTCTTTCACAATTGCTACCACAGGTTCAATGTATATTTGTTCATCAGGTTTTACAGTTCTTTTTTCACTTTTGGTGATTACATTAGTTATCATAGGATGGTCCTTTACCTTTTCGAGGAAGGGAATCTTCTCGATATAAGGTTCGGGTAAGATGGGATCAATAATGCAATACTCAGCACTTCCAATAGGAGCATAGTCAACAATATCTTTGTAAGGTGCATGGTACTTATTCCATCCCCTTTTTGGAATTTCTATATAGGAAGCAAAAGCTCTAAAGCAATTCGTAATAACTTGCAAATCAAGACCATAAATATTACTAATATTTTGAAAGTCATCAATTCTCATAAAAGATTCAATGCATTCATAATCATAATTTATACCTGACTTTCTACCTTTGTCATTCTCCCAAGCTTCAGCATTGTCTTGAATACGATCTAGAAGGTCCCATTTAACTTCTTCTTCCATGCGAGTGAATGATCCAGCACAAGAAGCGTCCAATAAATCCTTGTCATGTAGAGGGAGCCTTGCATAAAAGTTGTTGACAATAATATTGTTGGGGAGCTCATGAATGGGACATTTGAGCATTAGTAACTTTAATCTCCCCCAAGCTTGAGCTGTACTCTCTCCATCAAGAGGCCAAAAGTTGTATATTTGATTCCGATCTTTATGAATCTCACTAGGAGGATAAAACTTTGAATAAAAGAGAGGCACTATTTCCTCCCATTCCAGAGCTTGACCATTCTTCAGCAGCTTATACCATTCATCAGCTCTTCCTTTCAGTGATAATGAGAATAACTTCTTCTTCACTTGATCTGTAGTAATACCTGCACACTTGAACAACCCGCATAATTCGTGTATAAAGAGTAAATGATCACCGGGATGGACAGTTCCATCCCCAACATAGTAGTTATCCATAACACGATCAATAATTCTTGTAGGTATTTTGAAAACATCTTTCTCAGCAGATGGTGGCTTATCTACTACCTTAGCAGTGGTAGTAGCATTACCAAATAAGAAACTAAGCAAATTATCCATAACGAAAATAAAGCAACTAGCAGAAGTAAACAATACTCACAGTAGAAGTTTCCTTTACCAGTTCCACTCTCCAATAGCGCTTCACTCCCCGGCAACGGCGCCAGAAAATAGTCTTGATGACCCACAAGTATAGGGGGTGTATCGCAGTATTTTCGATAAGTAAGAGTGTCGAACCCAACGAGGAGCAGAAGGTGCTGGCTAGTGGTATGGATCAGGAATTCTCTGCAAATACTTAGCAAACGGATTTTTAGGGGTTTTCGATAAAGCAAGTAAACAAAGTACGAGTAAACAAAAGACAGTAGGAATAAATGCAGCAAGTGGCCCAATCCTTTATGCAGCAAAGGACAAGCCGGTTGTATTTCTTAAGATGACCAAACGTTCTCGAGGACACATGGGAAGACTGTCAAGTGCTTTCGCTTCATATAGTCGATTAATCTTCTTTAGCTTGGTAAGTGTTGTGTGAGTGAACCTGTGCTAATGTACCGCCCCATCCAAGACTAGTACATACTTGTGATTATACCCCTTACAAACATCCGTAATACAAGAAAGTAATTAAGGTAGAAACCTAACCACAACTTTAAACTCTAAGACCCTTACGTCCCTTGTGTAATGGTTTCCTAACGGGGGTTCAGGTTTCTGTCACTCCGGCAACCCCTACGATTAGTAGCCAAATACACAATGCATTCCCCTAGGCCCTTATAGGTGAAGTGTCATGTAATCGACGTTCACATGACACCACTAGAAGAAGTACACCATAACTTAAATAACAATCTATTGAATCTTTCTCAACGCAACTCCACTACTAAGAAAAAGACTTCTCCCGTGTCCTCAAGAACAAAACGAACTACTCACAAGACATCATATGGATCATGATCAGAGATGGAATAATGATGTATAACAATCTGAACATAAACAATAATTCAATGGTTCACTCAATAGCATCAACTACAAAGAGTAATCAACACCGGGCAAGTTTCCCCTAGGAACTATGCAAGATTCAACGCAATTGTTACAGCAATATGGAGATGGTGATGAGGGTGCTGATGGTGATGATGGTGGTGGTGATGATGATGATCTCGATGAAGTCCAGCTTGATGGTGGTGTTGATGGCGACGATCTCCCCTCTCCGGGAAGGAATTCCCCCGGAAGAAATCTGTCTGTCGGAGAGATCTTTCTCTCTCGGTGTTTTCCGCCGCGTAGAGGCGGCGGAATCTTTCTGTGGTCGCTCCCCGAGTATTAGGGTTTCGTGGGGATGATATACGCCAGAGGGGAGAGGCTGGAGTGGGCCAGGGCGGCCACACCACCTCCAGGCGCGGCCTAGGCCTACCCGCGCCATGGGGTGGTGTGGGCCCCCTGTGGCCCACCTCCACTCCATCTTCTGGCATCCTGAGTCTTCTGGAAAAATAGGATTTTCCATATATTTTCTTGGATTTTCTGATCTTCGCGAATTTTGCCTCCAATCAGCACCTTTTCCATCAGAATCCTGACTGCAGCTGTCCATGCTCCAAAAGTCATCAACCATGCAAAAATAGATGAAATAACATAAGTATCACCTCTCAATATGAAATATATCAATGAATAATAGTGAATTAAGACATAGAATAGTGATGCAAAATGGACGTATCAGGATCCATAGTTCACTAGAGGTGGCTCTCCTTAAGATAGATAACATGCTGGGTGAACAAATTATAGCGGGGCAATTGACAAACACCGAGAAAGCAATACATGCATATACTAATCATCTTGACTCCTCTGAGACTTGATTGGGCATTACAACATAATACATAGACCGCCATCCAACTGCATCTATGACTAATAATCCACCTTCATGTTATCATCCGAACCCCCTCCAGTATTAAGTTGCAAGCAACAGATTATTGCTTTACGAACTGCGTGTAAAGTAAACAATACGATTGTTCTATGAACAAAGGATTGTTGTTTTCTCCCTAGTAGCAATAGCACATCTAGTACCTTAGAGATTTATGTCACTTCCCCAGATTACCAGAGGCATGAACCCACTATCCAGCATAAATACTAACTCTTGGAGTTGCTAGCATCTACTTGTCCAAGATAGCTACTAACAACGGAAAGCATGCAAGATCTCAAATAACAAAGACATGATAGAATCAATAATCAATCTGAAATAGCATCTCAATATCCATCGGATCCCCGCAAACACAACATGTATGGATTACAAATAGATGATCTTGATCATGAACGGAGCTCACAAGATCTAAACATGAAAGCACAAAGGAGGAGAAACCAGCCATCTAGCTACTACATGGATCTGTAGTCCAAGGATGAACTACTCACGCATCACACCGGAGGCTTGCATGGCGATGAAGAAGGCCTCCAGGGTGAATTCCCCTCTCCGGCAGGGTGCCGGGAAGAGCTTCAGATCTCTCCTGATCTAGGGATGGAGATGACGGCGGCTACAGACTCTTTCGTGGATTTTTGTTCGGGTCCTTAGGGTTTTCGTCCCGAGGGCATCTTATAGTCAGAAGGGGAGGCCGAGGGGGTGCCAGGGCTGGCCTCACCACCCTCTAGCACGGGCCAGGCTGGGCTGCACGGCCAGGTGGTGTGGTGTCCCCCTGGTCCCTCTCCGTCTCGTATTCTGGCACTTGATCACTTCCGAAAAAATAGGCACTTTGGCTTTTGTCCCGTCCAATTCCGAGAATATTCATTTTATGACTTTCCTAGAACCAAAAACAACAGAAAACAGGCAGCTGGCACTGTGGCTCTTGTTAATAGGTTAGTCCAAGAAATCATATGAAAAGTACTCCAAAGTTGGAACAAAACACAAGAAAGTGGATAAACCAAGCATGGAACATCAAAAATTATAGATACATTTGCAATGTATCATGGACACAAATGGCATAGGTTTTGGTTTAAGGATTGGATGCACGAGAAGCATTCCCTCTCAGTATAGGTTTTTGGCTAGCAAGGCTGGGTAACAAGTATAAGAGTTGAAGGAAACAAACAAACATACAAGTGATTAAAACAAATATGCAATCTTCCTTGGAAGCACAAAAGATCTTAACTAGAGAATACTAAGCTTATGAGCCAATCAAGAAAGATGATGATGAAATTATATTTCTTTAGAGTACTTTTATCTTTTCATTCAATTCTCAAAATAGTGTTACTACTGACCGAGCCAGGTTTGCCAAAACCAACTAAATATACTCCATGATCCCAAAGTGATACCAATACTAATAACAAGATCAATCATATAATAGAAATTGAAAAATAATATAAGATATGCAAAAGAGTAAATGATAGAACTTCTCATTAATATTCCATAATGGCAACTCACACCAAGGGATACATAGACATCTAACGAGAGGGGGGACACTTCCATAATGCAAACCATCCTACATGATAACTTCTCTATTCATGATATGACTCTACTAAAAAGGTAAAAATATAGAAGATAGTGATGTGATACCGCGACACTCCCTCAAGCTTGGAACAAACCAAGGGGATGGCAAAACCTGATGACGAATTACTCCTTCGGTGGTGGTGTTCTCTCATCATCGTCCGACTTCCAAGGTAAGGGCTCCCCATCAACAAAGGACATCCTGATCTCCATCATCCTGAAACTAGCAGCAGCACTTATGCGTTTAAACCTAACCTCATACTCACAGTTTTGATTTTGAGCAACAACTCCTTGGGATGAATCTTCAACTCACGCATGTACGGGTTGATGATATCCGTGGAGGGATCTTCCTTGGCTGATCCAGAGGAGGACATTGTGGCTCCAAAACTAAGATTCTACCTATAAGAAACAGATCGAAACGAAAACACGACGAGAACATGATATACGAATCTCAGGGGATCCGGGGGATTATATATTCCGGAGTTTTACAACAAAAGGAAGGTACTGGGAGAAAACGGGTCGGAGACGGAGTCCGAGGTGTCCACACCACCTGATGGCGCGGCCAGGGGGCCCGCGCCACAGGGTGGTGTGAGCCACCCTGGCTCTGTTTCCGTCCCTCTTTCGCTTTGTTGCTTTCGTTGTTGGATAAAAACTCCAAAAATATAACTTGACAGATTTTTCGTGGAACTTTTCTTACCAGAATTGTTACCTATTCAAAAACGGACTCTGTAGGTCCATGAAGTTGGTCTTTGATAAATTTTTCCAGAGTTACTACTTGAATAGCATCAATATATTCATTGTAAGAATCTCCAGCAATATAGTGTTTGAGTCGCTGACCATTCACCACTTGTCTAGTGTTATCTTTTAAAGAAGAAATTTTTATTGCACCTGAACGATACACTTCTTTGATAACAAAAGGTCCTTCCCATTTTGAAAGTAGCTTCCCTGCAAAAAATCTGAGACGAGACCTATACAATAGAACTTTCTCACCAACACGGAACTCTCTCTTAAGAATTCTCCTGTCATGCCATCTTTTAACTTTTTCCTTAAAGAGTCTAGCATTCTGATATGCTTCACTCCTCCATTCATCCAACGAGCTTAAGTCAAATAATATTTTCTCACCAGCAAGTTTGCAATCTCTATTAAGTTCTTTCACTGCCTAATAAGCTTTGTGTTCTAATTCTAAAGGTAGGTGGCAAGCTTTCCCATAAACCATTTTGTAAGGAGACATTCCCATAAGATTTTTATAGGCAGAACTATAAGCCCATAAAGCATCATTGAACTTTTTAGCCCAATTTTTTCTAGATCTATTAACAGTCTTTTGCAAGATGGATTTAATTTCTCTATTTGATAGCTCTACTTGCCCACTAGTTTGGGGATGATAAGCTAAAGCAATTCTATGATTAACATCATATTTAGCAAGGGTCTTTCTAAAACCACCATGAATGAAATGAGAACCTCCATTAGTCATAAGATACCTAGGCACTCCAAACCTAGGAAAGATAGTATCCTTACGCATTTTTAAGGAGGTCTCCCCATCAGCACTTTTTGTAGGTATGGATTCTACCCACTTAGTAACATAGTCAACATCAACAAGTATATGGGTATAACCTTTTGAAGGGGGAAAAGGACCCATAAAGTCGAATCCCCAACAATCAAATGGTTCAATAACTAGAGAGTAATTCATAGGCATCTCATTGTGTCTAGAAATGTTACCAACTCATTGGCACTCATCACATGATAACACAATTTTTCTTGCATCTTTAAAAAGGGTAGGCCAGTAAAAACCTGATTGTAGCACCTTCTGTGTGGTTCTATCTCCCGCATGATGTCCTCCATAGGCACTACCATGACATTTCCATAATATCTCCTTTTGTTCATATTCTGGAACACATCTTCGCATAATACCATCTACTCCTTCTTTATATAAATGTGGGTCATCCCAAAAATAATGCCTCAAATCGTAAAAGAACTCCCTTCTTTGCTGAGCTGTAAAACTTGGAGGCAAATACTTGGAGACAATAAAGTTAGCATAATCAACATACCAAGGGCTCCCTCACGAGCTCACCCCTACTACAGCCAACTGTTCATTTGGGAAACTATCATTAACATGCATAGGATCAAAAGAGATGTTTTTCAATCGAGATAAACTATCAGCAACAAGATTTTTAGCACCTTTCCTATCTACAATATGTAGGTCAAACTCTTGTAAGAGAAACACCCATCTAATAAGCCTAGGCTTAGCATCTTTCTTCGTCATAAGGTACTTAATAGCAGCATGATCAGTATGAATGGTAAATTTTGAGTTAACAATATAAGGTCTAAACTTATCACAAGCAAAGACAACAGCTAAGAATTCTTTTTCAGTAGTAGCATAATTCTTTTGAGCAGCGTCAAGAGTCTTACTAGCATAATGTATAACATTTAACTTTTTATCTATTCGTTTCCCAAGGACAGCACCTACAGCAAAATCACTAGCGTCACACATGATTTCAAAGGGTAAGCTCCAATCAGGTGGTTGAACAATAGGAGCAGAAGTTAAAGCCTTCTTTAGAGTTTCAAAAGCTTCCTTACAATCATCATAAAAAACAAAGGTTACATCCTTTTGAAGAAGATTAGTGAGGGATTTTGATATCTTAGAGAAATCTTTAATAAACCTTCTATAGAAACCAGCATGACCAAGGATACTACGAATACCTTTGACGTCTCTTGGACAGGGCATTTTCTCAATTGCTTCAACCTTAGCTCTATCAACTTCTATGCCTCTTTCGGAAATCTTATGTCCGAGGACAATCCCTTCATTGACCATGAAGTGGCATTTCTCCCAATTAAGAACAAGATTAGTTTCTTTACATCTCTGCAAAACTTTATCAAGGTTGTGCAGACAATTATCAAAAGAAGTTCCATAGACGGAAAAGTCATCCATGAATACTTCCACAATTTCCTCACAAAAACCATGAAAGATAGTAGACATGCATCTTTGAAAAGTAGCAGGAGCATTACACAAACCAAAAGGTATATGTCTGTAAGCATAGGTTCAATAAGGGCATGTAAAAGTAGTTTTTTCTTGATCTTGTTGTTTAACAGCAATTTGAGAAAATCCAGAGTATCCATCAAGAAAACAAAAATGGGTCTTTTTAGACAACCTTTCTAACATTTGATCAATAAAAGGAAGTGGGTAATGATCTTTCTTAGTAACTTTGTTAACTTTTCTGAAATCAATGCACATCCTATAACCTACTACTATTCTTTGGGGAATAAGCTCATCATTATCATTAGGCACAACGGTAATTCCCCCTTTTTAGGGACAAAATGAATAGGACTAACCCATTCACGATCAGCAATAGGATAAATAATACCAGCATCAAGGAGTTTTAATACTTCATTTCTTACCACTTCCTTCATCTTAGGATTTAAACGACGTTGATGTTCTACCACTGGCTTTGCATCTGGTTCTATATTGATAGCATGCTGACATATAGTAGGAGAAATCCCCTTTCAATCATCCAGAGTATAGCCCATAGCTCCTCGGTGTTTCTTCAATACCTCCAATAATCTTTCCTCTTCCTTCCCTGAAAGTTTAGAACTAATAATAACAGGATATATTTTATTATCATCAATGTAAGCATATTTAAGATCATCGGGTAAAGGTTTCAGATCGAAAACCAGATCAGTTTTAGGTGGCAATGTGGTACCCAAATATTCCACAGGCAAGTTATGCTTAAGCATCTTTGGTTGACGACGAAGAATCTCGTCAATCTCATTTCTTTCTTCCATGAAGATTTCACTTTCATGGTCTTCCATAAATTGCAGTATTTTCGATAAGTAAGAGTGTCGAACCCAACAAGTAGCAGAAGGTATTGGCGAGTGGCTTGGAGCAGGAATTCTCTGTAAATACTTAGCAAGCGGATTTTTATGGGTTTTTGATAATGCAGATAAATAAAGTACGAATAAATAAAGGATAATAATAATAAATGCAGCAAGTGGCCCAATCCTTTCTTTAGCAAAGGATAAGCCAGTTGTATTACTTAAGATGACCAAACGTTCTCGAGGACACACGGAAATATCGTCAAGTGCTTTCGCTTCATATAGTTGATTAATCTTCTTTAGTTTGCTAAGTGTTGTGTGGGTGAACCTATGCTAATGTACCGACCTTCCTAGGACTAATACATACTTGTGATTATACCCCTTGCAAGCATCTGCAAGTACAAGAAAGTAATTAAGGTAGAAACCTAACCACAACTTTAAACTCTAAGACCCTGACATCCCTTGTGCAAAGGTTTCCTAACAGGGGTTCAGGTTTCTGTCACTCTGGCAACCCCTACGATTAGTAGCCAAATACACAATGCATTCCCCTAGGCCCATATAGGTGAAGTGTCATGTAGTTGACGTTCACATGTCACCACTAGAAGAAATACACCACAACTTAAATATCAAACCATTGAATCTTTCTAAACACAATTCTACTACTAACAACATGACTTCTCACATGTCCTCAGGAACTAAACGAACTACTCACAAGACATCATATGGATCAAGATCAGAGATAAAATAATGATAAGTAACAATCTCAACATAAGCAATAATTCAATGGTTCACTGAATATCATCAACTACAAGGAGTTATCAACACCGGGAAAGTTTCCCCTAAGAACTATGCAAGATTCAACACTGAATTGTTACATCGCTATGGAGTGGAGATGTAACACCCCAAAACTTCTAATCAAGATTATCAAGTTCTAATCACCCAAAGTTAGGGTTAACAAAAACTTTTGTTAATAATTTAAATATGAATGCATGTGTGTTTTGCATTAGTGTAGAATTGAGTGTAATTGCCATGCTTGATTGCTACAAATGATGTGGAATGGTTTAAATATAAATACTACATCATCTAGACCAAATACAAAAAAAATCAAAAGAAAAAAATCAAATATGAATTAAATAACCAAATGATCATTTTGACAAAAGTAAACCACTAGGCCACTTTGAGTGTTCCTAGAAGATAATTTCTAACAGAAAAATTTATACTTCTTTTCACTCCTTGCTAGACCAAGTAAAAGTGTATCAAGGCCCACTTTACAAACTTACAAAAACATCTTTCAAATCTATTTAAAGGACATTTGAAAATTGAATCAAGTGTATGTGTTAAGATCCCACTTTTTCAAAAACCTATCAAATCAATTCCCCTTGACCTCTCCAAGAAAACATAGAATCTCAAGCTTAACTTAAGGTCACTCAAAAAATTTGAATCAAAAATTCCAAACTTTAGTTCTTGCTGCCATTACAACAAACACCTTGCTTATACTAACAAAGCACTGCCTAACTCCATTGTTTTGGAGCAGTAATCATCCACCCCTCTGTCCCCTCTTCACTCCACTGTCTCCCCAGCATCTAACCAAGCAGTGGACATCAGCCCCACTTAGCCGTTTGCAAAGTGGAGCGCCGCCTGATTTTGGTCATTGCTGGCCGACCACATCCAGCTCACAGCAGACACCGCCGTAGCCAACCATGATGGCCAAGAAGCATGCCGCACTCCACTGCCACCCCTTGTCCCAGCCTCGACCCCATCCAAGCCCTAGACCACCCTAGCTACGGCGCGCACCGTGCCTCTGCACCATGTCCAGAGCGTGCCAGCTCGTCGCGCCCGACCAGCTCGCCTAGACCGCGCCTTGCCTTTGCCGCGCATGTGCACGCCGCCATGATCATAGCAACCCAACAGACAACCCGGTTCACCGCCGCATGAGCCGCAGCTGCCGCACGCCGCCGCAAACACTTCTGCACCCGCGCGGAACGCCGCACGCTCCCGACCGAACCATGCCACCCCACGCCTCGCCATTACGCCCGTGAGAACCGCCAGGGAACACCACACCATCCACCTACCTCAGCCACGCCGATAGCCACATGTAGCGACAGCACCGTCGAGCTCGCGCCCGCACCGTTCGGTCCCCTCGCCGTAGTAAAAAAGGAGGCCACCCTCGCCTGCATTCTCCACACCACTCGACCCCCACTCCTCATAGCCACTCCCCCACTTATTCCCGGAGCAAGACGAGCACCACCATGCCAGAATTGCACCGGAGCCCGCCACTACTGAAGGAGAAGGGCGCCGTCGATTTCGACCACCCCAAGCCCTGCCATGACCGCGCCTCGAACCGTCGTCGTCTACCACGTCGATCGCCCCCATCGTCGACCCTAGCTGGAGCCTAGGTAAGCCTAGCCAGACCCCCCCACCGTTTTAGGGTTGATTCCTCGCCGGAGCTGTTCGTCGTCGATGATGACTCTCCGTCGTTCATCTGCCTTCTAATCGCGCGGCTCAGATTCGCCGATACCGCTTCGCGTAGTTTAAGTCGCTGACGAGTGGACCCCCTCTGTCAGCAGCCCGCTGCGCTGTGCAGTGCAGTTGGGCTGGCCCGTTTAGCTTTCCCGCGCAGCCCAGGAAATTCAAATATTGATTTTCCATTTTAGTTTAAACTAGTTTCTGTGCCTAGATTCAAAAATCAATTCAGAGAGTTTCATTGAACCAAATTGCATGATTCAAATTTTCCTAGAAAGGTAATTAAATTATCTATCCAAGCCTGTTGAATTTAAATCAATTGGAGTTAGAGATAATCTATAGCAAACATAACAAGACAAAGACTTTTGCAACTTCAAACATTTTTCAAAAATCAACCATAATAGCTTTTGAGTTGATTCCAACTCTCAAAAATCACATTTGACAATATCTATTTGAATATGGAAAAAATTATTAGGTTTACATGCAGTGACATTGGACTAGTACCAAAATAATGCTATTCGGGCATTTCTAATCTCTTTAAATCTATTAAATAATAATCTTAAACTTTATAAAATGTGACCAACACTTTAAATCACACTCCCATGTTTTAGAATATGCGGTGATGACATGTGTCCACATGATCCCATATTCTATTTGGAGAATATTAAATCTTAATTAATTTCAATGAGTAGAAATTACTTTTCTAAAATAAAATGAATAACACTAGTTCTTTAATGCATGTGATGATTGTGATGATGCTAGATCATCAAGTGTGAGCCTTAGTGTGCTAAATAGAAGTAATTAAGTACTGTTTGGTGATTGTGTACCCCATATTCCTTTATAGACGATAGTACCGACCAAGGATACAAGGAGGAGGAGTTATACCCCAAAGAAGAGGAGGAAAACTTCAATCACTGCACCAACCAAGACAAGCTAACAATTGCAAGTATTATACCTATGCAAGCCATTACTACTAAGAAAGCTAGACCATTGCAAGCTAACCCTTGCAAGTATTAACCTAAGCAAGATGCCTTAGGCATGCTTTGGATATACCACTTTAATTATACCAATCCCAAGTTTTACTTGCAAGCTTTATTATGTTTACTTTATCAAAGTTCTTTATTTTTAGTATAGATAGCATAAAGAGTATAAACCTAGGCCTATATAGTTACACTTATATGTCATTCTATGGCATGAGATTGAAGATTAGCACCCCTCATTAGTGAACACACTTAACCTTAGTGGCCGATGACCCACAAGTATAGGGGGTGTATCGCAGTATTTTCGAGGGAAGTGAAACCCAATTTATTGATTCGACACAAGGGGAGCCAAAGAATAATTATAAGCCTTAACAACTGAGTTGTCAATTCACCTGCACCTAGAAACAATCTTGCTCACAGCAGTTTATCAGTAGCAACAGCAAAGTAATAGAAGTAGTAAAAGTAAAAGCAATAGTAACAATTACAATAAACAGTAGGATTAAGGCGCGGTAGCCATAGGGATGGATGGACGGGCGTTGCATGCAAAATCTTTCCAACAACATGGTGATGCACTCGACTTTCAACGTAGAGCTCGTTGGGAACCCCAAGAGGAAGGTATGATGAGCACAGCAGTAAGTTTTCCCTCAGTTATGAAACCAAGGTTTAATCGAACCAGTAGGAGCAAGGAAACACCCCAAAGATGTTACTAGTTGAGCTTTGGCAGGGCGCACTACCGGTGCTAGTAGCAACGTGGAGACCTGCACAACACAACCACAGAACTTTGTCCCCAACTTGCGATGAGGTTGTCAATCTCACCGTGTTTTGCGGAAAACAAAGGATTAAACATATCGAATGGAAAGAAGTAAAAGTTTGCAGAAAGTAAACACAAAGCAGTAAAAGATTGTAGATTGTATGTAAAGAAAAAGGACCGGGATCCATAGTTCACTAGATGTGGCTCTCCTTAGATAGATAACATGTTGGGTGAACAAATTACAACGGGGCAATTGAGAAACACCAAGAAAGCAATACATGCATATACTAATCATCTTGACTCCTCTGAGACTTGATTGGGCATTACAACATAATACATAGACCGCCATCCAACTGCATCTATGACTAATAATCCACCTTCATGTTATCATCCGAACCCCCTCCAGTATTAAGTTGCAAGCAACAGATTATTGCTTTACGAACTGCGTGTAAAGTAAACAATACGATTGTTCTATGAACAAAGGATTGTTGTTTTCTCCCTAGTAGCAATAGCACATCTAGTACCTTAGAGATTTATGTCACTTCCCCAGATTACCAGAGGCATGAACCCACTATCGAGCATAAATACTAACTCTTGGAGTTGCTAGCATCTACTTGTCCAAGATAGCTACTAACAACGGAAAGCATGCAAGATCTCAAATAACAAAGACATGATAGAATCAATAATCAATCTGAAATAGCATCTCAATATCCATCGGATCCCCGCAAACACAACATGTATGGATTACAAATAGATGATCTTGATCATGAACGGAGCTCACAAGATCTAAACATGAAAGCACAAAGGAGGAGAAACCAGCCATCTAGCTACTACATGGATCTGTAGTCCAAGGATGAACTACTCACGCATCACACCGGAGGCTTGCATGGTGATGAAGAAGGCCTCCAGCGTGAATTCCCCTCTCCGGCAGGGTGCCGGGAAGAGCTTCAGATCCCTCCCGATCTAGGGATGGAGATGACGGTGGCTACAGACTCTTTTGTAGATTTTTGATCGGGTCCTTAGGGTTTTCGTCCCGAGGGCAATATATAGGCGGAAGGAGAGGCCGTGGGTGTGCCTGGGCTGGCCACACCACCCCCTGGCGCGGGCCAGGCCTGGCCGCACGGCCAGGTGGTGTGGCCGCCCTCTGGCCCCTCTCTGTCTCGTATTCTGGCACTTGATCACTTCCGGAAAAATAGGCACTTTGGCTTTTGTCCCGTCCAATTCCGAGAATATTCATTTTCTGACTTTCCTAGAACCAAAAACAGTAGAAAACAGGTAGCTGGCACTGTGGCCCTTGTTAATAGGTTAGTCCAAGAAATCATATGAAAAGTACTCCAAAGTTGGAACAAAACAGAAGAAAGTGGATAAAACCAAGAATGGAACATAAAAAATTATAGATACATTTGCAATGTATCAACATCCCCAATCTTAACTCATGCTCGTCCTCGAGTAGGTAAGTGATAAAAAGAAAGAATAATTTTTGAGGTGACATGCACCATCAAAGACTTGATCAAAGGATTTGCAAAACATTCAAAGTTGGGATCGTAGTACTTCAATCATAACATGAAAGACAAAGTTCTAGCAATAAGCAAAGAAACTATGATGCAACATGAAAAGGCACAAACAAAAGATTCATGAATAACAATGCTTTGCAAGACGTTTGTTTGTTTCACATAAAGAAAACATAGCATAATAGTATTCAGCTTGTCCCTCAATAGAATAGCAAATATAAATGCATAGGACACCTTCAAAGTTCATAAGAGTGACTAGATACAATAGTTTAAAACAAGCAATAACAAGTTATGCATCAATCAACTAGTCTTGGGACAATGCACATAGAACTAAGAATGGCCACTATGCTCTCAAAGTAGGTGCATAAAGATAGAAGGTGGAGACTCAATATAATGGTGGAAGAAAGGCCTTTTGTAAAAGGAAGTAGGGATTCAAGTCTCATAAAGAGCTTCCAAAAATTATGGTTCTTGCAGCTTTTAGCTCTCATTGCCCCTATCATAAGCATCTTGAAGTGATTAAGGTTAAACTGAACAAACTATGGTGTACATGCTTGACGAAGGATAAGTCATAAATCTCATGTCCCTTGTATACGAGGGCCGCTCCTCATGCTACTCAAGTTTAGTCACCGGTAAGTTCTTGTCATCGTAAGTACATGTGTATCATAGAGAACCGCCAACGGGGTACCCCTTGCCCGATGATACGGAAGAATCCTCATATCAAAATGATAAGGCAAGCAGACAACGAGCATCTCAGCATTCTTCTTATTTACCATGGGAATATGGTGCTTTTTTCTCTCTTTCCTCTTTTCATAGTATCTATGTTTTTCTCTTTTTTTCTCAATATAGGACTCTTTTTTTAATAAGAAGAATGCTTCATAGACAGCTCATTATGGTTACGCTGCAGGTTTCCACCATGTCAGCATGGATTAGACCAGCGGCCCAGGCGTTTCTCTAACACATATACATAACTCCATGGACTTACAAGCTCCCCTTTCATTTCACACCGACGACATCCATATACAAAAGAGCATGATATCAACTAGGTACAAGTACCAAGTGCAATGTTGAAAGCGTTCCCCATGAAAGCATGGTTCTGCTAATTTCCGACAAATAAGTGCAAGCATATACAACATAGAAGACACAATGGTTCAAGTTTATTAAGGGCAAGTAAAGTAAAGTGTGCCATCAAGTTCGTGAGAGCTTTAATCACTAGTTTTCTCATAACAAGTGGAGGTAAACAAAAGCATGAATATACTTAGAATAGCATAAGCTAGTAGGTAGGTATGGTGGACTCTTTGGAATAACTTGGTTTAGGGAGTTGGATGCATGAGTGGAACTCATACTTTGTTGTGGAGGCTAGCAAAAGACTGGGAGCGACAAACTAAGAGAGCAATAATGGCCATAATCATGCAGAGCGACAAAACATCATTGATCAAAGCATAAAGTGATACTACAGGTTTACAACTAAAGGATCATACAGGCTATGGTGACTTTGGATAGTCATAACATGGTGTGAGCATGCGCCAAGTCAACCCAAATAAAGCATCAAAGGAGAATACCACTATACTATGCTTTAATATGCTAAAACAACGCATGATTCAACCAAGGCACATTAAGCAATCTCAATTATTTATAACAAGTCATGCTACAACAAAGAATACTAAGCATAAAGCCAAAACAATATCAAGCATGGCATGACAAAGCATCGGCCACAGTCAAAAACAAGCTCTTTTTTACCACATAAGTATGAACTTTCCTACACTTTTCCAAACCAAACCAAAATATTTGCAAACCAATGTATGAAAGAGGGGGTCCAACCAATTTATTTAGAAAAATTAGCAAACCAAGAAAACTAAAAACCAAAACAAAAACGAAAAAGAAGACGCTCCAAGAAAAACACAACTGTGCATGAAACAATAAAAATGAAGTGTTTGGAAGAAACCTGGGATTTTTATTGATGAAGAAGGGGGATGCCTTGGGCATCCCCAAGATTTGACGCTTGTACTTCTTAGATATTTCTTGGGGTGACACGCGTGGCATCCCCAAGCTTGAGCTTTAGTCCATCCTTCATCTCATTACTCATTCCTTCCATACACCTGAAATTTTTCCTTCATACAAAACTTCACACAATCTCATTAGCAACATTAGTGCACTCAAGATAAATAAGTCTTAAGGTTCAGTTCTAACACCAAATAAACTTCCATTAGAACACTATATACTGTAGCACTTCCCTCAAAAGGCTCAATTCCCCAAAAGAACTCAAGAAGGAACTAACAAGAAGGAAATGCAGAAAATGGCAGAAATCTGTCAAAACAGACCAGCAGGTAAATACGAATTTTTTCGAAGACTTTCTGTTGCTCAAATAAAAAAGTGTTGAACTAACGAAAGTTATATAACAACCTGGGGCAGAAGAAAAAAATTACAGCTCAATCCGACATACAGAGCTCTCTCACTAATTTTTACGGTGAATCACAGAAATCTGTTTTGGGACAGCAACTTTCCCAATCATTACTTCACTCTCATTAGAGGTTACTCTTGGCACAAAAAGCAAATAAAAAGGATAATGAGAGGTTATTACAGAGATAATAACTTCCAAGACTCATCTAAAACTCTTGGGTTATCTCCCAACAAGTACTTTTCTTTAACGCCTTTAAGTTAGGCATAAGAAGCAAAGAAAGAATCAAGTGTTCTCAAATGAAGAAGCATTAAGATCAATACCAGAAATATTTTCAACAAGGCAAGGTATATCATCCAAAGAAGTTCTAGAGGATCCTCTCTCAATGCTCTTAGGTTTACTACTCTCATCAAAAGGGTTTGCAGGAACAATCCAATCAAATTCTTTTCTATGGCATCATGTATTGCTACTAGTTTAAAGGGTATTGGTATCTTAGGTTCCTCCCCATTAGGTTCGGTTTTGTTCATATTTTCTCGTGTACCAACAACATCTACACATGAGCCTAGCATATTGAATCGTTCAAAAACTTTTCTAGCTTCCTTGGCAACATCATAGAACTCTTTAAACAAAGTTTCTAGAATAAAATCCCTCTTTTCAGGGTCTTCAATTTCCTTAAGCTTAAGAAATATTACTTGCATTAAGGGGTTGAGATTAACAAACCTAGCTTCTAACATGTGAATTAAAGAAGGTACATCAATATCATAATTTGGAGCAAGTTCTACAAGGGATCTATCCTCAGTATCTTCATGTTTGCTAACATGATGAAAGAATTCTTCAATGTTATCTTTCCCAATTATAGAACCACTACCAATTGGAAGGTCTTTTAGCGTGAATTTGGGTATCAACTTGGTGAGCTAGGGAAGGGGTGACAACTAAAGGAGACTTAATTTTTTTGTGTTTTTCCAATAAGAAAGCAAACTTGTAAAACTAATTTTTTTTGTGTTTTTGAAGAACAAAACAAGCAAACAAAGCAAAAAGAAAACTAAGCAAAACAAAAACAACAAAGTAAAGAGATTGGTTATGAGGGACTCCCCTTGTGAAGATGTCCTTGACTCCCCGGCAACTGCGCCAGAAAAGATCTTGATGCGCTCCACTTTCAACGTAGAGATCGTTGGGAACCCCAAGAGGAAGGTATGACGAGCACAACAGTAAGTTTTCCCTCAGTTATGAAACCAAGGTTTAATCGAACCAGTAGGAGCAAGGAAACACCCCAAAGGTGTTACTAGCTGAGCTTTGGTAGGGCGCACTACCGGTGCTAGTAGCAACGTGGAGACCTGCACAACACAACCACAGAACTTTGTCTCCAACTTGCGATGAGGTTGTCAATCTCACCGTGTTTTGCAGAAAACAAAGGATTAAACATATCAAATGGAAAGAAGTAAAAGTTTGCAGAAAGTAAACACAAAGCAGTAAAAGATTGTAGATTGTATGTAAAGAAAAAGGACCGGGATCCATAGTTCACTAGAGGTGGCTCTCCTTAGATAGATAACATGCTGGGTGAACAAATTACAGCGGGGCAATTGACAAACACCGAGAAAGCAATACATGCATATACTAATCATCTTGACTCCTCTAAGACTTGATTGGGCATTACAACATAACACATAGACCGCCATCCAACTTCATCTATGACTAATAATCCACCTTCAGGTTATCATCCGAACCCCCTCCAGTATTAAGTTGCAAGCAATAGATTATTGCTTTACGAACTGCGTGTAAATTAAACAATACGATTGTTCTATGAACAAAGGATTGTTGTTTTCTCCCTAGTAGCAACAACACATCTAGTACCTTAGAGATTTCTGTCACTTCCCCAGATTACCAGAGGCATGAACCCACTATCGAGCATAAATACTAACTCTTGGAGTTGCTAGTATCTACTTGGCCAAGATAGCTACTAACAACGGAAAGCATGCAAGATCTCAAATAACAAAGACATGATAGAATCAATAATCAATCTGAAATAGCATCTCAATATCCATCAGATCCCCGGAAACACAACATGTATGGATTACAAATAGATGATCTTGATCATGAACGGAGCTCACAAGATCTAAACATGAAAGCACAAATGAGGAGAAACCAGCCATCTAGCTACTACATGGATCCGTAGTCCAAGGATGAACTACACACGCATCACACCGGAGGCTTGCATGGTGATGAAGAAGGCCTCCAGGGTGAATTCCCCTCTCCGCAAGGTGCCGGGAAGAGCTTCAGATCCCTCCCGATCTAGGGACAGAGACGACGGCGGCTACAGACTCTTTCGTGGATTTTTGATCGGGTCCTTAGGATTTTCATCCCGAGGGCACCTTATAGGCAGAAGGAGAGGCCGAGGGGGTGCCTGGGCTGGCCACACCACCCCCTGGCGCGGGCTAGGCCTGGCCGTGCGGCCAGGTGGTGTGGCCGCCCTCTGGCCCCTCTCTGTCTCATATTCTGGCACTTGATAACTTCCGGAAAATAGGCACTTTGGCTTTTGTCCCATCCAATTCCGAGAATATTCATTTTCTGACTTTCCTGGAACCAAAAACAGCAGAAAACAGGCAGCTGGCACTGTGGATCTTGTTAATAGGTTAGTCCAAGAAATCATATGAAAAGTACTCCATAGTTGGAACAAAACACAAGAAAGTAGATAAAACCAAGCATGGAACATCAAAAATTATAGATACATTTGCAATGTATCACATGGTAATAGGTAGATTATAAATTCTGAAAGAAACAGTTGACTGATAGGGGGTGTTAGTGAAAACGAAACTCTCAACGAAAGTTTTGGTGAGCACGGCATATTGCTCACTCTCATCTTCCATGTATGAGGTCAAACCAACTCTGTGAACCAGTAGTAAGAAATCATCGAGGATCCCTACAGCTTGCAAGAAGGTATAACAAGGAAAAGTAGATGGGTGAGCACCCCCCTCATCTCCTTCATTGCCAAGTGTGGTGCAATGGGATCTTCATTATACGAAGGCCTAAACTGAGAGGCTGATCTTGAGGGCCTTGACCTCCTAGGTGTGTTCCTCTCAAATATTTCTCCAAATGTGTGGTTGTTCATCTTTGATATTCTGAAATTTAAACATCCATTACATAAGTGATTTCAAAGTGAATACATAATGAAGGGCACTACTCATAGGGACTTGTAAGAGGCCTAAACATGCATCAAAACAATATCTCTAAGCATTGAACAAGCTTACAAGCTCTCGTAACATGTCACCTACAATAGCAAAATATTCAAGATATAAACCACTAAACACAAATCTACTTGGACAAGCGGAGGAGTCACATACTGGAGAACAAATGCTCCAAATTTAAGCAGCAAAGATGGGGTGAGCAAGCAGATTGAAAAATCATGGACAAGAACAGCAAGAACACGATTTCGAGCGGAGAACTGATGTTTTCTCGGGAGAGAAGAAGCAGTGACAAGTGAGAGAGTGAGTGGAGGGCCAGGGGTGGCCCACACCATGGGTAGGCGCGCCCCTGGGTTGGCTGCGCCACGAGGTGGTGTGCCTGCCTGGTGGCCCCCCCTGGTACTCCCCAGGCACTTCTCTGTCCCTTTTTTCATGTAAAAATTTAATATGAATTTTTTGGAATTTTTCGAGTCACTTTATTTTTGAGCAATTTTCATGTATTGATGAATGATTTTTCTTCAGAAAGATGATTTTGAAATGATGCAAAAGCAAAACTAAGATAAAACTTCAGAAGTTCTAATACACTCTAATATGCAAGCAACTAGCAAAAGAAAAGTAAACTAAGCGAAAGCAAAAACTAAAATGGATAAAATGAAAGTAAGCAAGGATAATCATGGTGAAAACATTGTTTTGTTCATTAAAATCCCTTTGTTAACAAGGTTGATCAGGTCTTGTTACCAAAAAAATATATGAAACAAAACTTTGTATTCCACTAATAATTATGCTACCTCAACCTTGATAGCAATGGTCCCAATCATAATAGTTTCATATTTTTCTCTTGGTATGGGACAATATATTTCTCCAAGTTGAATGCCCTCAACATGTTCAATTGAATTCAAACCGTAAGTCATATCAATCTTCTTGGGGAAATACACAGTATGCTCCTTGTCATTAACATTGAAAGTCACCTTTCCTTGATTACAATTAATAACAGCTCCTGCAGTATTATGAAAAGGTCTCCCAAGAATAATAGACATATTATCATCTTCAGGCATTTCAAGCACAACAAAATCAGTTAATATCAAGCAACTATGAGCCACTTGAATAGGTACATCCTCACATATACCAACAGGAATAGTAGTAGATTTATCAGCCATTTGCAAAGATATATCAGTTGGTATTAGTTTTTCCAGTTGAAGTCTCTTGTAGACAGAAAGGCATAACACTAACTCCTGCTCCCAAATCACACAAAGCAGTTCTATCATAACTATTTTTAATAGTGCACAAGATAGTTGGAATCCCTGCGTCTCCAAGTTTCTTTGGAACTTTACCATTAAAGGAATAATTAGAAAGCAAAGTAGAAATTTATTCATTAGGGATCTTCCTTTTATTCGAGACAATATCCTTCATATACTTTGAATAAGGAGGCAATTTAATAGCATCAGTCAAAGGAATTTGCATGAATAAAGGTTTCATCCACTCACAAAACTTATTATAGTGTTCATCTTCCTTTGACTTGTGTTTCTTATCAGGGAAAGGCATAGGTTTTTGGACCAAGGCTCTCTTTCACTACCATGTTTCTTAGCAACAAAATCTTCTTTAGTGTATTTAGTATTCTTAGTGTGCTTTTCAGGTTCTTCTTCAACTTTTTCTTTATCAGGAGCATCATTTTCGTCATTACCACTTTTAGTTTCAGCATTAGAGACAGATATACCAATAGGATCTTTAGCAGGTTCAGAGGGTTCTACAATAGTTTTATGTTTCTTCTTTATTTTCTCAGGAGTAGTACCACTATTTTCAGCTTGTTGAGAATCCTGCTCAATTCTTTTAGGATGCCCCTCGAGATATAGAGGATCCTGGGTAGCAGCACCACTTCTAGTTCTAATTTCATAAGCATGTTTTTCTTTAGCAGCATTAACTAGCAAGTCTTTTTGTACTTTAATAGGCTGATCAATTTGAGTTTGGACCATTTGAAAATGTTTACCAAGCATTTTAACATCATTAGAGGTTCTTTCCACAATATCTTTTAACTCAACAATAGCTCTAGTTTTTTCCATTAAATGATTTTGCACCCTTTTGTTGAAATTATCTTTCTTAACAATAAAATTATTGAATTCTTCTAAGCATTAATGAGGAGGTTTAGAGTAGGGGATATCACCTTCATCAAAATGTTGGAGAGAGTGTACCTCAATAGTGGATGAGTGGGGGATAGGCATACATAATTCTTCTATAGGAGGTAAATTCTTGACATCTACAGCTTTAATTCCCTTCTCCTTAAGACATTTCTTAGCTTCCTTCATCACTTCATCATTTAGTTCAATAACTCCCCTTTTCTTTGATGTTGGTGTAGGCGCAGGGATAGTTGGTTCAGGTATAATTGTTTTACGTATAGTTGGTTCAGGAGGAGTCTAGTCTTCATAATTCTTGCTTATTTTAGCCATTAATTCCTCAGCTTCCTTAGGAGTTCTATTCTTGAAAACACAATCAACACAACTATCCAGGTATGTCCTAGATTCTTCAGTTAGTCCATTATAAAATATATCAAGAAGCTCATTCTTAGGTAATAGACATCCAGCCTGTGCATGAATCAAAGCACAAAACCTTGCCCATGATTCATGCAATATCTCATTTTCTCCCCGTTTAAAATCAAAAAGTTCCTGCAAAATAGCATGTCTAGCACTAGGAGGAAAATATTTTTGCAGGAAAGTACTAATCAAGCAATTAGGGCTGTAAATAGATCCAGGAGGTAAATTATTAAACCAAGTTTTAGCTTCTCCTTTCAGTGAAAAAGGGAAAATTTTAACAACAAAGTAGGTGCGCATCTTAATATCATCAAAAAACATGCCACTCATGGTAGAAAGCACAGTCATATGTGCTACCACACTTTCATTTTTAGTCCCACAAAAAGGTTCTTTCTCAACAATAGCTATGTAAGATAGATCAAGAGAGAAATCATAATCCTTATCTTTAATGTTTATGGGAGATGCAGCAAACTTAACATTAGGAGACAATTTGGGTTTTATAGTATGCCTCTCAACGAGACTCTTAATAGCACTCCTATCATGGGTGTTTTGACATTCTTTACTAAATTCATCGGTCATCTCTATATAACTGTCTTCAATATCATAACTCTCTCTAGACTCAGGTGAACTAACAGGTGTAATAGTGTCTTCATTAGGAGTTTCAGTATTTCCAGCTATAGCTCTAGCAATCGTAGCATCTAGGAAAGGACCTAATGAACCACTTTTATCAAGCACAGTAGAAGCAGCATCATAAGTATCAGAAGTTTCAGATTCAGCAATAGTAGTAGTATGTGTATGTGGTGGTGTAAGGAACTTACTCATAACAGATGGTGAATCAAGGGCAACAGAGGTGTTCAGAACTGTACCTCTTCTTGTAGTGGATGGTAAAATAGGAACCTTGCCATCATGAGACTTATCGATGATGGATGGATGGCAGCGAATACTAGTGATTCCAAGTGACCTTGATAAATAGAGCTATGCTCCCCGGCAACGGGGCCAGAAAATAGTCTTGATGACCCACAAGTATAGGGGGTGTACCGTAGTATTTTCAAGGGAAGTGAAACCCAATTTATTGATTCGACACAAGGGGAGCCAAAGAATATTTACAAGCCTTAAATAAGGGGAGACTTACCGATGATGGATGGACGGGCATTGCATGGACACAAGGGGAGACTTACCGATGATGGATGGATGGGAATTGCATGGACAAGACAATTCACATAGCAATCAAGACATAGGGCAATTGCAGATAAATAAGATAAATCATCCAAGTACTAGATAATCATAGGCATGTGTTCCATATATAGTCATACGTGCTCGCAATGAGAACTTGCACAACATCTTTTGTCCTGCCAGCCCGTTTGCAGCGGGGCCTCAAGGGAACTACTGGTAATTAAGGTGCTCCTTTTAATAGAGCACTAGAGCAAATCATTAACACTCCATGAACACATGTGATCCTCACATCAAAGTCATTCCCTCCAGTTATCCCGATTGCTGTCACTTCGGGGCCATTGGTTTCAGACAACAATGTGTGTATACAACTGGAAGGTAAGACCATAAACAATACTATCATAATAAATCAATAACATGTTCAGATCTGAAATCATGGCACTCGGGCCCTAGTGTCAAGCATTAAGCATAACAAGTTGCAACAAAGTCAAAAAGCACTAATAATAGATACTAGGCACCATGCCCTAACAATCTGATGCCATTACATGAACGATCTCATCCAATCCCTACCATCCCCGTAGCCTACAGCGGGGGATTACTCACTCATAGATGGGGGAAACATGGATGGTCGATGGGGAAGTGATGGTGATGATGATGGCGATGATCTCCTCCAATTCCCTGTCCCGGCAGGGTGCCAGAATGGAGTTTCTGGTGCCGAATCATGGAATCTGGTGGTGGCGGCGAAGCGGAACTCTCTCTGGAAAAACGTCGAACCCCCCTTGGTTTTTAGGTCAAGAGACAACTTATAGGCGAAGAGGGAGGCCGAGGGGGATGCCGAGGCGGCCACCCCACCCCCAGGCGTGGCCTGGCCTGGGTCGGCCGGCCAGGTGGTGTGGGTCCCTCGTGGCCCTACTCCGTCTCGTCTTCTGGCTCCGTGAGTCTTCTGGTGAAATAGGATTTTTGGCATATTTTTCAGGATTTTTCCTAATAGTTGATTTTCTGCACAAAAACTAGACACCAAGGTAATTCTGCTGAAAACAACGTCAGTCCATGTTAGTTGTATCCAAATCACACAAGTTTAGAGGAAAAACAATAGCAAAAGTGTTCGGGAAAGTAGATACGTTTTGGACGTATTAGTGGCTAGTGCTAAGTATAAAAGTTGATCACTTTAGATGGGAATACTTGGTGAAAATGATTATGAAAACCTTTGAATGATGAGTCATTCCATTAAAATGTTTTGACATGTCTTGAGAAACAGAAATGGTTTGATGATGAAAATGTTAAGGCATGAGCCTTAGCCCTTTTATAAAAACTGATGGTTGGGTTCGGATGCGATACCATTCCAATTTTACCGTACAACCACAATACCTGAATTGGGTAGGGCTTAGCCAGAAGTTTATATGCCTTAGTATGGTTTCCCTTGTGGGAGAGGTTTGAGCTGAGGCTACCTCTTGATGTGTGTCCACCTATGCACCGCCCAGAATGGCAGATGGCCATGGCTGGGAGGCCAAGCTCATAGGGAGGTGCCTATACTAGAGTGTGTAATTGAAAGTTTATGATTGATTATCCACATACTAAGTATGATGATTCAGGGTTATCCCTGACGGATGTATCGAATTTTGTGGTGAAAGTGTACCACCTTTGTAGAGTGTCAAACTATTCGAATAGCCGCGTCACGGTCATAGACAGTTGGAGTGGCCATACTGTTCCATCGTAAGATGTTTTCAAAATGACTTGTGAAGTGAACTATGATTTTGACTTGACCACAACAGGGTTGTGAACATGAAAATTAAGTTCCCACTTAGGTGATTTAGAACATTAAATTAGCTTTCTTTACTTCTGAACTCAGCTTAAGATAAATCCGGCTTTTTGCAAATAAACCTAGAGCTTAAGATTCCTAATAGAACTACCTTGTTAGTGATAGTTTGCGAGTACTTAAAGAGTACTGGTGGCTTTATCCCTAGCTATTCCTATGGCCAGACTATGAGGAGGACTACCAGGATGACGGACAACAGGACGTCTATGACAACTAGGATCATCCCCCATTATCAGCATTGCCTGTGACCCTGAGGATGGAGCCCACTACTATGCTTTATTATTCTGCTGCTTGATTGTATTAAGACTGGATCATGAGATCCTTTATTTGTGTAAAACCTTATTATGGTTTATAATGGATGATGTACTGTGATATTCAATCTGTTATATCTCGCAAAAATGGTAATCCTGGGATTGCGAGGTATGGCATAACAGGCATCTGGGATTAAAAATCCGGGTGTTGATAGGAGATGATGGTGGTGATGATGATGATGATCCCGATGAAGTCCAGCTTGATGGTGGTGTTAATGGCAACGATCTCCCCTCCGAGGGAAGGAATTCCCTCGACAGAATTCTTTTTGCCGGAGAGATATTTCTCTCTCTATAGTTTTCCTGCCCCGCAGAGGCGACAAAATCTTTCTATGGTCGCTCCCTGAGGCTTAGGGTTTCATGGGGATAATATACGCCAAAGGGGAGAGCCTGGAGTGGGCCAGGGTGGCCACACCACCTGGTGGTGTGGCCCACGCCAGGGGGTGGTGTGGGCCCCCTGTGGCCCATCTCCACTCCCCCTTCTAGCATCCTTCGTCTTCTGGAAAAATAGAATTTTCCATTTTCCCGGATTTTCTGATCTTCACGAATCTCGCCTCCAAACAGCCCCTTTTCCATCAGAATCCTGACTGTAGTGGTCCATGCTCCAAAAGTCATCAACCATGCAAAAATAGATGAAATAACATAAGTATCATCTCTTAATATGAAATATATCAATGAATAACAGTAAATTATGATATAGAATAGTGATGCAAAATGGACGTATCAGTAAGAAAAGAAATAGTATGCATATTGGATGCAGGTATAATCTATCCTGTAAAAGAAAGTGAATGGGTAAGTCATGTTCATTGTGTCCCTAAGAAGGGCAGTTTTACTATTGTTCCTAATGAAAACAATGAATTGATACCTACTAGAACTATTGTTGGACATAGGATGTGTATAGATTTCAGGAAATTGAATAAAGAAACTAGGAAAGATCACTATCCTTTACCATTCATAGATCAAACTTTAGAGAGGTTAGCAAACCACGTTCATTTTTGCTACTTGGACAGATACTCTGGTTTTCTCAAATAGTTGTTCATCTTGATGACCAACTTAAACAACTTTCATTAGTCCTTATGGTTTACATGCTTACCGTCGTATGCCTTTTGGTTTATGTAATGCTCCAGCTACTTTTCAAAGATGCATGACTGCTATTTTTGCGGATTTTATAGAACTCATAATGGAAGTATTTATGGATAACTTTTCTATCTTTGGAACTTTGTTTACTAGTTGCTTGGATAATCTCAAAAGAGTTTTGCAGCGTTGCGAAGAAACCAATCTTGTTCTAAACTAGGAGAAGTGCCATTTTATGGTCAAAGAAGGTATAGTCCTTGGACATAAGGTATCATGTTAGGGAATTGAAGTAGATAGAGCTAAGGTTGAGGCCATACAGAGGATGGCACAACCTAGGGATATAAAAGGCATAAGAAGTTTCCTTGGTCATGTGGGTTTTTATAGAAGGTTCATTAGGAATTTCTCTGGAATATCTAAACCTTTGACTAACCTTACGCAAAAGGGAGTAAAATTTAACTTGATGATAAATGTCTTGTAGCCTTTGATAAACTTAAGTATGCTTTATCCCATGCTCCTATCATTAAACCACCTATCTGGGTTATGACTTTTGACTTGATATGTGAAGCTAGTGATGATGCTGTAGGAGTAACTCTGGGACAACATATAGGTCGCAATTTAATAGTATACATCATGCTAGTAGAACTCTTAATAGTTCTCAAAAGAATTATCCTAAGGAAGAGAGGGAACTTTTTGTTGTATTTTTCTCTTGCGATAAATTTTGTTCTTATATAGTTGACGCAAAAGTAAGAGTTCATATGGATCGTGATGATTTAAAAGAACTCCCTGAGAGGAAAAATCATAAGCCAAGAGTGATCAGTTGGATCCTTTTACTTGAAGAATTCGAGTTGCAGATTATGCAGAGGCAAGAAATAAAGATGTTGGATGCAGTGTCCATATTCACCCAGCAAGACACCAATCTTATCGAGAAGAACTTTAGTCCTGGTGATTTTCGTTTACGAGAATTATTAAATGAACTAAGGTCAATTCGTCCAAAAGATAAGAAGTCTTTGTTGTTGGAGAAGCTTGTCATCCCCGAATAAGAAAACGGTAAGTGCAAGGTAAGTATTTTTACTCAAATAAGTGATTTGTTTTCACAAATTTTACTTCTGGAATTTTTGCCTTTGAATTCCTCGTGTTTTTCGGAAGTTTCTGAAAGTTTTTACCAACTATACGAACGGAGAAAAATAGCCTACCATATAGTTGGTCGTTAAACTTTCTGTACCTTTTTCGCGAAATTGTTTTTGATGTCTGGAAACTATACGATCACAACTATACGGACGGAGAGAGTCCGCCCGCCATATAGTTGGTCGTTAAACTCTCAGACATTTTCGATTTCGATGTCTGGAACTATACGGTTGCAACTATACGGCCAGAGAAAATCCTCCCACCATATAGTTGGTTGTTAAACTCTCAGACACTTCTCGATTCCTTTTTCGTTTAAAAAAAATAGTTTTGTCACTTCCAAGTCGGTAACTTAATCAACCTGGACACGAGATATTTGGAAATATTTGCCCGGAACCAACTATATGGCCGGAGCTATACGGGTCGCGCCTGTATAGTTAGTCGTTACGCGGCAGGACTCCTCCAAATCCACGATTTCTTTCCATTTTTTGTTAAGATTCTTTTGTTGGGCGTGAATTTGGTGTTTCTCGCGAGTTTTACCAACCTATGACCCCCCTTATATACTGCCATCGTCTCTCTCTAATCATAATCTCTAGAAACCAATCTACCTCTTATTCATACGTGAGGACACACAAACCAAGGGAGAAAAGCCAAGGAGAGAAGTTCCTATGGAGATCAGGAGCAATAGCGAGCAAGGCAAGGAGATCAAGATTGTCCCTATGGAGTTCCTCGACACCGACAATGAACGTCGGAAGAGGGATTTGAAAGCCCTCGAGCTGAAGATTGAAGAGATGGACAATAAGACAACGGGGACACCAAAACATCTTCGGTTGCTGCGACTTTATCTTGATAAACTTGATGAAGATATTAAGCAGACAACCGAATCAAGTTTTTCTATGAGTCTTAAGGTGGTACAAACCCTTCAAGATAACAATGAGCTCATTAAAGAACAAGTGAAAGTGCTGGAGAGGAATAATTTTCTACAAGTTGTGTGTTAAAGAGTTAGAGGTTGTCAATCAATCCCTCCGTCTCAGGCTGTCCCGTGAAGAGAAGAAATTGCGTGCCATAATGTCACAGTGATCTACAATAATCACGGTATCAAATAATCGCAAGGGATTATTTGATCCCGGCTGGCTTGATTCCAAGCTTGGGGAGATCTTTAAGACCTTGTAATCTATCTTATAAGTTTTACATTACTATTTTAGTTTTGAATTAGTTCAACCTAGAAATAAAGTTTGCATCATTAGAATTCCCTTCAGGAACAGTCGATCCCTTTTATGAAATTCCGAGTTTATTATCATATATGAAGAAATATTGAGTTTGTGCTTGTCCTATTGGATATATGAATGGCTTGAGTATAATTTTACTTGCACTTAATGATAACAATATCAGTCTTCCACACCATTGGTATTAATGGAACATACAAAGATAATTTAGTCAATATGTTGTAAGTACATGGTTTGATTTACAAAGAAATAAAAATTATCTAATCAATTAAGTTGAAAAAGAAACCTTGAACAAATGAAAAAATAAAAGTGCTATCAAATTAGAGTGAAAACAAGACGAGGTAGAATATTCAAGCTATAAAGATTGCTTCATATACAATTGCAGTTTGGTAACTGAGATTGTTAAACTTTGAATTCCTACATGGTTTGGAATGTATGGCTAGCTCCTTTGCACAACACTTAAACAAAAATGTGAGCATATATATAAAAAAAGAGGAAAAGAGAGAAGAAAAGGAGCGAATGTGCAAAGAGCAAATAGGCATGCACCACTATATTGTAGTATGACAAACAGACGTTTTGAGATTTTGAATCCCAAGTGAAGATGTTAATCCTAATACACTTGAGACTACCTCACTAACTCACTCGGTCGAACCAAATGCCTTTACATCATGTTGAGATTCATCTTGTGTGAACTGTCGATCACTAAGGTGTGGAAGCCTTCTAATATTATTTGGATGGTTCGAGTAAGGTACTATTCATGAACTTATTCCTATGTATCATATATGATAAACACATGCTAAACTTGCTCGGGACGAGCAAGAGTCTAAGCCTGGGGAAGTTGATGAGTGCATAATTGCATCATGTTTTATATTATTATTGTGCATTGTAGTTGTAGGATCTTTGTATTTTACGGCGTTCGCGCGCACATTTTATGTCCATTTTCACCAGGATCAGGACAGATGATGGATACAATGGACACAATTCTTGGAGCAGTTGTATTAGGGCGAAAAGGAGTAAAAAACAACTTAAATCGCTTATTTGGGAAATATCAATAACACCAGAAAAAACCCAAAGCGATCGAGACATCTAAAGGGTTTAATGACCAACTATACAGCGGGAATAATTTTCTGGTCGTATAGTTCCCACCGTATAGTTGGCGCCACCACCACCTCCTCAAATAGTTTTACCCCACGCAACTGGATTGGAGAGACGACATACAGAACAACCAGCAATCGTCGAAACCTCACCTCCAGAAGGCATCCGGGGGGGAACTCGTCCACCGAGGATCCATCTTCACCCTGCGCAGATCCGGGAGGCCAAGGCATCAATCTTCATCAGCAATGCTGCATCACCACCATCTCCATCCATCTCATCTATGTCTTGTCTAGATCTTGTTGTAATTCCCGTACTCGTTGTGGATTTATACAAGTATTATTCATCTATGATAGATTCCATTGTTATTGTTATGATGTTGATTGCCTCCATATCCGAGTGGATCCTTAGTTCTTGGGGAGATGGAGAAACCCTAGTATGAGATTAAAATAATATAAAGTTTATTATGATATTCATCGCTGTGACCATGTGTTAGATTTTCTTCATCTTGATGTTGGGAGAAGTCGACCTCTCAATATTTGCCTCTTGTGGAGGCTTCATGGAGGGAACTACTTGTTGGTAGACAGAGGTGTGTTAGCACTTACAGTGACTATAAAGCTGTTGGCACCCCTTACGTATCAACTTGGGAACCGAGGAAACTCACGGAACACTATCCATGCCATGTGATACGTCCTACGGGATTAAGTCCCTTAATAGGGCAGTAATTCGATTGGTGTCGATTGCTGTCTACTATCGTTATGAGGATGATGTGCGTAGTGGTTGCTACCTATTTGTCCAAATACAGAGTTCCTCCCACACATACACAATTGAGAATGTTCATGATAATAATCTTTACCTTAATTCTTTATAATGCTAGAGGTGTATCCGCTACAACCTGAGAATGCCTTTTTCCCATTGCAATTTCAAACTCTTTTACATACGTGATACTTACTTTCTATGTTTAGCTGTTTTACTTTACTTATTGTTCTCTTATAGCAAAAACCCCAAAACACCTTTTTACATAATATTCGCATTTTATCTTGTTACTTAAAACTTTATTTAGCATTTCTATTTAGTATTTAATTCAAGAGTTATTAGACTTCAGACTCCTGCTCCCTGTGGGGTCGATATCTTTATTTCGAAACTAGCTACAAATGATCTGTGCACTTGCAGTCATCAGATGCATCCGACGGATCGGGAATCAGTTAACTGCTCCAAGGGAAAAACACCGTGAACCTACATCAAATTCAAGTCCCTAGGCTTGAACTCGGAATTTGATGGCATAATTCAGTTTGGGCCTTTGAGGTTTTATCGAATACTGAATTTCAGCTCTATTATTTCGGGTACCTAACGCATCTGTCGTGATTTTTCATCGTATCATTGATACAGATAATTTACTAGCAGATCGCATTCATGTGCGTTTTTTAAGATTTCATCGACTGCCTTATTTGGTTGTTGGAATTGCCGAATTTAGCAATTTTTTTGTTTTGCTGGGTCATGGTTGACCGTATCTATCGGGTACGCGACAACGCTCCCGATGGGAGTAGCCCCGGAAGCTATGTTTGGATGGTTGCATCAGGACATAGCCTCGAAATTTGAGTCCAATACCTTCCATTATATCTGCCTCCTTAATGCTACAATTGAATAATAGGGACAAAAGTACATATTATTGACGTAGTTGCCTGGCCGCTGGCCTTATTTAATATAAATAGTGAAAAGAAAAAATCTAAGCATAAAAACATCACAGTTGTGCAATGTTTCATGGATTGAAGTACTTGACCCCTGTTTTCTTGTCTTGAAGCCTATACGCTCCTCCAGGTATTACTTCTATGACGATATAAGGCCCTTCCCATGGCGACTCTAGTTTTCTCTTGCCGATACCAGGTATCGAGGAGTTGCCCCGCAGGGACTCCAAAGGAGCACTTCATCGGGTTGAGCTTGATGTAATATTTGTCGAGGTTATCAAATGTTTCACAGAGATCATCGATAAGGGTCGACCCTTGCTCTGTGGTAACTATGACATCATCGATGTATACCTGTACATTTGTTCCGATCTGGCTTCCTAGGCAGCTTTGCATCATCCGCTGATATGTGACTCCCGCATTTTTAAGTCAGAAGGGCATTGTTGTGTAGCAGAATACACCATAGGGCATGATAAATGTTGTTTTATCTTGGTCTTCCTCCTTCATTCGAATTTGATGATACCCTGAATACACATCAAGGAAGGATAGTGTTGGGTTCACAACATAGAAAACAAATTTTTTCCTATGATGGGAACTATACGCCAAGATCTATCTTGGTCTTCCTCATTCATGTGGTGGAAGCTCCACTCACATCAATTTAGCCTCCACCCAAAGTTCCACTCACATGCATTAAATTTCCACCAAATTTAATGCAACTCCCATTTAATAAAACTCTTTTATTTATTTTATTCAGAATTTTGTTAATTACTTTAATTAACAGACATTCACATAAAACCCCTTGTAACATTTCAATATCACATGCAGAACCAGTTTCTGCAATTTCACCCGAAATAATTCCGGTTTCCATCAAAATAATTCTAGCGCTTTGCAATTCTGTCGTCTGAAACATATGTGCTCCAAAATGGTGTTTGGCAACCCTTAAGTGTGTCACCCTACGGTTCGCGAATAATGCAGACATGATTGAGACTCCTCTCAAATCAATAATCAGAAGCTGGACCTGGAGATCCATTCTGACTCCTGCACATTCAACGATGACTTCTGTGATCGTGAGAACCTTTAACGCTAGCAATTTAACCCCTTTTTCTCGTGATATATTACATGTCCAAGATTCGATCATCGGCATCCAAATACCTAGTTTGATCTTGTTACCGACATGCACTCTTTTCTTGTTCCCGTGATATAACATTCTAGTGATCACATCACTTGCTTGAAAGCTATCTTAATGTGATATCACCGAGAGGGCCTAGAGTATATCTATCCATCATCGGGATTGACAAATTCCACTATTGATCCTTGAGCCTCAACATAACATCTTCGGAGTATCTGAACCCACCTTTATAGTCACCCTTTTACGGTGTGACGTTTGATGTTATCAAGTTACTCTTCCTATGTTAGCAATTAACATGATCTCATGGTCTAAGGACTAAGATTACTTTGTCTGATGTTATAGCAATATAAACATAATGACTTTGATCGTAATGCTATACTTTGGATGAATGTTCATCACATCATTTCACAAATGTTGTGACCTCGTTATTAACAACATCCAATGTCCATGATCAGGAAACTTTGATCCTCTTGTTAATCAACGAGCTAGTCTATAAGAGAGGCATAACTAGGAACCTTTTATTTGTTTATTAAACACACATGTATTGATGTTTCCAATCAATATAATTATAGCATGCAAAATAAACATCTATCATATACAAGGAATACATAATAACAACTTTATTATTGCCTCTCAGGGCATATTTCCTTCAGTCTCCCACTTGCACTAGAGACAATAATCTACTTCACATAGTGATAAATCTAACACCCATGGAGTTGTGGTGTTGATCATGTTTTTCCCTAGGGAGAACTTTAGTCAATGGATCTGCTACATTTAGGTCCGTGTGTACTTTACAAATCTTTATATCTCCATCCTTGACACGCTCGCGGATGGAGTGAAACCGGCGCTTAATATGCTTGGAATTCTTGTGAGACCTTGGTTCCTTGGCATTGGCTATGGCTCCATTGTTGTCACAATAGATAACCATTGGGTCCAATGCACTAGGAACCACACCTAGTTCCGTTATGAACTCCTTCATCCAGACCGCTTCCTGCGCCGCTTCTGAAGCAACAACATATTCCGCCTCCGTTGTTGATCTAGCCACCACATGTTGTTTGGAACTCCTCCAACTAATTGCTGCTCCGTTCAAGAGAAATACATATCCGGATTGAGACTTAGAGTCATCCGGATCGGTGTCAAATCCAGCATCGACATAACACTTAGCGACCAGCTCTTCTTCACCTCCGTATACAAGAAACATATCCTTAGTTCTCCTTAAGTACTTAAGGATATTCTTGACCGCTATCCAGTGTTCCGAACCTGGATCAGATTGGTACCTACTAGTCAAACTAATAGCATGTGCCACATCCGGTCTTGTACATAGCATGGCGTACATTATAGAGCCTATGGTTGAGGCATAGGGGATCTTATCCATTATCTCTCTTTCTTCTGCCGTAGCCGGACTTTGAATCTTACTCAATGCCTTGCCTTGCAACATAGGTAAGAACCCATTCTTACTTCCATCCATATTAAACTTCTTTAATATCTTATCAGGGTATGTACTTTGCGATAGCCCAATTAGGCGCCTTGATCTATCTCTATAGATTTTAATGCCTAATATATATGAAGCTTCACCAAGGTCCTTCATTGAAAATTTGTTCTTTAGGAAACTTTTAACACTATTTAAAAGACCTATATCATTTCCAATCAATAATATGTCATCTACATATAATATCAGAAATGCCACATTTCTCCCACTCACTTTCTTGTAAATACAAGCCTCTCCATAAGTTTGGACAAATCCAAACTCTTTGATCACCTCATCAAAGTGGACATTCCAACTCTGGGATGCTTGCTTCAGTCCATAGATGGATCGCTGAAGCTTGCATACCTTATCAGCATCCTTAGGATCGACAAAACCCTTAGGTTGTATCATATACAACTCTTCTTCAATATTACCATTGAGGAACGCAGTTTTGACATCCATCTGCCATATTTCATAATTAAAATATGCAGCAATTGCTAACATAATCCTAATCGACTTTAGCATCGCTACGTGAGAGAATGTCTCATCGTAGTCAACTCCTTGAATTTCTTGAAACCCTTTTGCGACAAGTCGAGCTTTATAGATGGTCACATTACCATCAGCATCAGTTTTTCTTTTGAAAATCCATTTATTCTCGACGGCCTTTCGATCGTGAGGTAAGTCCACCAAGGTCCAAACCTAGTTTTCGTACATGGATTCCATCTTGGATTTCATGGCTTCTAGCCATTTGTTGGAATCCAGGCTCATCATCGCTTCTTCATACGTCGCAGGGTCATCTATTTCATCAATCATGAAATTTATAACAGGATTTCTGTACAGTTCAGGAGCTGCACGTGTCCTGCTTGACGTGCGAGGTTCGGTAGTGTCCTCTTTCGGAGTTTCATGATTATTATCATTAGCTCTCTCTTCATCAGGTGCAGTCAACTCCGAAACAATTTTCGGTGCTGCACCACTCGCCATTTCATGAAGAGAAGGTTCAATAACCTCTTTGAGTTCTACCTTTCGACTACTCACACCTTTCGCGAGAAACTCCTTCTCAAGAAAGGATCCATTCTTGGCAACAAAAACCTTGCCCTCGGATCTGTGATAGAAGGTATACCCAATCGTTTCTTTAGGGTATCCTATGAAGACGCATTTTTCCGCTTTGGGTTCGAGTTTATCCGGCTAAAGTTTCTTCACATAAACATCGCATCCCCAAACTTTAAGAAATGACATCTTAGGTTTGTTTCCAAATCATAATTCATACGGCATCCTTTCAACGGATTTAGATGGTGCCCTATTTAAAGTGAATGCAGCGGTTTCCAGTGCATAACCCCAAAATGACAGTGGCAAGTCAGTCAGAGACATCATAGATCGAACCATATCCAATAAAGTACGATTACGACATTTTGACACACCATTACGTTGTGGTGTTCCGTCAGGCGTGAGTTGTGAAACTATTCCACAGTCTTTAATATGTGTGCTAAACTCGTAACTAAGATACTCTTCTCCATGGTCGGACCACAGAAATTTGATCTCTTTGTTATGATGATTTTCCACTTCATTCTGAAATTCTTTGAACTTTTCAAAGGTTTTAGACTTATGTTTCATGAAATAGATATACCTGTATCTACTCAAATCATCTGTGAAAGTAACAAAATAATGATATCCACCTCGCGCCGACACACTCATTGGTACACATACATCAGTATATATGATTTCCAATAAATATGTCGCCCGTTCCATTGAACCGGAAAACGGCGTTCTAGTCATCTTGCCCATAAGACATGGCTCACATGTATCAAATGATTCAAAATCAAGTGATTCTAAAAGTCCATCAGAATGGAGTTTCTTCATGCGTTTAACGCCAATATGACCTAGACGGTAGTGCCACATATATGTAGATATATCATTATCAAGTTTAATCCTTTTAGCATCAACATTATGGATATGCGTAATACTACTATCGAGATCCAACAAAAATAAACCATTCATCACAGGTGCATGACCATAAAAGATATCATTCATATAAATCGAACAACCATTGTTTTCTAATTTAAAGGAATAACCACTTTGCATTAAACACGATTCGGATACAATGTTCATGCTCAGTGCAGGCACCAAATAACAATTATTTAGATTTATCACTAATCCTGACGGCATATGGAGAGGTAGTGTTCCGACGGCGATCACATCAACTCTTGATCCATTGCCGACCCGCATCGTGACCTCATCCCTTGCTAGTTGTCGCTTGTTCCGCAGCCCCTGAATCGAGTTACATATATTAGCAACCAATCCCGTGTCAAATACCTAGGTGCTACTGCGAGTACTAGTCAAGTACACATCAATAACATGTATATCACATATACCTTTGTTTGCCTTGCCGGCCTTCTTGTCCGCCAAATACTTGGGGCAGTTGTGCTTCCAATGGCCAGTCCCCTTGCAATAGTAGCAGTCGGTATCAGACTTAGGGCCAGCTCGGGATTTCTTTTCAGGTGCGGCAACAGATTTGCCGCCCTTCTTTCCCTTCTATTTGCCTTTCTTGTCTTTCTTGAAACCGGTGGTCTTATTGATCATCAACACTTGACATTCTTTCCTAATCTCCACTTCTGCAGTTTTAAGCATTGACAGAAGCTCGGGAAGAGACTTCTTCATGTCCTGCATGTTATAGTTCATCACGAAGCTCTTGTAGCTAGGTGGCAGAGATTGGAGAACACGATGTATGCTTAGGTCAATGGGAATCGATATTCCCAAGGACACAAGCTTATCGGCGTACCCAGACATTTTGAGTACGTGCTCACTAACGGAGTTGTTCTCCTCCATCATGCAGCTAAAGAACTTTTCAGAAGCATTATAACTCTCTATGGCAGCATGGGTATCGAAAATCATTTTCAATTCTCCCATGGTATCAAAAGCATTGCCATTTTCGAAACACTTTCGAAGTTCGGGCTCTAGCCCATACAGTATGCCGCAATGAACTAAGTTGTGGTCCTCCCGACGAGTTATATAGACATTCTTTTCCTCGTCAGGGGCATTAGGAGCTGGTGGGGGGCCTAGCAGCGCTTCTAGCACATATTGATTTTGTGCAGCAGTAAGGAGAATCCTCAAATTCATGGCCCAGTTGGTAAAGTTGCTACCATTTGCCGCAAGTTTCTCTTTCTCCATGAACACATTGAAATTGAAAGCAGGTGGTTCCATCTACAACAGAATTTGTAAAGTTTATTTAGACTAAGGTTATGATAGATTGAGTTCAACTAATCCAAATTACTAATGAACTCCCACTCAAAAACGACATCCCCGTGTCCTTTTGGTGATTACATGAACCAAATCCACTACACCAAGTCTGATCATCACGTGAGTCGGTGTAGCTTCAAAGGAGAGCATCTATATGGGCATCATATCAACTATATATCTCATGCTTAACCTTTCGATCCATGTTCTGAGGCCATGTATGTACATACTAGGCTCGCCAAGTAAGAACCTTAGTACTCGCGGATGTCTACGCACTTCTATTCTTGTAGACAGTTGTTGGGCCTCCAAGTGCAGAGGTTTGTAGAACAGCAGCAAGTTTTCCCTTAAGTGGATCACCCAAGGTTTATCGAACTCAGGGAGGAAGCGGTCAAAGGTATTCCCTCTCAAGCAATCCCGCAATAAAGATACAAGAAGTCTCTTGTGTCCCCAACACGCCCAATACACTTGTCAGGTGTATAGGTGCACTAGTTCGGCGAAGAGATAGTGAAATACAAGTGGTATAGATAATTATAAGTGGTAACGGTGATAGAAGATAGCTTGATGGCGTGGAAAATACTAAAGTAAAACTGAAATAAAGATGGAAACAAGAAAACATGTAACAGATCTAGTAGCAAACGAAGTATCAATGCTAAGAAACAAGGCCTAGGGATCATACTTTCACTAGTGAACACTCTCATATAAATATATTCTTCTTTATGATACTACTCTTAATTACTCTCCAGTTGGACACTCTAATCGATGGTAGGGCTATAACAGCACACCTCAAAGTTCATCTTTCCCATCTAGAAAACCCCACACCATCACCTTGAGCACTAGATGGTTCCAACAAACACCACAATTTCATAAAGACATCCAACTCCAAATATAACTCATAACAAGTATTTGTAATCTCTAGCCTAAGTGCCACCATGGTGTGCATGCTGTCACTTTCACACACATGGGGAGAGCAGAGATCTATTAAAGCACTTGAGTAGCAAGGTAGATCTACTTGATTACAAAGCTCATGATCACAATATGATCATGCATAGAGAGAGAGATGACCACATAGATACCGGTAGAACCCTTAGCCTCGAGAGAGAACTACTTCCTCCTCATCATGGGAATCAGCAATGGTGATGGAGATGGTGGTGGAGATCGATGGAGATGGCTCTGAGGGCACTTCCCCGTCCCGGCAGGGTGCCGGAACAGAGACTTTCTGCCTCCCGAATCTCCCCTTCGGTGGCGACGGTGCTGCGGAACTTTTCGTGGATTTCTGATTAACCACTTAGGGTTTTCGTCCCGAGGGCATCTTATAGGCGGAAGGAGAGGCCGAGGGGGTGCTAGGGTCGGCCAGACCACCCCCTGGCGCGGGCCAGGCCTGGCCGCGCGGCCAGGTGGTGTGGCTGGCCCCAGCCCTTCTCCGTCTCGTATTCTGGCATCAGATGTCTTCTAGAAAAATAGGCACTTTGGCTTTTGTCCCGTCCAATTCCAAGAATATTCATTTTCTGACTTTCCTGGAACCAAAAACAGCAGAAAACAGGCAGCTGGCATATGGCTCTTGTTAATAGGTTAGTCCAAGAAATCATATGAAAAGTACTCCAAAGTGTGGACAAAACACAAGAAAGTAGATAAAACCAAGCATGGAACATCAAAAAATTTAGATACATTTGCAATGTATCAACATCCCCAAGCTTAACTCCTGCTCGTCCTCGAGTAGGTAAGTGATAAAAAGAAAGAATAATTTTTGAGGTGACATGCACCATCAAAGACTTGATCAAAGTATTTGTAAAACATTCAAAGCTGGGATCATAGTACTTTAATCATAACATGAAAGACAAAGTTCTAGCAATAAGACAAAGAAACTATGATGCAACATGCAAAGGCACACACAAAAGATTCATGAATAACAATGCTTTGCAAGACGTTTGTTTGTTTCACATAAATAAAACATAGCATAATGGCATTTAGCTTGTCCCTCATAGAGTAGCAAATATAAATGCATATGACACCTTCAAAGTTCATAAGAGTGACTAGATACAAATAGTTTAAAACAAGCAATATCAAAGTTATGCATCAATCAACAAGTCTTGGGACAATGCACACAGAACTAAGAATGGCCACTATGCTCTCATAGTAGGTGCATAAAGATAGAAGGTGGAGACTCAATATAAAAGTAAAAAAAGGCCTTCATAGAAGGAAGTAGGGATTCAAGTTTCATAAAGAGCTTCCAAAAATTATGGTACTTATTATCTTTCAGCTCTCATTTCCCCTATCATAAGCATCTTGAAGGTGATTAAGGTTAAAGTGACACAACTAAGAGTATATGCTTAACAAGTTATAAACCAAAATCTCATGCCCCTTACTTACGAAGACCGAACCTCATGCTACTCAACTTTAGCCACGAGTAAGCTCTTGTCATTGTAAGTACATATGTATCATAAAGAACCGCCAACGGGGTACCCCTTGCACATGACACATGAGTTATCCCATAATCAAAATGACAAGGCAAGCAGACAATGAGCATCTCAGCGATCTTTTTATTTGCTATTTGCATAGGTTTTTATTGAGTATGCTTCATAGAGTGCTCATTGTGGTGGTGCTGCAAGTTTCCACCATGATTAGGCATGGCTTAGGCTAGCGGCCTAGACGTTTCTCTAACACACATACAAACTCCATGATCTTACAAGTTTCACTTTTATTTCACACCGCCGGGATCCATAAGCAAAAGAACATGATATCAACGGGGTACAAAGTACAAGTGCAATGTTGAAAGCGTTCCCCATGATACATGGTTCTGCTAATTTCAACTTATAAAGTGCAAGCATATACGCAACAAAGAAGGACCAATGGTTCAAGTTTATTAGATGCAAAAAAGTAAAGTGTGCCATCAAGTTCGTGAGAGCTTTAATCACTAGTTTTCTCATAACAAGTTTAATTTTGAAGGTAAACAAAAGCATGAATATACCTGGAATAGCATAAGCTAGTAGGTAGGTATGGTGGACTCTTTGGAATAACTTGGTTTAGGGAGTTGGATGCATGAGTGGAACTCATACTTTGTATGGAGGCTAGCAAAAGACTGGGAGCGACAAACTAAGAGAGCAATAATGGCCATAATCATGCCGAGCGACAAAAAATCATTGATCAAAGCATAAAGTGATACTAAAAGTTGAAAACTAAAAGATAATAAATGCTACGGTGACTTTGGATAGTCATAACATGGTGTGAGCATGCGCCAAGTCAACCCAAATAAAGCATCAAAGGAGAATACCACTATACTATGCTTTAATATGCTAAAACAACACATGATTCATCCAAGGCACATTAAGCAATCTGAATTGTTTATAACAAGTCATGATACAACAAAGAATACTAAGCATAAAGCCAAAACAATATTGAGCATGGCATGACAAAGTATAGGCCACAGTCAAAGACAAGCTCTCTTTACCACTTAAGTATGAACTTTCCTACTCTTTTCCAAACCAAACCAAACTATTTGCAAACCAATGTATGAAAGAGGGGGTCCAACCAATTTATTCAGCAAACTAAGCAAACAAAGCAAACGAAAACCAAAAACAAAAACGAAAAAGAAGACGCTCCAAGAACAACACAACTATGCATGAAACAATAAAAATGAAGCGTTTGGAAGAAACCTGGGATTTTTATTAATGAAGAGGGGATGCCTTGGGCATCCCCAAGCTTTGACGCTTGTACTTCTTGGATATTTCTTGGGGTGACACGCGTGGCATCCCCAAGCTTGAGCTTTAGTCCATTCTTCATCTCATTACTCGTTCCTTCCATACACCTGAAAATTTTCCTTCACACAATCTTTATTAGCAACATTAGTGCACTCAAGATAATAAGTCTTTAGGTTCAGTTCTAACACCAATAAAACTTCCATTAAAACACTAGCTACTGTAGAACTTCCCTCAAAAAGCTCAAGTCCCCAAAAGAACTCAAAAAGGAACCAACAAGAAGCAAATGCAGAAAATGGCAGAAATCTGTCAAAACAGACTAGCAGGTAAAGACGAATTTTTTCGAAGACCTTCTGTTGCTCAAATCAAAAAGTGTTGAACTAACGAAAGTTAGATAACAACCTGGGTCATAAGCACAAACATTTATGCCTCAAAAAGACATACAGAGATTTTACACGAATTTTTACAGTGAAGCACAAAAATCTGTTTCGGGACAACAACTTTCCCAAGCATTACTTCTCTCTCATTATAGGTTACTCTTGGCACAAAAGGGAAATAAAAAGGATAAGGAGAGGTTATTACTGAAGCAATAACTTCCAAGACTCATCTAAAACTTTTGGGTTATCTCCCAATAAGTACTTTTCTTTAACGCCTTTAAGTTAGGCATGATAGTTTGAGAAGATGCTCACATAAGAAATATGAATTGAAGTAAAAGAGAGCATCAAGAAGAAAATTCAAAGCACATTTAAGTCTAACACACTTCCTATGCATAGGAATCTTGTAAATAAACAAGTCATGAAAGCACAAAGCAACAAGCATACTAAAGCAAAACAAGTGCAACTTCAAGACTTTCAACATAAAGAGGGGAAACTTAATATTATTGAGATGCATAAAACCATGTTTCCCTCTCTCATAATAACTTTTAGTAGAATCATGAATAAAATTAACAATCAAATGAAACATTCTTATCATGAGCCACATGCATAAAAGAATTACTACTCTCCACATAAACATAGTCATTCTTATTAATTGTAGTGGGAGCAAATTCAACAAAATAGCTATCATTATTATTCTCATCACCATAATCATCAAATATAGGAGGCATATTATAATCATAATTAATTTTCTCCTCAATAGTAGGTGGACTGAAAACATCATACTCATCATTGTAATCATCATATATCGGAGGTATAGTATCATCAAAGTAAATTTTCTCCTCCGTGCTTGCAGGACTAAAAATATCTTGCTCATCAAAACCAGCTTCCCCAAGCTTAGAATTTTCCATAGCATTAGCAATAATGGTGTACAAAGAATTCATACTAATAACATTTCTATTAGCATGAAAATAAAGTTCCATAGGTTTTTTAATTTTCTCTTCAAACACTTCATGTCCTAACTCAAGATAAATACTATAAAGCTCTCTAATTTTGTTGTTGTTTTCCATTAAGCCTAACTAGTGAAAATAAGAAACAAAAAGACAAAATTGCAGAATCTAAAGGAAATAACTTCGAGCACTCAAACCGGAGGATGTGAGTACCTTTTACCTTACCTCCCCGGCAACGACGCCAGAAAATAGGCGTTTTCCGTGGGAGGTTCTTCTTCTTTAATCCTCCGGTGTGAATACCTTTTACCTTACCTCCCCGGCAATGGCGCCAGAAAATAGGCGTTTGCCGTGGGAGGTTCTTCTTCTTTAATCCTCCGGTGTGAATACCTTTTACCTTACCTCCCCGGCAACGGCGCCAGAAAATAGCTTGATGTCTACGCACTTCTATTCTTGTAGACAGTTGTTGGGCCTCCAAGTACAAAGGTTTGTAGAACAGCGGCAAGTTTTCCCTTAAGTGGATTACCCAAGGTTTATCGAACTCAGGGAGGAAGTGGTCAAAGGTATTCCCTCTCAAGCAATCCTGCAATCAAGATACAAGAAGTCTCTTGTGTCCACAACACACTCAATACACTTGTCAGGTGTATAGCTGCACTAGTTCGGCGAAGAGATATTGAAATACAAGTGGTATAGATAATTATAAGTGGTAACGGTGATAGAAGATAGCTTGATGGCGTGGAAAATACTAAAGTAAAACTGAAATAAAAATGAAAACAAGCAAACATGTAACAGATCTAGTAGCAAATGAAGTATCAATGCTAAGAAACAAGGCCTAGGGATCATACTTTCACTAGTGAACACTCTCATATCAATATATTCTTCTTTATGATACTACTCTTAACTACTCTCCAGTTGGACACTCTAATCGATGGTAGGGCTATAACAGCACACCTCAAAGTTCATCTTTCCCATCTAGAAAACCCCACACCATCACCTTGAGCACTAGATGGTTCCAACAAACACCACAATTTTATAAAGACATTCAACTCCAAATATAACTCATAACAAGTATTTGTAATCTCTAGCCTAAGTGCCACCATGGTGTGCACGCTGTCACTTTCACACACATGGGGAGAGCAGAGATCTATTAAAGCACTTGAGTAGCAAGGTAGATCTACTTGATTACAAAGCTCATGATCACAATATGATCATGCATAGAGAGAGAGATGAACACATAGATACCGGTAGAACCCTTAGCCTCGAGAGAGAACTACTCCCTCCTCATCATGGGAATCAGCAATGGTGATGGAGATGGTGGTGGAGATCGATGGAGATGGCTCCGAGGGCACTTCCCCGTCCCGGCAGGGTGCCGGAACAGAGACTTTGTGTCTCCCGAATCTCCCCTTCAGTGGCGATGGTGCTGCAGAACTTTTCGTGGATTTCTGATTGACCACTTAGGGTTTTCGTCCCGAGGGCATCTTATAGGCGGAAGGAGAGGCCGAGGGGGTGCTGGGGTCGGCCAGACCACCCCCTGGCGCGGGCCAGGCCTGGCCGCGCGGCCAGGTGGTGTGGCTGGCCCCCAGCCCTTCTCCGTCTTGTATTCTGGCATTAGATGTCTTCCAGAAAAATAGGCACTTTGGCTTTTGTCCCGTCCAATTCCGAGAATATTCATTTTTTGACTTTTCTGGAACCAAAAATAGCAGAAAACAGGCAGCTGGCACTGTGGCTCTTGTTAATAGGTTAGTCCAAAAAATCATATGAAAAGTACTCCAAAGTGTGGACAAAACACAAGAAAGTAGATAAAACCAAGCATGGAACATCAAAAATTATAGATACATTTGCAATGTATCACTCGCGTGTGTAAAAATTACTTACACCCGTTGTATGAAAGCGTAGAATCGAGTACACCTGATCATCATGTGATGTCTCGAAACACGATCCAAAGAACGGTGCATACTTAAGGAAGAACACATTTTATCTTGATATTTAAATGAGGGATCATCTTACAATGCTACTAAAAGCGCTAAACTAGCAATATAAGATGCGAACATCATATGTGTAAAGTAGGATGATATGGTCCATGCATTTGATCACCATCATATGCATCGTGGCATGATCTCTATCATTCCTTTGTGTGTAAAGCCAAGGTCTATGGAACATACACGTTAAGTGTGTTGTAAGGGTATCAACCATACTTTAACATTCAACATTACCATATCATGACACTAGCCCAGCAACAATCTAAACTAGACGCCTCTAATTTATCCATTGCAAGTTTTACGTGGCTTTGGGCTTTCGGAGATAGAACCGGTCTTACCTACGAACATGGAACCACAACGATGATAACTAAGTTATTAGCAACTCATTGAAAATCAGATATTGACTATAGTAGGAGAGACAGAAACCCGCCAGCCACTTATGCAAAACTAGTTGCATGTCAGTCGTGGAACCAGTCTCATGTGCGATGACATGTAAGGTTGGTCCGGGCCGCTTCATCCCACTATGCCACCAATATCCAAAATACATGAAAGATTGAAATTGGTTCTGCATGTAATATTGAAATGTTGCATGTAATATTCTCATGTAATATTGAAATCGTGATGAAGTCCAGCAGGTCCGGCTCTAGCACGTCCTTCAGATCCAGCTCCAGCAAGTCCAGCACCACCAAGTCCAGCACCGCAAAGTAGCGGTGCATCCGTGATCGCACACACGTCCGGTACCCCGACAACCTCCGTCCCTCGCTCCAGCAAAGCAGTGGAAGCAGTGACTCATTTTTAGATAAAGCCACCGGGAACATGTATCTCGCTAATCCGAGACCATGGGGGAAAAATACTAGAGGGGGAGAGAGATCCTTCACGAGGAGGTGTGAGAAAGAAGGGTAAGAGGGGGGCCTTTTATAGGAGGAGGGGAGGGTACCCCTCCCCATGGCCGGTGCCCCAAGGGGTGACCCCTCACCTCCTCATTCATGTGGTGGTAACTCCCTCCACATAAATTTGCCCCTTCACATTCTCTTTTAAAGTCTCCACTTTAAATGCATTAAATTTCTCCAAATTTAATGCTCTCTCATTTAATAAAACTCATTTATTATTTTTTATTCAGAATTTTGTTAATTACTTTAATTAACAAACATTCACATAAAATCCCCTCCAACATTTCAATATTACATGCAGAACCAATTTCAGCAATTTCACCCGAAACAGTTTCGGTGTCTATTGAAATAATTCCAGCGCTTTATTAAATATTTATATGAAACATATTTGCTCCAAATGGTTTCGGTATCCCTTAAGTGTGTCACCCTACGGTTCGCGAATAATGCAGACATGATCGAGACCCCTCTCAGATCAATAATCAGAAGCAGGACCTAGAGATCCATACTGACTCCTACACATTCAACGATGACTTCTGTGATCGTGAGAACCTTTAATGCTAGTAACTAAATCCCTTTGTCTCACGATATAATGCATGTTCGAGATTCGATCATCGGTATCCAAATAACTAGTTTGATCTCGTTACCGACATGCACTCTTTTCTCGTTCCCGTGATATAACATTCTAGTGATCATATCACTTGCTTGCAAGCTATCTTAATGTGATATCACCGAGAGGGCCCAGAGTATATCTATCCGTCATCGGGATTGACAAATTCCACTCTTAATCCATGAGCCTCAACATAACACCTTCGTAGTACTGAACCCACCTTTGTAGTCACCCTGTTACGGTGTGACGTTTGGTGTTATCAAGATACTCTTCTGGTGTTAGTAATTAACATGATCTCATGGTCTAAGGACTAAGATTACTTCGTATGATGTTATAGAAATATAAACATAATGACTTTGATCGTAATGCTATACTTCAGATGAATGTTCATCACATCATTCCACCAATGTTGTGACCTCGTTATTAACAACATCCAATGTCCATGATCAGGAAACCTTGATCATCTTGTTAATCAACGAGCTAGTTTATATGAGAGGCATTACTAGGAACTTTGTATTTTGTTTATTAAACACACATGTATTAATGTTTCCAATTAATATAATTATAGCATGCAAAATAAACATTTATCATAAACATGGAATAAGATAATAACCACTTTATTATTGCCACTCGGGCATATTCCCTTCAAGAAGCAATAACATGATCATCATCGCCCACATATAAACATATGTGTACAACCCGTGCAAAGCACCTACGCATAGATCAGGCTCTGATACTACTGTTGGGTTCGCAGCATAGAAAACAAAAAATTTCCTACGATGGGAACTATACGCCAAGATCTATCTACTAGATACAAGCAACGGGTGGATATACATCCATGGAGAACTTACCCTTGAAGACAACAAAGCTTTGTTGACGAGTTGGAACTCGTGGATGATGTAGTCATACGCTTGCTGATCTGAAGATCGCGTGGAAGTCCTAGCGCCGCAAATCAGCAGCGCATCCATCCTCACACACACGTTCAAGCTACCGAACAACCTCCATCTCCTCGCTCTAGCGAATCAGCGGAAGCAGCAACTCCTTCCAGATGCAATTCCACTGGGAACATGTATCTCGCTAATCCGAGACCATGGGGGAATATATCTAGAAGGGGAGAGAGATCCTTCACGAGGAGGTGTGCTTTGTGAGGGAGGAGAGGGGGCCTTTTATAGGAGATGGGGGGCTCCTCCCCTCCCATGGCCAGCGCCCATGGGGGGGTGCCCCCACCTCTTCCTCATTCATGTGGTGGAAGCTCCACTCACATCAATTTAGCCTCCACCCAAAGTTCCACTCACATGCATTAAATTTCCACCAAATTTAATGCTCTCATTTAATAAAACTCTTTTATTTATTTTATTCAGATTTTTGTTAATTACTTTAATTAACAAACATTCACATAAAACCCCTTGTAACATTTCAATATCACATGTAGAACCAGTTTCTGCAATTTCACCCGAAACAATTCTAGTTTGCATCGAAATAATTCTAGCACTTTTCAATTCTTTCGTCTAAAACATATGTGCTCCAAAATGGTGTTTCGCAACCCTTAAGTGTGTCACCCTACGGTTCATGAATAATGTAGACATGATTGAGACTCCTCTCAAATCAATAATAAGAAGCGGGACCTGGAGATCCATTCTGACTCCTGCACATTCAACGATGACTTCTGTGATCGTGAGAAACTTTAACACCAGCAATTTAATCCCTTTGTCTCGTGATATATTACATGTCCGAGATTTGATCATCGGCATCCAAATACCTAGTTTGATCTCGTTACCGACATGCACTCTTTTCTCGTTCCCATGATATAACATTCTAGTGATCATCACTTGCTTTTAAGCTATCTTAATGTGATATCACCAAGAGGGCCCAGAGTATATCTATCCGTCATCGGGATTTACAAATTCCACTCTTGATCCATGAGCCTCAACATAACATCTTCGGAGTATCTGAAACCACCTTTATAGTCACCCTTTTACAGTGTGACGTTTGATGTTATCAAGTTACTCTTCCTATGTTAGGAATTAACATGATCTCATGGTCTAAGGACTAAGATTACTTCGTATGATGTTATAGTAATATAAACATAATGACTTTGATCGTAATGCTATACTTCGGATGAATGTTCATCACATCATTTCACAAATGTTGTGACCTCGTTATTAACAACATCCAATGTCCATGATCAGGAAACTTTGATCCTCTTGTTAATCAACGAGCTAGTCTATAAGAGAGGCATAACTAGGAACCTTTTATTTGTTTATTAAACACACATGTATTGATGTTTCCAATCAATACAATTATAGCATGCAAAATAAACATCTATCATATACAAGGAATACATAATAACAACTTTATTATTGCCTCTCGGTGCATATTTCCTTCAGATAGATGTTCGCACCCTGCGGTTGCATCGATTATTTGATCGATCCGCGGTAGTGGAAAATTATCCTTTGGACAGTGCTTATTTAGTGCGGTGAAGTCAATGCACATGCGTAACTCTTTTGATATTTTTCTTCGGGACGCATACTGGATTGGTGACTCATTCTGCTTTCTTTATTTCTTTAATAAATTTGGCATCAATTAGGCGATGGAGTTCTTTTCCAATCGCCTTGCGTTTGGGCTCTACAAACGGTGAATAGAGTGCTTTACAGGTTTGGCTTCGGGGTTTAGGTTGAGTGCGTGCTCAACGAGTTCCCTGAGGATTCTTGACATGTCAGCTGGTAACCATGCATAAGCACTCACGAAGGAACTCGATGAGCATGCCTTCTTATGTGGGAGCAATATTGGAAGCCACAAAGGTCGTTTTCTTTGGGTCTGTAGGGTGGACTTGGATTTCCTTTGTATCTTTTGTGGCATCGAAAGCTTGATCGGGATTGGACCATGTTGTTGTTAAAGGCTCTGCATCCGTTGAGATTCGTACTTGCTCAAATTCTGCTTCCATCCCAAAAGATTCGGAGATTTTGTTGAACTCCCGATCATAGTTGTCGGATCCGGTGAAGCTTCCTTTCACGGTTATAATTCCGTTGGGTGCTATCAGTTTCATTACCAAATAAGCATAATGTAGTAGTGCCATGAATCGTGCGAAAGTTGGACGCCCCAGGATCGCGTGGTATTGTGATGGCCAATCCATGACTTCAAACTCGAGTTTCTCACGCCTGAAATTTTCCCTTAATCTGAAAATAATCTCAAGAATTTTTTTTCCTAAAGGAATTCAGCTTTACCTGGAACTATGCCATGGAAGGATGTGTCTATCGGGACCAAATTTGTCAAAGAGTAATTTATTGCTCGTAGGGTCTTGGCGTAGATTAGGTCGATACTGCTTCCTGCGTCCATGAAGACCACATGTCGAAGCCGCCATTTTGGGCTTCTACAATCAGAGCTGAATGACCTGGTTGTGGGACCCGAAGTGGGTGATCTTCTCTACTAAATGTTATTTCTTGCTCTGACCACTGGAGATATTTGGGTGTGGCTGGCGGCGTTGTTACTGCCATGTTGACTTGTCGGGTGATCAGCTTCTGAATTCTATTAGATGGGCGCCCTTTTTGGATCATTGACATTGCACCTTTCGACCTTGGGTACTCGTTTTCCTGGCTTCTGTTTATTGCAGGTTGTGGCTGCCCTGCTGGAGGCTATACTGGTGGTGGTGGTGGTGCGCCAATAGCTAGGGTTCCTGGTGTGGTGGCGTATCCGCATTTTGCTGCTTCCGTTGCTTTTGCAGTACATACCTCTTGCATTTTTAAGAGAGTGCGATAATCCTTCATGAGGTGATTTGATCGCCTTCTTCCTCTGGAGTCAATGTAGAAGTGTATATTACATGGTCCTTCCAGCATATATAGTGGGGACATGGGGGCGCTCGAGGCATTCGATGGTACCGCTGTGTAGATTGGCTTCCGCCAGCATCTTCTTTGTTGCTGCGGTTGTCGTCGGTTTGAGGACAAGTACGCCATGAGGGGGTCCTCGAGGCGTGCGGGAGAGAGGGGTGTGAGACGTACGGTGTTCTGGGACGGTGAGCACACAAGTTTACCCAGGTTCGAATCCGCCAGCTTTGGACGGACCCTACTCCTGCTAGCAATCCAGTAATACGGCAGAGCGGGAATATGGGTTATAAAGGTTTTGCCTGTGTAAGTTGAGATTGTAGACTATTGAGGTGTGCCCTAAAGGCTCTCCCTAGGACGGCTTATATAGATATCCGGCCTAGGGTTTACAGGAGAGATCAATCCGGCTACAGCTAAGAGTTGGTTACAGAGTACATCTTGAACTACAAGTAACATTATGGGCCTAAGTCGGTAAGTCTTCTGGGCCTTCCCGTAGTCGGATTGGACTCCGTCTTCTCTCCCTAACTGGGCCACCCGTGAAGTAAAGCTCTAACCCGAAGTGGGCCACCCTGGTCAGTGAGGATCTGTGAGGATACCCAGAAAGTATATCCCCAACAGTAGCCCCCGGAGGCCTCCAAGATCCAAAGTCATATTTTATCATCGTCCAGCTTGATCTTCGGCTTGCAGAATCTTGAAGGGTTCCTGAAACTTTACAACAAAAAATATGATCCGGGTCTTAAAATTAAGTCAGACCTTTCAATTAGTTACTCGGATTTTCTAGCTTGATCTTCGGCTTGCAGTGTCGTTGTGAAGAGGTAACTTTCATTCACAATTTCCGCCTTTATACCTTTCTCGAATTTCTTTCTGAGATGTAATGTTTCCGACTTTACTACATTCTCAGAGCAAAGCCTCTCATCAAGGGTAAGGGGAAAGGGATTCCTGCGAAGCCCCTGCGACAGACGAAGCTTACCATAGCTTCCCCTGCCACAGCTCCTCCGACTCCTGCCGCTCAACCTTCTGCAACACCGGCGATTACTCCTTCTCCGGTTGTTGCAGAAGATCCGGCTCCTCCAACGGCGCCTGTGATCCTTGGATCGCACACTGACGTCACCGTGGGTGCGTCAGCTCAAGATAAGGGTGAACCCTCTTCGGGTAATGATCCCTCGGCTGAAGTCTTCGCCGACAACCTCCTCAGCAACCCCGGACTTGCCAAATTTGGCTTATCCCGGAAATCTGCAGAGGAGATCCAGCGGCTGGCCAGGCAAGTCCTGGACAAAAGCCATCTATCCCCCGAAGAGGAAGCGCAAGAAGCAGAGGACGTCAAGTTCTCTGACCTTCTCACTCAAGTCCGCCTTCGCGGCAAGAGGATTAGGACTGGCGAGCTTCCAACAGCCCTAGTAATTCCTCTTACTCTCGCCGAGAAGGTGGCAGCTGAGGTGAACGCGGGGTTAGACAAACTCACCCGCGAGCAATATGTAAGTCGGAATTCCAACTCTTGTTTTTACATTATGTTATATCATATCCTCTAGCCCCCAAGCATGAAGCAGGATATAGAAATCCAGGTTAATGCTTTCATTAGGATGCCAAAGAACGAACTAGTGTAGCCCCCAAGGCTCGTGCTGATATTTAGCAAAAATATTAGCCCGAGTCTTAAGTAGCTTTCTGACTTTGGGTATTCTGACTTACAGAAAGTATGTTCCTATAACCAAGAATTGTTAAAAAATGTCTTTGATAAGCGGAGAGAAATCAAAGCTCTCCGGCTTAAAAATGCTGAGCTCAAGTTAGCCAAGGATGAAGCCGAAGGTAAACATTTCGAGATTCAAACCTTGTTTTTTGCTTTTTTTGATGTCGAATTTTTCTGAACTTTTGTTCTTTTTGTCTTACAGCGTTGGTGAAACAATCCATCGCTATGATTGAAGAGGCCGAGAACCTCAAGACCTTGGTGGTGGAGAACAAGGGACTTCGCCAAGAGCTAGATAAGCTCAAGGCGGATCATGAAAGGAGCATAGCTCAAGTCCTTGAGTCCTCCTCCATGGCCACTGAAGAGCGCGATCTCAATATTGCCGCTCAAGATAAAGTTATCTCAGACCTCAGGAATGAGCTTGGCAGAGAGAAGGATATCTCCCAGGCGCTCCGGGCTGAACTCCAGAGTCTCCGGGAGGAGAAAGCCAAGATTGACGACGTCATTCTTGGTATGTTCCATCTATCTGACTTATTATTTCTTCGACTTTCATCAATGTCGGATTTTCATTGACTTGTTTTGTGTATAGGTCCTCTGAACTTGACGGACTCCTCCTCGTCCGAGCCCTGCACTCACCAGCTTACCCAAGTCGGTGATCTTCTTCATGACTACCGCCAATCCCTTGAGGACATTGGCGAGTCTCTCAGGATTCCGGGCATGCCAAGCATGTCGGACTTCCAGGTGCGGGAGAAGGCCAAGGAGATGCCGCAGCTTGTTCGGGACTGGAACCTGTCCTACGCGCGGACTGCTGCGCAGAACGCTCTCACCATGGTCATGAGCCACCATGGAAACATGGAGATATGGCAAGTCACCAGAGGGTACTGCAAGGTAGACGAAGACGGCCAGGAGCAAGACCTTCAAGCCATCATGCACTCCTGCGCCGGATATGGGTGCCACGTAGCTGATCTGACCAGTTACGAGACGCCCTTCTTCACCCGCGTGGATACTCCGCCACCTCCTCCAGAAGACGCCGAAGAAGTTTCCGACGATGAACGGACCACCTCAGATCCGGACATCTCGGCACGATATCAAGGCGGAGTAACCAGCGATCCGACAGTTCCTTCATCTCCTCCTGCATCATAGATCAGAAAACTATGTATTATTCTGGAAAGACATGATGCATTTTGTAAATATTAAGTACTATGACTTTTGCTAGTGCTAAGTTTTTTATCTATTCAGCACTTTTGTCTTAGATTATTTGCGTGCCTGAAATGTTTTCATAAGCACTTAGAATTTTCCGCCTCTACTTATCGTTTATCTGGCTTTCCGCCTCGTCCCTTTCGTGAGCCGGCTAAACCTTCAGCCGGAAACTTTGCCGAGCAACGGAGCTCAATTGCTAAACCAGTTAAACTCAGAAACAAAGCCGGCTTCCAGTACCAACAATTCACTACTCGGAAGATACCCGCATCCAGCAATCAGACAAATAGCCCAAGTAAAGACTAGAATTTTTTTTAGAGTTATACCCGAAGGTAGCAGTTTTAGAATCGGAAATCTAAACCAGAACGAACATGAGCATAAAGTACCTTCAAGCATTCTGGGATTTTCGATTATGACATGATCATTAGGAAATAAGATGGTAAAAACTTCTTAGGAAAACTTTGAGGTAACCAAAACTTTTTATTTCTCACAGATCATGTACATATGTATGATTACAAAGAAAGATAAACTAAGAATAAAAGGGACGTAGCTGAGCAATATTCCACGGTCTGTCTAACTCATCCGGATTTGTACTGCCTCCAACTCTTTTTCTCTTCTTAGTAGCAGGTCTTTCTTTGACTGGCCTCATGTCAGTTAAGTAGTACGACCCATTGTGTAATACTCGACTAACTAAAAAGGGCCCTTCCCATATTGGGGAAAGTTTGTGCTTTCTTTGTTGCACAAGCCGGAGAACCAAATCACCTTTATTGAAGGATCTAGTTCGGACTCTCTGGCTATGATACTTGCGTAACTTCTGCTGATAGGCTGTAGATCTCATTTCAGCAACGACACGAACTTCTTCGACTAAGTCGAGATCATTTTGTCAAGAAATCTCGGCATCTTCTTCGATATACGTGGCCACTCTAGGAGAAGTATGAATCAAATCACTAGGAAGAACAGCTTCTGCGCCATAGACCAAGAAGAAAGGTGTATATCCTGTTGACCTGTTCGGAGTTGTTCGCAAACTCCAAATTACAGAGGGTAGTTCCTCTGCCCAAGCCCCCGCAGCACGTTTCAGTGGTGCTTCGAGTCTTGGTTTCAAGCCTTGTAACCATTTGCTCTTTCGACTTGTCCGTTAGCCTGTGGATGTGCGACTAACGCAATGTCAAGCCGGACATTTTGTTCGTCGCAGAATTCAGCCAACTCTCCCAGGAAAAATTACTCACGTTGTCCATGATAATGCTATGCGGATAACCATACCGGATTATAACATCCTCGACAAATCTTTTGGTTGTTGCTCCATCACAACTAGTGACAGGTTTAGCCTCGATCCATTTCGTGAATTTATCCACCATCACTAAGAGGTGAGTAAATCCACTTGGAGCTCGTTTAAAGGGTCCTACCATATCAAGCCCCCAGACCGCAAAAGGCCATGTTATAGGTATTGTTCGCATCTGATCAGCCGGAATATGAGCTTGCTTGGCGTACTTTTGGCAGCCTTTGCATGTCTTGACTAATCGTTCGGCATCTGCCTGAGCTGTAAGCCAGAAAAAACCATGTCGAAAAGCTTTTGCCACTAAAGATTTGGCTGCAGCGTGGTGACCACACTCGCCTTCGTGGATTTCTCTTAAAATTTCCACTCCTTCTTCCGGAGATACACAGCGCTGAAAAACCCCAGAAACACTCCGTTTATGGAGCTCACCTTTAACAATAGTATAGGCTTTTGCTCGTCGGATAATCTGCTGGCTCAGCACCTCGTCTTCGGGTAATTTGCCATCTACCAAGTAATCAAGGTAGGGTTGAGTCCAGCTGGGAATTACAGTCAGAACTGCTATTAAAGGTGAGTCGGATTTGGTCGGATATTCCTCATCTACTCCCTTTATAGAGGGAACTTTGAGGTGCTCTAAAAATGCGCCATCCGGAACCTCTTTCCGCGCAGAGCCTATTCGAGATAGTGCATCTGCTTCCTTGTTTTCTGCTCGAGGGATATGTTGAACTTCAAACCCCTCGAACGATTTAGATAGATCATCCATGACAGCTTTATAGGCTGCCATGTGCTTATTTGCATTACAAATATCCGAGACTTGCTGAGCAACAAGATCTGAACCTCCGTAACACATCAAACGTCGGATGCCAATATCCTTAGCAATCCGGATTCCATACAGCAGTGCTTCATACTCGGCAATGTTGTTTGCCGCTGTGAAGTGGATCTGCAACACGTATAAAAGTTTATCCCCTTGGGGTGATTTGAGCACCACGCCAGCCCCCGAGCCCCCTCTAGCCTTGGACCCGTCGAAAAAGAGGGTCCAATATTCCGACTCAGGGAGGACCATGTTCTCCTTGGTCTCTGTCCAATCAGCGACAAAGTCGGCAAGGATCTGGGATTTGATTGTTGTCCGGGGTTTGTACTCAATATCGAAAGCTGCAAGCTCTATGCCCCATTTGGCGACGCGTCCTGTGGCATCGCTATTGTTGATTATATATCTCATGGGAGCTTTGCTCACCATGGTAATTGGGTGCTCCTGAAAATAGTGTCGTAACTTACGAGATGCTAGAAAAACACCGTAAGCCAAGGAGAACATGGTCCGTTTCCCGGAGTCAAGCTCTGATCGGTACTTTCAGACATCTGGACTTCGGGATTGTCTCCGACTTCCATATCATCCTGCGTTTTGGGAGAGTGTTCCCTGGATCCTTCGTCCATGGCTTCTCCATCTTCTGCAGCTTTGGAGTTGTACTCCTCGTCATATTCCGCGGAAAACTTTTGGAAATCTGCCGACGTCATGGATTCATCCGAGGATGCGGGAACATCGGCGTTTGTTCCAATTGCCTCCAGCACCGAGTCAGTGTTTTCTTCAGCATAGGCAGAGCCGGATCCGGATCCAACATATCCGACGAAGTGTGATGCGTGCTCCCTGAGGTACCTGCGGCTTTCGCGATCAGCCATATCGAAACTTTTAATGGTTTCGAGGATTGCATCTGCGCTAGCGCCTTGCAGTATCATACATCTTAGTGTGTACCTGAGGAAAGACCTGTCTGTCCCGACATCGTCAGAGCCGGAATCAGTGTCGTTGATGTGCTCCTCCTGGATTTCGACTTCCACGGGTGGGTCGATCTGGGATCCGGCTTCTCTAGGGAGATCCACTCCAGATTCGACTTGGACCGTGAGGTCTTCTTCAGGCTCGGATTTCTCCACTATCTCCACAACTGGTGCAGGCTGGGTGGGATTAGGGTTTTCTGGGATCCGAAACTCTGCCACCTCCGTAGACAAAGGGGACCCAGAAGATTCTTCTGCCTCTATCATCACCGCTGGGGTGGGTTGGGCAGGTTCAGTGAAACCGATGAAAACATCGATCTCGCCAAAAGACATGATTGTATAGGCAGTCACGGCCTCCCTAGCCGGAATCCAAGTCTCGTCGAGAACGATGAGAGGGACATCGCTGGCGTAGAGGATGCGACCGACGGCGATGGTCTCGCCGATTCTGATTCTTGTAGATTCCGCTCGGAACGCAGATCCGAAGCTCACTTGCCCCACGGTGGGCGCCAACTGTCATCGGTTTGAGGACAAGTACGCCATGAGGGGGTCCTCGAGGCGTGCGGGAGAGAGGGGTGTGAGACGTACGGTGTTCTGGGACGGTGAGCACACAAGTTTACCCAGGTTCGAATCCGCCAGCTTTGGACGGACCCTACTCCTGCTAGCAATCCAGTAATACGGCAGAGCCGGAATATGGGTTACAAAGGTTTTGCATGTGTAAGTTGAGATTGTAGACTATTGAGGTGTGCCCTAAAGGCTCTCCCTAGGACAGCTTATATAGATATCTGGCCTAGGGTTTACAGGAGAGATCAATCCGGCTACGACTAAGAGTTGGTTACAGAGTACATCTTGAACTACAAGTAACATTATGGGCCTAAGTCGGTAAGTCTTCTGGGCCTTCCCGTAGTCGGATTGGACTCCGTCTTCTCTCCCTAACTGGGCCGCCCGTGAAGCAAAGCTCTAACCCGAAGTGGGCCACCCTGGTCAGTGAGGATCTATGAGGATACCCGGAAAGTATATCCCCAACAGCGGTATCTACTGCCACGATCATTATTTCTTCGGTTGCCTTCTCCTAAAAACTGGCCGCAATATAGCTCTACCCGCCATATCCATCGTTGTTGCGTCTTCTCCTGCCATTATTGCGCATGCCCCGATCTTCTTTGGGTGAGCGCCCTCGCTTGTTGTGCACTACGTCCTCCCCATTTGCCCAGCCATTTGGCATATCCAGTAGTTGCGGGATTGTTTTGGGCTTGACCTGCCCTAGTTCTTCGATGAATTCTCTTCGGCAGAGGCCGTGGTTGAATGCGTTGATTTCTCTTTCGTCAGATATAGCTTCAGCTGAATTCTTGATGATGTTCCACCGCTGGATAAATGCCTGTATTGGCTCTCTAGGTTTTTGTTCGCACGCCCATAGCTGCTCCAAAGATGCGGGTCGTTTAAACATAGATGTGAAGTTTCAGATGAACTTATCTTCAAGGTTGTTCCAGGTGCTGATGGATTTTCCGGGTAGCTGCATGAGCCATGAGCGGGCAGTGCCGCTTAAGTGTAACTGCAAGCTTTGCATTGCGGTAGTCTTGGAGCCACCTTCAAGTTTAACGGTTGCCAGGTAATCTGCCAACCAAGCCTCGGGTTTATGAAGACCATCGTATTTTTGGCAATCGTGAGGAAGCTTGAAGTCTTTGGGTACTGGGGTTTTGCGAACTTGTTGGGTAAAGCAACTAGCCCGCATAGTTCATACTCATCCTCGCTTTCACCGGCATGGTATCTTCAGTTTCTATGCTCTTCCCTTGACATGTCAACTCTACGTTATGTAATGTCGTTTTTTTGCATTATCTCGAGGTTCGGAGCCTAGAAAATGCACCCGATGTGGCGACCGTGATTGTCGGGTGCATCCCACGTGCCGAGGGCTGCTGCGACGGCGTGGTGATTTATCGAGTTGCCTTGAAGTTCCTTGTTCGCCCTGTGCGAGGGATGCCCCCACCATGCCGAGGTTCATGAGAGCGAAGCGATGGAGAGCCGCACATGGATCGTAGAGTGCGGGTTGCGTTGTGAGTAGGTAGGTTTGGGCGACGACAATCGCGGCTTGTGTTGTTTTTGCTTTGATGTGTCCTGCTGGATCTACTATCCTGAAGGATTGATCCAGATTTCGTGTCATATCGTTTCTCTTGGCTTCCAGAATATTTTACAACCATGAGAATCCCCTTCGTGATGCACCTCTAGCTATGCTGCCAGATCCGCTGGTGGAGCTTAACTGTGCCCGCAGCATGCTAGATTCATCGGCTAATCTTTTCCTTTCGTCGAATTGCCTTTGCATCTTAAGCAAGTCCCTTTTCTTGTGGTGAAGCAAGTATTGGTACGCCATTAGGTCCTCGTGCGTGGCTTCGGCTGTCATAGGGACCGCACCTAAGACAACATCCCTTGCTCTTTGCCATGCCTCTGCTAATAGTCTAAGAGTTAGCCATTCGTCGTCCCGTGTTTCTTCTCTTCTTTGTATGATGCGATTGTTGGGTGGATCTCCTTCGTTTCCATTGTTTCCTACATTGTCATCTAATAAAATATCATTGGGATCAAGAATTGGGTTACTGTTGGTGTCACGTGGCGGGGACATTCCTTTGCCGATAATCACACACACCTCGCGGTGCGTCATATATGAGTTGTTGTTGTTGTTGTTGTTGTTGTCGGGTCCATAGGAGATACTTTCTCTAAAGCTAGTAAAATCCCATAGGTTCTGTGCTGGGTAGATCTCGGGCATCCTGATTCTAAAGTCGATGTTTTTGTTGCTTTCGTCGTGTTTGGTGTTCGCTGGGTTTGAACCACGTGGTGGCGTTAGCTGGGAATCTGACCCGAAGGAGAGACCATCGTAGAGATCGGCCAAATCCCTCAGATTTGTGGAATTTTTGGAGTTTTCCTCACCGTTTGTTGGCTGGGGTGCGACTTTTTCTGATGAGCCGATGGAGGATGCGGATATCGCCGTAGGCGCTGCTGTTATGACTGATGGGCCCGAAGATATTGGGGCCGGTAGGCAGAAATTCACGGGTTTCTCTACTTGGAAGTGGAAACTTTCGATGATGAGATCGGATCTGCCGTTGAAGTCGACGGGAACCGAGACAGGGGTGGGCGGGCGTGGTTCCGCTGATGTTGGATTGTTGCTTGATGGAGAGGGGGTCGCCAAATCCATGATTCCAGCATCCAGATTTCTCATAGACGGCGCTAATTGACGAGGGTTAACCTCGGCAATGTCCATAATGATGGACTTAAGGTTTCGTGGAAAAGAGAACGCTGCGGATTTCGTCGGCTGATTAGACAAATAAGGGATTCGAAGTTATCTGATTGCTTAGAAACAAATCGATTACAAATTGCTCAATGCTTTTTCGGTCCCTCTTCACTGGCTTCTCCCAGCCTATATATAATAGGCTAGATCACAAGGCCGTATCCGGATAGGTTACAACTTATGATTACAACTCTGATACAAACGTCGGTTCATACTCTTTCCTTGTCTAGCAAGATATGTCTTACGTTGGATGCTTCTTGGGCCTTACTTGGTTCCTTCCTGGGCCTTGCGAGCTGTAAGCCTAGGGTAACAAATAACAATAACCCTGATAATCATACCTATGTCACACACATATATCAAATTCCAAAACTTACCGAGAGTCATCGAAGCTTAAAGTTACTTCTCTCGTTTTCTTTTTTTTCTTCTCATATTTGAAATATATATTAAATGGCCGTATTAATTGACGAAAATTTACATTGGTAAGTTTAAACTAAATTACTAAATGTGTTTTTGCTAATGTGTTTACCTAACTTTCTCGATTTTCTTTCAAGATTTTACATAACTTACTAACGTGTTTTTGCTAGGATAAAAAAAAGGTTGTGCGCCAACAGATATCTTCATTTTTCATTTTCAATTTTTTTGGCATGGCTTCCTAAAGTGAATCATCGTGGTGATCTAGATTTAGAATCCGGCTACGTTGGGATCATATGCATTTCTTACGTGTTTGTTGTTATTTTACGTTTGAACATTTTACAAGTCATTTGACATTTTTAGGTACAATCGTGCGCCCTCGTAATGCGCACAATATATGAACCAATTCTCTTTCCCTAGCTCCATTCATCGGACGAACCACAACAACATATAAAGTTTGGGGCAAAAAATAGTTATCAAAGCTACACTATAACAGAAAATAAAGGTTAACTTGTGTCATTGTCAAATGGATCTTATTTAAAAAAAACTGTGGTCTCTACATGAATCGATGCACGGAGACATGTGTGTTACTCCTAGTTAATTGGACGATTTTTCACAAGTCCCGATCGATTAAGTGCAACCAGTGGCTCGGCGGGAAACAATAAAATCTGGAAGAGAGTCTGGAAGCTTTAAGTACCGAGAAAGATCAAGATATTTATACGGAGGGCATTGCATGGGGTTGTGCTGGATGGCTATTCTTGCGTCTAACCATATATGAATGTGCAGAGCACAAGATATTCGACACCTCCTTTTCACTTGCCGGTGCGCTTGCACGGTCTAGAAAGCCTTGGGTCTCAATGGTTTTAGGGTGTGTTTAGTTGGTGTCACCAAGTGAAATGAAATGGAACGGTTCCACATCTGAGAGTCGTGTTTAGTTGAGAAATGAAATGGAATGAGGTGGTTCCTCAAAAGAGAATATTCCCTCTAGATCTAGAATGCAACCGTTCCACCAAATTGGTAGAATCTCCCCGTTCCCAAACATTCTCACTCTCTCTATTCTCTTGACATCATTTCTCCTAAATGCACCAAACATAGAACGGAACCGTTCCATTCCACTTTTTGGCCCAACCGAACGAGGAATGGAACCATTCTATTGCACATTTTTTGTTCTAACCAAACACAAGAACGAAACCAACCCATTCTAGTGGAATGGAACCATGACATTCCGTTTCACTTCATTCCCGAACCAAACACAAGATTTGAACAAGGTTTGACTGGTATTCTTGTAGGGTTCTCTTTATAAAACGTTTGGACCTGGTCAGCTTGTCTTTTTTCTTAGGGTCCTGTGTGAATATGTGTAGCTCCACCATCTTGTTTTAATGGAAAGCTTTCAGCCCCTTCTAGGGCTCTCCTTTTCAAAAAAAAAGGTTTGACAGCGGAATTCTCGGGATCGTCTGTGCTACAGGACTTGATCAACAGTCCGAAACAGAGTCGACTTGTTCTGGGTATGCTTGATCTGTGGGAATCGATTGCAGTGGCTTATTGGTACATATGGTGGCAGCGGAGAGAGATTGTCAAAGGGGAGAAAGTTACTGATCTGATTCGAACGGCCTTTGCAATCAATGCATTAACGACAAATTTCATACCCGCGGCATCAACAAATTCAGTTGAAAAAGAAGTACTATGGGAGAAGCCATCTCCGGGCTGTCTAAAAGTGAATATAGACGCTACTTTTCATGTGGATGACACGGGGTCGGTGGGTGTGGTTCTTAGAAATGACCATGGCGATGCAGTTGTGGGGCACTCGTGCCCACTAGATCGAGTATTGAATGCCAACATGTCCGAGGCTTTAGCCTTGAAGAAGGGCTTACTGGAAGGAATGGGAGTTTCTAAAGTGGTCATTGAATCGGATTCACTAAGACGCTCTCCTCTCTCCCTTATCTCCATAGTAACTGAGCAAGGCTCGTCGGCTGCCGGGCCTCCCCTTGTGCCTCTCCGCCGGAATAGCCGGCTGGAGTTGGTCCGAGGGCGGCGTCGTAGTAGTTAGGGTAGGTTTCTTTGGCTGCTTGCCGGTAGTGGGCCTTGTGCCTAGTCGTGGAGCTTTGGATCAAGGTGAACGCATCCTGGCTTCAGGGTTCGTCCTCATGGCACTCGAGCTTCTTTGGTCGGGGTTCAATGCGGTGGTGGCGACCACCACTTCCTATAATAAGGTCATGTTCTGCCTCCTCCTTCTCGTCGTCTCTTGGCTCTCCCATCCCCCTCTGGCCGGAAGTGGTTGCGAGGGGACCGAGATGGTGGGCGCTCAGACGAGGGATGTTGGTGGTGGTGGGAGTGTTTCCACTCTGGCAGGTGTGCGCACCACCGGGTGGTCGTCGGTCTCGCTGTTGTTGCTCGCCCTTCGGTCTGGCCATGGTGGCGAGGGGATGGAGGAGGGCTAGCCACGGCGAGCGGGCGACTCCCTTATCCTTTGTGCTGCTCGTCTTCTTCGTGCAGGTGGTCTTCATCTGCCCTCCTCCCTCTTGGCCGGCCATGACGGAGAGGGAGAGGAAGAGTGCTTCTCGAAGCTCCTCACTGTGTGGAGAGGTGTTGGGGAGATCTTGGAGCTTCTACTCCCCGTGGCGGTTCAGCCGCCGCTATCCTTGGTTTACATATTCATCTAAGACTGTAGTGAATTGGGACGGGAACCACCGGGGTTCATACCGCCTTATGTAATCAGTGATGTAACTCTGGTGGCTATGAAATAAAATGTGCTTGGCTTTACCCTCAAAGAAGAAGAAAAAGTGCAACCGGTGGCTCCAGCGCCATAAACTGATGGCCAGTTGAGCAGTACGGGTGTCTCCTCCCGTGACAAAAAAAGACGGCGGCTAGGGTGAAAACCCTAGCAGCCGCCATGATCTGCTTCGTCCTCGCCGTCTGCGACCGAGCATCGACGGGTCCCCGCCTCCTCTGCTTGCCGCTCTGGCGGTGGAAGGAGGTGGGGACCTCGGACCTGCGCTCGGCGGTGTAGAAGGGTCCCTAAAGTTAGAGTTTGGTCATCCGGCATCGTCGTTATGGTGGCTATGGCGGCGTTGTGCGGGACAAGAATAAGATATACCCGCCTCCTCTTCCACCTCGTCGGCGACGATCCTGCTGCTGGCATTGAGGAGGGTGAGGATTCGTCTGGTCGCAGCTTCTATGGAGTGGTGGATCTCGTTCAGTCTACGTGTGTTCTAGATCTTGTCCAGTCTACGTGTGTTTTATGTTTGGTGTTACAAGTTTCGGATCAATTCAAGGGTTCAATGACGATAACTTCATCTCCGGGGCGCTGGTCCTTAGGGGCACGTGCACGAAGACTTCCCAACTGTCATCAACAACGGCATGCCGGCTCCGGTAATGGAGCGGCGACAACGGCGCGTCGGCGGCTCGCTCAGGCGGTAGTAGTGGTCGTTAGGTGGTCCAAATATCTCGATGTAATTTTATTATGTTTAAGATACTTTGTACTTCTTATGAACTCATGAAATAGATCAGGATCTTTTCCCCAAAAAAAAAAAAACTGACGGCCAGTTGAGGGCCACTGACTCGCTTGCCGGACACGATTCAAGCACTAATCAGGCAATAATACGGCGTAAAGCTGGTTTTAATCAGGCTCATAAATAAACATAAGTATTGTATATGCGTAGCTGGTATCTGCATCCTGGACACAACCGCGGCATGTGATCGCCTTTACGCCCCGCCAGAACCAGAAGTCCAGAAATTTTATGTGCGGAGGAACTGAATGAAATGGTGACGTGTGATGCACGCTGACAGGGCTGCATCTGCACGGCAAATGAAGAAGTCACGAGTAAATTGGCTACAGGAGCGTGGGAGCCGGAAAGATCTTCCGTTTCTTTCTATTTTTTGGACATTTTTGACATTAAGATCTGCCGTTTCGAAGAAGATAATCACGTGCTCACTCTTTTTTCAGGGGAAAATCATGTTCTTGTTATGGGGTATATCACGTTTTTTAAAACTTTATGATTCGCACAATGTGCATGTTCTTTTTTTCGAAGCTTCAATTAGGGATGTAAATGGTACGAATAATTTCCACTCTAAATCCGCATCCGCGTCCGTTTTTTAATATGATAAGCACTTTAAGATATCCGACAGATATGGACGTGGATGCAGATATTTGTCTAGTGAATATCCGACGAATATGGTAACGCATATGGTATTAACGATATCCGATGGATTATCGTCTTTGAGGATATGTTAAGCATTTTTAGATAATCCAATATTGTATGCGAATTATCCGAGGTACTCATATAGGATAATCCGACAATTTAGCGCAACCTCAATATCTAGACAACCTAGTCAGTATATCGGTCAGCTATGTATGCTACGTATGCATGTTATATTATGCTATTACCAATCTTGCACATTTATAATACAGCTATTTAGTGTTGCACACTTTCTTATCATTTTTTTTTGCATAAAGTAAATAAATTTTTATTTTTTATATGTATTTGTTTGATTATTCTTTTCCGATCCGAATCTACTCGAAATCCGCTACGTATCCGCATTCGAATCCACATCCGGTTATTATCCACGAATATGTAAAAAAAATATACGGTAAAGAATATGAAAATAATATGAAAATAGCAATATCCATCCCGTTTACATCTCTACCTTCGATGGCCTATCCGGCTATTCTGGGCCATTACTTTTTGAGGGACCCGTGAGCCCATTATGTATGGGCTTATTGTTGGCGTGAATGGGCCAGTTTACGGGATGTGTGAGCCATGGAAGCGTACCTCGTAATTTCGCATCAAAGAAAACGAAGAAAACATCAGAAGGGAGGAAAACAAGGAGAGGCGAGGCGAGGGGTGGAGCGGCGAGAGAAAGTAGTGGCCTGGGCGTGCGGGCACGAACGGAGGAGGCGATGGAGGGCCCGCCGAAAGCGAACACGCGACGGAGGCGGCTGGTGGAGAGGGGATCCGATCGCCTCGCCTTCATCACCGGTCAGGCGAGCACCCTCCCTTCCGACCCGTACCCAGGTAAATACTGATACCGCAAGAAATTTGGGGTGGGGTTCGAAAAGTATGTCCAGATCGCCTACCTGTTGCGTTCACGCCAGATTGGATTATAGGTCGCAGATGCCTTGGAGAATTTAGCCCTGTTTCAGGGGATTTTTACTGCTTACGTGCTCTAGGGCACTTCGATTGGTTGGCAGATTTAGATTTTAGAATAATGTAAAAACCATATAAATTACAGGTTTCGTTCTGCGGAATCTTAGGTTTCAGGTCATGGAGCTTGAATTTTTTTAATTTAGTGTTGACAGGGGATAATTTTGTGGATGCATAGCCTGATTTTTTCAGATATTACGTGGCCTTACACAGCCCCTAATAGGACGCAGAAGTGTGTTGGTGTATGGCTAAATCCATTCATGTGAAGCTTTTACCAAATTTATGGAAGTAATGACAAGTGTTTTGGTGAACTTGGAGAATTCACCTTATCCATATGTCAGCTCTTTAATGTGCCAATTTTTTTCTTCTCAAACACGCCTCTAAACACACCTCATTTTGTTTTAGAAGAACAAGAAGGCACAACAGACAACGGCCAAAGCCAACAAAGAAAGCAAAACGAAACTAAAAACCGAGGCAAAGCTAAAGAAAAAAAAAACCAACCGCAAAACTGTACAGAGACAGCTAGAATACGCTAAGTAGCTGGGGCAGCAGACTTTGGAATCCTACTGTGCAGGGCAGCTTCCTCAGCTCTTTGGCGATGGCAGTCCTCCACTGTTTGGCCTCATCAAAGATTAGATCCACTGGGTCGGTGGCCACTGGCCCTGTGTTGTCGAAAACCATGGCATTTCTCATGTGCCACAAACGCCAATGATAGAGCATCATGAAGGAGAGTGTGCCTCTGAGTCCTCCCCAGCCCTGCTGCCTGCCTTGCCTAAAAAAGCGCACTTCATCCAGTGCCAGACAGATTGCCTTGACGATATGTACGTAGGAGATGGACTCATCGTCCTGCTCACAGAGAGGGCACGTCGCCGGATGGCGAAACCCAGGACGAGCCAACCGGTCTGCTATCCAGCACTGGTTCGCCACCACCAACCAGATCGCCTACCTGTTGCGTTGGTTTAGGTTGCAGATGCCTTGGAGAATTCAGCCCTGTTTCCGGGGATTTTTACTGCTTATGTTCTCTAGGGCTCTTCGATTGGTTGGCAGATTTAGATTTTAGAGTATCTGGTGTAAGGTAAAAACCATGTAAATTACAGGTTTCGTTTCGTGGAATCTTAGGTTTCAGGTAATAGGGCATGAGATTTTTTTAATGTAGTGTTGGCAAGGGAGAATCTATTGGATGCATACCCTGGATATTTCAGATATTGTTTTGCCTTGCACAGACTAGGACACAAAGACGTGTTGGTGTACAGCTAAACCCATTCATGTGAATCTTCTACTAAATTTATGGAAGTAATGATGAGTGTTTTGTTGAACTAGTGTGGAGAATTCACCTTATCCATGACAGAATCAGCTCTTTAATGTGCACTTTTTTTCCTTTCTCCAACATGCATATAAACATGCCTCATTTTGTGTTAGAAGAAATGCCAAGAAGGCACAACAAACAATGGCTGACAAAGATTCCTCAGCTCTTTCGCACTGATAATTCTCCTCTGTCCAGCTTCGTTGAGGATTCGATCCACCAGGTCGCTGTCCACTGGCCTTGCATTGTCGAAAACGCAGGCACTCCTCATGTGTCACAAACGTCAAAGGGTGAGCATGAAGAGGGAGTCTGCACCTATGGGTTTCTTCCCGCCCCTGCTTGCTGCCTCAGCTAACCAAGAGCAGAAATCTTCATCCTCCGCCGGACAGATTTCCTTAACGCCATGTACATGGTCCTGAACCACATTGAACCAGACGTCCTGGGAGAAAGCACACTCCGTGAGCAGGTAGGAGATGAACTCATCATCCTACTCACAGGGAGGGCACGGCGCACGCCGTCTGGTGAGGCAACCTGCAGCGAGCCAACTTGTCTGCCATCCAGCACCGTTTCGCCACCACTAACCATTAGAAGAACGTCATCTTGCGGCAGCCAACACTCCCAGCATTGCTACCCCAGCGGGTGCTCGACCATGCCCTGCAAAAGAGCAGATTTTGTAGAGTACCCACCATTCGACATCCATCACCATATCAACTGGTCTTCTATCCCCGGTGCAAGCTTGACAACCAAAGCGACTTTGAAGAGGTGTAAATACTCCATGATTCCTTGGAATTAATGTGCAACTGATAGGTCCATTCTAGCATCTCTCCCTGCTTCTCCTTAGAAAGGTTGCCATTAAGAGACATGGTGGTTAGTTTGTAAAACTGTGGATATTCAACTTCATCAGATATATGTACTGCACCTTCATCATATAATCAGTTATCACACAGCCCTTTTCTTGCAGTTCACAGTTTTATGTGGTACTCCTTAGGTTTTCCCACCTCATATCAAGCACAATGCCATCTTTGGTTTCATAATTCTCCTTGTCGATCTATTTAGCCTCACTTGAGGGTACTTTTACTGTTTATGGATTATTATAAGTTATAACTCAGTTGTCATATCATATCCTTTCATATATCATCCTAGTTGATGAAAGTTGAATAATTTGAATGCCATATTCCTTTTTCTTTAGATCTACTCAAATGTTAAAACAAATGAGATGGCTTCTTAACATTATGTGTTGATCAAAGTATTTGCCATTTTGCAGATTCACCGCTTACTTCTACTGCTTCATCTCAGCCATATGATGGTGGATTCAGTACTGAAAAGGTGTTCCAGAGGCCAGAACATAGACATCAGCTCTCTGAGATTCCGCCAACTGGTGAGTCCCGTCAACTAAAACCCAAGCATAAAGCCCATAGTAGTGAAGGCGACCTACTCCAGAAATTCCAGATAAGCAGTGCTGTTCCTGAGATCCAGCCAGTATATGAACCTCTGTTGCGAAGCCGCGATGATGAAACCCTCAACAGAAAGACTAGTGATTATGTACCAACGAGTGTGCAGCCTAGGATGGATCTGCAGCCGCCAAGGAGGGATGTGGAAACGAGGCCCAGATCTGTGCCTCCAAACCAGGCTAACCAACCAGACGACTCATCTTGGTCTCTGGAAACTCTGAAGCAACTCGTGGATTTCTCGCCGCACGAGATTACCCAGGCCATCTCAGCTACGGAGTTTAACCGCCTGATGGCATCCATTCTCATCGCCTTTATAGTGGTTCTTTCGAACTGGGGACTGGACGTTGGTGGCATCATCACCAGAATATTAATTGGCACAATGCCGCTCGTCTTCCTTATAATAACCAGCATAACCCTTGTCATTTCCTATATGATGGAGAACAAGGAGGCGAGGGGCAGACAGGCCGCCGGCGGTGGCCTTGGTTCTGCCGACGGCTTAGTGCTGATGCTGGAGCTTGGGTCTCTGCTGCAGAAGGCTTCCGAGGCTCTGCTCATCGACGTTAGCGTCTGCGCTGTCATCATGATCTGTTTTCTTGGATTCTGAGAGAATGTTTTAGACGGTTGCTTTCACCTTGATACGTATGTTTTCTTGGATTCTGAGAATTTTAGATAGTTCACGGAAACGTGTGTAGAAGTTATTTTATATTCTGTCCATGAGTACTCTTCTATCTATTTTTTGATCTTGTAACATCCTCTATGCTGAATTTTTTGATTTACTGTTTTGTGCATATATGTACTCAGTTTCACTCTATCATAGCTGGTGCCTGCTTTACAATATTCGTTGCTGCACAAGTTCTGTTGCTGTTATGCTGTATTGGCGATTATTGAAGTGTGCGGTATGACGTGTTGGTTATCAGTTTATCACCCAGACAAACAAAACGAACTCTTCTTCCGAGAGCACCTGTTTGGCGTCCCAGGCCGAAATCCGGTGCTATTTAACGCTGAATTTCCACTCGTATTCCCGAGCAAACCCACAAATCGATAATATATTTAAAGTTTTTCCCGCTAAAAAAACAACATGAGTTTGATGGATTCTTGCCAAACGTGCAGTTCGGTGATCAGAAGCAGACCTGGTTTGGCTTTCAGATTATGACATAAAAACCAGAATCACTCCTCCGCCAGGATAGGCTCCTCCTCCGTAGCAGCCGGTGGCGTCTTCGCCGTAGCAGTCGTGGTAGAGCTCGGCGATGGGGTAGAAGACGTGGAGGCAGAGCTCAACGACGCTGTGGTGGCAGAGAGCGGTGTCGACGAAGGCGCGATCGTTAGTACAGAGCTCGACGTAGATGTCGGCGCGCCCGTGGCGGCAAAGCTCTGTCTCGGGGAAATCCTCATCCAGAATGATGTCGCGGCGCACTGTGTACCAGGCCCTGACCTTGTCGCTCATCGCCGAAGTGTCCTCGCCACCCATGAGAAAGGCTAGGTCCGTGTTCCTCTTCTTCACCGCGAAGTTTGCCTTCAGCAGGTCGGGCTTGATGCCTTGGTTCCGTAGCAGCTGGGTACACCTTTCATCGAACTTCTGCTCTCGCTTGTCGGCATGGGTCTTCCATCGACCGCGCACTTGTTGATCAATGCATGAAGCCGTTTGGCAGGCGGACCCATAGCCTTCAGTGCCTTGGACTTCTTCTGGCCGAGCTCCGGATGTCCTTCGGCGGCAGCTGGGGGAGGCGCGTCGAGGTTGTAGACGGCGTCCTAGGCCTTGGCGAGTGACACGCGAGTGTCTACCCACTTCTAGCAATGCTCGATTCTATGGAACACATGGTGGAACTGGAACTCGGTGTTGGTGTCATTGCGGTACATGCCAAGAGCACGAACTAGCTGCAAAAAAGGCGAAGGGTCAGTCGCAAACATGACATGAACTCGACGAAGGGGAAAATGGAGAATTGTTTTACCTTGTTGTCCATGTTGGCGCCACTTTGTGGGCGATGCTCGATTTCCTCTAGGATCCCATGTCATTTGCTACACGCTTGTTGCACATCCCCCAAATGGTTCGGCATGGCCTTCTCGCCGCGTTCCATGTGGACCTTGTTGAAGTATGGATCCATTAGCTTACGCTCGTCGAACACAATCTTGATACGCTTCCAATAGTTCTCCAAGTTTTGATTTGCGTCGGTGATCCCGTCGAGGTTCACACCTTCCATGCTTTGGTTTGACACTCATCTTCAATGGTGTTTCACTTGATGCAGGGCTCGGCCGATGGTGTCGTCTTCGGCTTACTCTTTCCCTTGCCCTTGACCGTCGCCAGGATTTCCTCTTCGGCTTCTTCTTCCTGATCACCGCTAGCCTCCTCATCCGCATGGTTGTCGGCTAATTCTTGCGAGTCAAGGCAATGCTCGGCGTCGGTGCGGGTTTGCTCTTGCGTGAAGAACGTGTTCGTGGCAGCGACAGATCCGGAAGCGATCATCTCAACCATGGAGGAGTCACCCGACATTCCGTCGAGCATGTTGCCTACGTCCGCATCGCCGAGCTGGATGGAGGAGCCAGCTCCCTGGTTTTGGGCGAAGGACTGAGGACAACGACGCAACGCCGGTGACCTGACGTAGGAGGGTGATCCGCCGTAGGAATGTTGATGTCGACGTTGAAGCGGGGCGGACCGCGAAGTGCAAGGCAGTGGGGGAAGACCACGTTGGGGTTGAATCTGCCCCGCTAGTCGCCGTCGAACTCGGGGGATGCTGAGAGCCTCGGGTGCAACGTTGTTTGGCTCTCATGGAACAGCGTTGGCGAGCACGACGAGAAGCTCGCCGAAAATCCGACGCTGGCCTAGCTTCCCTAGGGTACGTCATACTGCCCGACATGGAGTGAGGGATGGCCCATGGCCGCTCGAGTAGCCACCATGTTGCGCCTGATCGCCACTTGTGCCTATACCTCCTCCTCGGCTTCTAGCTTCTACTTCAGCTTTACCTCCCTCCTCCTCCGGCCCTCTGTTTCGGCTTGCCTTCGCCAACAATCCTTCGCCAGGCTTTGTCAGTCCATCCCTCTAGCTGCGGCTATGATGCTCTCGGCTTTCTCTTTGGCTACGCCAGATCGGCGGCGATGGTGCGAAGGTTGGTAAATTTCTTGGGCGGCATGGCAGGCGGAAATCGGGGGAGATGGCGGGAGCGGTGGTCGATGGGTGGGGAATGGGAAGAGATAGAAATGGAAGGTGGAAAAAAGGGAGGGAACTCGGCCACCGGTTACCGACAACGCTGGCCCACCCACTTTTTCGCTTCGTTCGGCGTTCCCAAGCGACACCCAACGCATCAGTATCGACCGATGAAAGTTGGGCCAAATCCGCTAAAAAACAGGGTGCTAGGAACACGAGCGAGAAAAAAATCACCATCAGGATTTAAAAAGCGTCCTGAGGAGGGCCCCCCCCCCCGGAATGGTAGTGGATGTGCTTTGAAAGAGCCAAAAATTATATTGTGTGTGAGAGAGAGTGTTGAAACAATTGATGGTGGAGGAGCCGCGGAAGCGGTAGGGACCGTTGTATGGCGGTGCGTTGGAGATAAAGGAGAAGCCCTGAGAGCATCCCAGCGGCGGGCCGCATATGCACTTTTCACGTTTGAATCAGTGTGCGCGGACCGCGCGACCTAAAACAAGCTCCCAACTAGGGCGCAAACGGTTCGCAGGCCCTGGACAGGCGCATTCGTGGCCCTAATCTAGGACGCGTTTGCGCTCGCGCGTGTCCGCGAGGACAACTCGAGCATCCTCTCTCCGTCCGTTCGGGCCCACATGGCAATGAGCCACACCTGCGCTGACAACTAATGGCGCGTTTGCGGCCGCCTGCCCCGCTTCCTCGCTGACCACGCTGTCGCCGCTTCCGCTCCCTCGCTGACCGCACCAGATCGCGGCGCCGCCGATTCCATTTAATGGCTTTGTGACCGGCCTTCAAAAGCCACGTCCGGCCATCACAACTCCCCACGGCCACATCCACCACGCCCCTGTCCTCCCCACTATGTGGACGTGGAAGAAAGGCCGCCATGACCACGAGGTCGGCTCCTCGCCGGGGAGCCGTCGCCGCGCGACGTCACCACCACCGCCAGGCGTAACCACTCGCAACCGCCTCCCACCGCCACCGCGTGCCCACGGTTTTATCACGCCACTAGCGCCGTCGCGAGGACGTAGGGGACGCTAGGCTCCCCACCGCGCCCCGGAACCGCCACTACGTCCCTGTGTCAGACGTGCGTTGGCACTGGTGCATGGGGACCCTAGTGGAGCAATGGGGCGTGCACCTCCCTCACGGGTGGCATCTGAACCACGACAGAGTTCTGATCCCGTCTGTCCCACTGGAAGGGCCACGCCTGGACGCTGAGATCGAGCGCCACCGACGGATGGTAACGCCGACCCGATGCCGAGACCCTGCGTACCACTCGAAGACTCCCTTCTGGGTGGAGTTCCACCAATGGAGCACAACTTCCACCGGCGCATCACCTTCCGCAGCGACATCCACCTGGAGGTCACGCCCGAGGATCTGCCGGACGTCGGTAGCAGTGACGACGACTCCTCCAGGGCGAGCCACCGCCGATCCCGGAGGAGGTGCTGGGGTGGGGGCAATCATGCCACCCGGCCTCGACCCAAGGAAGGTCGTCGCCTGTGCCCTGCACAAACGGAGGAAGAGGCGGCGCTCGCGAAGGAGAGGCTCCGGGACGGGGACATTTCTGGCCCTCCACGCATCCGCGATGGAGGTCCAAGGCGCCGCCTCCCAGTACATGTCGCCGCCCCAGTACCGGCCTCCGTCGACTCAGTACGCTTGCCCCTGTACGCACCTACGCACCTCCTCCGCAGATGGCGCCCCCCTTCCCCACCCGCCACCCCACCCGCAATGGCCGTGGCCACAACCGGTGTGGATCGACCTGGCGGAGGACGACGACGATGATGGCCTACTTAGTTTAAATTAGCCCTTTTTTCTAAGTTTTTTGCTGTTTTTTTGGCTATATGGACATTATGTTGAATTTCAATGAAATTTGGGGGGAAATGCGCTACCCGTTGGTGCGCGTGGCCAGACCCGTCCCACACCGCAAATGGACACCGGCAAGTGTCGCACGGCAGTTAAACACGTGCCGCCAAGAACCTGGGAACCCTGCCGACAATCACATCGCATCTCCCGATGCCGGAACACATGTCCAAGCTACGTGTTCCTCTTTGAACACATGCCTTTCACTACTTGCTTGGAACACATCAGTGTGCAGGATTATCCAGTCCTGCTTCGACAGCATTTTATAGGATCATAAACACCATAGAAACAGCGACATCTGCATCACGAGCTAAACTCAGACACGATTTTTTTGCCACGTCAAACTCCATTAGCAGTTCTTTCCAACCTACTACTAGTGAACGCTGAAAATCTAGAGCCTAAACCATTTGCTGGCCAGTTCTTCCTGCCATGGTTGACCTCCTTGACAGATACTAGTACTATGGAGAGGTCTTTCTTAGGCTAACTAAGCTACTAGTGGGAGTAGGATATAATGTACACGTCATCTATAACTAGGATAAGATTACGGAGGTAGCAGGAGTGAACTAGTGGGGGATTAAACAAGGGGGGAGTGTGTCGCCGTCGTCGCGAGCTTTGCTAGGTGCGTGGCGGTCGGTCAAGGCTCAAGGTGTGGTGATGTCGTGGATGCTCTTGCGCTTGGAGTCCCGCGTGGCGGCGTTGGCCTGGCGGATGAAGTACTTCTGCGCGTGGCTGGCCACCTGCGTGGGCGTCCGCGTCCTCACCGCGAACCGCGAGATGTTCCGCCAGTCGCCCCGCCCGTACTTCTCCAGCCCGTCCAGGAACAGCCTGCGCAAAGCAACCAGGACAAGAAGAGTCAAATTTATTACAGGGACAAGACAAAGGCGGCTAAGACTGGGTCGCTGGCAGGCCGGGCCCGCGTGCCAGCTGGAAAGAGGAGTTCGTTGGCTTGGCTTCTCCGCTCGAACGAACAAAGCAATGCGCAATTATCGGCGGAAGAATCTGGGGCCACGGCGGAGAGAGAAAGGAATTGAACGCAGGTTTTGGGGTTGGTTTTTTTGCTTACTTGTGCTCTTCCTCGGACCAGGGTATGCCGCGGCGGCGCTCCTCGCCGCGGGGCTTGCCGGCGCGGCGGCCGGTGGTGGCTGTGGTTGTGGCGGCGGGCCCGGCCGAGCAGTCGTCGGCGTCGTCCCAGCAGCCGGGGATGTCGACGGCGCCGCGCTCGATGAGCTCGACGTCGGCGACGAGCGCCTGGTAGTGCTCCCAGGCGTCCTGCGGGGTGCGCCCGGGGAGCCGCGCCGCCACGCGCTCCCAGCGGTCGGGCGCGATCTCGGGGAACGCCACCAGCGCGGCCTCGAACACCTTGTCCTCCTCCCTGCTCCAGTGCCTCCTCGCCGGCGCTGCCTGGTAGTAGAAATCCATGGCGGCCTCTCCGGACCCCCGGCTCGGCTCGGCTCCTTCCCTCCTGTGGCGACACGATACCCCCGGTGCCAAGTGCGCGACGCGTCGATTGAACTGCGTTGCGTGTGCCCGTGGACGGACGGATGGTTGGGCGGCGCCGTGTGTCTGTTGGTTTGGTTTCGGTTCGTTGCGCTGCGCGTGGGAAACGGAATTTATATGAGGGTGTTGGGTTGGGGCCGGGTGGGGCACGGGACTCGGGCTCGATGGAACCGGAACGTGGAATCCGGTGGTGGATTTATTCCGCAGCGATGCGCGCACACGTTTTGGGCGTGCAGCCGCTCGGGTGCCGCGTGTGCGCGTGCTGGAGCGCGCGGCCACGGCGGTAAAGGCGAAACAGAGGAGGTCGGACGGGTGCAAGGGAATACAGTATATCGGATGGCGGTTACGATGGGTTTGTTTCAGCATCTGAAAACAGCAACAAGAGCCCTTCAGAACTTCAGGGCGCGTGTTTGGTTGCTCGGGTTACTCGTGAGGGAAGATGATGCATGGGCGCGTGCAAAGGAGGGACGACGGGAGTTTGCAAAATTCCGCGGGAGAAATTAGGGTTACCACCCGCCGATTCGCGGTGGCTATTTACACCGCCCTCCTCCAGCTCCAAAATCTCCGCCACTATCTCCCCTAATTTCGAGCTCTCCCTCCAAATCCTCTTCCTCACCGAGAAGCAGGTAAGCGCGTCTCCTACTCTGGTGGGTCTAACTCATCTCCGGCAAGCCTTCGTTCTCGGCTATCTCTGACATGTCATCCTCGTCGGTCGAGATTGAGATCGTGGTAAGAAACACATAACCTTATCTCCCGCAGCTTAGATCTGTTGCCATGTTCTAGTTCATATTTCATGCGTTCGCTTGTGCTCTCTTCTAGTAGATCATGGTCCATTTTGGCAGTTAGTATTCATGTTGTACTATAAGAATTGCCATGTGCTATAGCTAGGATTAGTGTTACAGGTATAGCTCTTCCCCCTAGAACTGAGCATATTGCGTATCTCTGGTGCCGTAGGAGAAGGTTGCGTCTCCTGATCTGTCCGCAACCTCTATGAGGCCTCTGCGTTATGTGCCAATGCCCGATGCAGTGACCTGGAGGAAGTTGGCCATGTCATGGCCATCATCTTTGTCCACCTTCGTTCTGAATCGGGTCTGCCAGTTGATCTAGAAAGGATGTTCAGTTGTTCGGGGATTCAGAGAGGTGGATATACGCTTGATTGCAGATGATGTCTTCAAGTTCTGTGGCAAGATAGTCACTTCGAACCAGGTGTACAACCACATGAGGCACTGGAGAGTTAGGTGGATTCGGGTGCTGAGGATCAAGAGGCTTGAGAACATGCGATGGGTTGAGGAGACCTCTTCTATCATGATGGACTATGTGCACATCAAGGTTTGATATGTTTGCACTTGCATCAATAGTTGTAAAGCTCACATATGAACTATATGTCTTGAACTAACTATGATTCTCATGTAGGCTCGATCGAAGGCCACCAAGTTGATCAACAAGCCCATTGACAACTATGCTCAGATGAAGATGATCTACGGTCTCGCATTCCCGTTGCGCCCGTCTCTCTGACCATGATACACCATGCTCTTAGCCACCTGATGGAGCATAGTGGACAGGCGACCAAGTATCTTGCCATGACCCCTAAGCGCAGGATGAGCTGGTTCACGACCTTCCTGAACAAGCACTACCTCTGAGCAGCGGACTGAGATGTTCGAGGAGGTGCTGTTAGCGGTGTTGATAATGATGACTATGATGTGTATTTTGGAATAGCTAGGCTGATGATCTTTGGTTGCGGTGACCCCTGAACTAGGTTTGTATATTTTGGGAGGTGGTATTCAGTTATAACCCCTTCGTTTGTGATGGACGTGTGCTGCATCATAGGTAGTTGTCCATGAACTCGTGCTGCAACACACCCGCCATGACTGATTATGTTGATTCAGTCTTAATTTAATCTAGTAGTTCTCTGAATTGCAATTGTGTGAACTTTGTTTTCTGCCTTGCTGATGTTTTTTAAGCTCACATGAGCAGTCAGGAGGTAAGGCTATCAGGGACAATACAACTAGCCAAACAAGTACCAATTTGCTGAAAACCAAAAATGCATGGAACCAAACAACTGGGCTGGCTTCCAAACCCCTAGGGAAATAAGAATACATGGAACCAAACGAATGTCTCTTTTGGCATGAGAGGTTGCATTGCCACGTGCAGCTTCTATGGAGCCATGATCTCCAGATGTGTCTAAAAGACACGAGCAATGAAACACGCCATTCGATACGGCCAATTGATTTTGTCCCAATCAGTCCCCTAGAAATCAATTTTTCATCGGATTCAATCCAACTTTCATCCGGCTTACCAAGCCAAACCTAACGCGTTGGGGATCACTTGGGGGTGTCGGAGGAAGGAGAAATAAGAGTGGACCATCTCCATCGGCGATACAACGCATTTCCGCACCGGGATTCTCCCATCACCTCACCTCTTCCTCTCCTCGTCGCTATGACGCTGCCGTCACCACCCCACCCCACTCAGCCCAAAACTTGCCGCTAGCAAGGACACCCACCACTGCACCACCCTCCACCTTCCTATTCCCCAAGATTTCGCGATGGCTCGAAGCCGTGGGCAACTCCTCGGGAAGCTATCCGCCCACCACCCGCGAAGTGCTCGACGTTTTGCCCACACGGCGATGGACTCCGATGACGAGGAGATATTCATTGTCCTGATGGAGGAGACTACCATATCCACCGACGATGAACAACACTTAAAGATCATCGCTTGCTTGGCCGACCTGTACATGCAGGATGAAAAGTTGCGATGTGGTGGCTCGGCGCCAGGCTGCTGTGAGAGCAAGCCGAGGTAGCGTCTGTAGGGACACTGCATGTTGTACACCAACTACTTCACCGAGGATCCACTGCACGACGAGACAATATTTTGGCATAGTTTCAGGATGGGCCAGAATTTATTCATCAAGATTGTGCATGCCATCCGGGAGTTTGACACCTACTTCAAATGCAAGAAGGAATACACCTACACGGTAGGATTTCCCTCAATCCAAAAGTGTAAGGATGCTTTGAGGATGCTTGCATATGGAGCTCCCGGTGATACACAAGATGACTATCTATGTGACGAGGTACATCCAAAGCCAAGCCGGTGGCACATAGGCGAGAAGAAATGTCCACCATAGTACCCCACCATCATGGCAAGGCTACTTCGAGGAAAGCAATAGCCTTGGGCTGTTGCCGTGTTCCTAGTCTTGGTTTTCTTCTCTCGAGATCGGTGGGAATGAGCGTCCACCCAGTCTACGGCACATGAGTGCTCTCGCCCGTCGTCACCGACGACACCTCCCACGCCCATATCAACCTCAACCAAGCCACCCATGATGGTTCGCTGGCCATGCGCATGGTCCACTGTCCTTTGACATGACCAGGGTAGTGAGATCCCAATCTGGCCGAAATCTATTCAGCGGGAAGGGTCGTTCTGCATGTGAGATGGTTGACGAAATGGACGTGAGCCAAGCCGCAAGCCCCATGAATACACTAATCCGTGGCGAGGGAGTTACTACGTCGGGGAAAGAATGACGAGGAAGATGAGTACAGGTATGATGATGAAGATGGGGAGGGAGAGGTGGATGAGGAAGAATAAGTGGTCGAGCTTGATGACAAGGGCAAGCCAAAGAAGAAGAAGCGCGCTGACAACGAGGGGATCTGGTGGAATATGGCGAAGGACTAATGCTTGGCCGACACTTGGAAGGCCGTGAGCCTTGATCCTTGTGAGATCGAGGCGCATGGATTAATAGGATTGATCGGATACTCATACCAACAAGTTGCAACTTGTTTTCCAGAAGCTCATCTGAAAAGAACTCTGAGGTTAATCGTACTTGGCTTGGAACAATTTTAGGATGGGTGACTGACCGGGAAATTGTTCCCGGGTGCGCACGAGTGAGGACAAAGTGCACAGAAAAGACAATTGTTGATCTGTGGGGCCAGTCTAGAGATCTTAGTAACCTGCCACGAGTTACACCCACGGGACCTATTGTTGGACGGGGTGCTACAAGTGTATCAGAGCCGATCCTCGTGATTACATGGGCGTGTGCGAGTCAATGGCGGGACATGTGGAGCATGGTGCATGTGGCATAGAGTGGACATGACATGGCACATGTGCCAACACTGGACACACAAATGTGTGCCTAGAGGGGACATTCTTGGCTTGTGCTTGATAGATGAGGGCATCGATCTTCTAAGGGTGGGTGTATGTGAGATCCAGGCGCATGGCTTAATAGGATACTCATACCAACAAGTTGCAACTTCTTTTCCAGAAGCTCATCTGAAAAAACTCTGAGATTAAGCGTGCTTGGCTCGAAGCAATTTAAGGATGGGTGACTGACCATGAAGTTTTTCCCGGTGTGCACGAGTGAGGACAAAGTGCGCTAAAAAGACAAGTGTTGGTCCGTGGGGCTAGTCTAGAGATCCTAGTAAGCTGCCAGGAGTGACACCCCCGGGACCTGTTGTTGGACGGGTCCTACAATTTATTCAACGACACTGACCAGACTGGCGCAACATATTGGAGGAGAATATACATCCAATTCAAAGAGCGCAATCTCTTCGACGAGTACTCGAAGATCCACTTGATCCGCAACCAAAATGCCTTGTCTCATAGGCGGGTGGAGATTCAAAAAGCTTGTAATTTCTTCCATGCCACCGTGGAGTCCATCCACAACAGAAAAATGCCTCGCCAAAATCAAGCCAATAAAGCGAGAAACCTACTTAACTTCTTCCTTTGTTTTGGAATATTCACTTCTTTGATGCTTGTGTGTTTTGCTAGTTAAAGTCCATCATGGATTTTTACAAGAGGAACAATGGAGAGACTAACTTCCCTTTTATGCATGTCTTTATCAAAATTGAGACTTGCAATAAATGGGAGAAAGTCCGGTCTGAGCTCAACAATCGCAAGCCATTCGAAGTGGACGACCGTCGGATGCCTTGACCGACCGCCCCATCTACCACAAGATAGCTGATACGTCCAAAACGTATCTACTTTCCCGAACACGTTTGCTTTTGTTTCTCCTCTAAACTTGTGTGATTTGGATGCAACTAACACGGACTGACACTGTTTTCAGCAGAATTGCCTTGGTGTCTAGTTTTTGTGCAGAAAATCAACTATATGGAAAAATCCCGGAAAATATGCCAAAAATCCTATTTCACCAGAAGACTCCTGGAGCCAGAATACGAGACGGAGTGGGGCTGGGGCCTAGCCACACCACCTGGCCGCACGGGCTGGGCCTGGCCGCGCCAGGGGGTGGTCTGGCCGCCACAGACACCCCCCTCGGTCTCCCTCTTCGCCTATAAGTTGCCTTATGACCTAAAAACTCAGGGGGGTTCGACGTTTTTCCAGAAAGAGTTCCGCTTCGCCGCCACCACCAGATTCCACGATTTGGAACTAGAAACTATGTTCTGGCACCCTGCCGGGACGGGGAATTGGAGGAGATCATCGCCATCATCATCACCATCGCTTCTCCATCGACCATACATGTTTCCCCCATCTATGAGTGAGTAATCCCCCGCTGTAGGCTATGGGGATGGTAGGGATTGGATGAGATCGTTCATCTAATGGCATGAGATTGTTAGGGCATGGTGCCTAGTATCTACTATTAGTGCTTTTTGACTTTGTTGCGACTTTTTAAGATTAATGCTTGTCACTAGGGCCCGAGTGCCATGATTTCAGATCTGAACATGTTATTGATTCATTATGAAAGTATTGTTTATGGTCTTCCCTGCAAGTTGTATACACACGTTGTTGTCCGGAACCAATGGCCCCGAAGTGACAGAAATCGGGATAACCGGAGGGAATGGCTTTGATGTGAGGATCACATGTGTTCATGGAGTGTTAATGCTTTGCTCCGGTGCTCTATTAAAAGGAGCACCTTAATTGCCAGTAGTTTCCTTGAGGCCCCGCTGCAAACGGGCTGGCAGGACAAAAGATGGTGTGCAAGTTCTCGTTGCGAGCATGTATGACTATATATGGAACACATGCCTAGGATTATCTAGTACTTGGATGCTTTATCTTATTTATCTACAATTGCCCTATGTTCTAATTGCTATGTGAATTGTTTTGTTCATGCAACGCCCGTCCATCCATCCCTATGCCTACCACACTCGAATCCTACTGTTTTCTGCTATTGTTACTACTGTCTTTACTTTTACTACTGCTATTACTTTACTATTCCTACTACAAAACTATTGCTACTGATAAACTGCTGTGAGCAAGATTGTTTCCAGGTGCAGCTGAATTGACAACTCAGTTGTTAAGGCTTATAAATATTCTTTGGCTCCCCTTGTGTCGAATCAATAAATTGGGTTTCACTTCCGTCGAAAATACTGCGATACACCCCCTATACTTGTGGGTCATCAAGACTATTTTCTGGCGCCATTTCCGGGGATCATAGCTTTATTTATCAAGTTCACTTGGATTCATTATTGTTCGTTGCCATCCATCCATCATGGGTAAGTCTCGTGATGGCAAGGTCCCTATTTTACCATCCACTACAAGAAGAGGTACGGTTCTGAACGCCTCTGTTGCTCTTGATTCACCATCTGTTATGAGTAAGCTCGTTACACCACCACATACATATGTTACACACACTGATACTACTGCTGAATCTGAAACTTCTGATACTTATGATGCTGCTTCTACTGTGCTTGATAAGAGTGGTTCATTAGGTCCTTTCCTAGATGCTACGATTGCTAGAATTATAGCTGGAAATACTGAAACTCCTAATGAAGACACTACTACACCTGTTAGTTCACCTGAGTCTAGAGAAAGCTATGATATTGAAGACGGTTATGTTGAGATGACCCATGAATTTATTAAAGAATGTCAAAACACCCATGATAGGCGTGCTGCTAAGAGTCTCCTTGAGAGGCGTACTATTAGACCCAAATTGTCTCCTAATGCTAAGTTTGCTGCTTCTTCTATAAACATTAAAGATAAAGATTATGATTTCTCTCTTGATCTATCTTACATAGCTATTGTTGAGAAAGAATCTTTTTGTGGGACTAAAAATGAAAGTGCGGTAGCACATATGACTGAGCTTTCTACCATGAGTGGCCTGTTTTCTGATGATATTAAGATGCGCACCTACTTTGTTGCTAAAATTTTACCCTTTTCACTAAAAGGAGAAGCTAAAACTTGGTTTAGTAATTTACCTCCTGGATCTATTGATAGCCCTGATTGCTTGATTAGTACTTTCCTGCAGAAATATTTTCCTCCTAGTGCTAGACATGCTATTTTGTAGGAACTTTTTGATTTTAAATAGGGAGAAAAAGAGATATTGCCTGAATCACGGGCAAGGTTTTGTGCTTTGATTCATGCACAGGCTGGATGTCCATTACCTAAGAATGAGCTTCTTGATATATTTTATAATGGACTAACAAAAGAATCTAGGACATACCTGGATAGTTGTGCTGATTGTGTTTTCAGGAATAGGACTCCCAAGGAAGCTGAGGAATTAATGGCTAAAATAAGCAAGAATTATGAAGATTGGACTCCTCCTGAACCAGCTATACCTGAAACAATTATACCTGAACCAACTATACCGACGCCTATACCATCATGTAAGAAGAGGGGAGTTATTGAATTGAATGATGAAGTGATGAAGGAAGCTACGAAATGTCATAAGGAGAGGGGAATTAAAGCTGTAGATGTCAAGAATTTACCTCCTATAGAAGAATTATGTAAGCCAATTCCCCATTCATCCACTATTGAGGTACACTCTCTCCAACACTTTGATGAAGGTGAAGGGAATATGCCCGAGAGGCAATAATAAAGTGGTTATTATCTTATTCCATGTTTATGATAAATGTTTATTTTGCATGCTATAATTGTATTGATCAGAAACGTCAATACATGTGTGTTTAATAAACAAAAAGGGTTCCTAGTTATGCCTCTCTTATAGACTAGCTCGTTGATTAACAAGATGATCAAGGTTTCCTGATCATGGACATTGGATGTTGTTAATAACGAGGTCACAACATTGGTGGAATGATGTGATGAACATTCATCCGAAGTATAGCATTATGATCAAAGTCATTATGTTTATATTGCTATAACATCATACAAAGTAATCTTTATCCTTAGACCATGAGATCATGTTAATTGCTAACACCGGAAGAGTATCTTGATAACATAAAACGTCACACCGTAACAGGGTGACTATAAAGATGGGTTCAGTGCTACGAAGGTGTTATGTTGAGGCTCATGGATCAAGAGTGGAATTTGTCAATCCTGATGATGGATAGATATACTCTGGGCCCTCTCGGTGATATCACATTAAGATAGCTTGCAAGCAAGTGATGTGATCATTAGAATGTTATATCACGGGAACGAGAAAAGAGTGCATGTCGGAAACGAGATCAAACTAGGTATGGAGATACCGATGATCGAATCTCGGATATGTAATATATCGCGAGACAAAGGGATTTAGTTACTAGCGTTAAAGGTTCTCACGATCACATAAGTCATCGGTGAATGTGTAGGAGTCAGTATGGATCTCCAGGTCCCACTGCTGATTATTGATCGGAGAGGGGTCTCGATCATGTTTGCATTATTCGCAAATCGTAGGGTGACACGCTTAAGGGATACCGACACCATTTGGAGAAAATATGTTTCAGATAAAGATTTAAGAAAGCGCTGGAATTATTTCAATAGACACTAAAACTGTTTCGGGTGAAATTGCTGAAATTGGTTCTGCATGTAATATTGAAATGTTGCAGGGGGTTTTATGTGAATGTTTGTTAATTAAATTAATTAACAATATTCTGAATAAAAATAATAAAAGAGTTTTATTAAATGAGAGAGCATTAAATTTGGAGAAATTTAATGCATTTAAAGTGGAGACTTTAAAAGGGAATGTGAATAGGCATTTTAATGTGGAGGGGTTACCACCACATGAATGGAGGAGGTGAAGAGGCACCTCCTCCATGCGCCGGCCATGAAGGAGGGGCACCCCCCTCCTCCTATAAAAGGCCACCCTCTCCTCACTTCTCACACACACCTCCTTGTGAAGGATATCTGTCCCCCTCTAGTATTATTCCCCCATGGTCTCGGATTAGCGAGATACATGTTCCCGGTGGCTTTATCTGGAAACGAGTTGCTGCTTCCGCTGCTTTGCTGGAGCGAGGGATGGAGGTTGTCGGGGGTACCGGACGTGTGTGCGATCACGGATGCACCGCTGCTTTGCGGTGCTGGACTTGGTGCTGCTGGAGCTGGATCTGATGGACGTGCTGGAGCCGGACCTGCTGGACTTCCTCACGATCTTGAGATCGGCAAGTGTACGACTACATCAACCACAAGTTCCTACTCGTTAACAAAACTCGTTGTCTTCGAGGGTAAGTTCTCGTTGGATGTATGTCCACCCGTTGCTTTGTAAATAGTAGATAGATCTTGGCGTGTAGTTCACACCGTAGGAATTTTTTTGTTTTCTATGCTGTGGACCCAACAGTGGTATCAGAGCCTGATCTATGCGTAGGTGCTTTGCACGGGTAGTACACATATGTTTGTATGTGGGCGATGATGATCATGTTATTGCATCTTCCATGTATTTTGGATATTGGTGGCATAATGGGATGAAGCGACCCGGACCAACCTTACATGTCATCGTACATGAGACCGGTTCCACGACTGGCATGCAACTTGTTTTGCATAAGTGGCTGGCGAGTGTCTGTCTCTCCTACTATAGTCAATATCTGATTTACAATGAGTTGCTAATAACTTGGTTATCCTCGTTGTGGTTCATGTTCGTAGGTGAGAACAGTTCTATCTCCAAAAGCCCTAAGCCACGTAAAACTTGCAATTGATAAATTAGAGGCGTCTAGTTTTGATCGTTGCTGGGCTAGTGTATTGATATGGTATTGTTGTAAGTAGATGTATGATAGATACTCTTACAACACACTCAACGTCTAAGTTCCATAGACCTTGGCCTTACACACAAAGGAATGATAGAGATCATACCATGATGCAAGTGATAGAGATCAAATGCATGGACCATATCATCTCACTTTACACATTAGATGTTAACATCTTATACTGCTAGTTTGGTGCTTTTGGTAGCATTGTAAGATGATCCCTCATTTAGATATCAAGATAAAAATGTGTTCTTCCTTAAGTATGCACCGTTCTGTGGATCGTGTTTCAAGACATCACATGATGATTGGGTGTACTCGAATCTACGCTTTCATAGGAACGGGTGTAAGACAGTTTTACACACGCGAATACTAAGGTTCTTACTTTTCGAGCCTAGCATGTACAGACATGGCCTCAAAACACGGACCGAAAGGTTAAGCATGAGTCATATAGTTGATATGATGCCCATATAGATGCTCGCCTTTGAAGCTACATCAACTCACGTGATGATCGGACTTGGTGTAGTGGATTTGGTTCATGTAATCACCAAAAAGACACGAGGGATGTTGTTTTTGAGTGGGAGTTCATTTCTAATTTGGATTAGTCAAACCAAATTTGTCATAAATTAAATCAAAGTGAATTTGCATAGTTTGTTGTAGTCATTGGCATTCTTTTTCTACCTTATGCTTAGTTTTTATTTGAGATAATAGAACTATAAAATTCTGGATATTTACTTTACGAACTGGTATCGTATTGTTTTGAATGTCAATTTAAAGTTTAGAAGTCCTATTGCAAACTTTCAGCAAACTCTATTTACTCCATGAAGTTTAATAAGTAGTATTAAATCAAGAGTAAGAATTCCAATGTTAGTATCTAAAGTATCATGTTTGCCTCCATGATTATGGATATTCAAAAGTTGTTTTAATATCAAGATTATATTGGAGCTGAAAATTGTTTCAGAAACCATCATGTGTGAAAGATATTGTGATATCTGAAACAATGTTTTTGGTTGCATTATGATAGAGTATAATTTAGCAAAATACATGTTCTCATATTGTATGAGAATTTGTGAAGGTTGGAGATGCTAGGCATCCGAATCTACCAAAAAGGTTTTGGGAACTGATATTATACTCGCGATTCTTCCTTATAGGCTATAGTAGCTTGATCATGAAAGTTGTCATGATAAGGATGAATAGAAGATGTAATTAAAATGTTTACTACACTAATAGATTACTAAAGAATGGATTTTTGAAAGAATGCCAAACATTTGATGATGGTGATCCACTTCAAAGTGCAAGTCCAAAGGTATTAGTATTTGACTATATACAAGATTTGTACCATGTGTCATGTTGATGACACCACTATTGATGTTGATAGATTCTTTTAAAAGAAAAGGAATTGTTGAAAGAGAATCTATAAAATATTTGGCAGAAAATAAAAGGTTGGAGATGTCCAACTTGGTTATATAGAAGATATACATGTTATGGTTGTATTCATTGCTTATTAAACAATGTGGTTCTTAGGTATTGGATACCGAATTGGTTGGTATGAAGTGTCATACAGGACAACGCAATTGATGAACTGCAATGGCCTAAGTAACTAGCAAGAGAATAAGTGATGATGATCATCGAAAACAAATAAAGTGTTATTGTGCTTTTTCGTTGTCGTGAAACCCAGCCTTCAAGATTTTTTTTAATAATTGTTATTTTGTTCCGGTATTACGAGAACAATGGTTGTTCAAATAATTACCGTATTCCATAAAGGATGGATGAACTTTTACAAGTCTGTGGGAGAAATCACATCCATAAACACTATTGCTAAAATATCGCAAGACAAATGATTGAAAGATCACTTATGAAGTGACATCGCTGTTTAAATTATATTGGAAAGAAAACATGAAGAAACTCCATGTTGATGGATTTTTGGAGTCTTTGATTCTGATCAATTGACGCATGTGAGACTTTCTCGAGATAATTGAAACTCCATCCATAGGCCAGAGAGGAACGGATGACTAGCTTATTGGAAATTGTGCATGCTGATGTGCATAGTCCATTATGTGTAGCCATATGCGATGGATCTTTTTGCTTCATATGCTTTCTTCAAAAATTTGAGTGAATATATCTGTATATTTACTTAATAAGGAAGAAGTATGAAACATTTAAAAGTTGTTCAAAGACTTTCAAGATGAAGTGAAAAATCATTGTAACAAGAAAATAAAGAGTTTATGATTCGATCATAAAGGAAGATATTTGAGTTACATGTTTAGCAAAACATATAAGATTTGAGGAATTGTTCCATGAATTTGGATATCCCGATAAACCACATGAGTATGGTATGTTCGAGAGATGAAATCAAACCATGTTTGACATGGTAAGATCAAGGGTGTCATTTATAAAACTACCCTTATATTTTAAGGATTGAAGCTTTAGAGACTACCGCTTTTACACTGAAAAGAGCACCATCGTGATCCGTTGAAATGACACCATATGAGTTATGGTTTGGGATAAAACCCAGATTGTCTTTTCTTAAATTTTGGTATGCTATGCATAAGTAAAATGTTTACAACCAAAGTCGGATAAGCACGTCTTTGTAGGTTATCCCAAAGAATTTGTTGGGAATTTCTCCATAACACCGAGGACAAAAGATTTTGTCACTTGGAACGTCAAGTTTCTTGAGAAGGAATTTTTCACGAAAAGTTAAGTAGGAGGACAATAGAACTTTGATAAGGTTGTTGAACCTTAGCTATATGTGCTAAGTAGCGCAGCACCAGAAAGTTTCCCGGTGGCGGCCACAATGCTCATGGCTCCCATGATTACAAAAGGTGTGATCTAGGAGATTAGAGTTCCTATTGAACCGTGTGGGTCGGTAAGAATCAAATAGTGTGATTTGATAAGCAAGTCGTTATTGTTTTGAAAATGATGAACCGACTACATGCAAAGAAGCGATGATGGGCCTTGACTCCATAAAATGACTAGAAGTCATAGAATCCGTGATAGTATCCATACATGAGAAGTCAAGTTTCTGAACTTGGAAGACCCTCCGGAAAGGCGTGAAGCCTATCAGTCGTGTTTGGATCTATAAAGAAATAAGACATGGATGTTTAACATCTATGAAATAGTCGACATGTCGGAAAGAAGTTTACGACAATGTTCAAGGAGTTGACTATGACAAGATTTGATCTTTCATAGCGATATTTAGTCTTGACGGATTAATGTAGCAACCACTACATATAATTTGGTATATGGTAATTGAATAAACAAAACAATGTTCTTCTAATAGAATGGTTACCTAGGACATGTACATGACACGGTCCAAAGGGTTTTGTTAATTCAAAGGGTGCTAAAAGGGCATGCAAACTTCAATAGTTGAAGTAAGCATAGCGGAGTTGGAATCTTCACCATGATGAAACTGTTAAAAGAGTTTAAATTCATCGGAGATGATGAAGATGCTTGCATTTGCAAGAAATTAAGTGGGAGCGCTGAGACATATTTCTAATACATTATGTAGAGGACATATTGTTGATTAGAAATGATGTATCTTGTATTGACACAAGTTAAAATTTTCATTAAAATAAGATTTCGATGAAAGACTTGGGCAAACCCGGAATATTTGGCATCAATATCTATATGGATAGATTAAGGCGCAAATATGGTTGTGCCAGACATACATATATGAGATATTGAAAGGGTTCAATATGGAAACAAGAAGAAAGGTTCTTGCTGCATTGAAAGGATTGTATCAAAATTCAAGTGTTTCACATGAAGATTTTGATCGATTATACCATGATATGTATATATCCAGAATGTCCTATGCTCTAAATGTTATGAGCATATACCAGAATGATTCATAAGATGATCATTGGACAATAGTAAAGATATTCTTATGAGCTTTGGAAGAACTAAGAATATATAATGTATAAGTGACAAATAGTTAAATGTAGTTCATTGTAAAGTGTTACATTGATACTAGTTTTGTCACAAGATACGAATTAAATTTATCTCAATTTAGACTATGGGTGGCACAATGTAATGGAAAGGATGTTCCATGATGGATTTGGATGATTTCCAAAGTTGAGACATTGTGATGGATACTACAACAAAAGGCTAAGTATATAACTGCTATAGTAGCAGCAAAGGAGGGCATTTGTGTTAAGTAGTTTGTTATCAAACTAGGTGTGGTTCAAAGTGGGCTAATACTATGAAGATATATTGTGTGACAATAATATCAACATATTTTGAGCCGAACGAACTAAAGGTCTCACCAAAGGACCAAATTTATACAATGCCATCTCATTTGAGAATGAGTGATGCGTAGAGACGCAAAGACATGCAAATACACACGGACCTGAAACTGTCAGATCCGGAGATTATGTTAACCACTAGCAATAGCGTATATGCAACACAAGAAAGCCATAGGTGTTCAATACGCAAAGTTTTTGAAACTAGATTATTGACTCTAGTGCAAGTGGGAGACTGAAGGGAATATGCCCGAGAGGCAATAATAAAGTGGTTATTATCTTATTCCATGTTTATGATAAATGTTTATTTTGCATGCTATAATTGTATTGATCGGAAACATCAATACATGTGTGTTTAATAAACAAAAAGGGTTCCTAGTTATACGTCTCTTATAGACTAGCTCGTTGATTAACAAGATGATCAAGGTTTCCTGATCATGGACATTGGATGTTGTTAATAACGAGGTCACAACATTGGTGGAATGATGTGATGAACATTCATCCGAAGTATAGCATTACGATCAAAGTCATTATGTTTATATTGCTATAACATCATACGAAGTAATCTTTATCCTTAGACCATGAGATCATGTTAATTGCTAACATCAGAAGAGTATCTTGATAACATCAAACGTCACACCGTAACAGGGTGACTATAAAGATGGGTTCAGTGCTACGAAGGTGTTATGTTGAGGCTCATGGATCAAGAGTGGAATTTGTCAATCCCGATGACGGATAGATATACTCTAGGCCCTCTCGGTGATATCACATTAAGATAGCTTGCAAGCAAGTAATGTGATCACTAGAATGTTATATCACGGGAACAAGAAAAAAGTGCATGTCAGAAACGAGATCAAACTAGGTATGGAGATACCGATGATCGAATCTCGGACATGTAATATATCGCGAGACAAAGGGATTTAGTTACTAGCGTTAAAGGTTCTCACGATCATAGAAGTCATCGTTGAATGTGTAGGAGTCAGTATGGATCTCCAGGTCCCGCTGCTGATTATTGATCGGAGAGGGGTCTCGATCATGTCTGCATTATTCGCGAACCGTAGGGTGACACACTTAAGGGATATCGACACCATTTGGAGCAAATATGTTTTAGATAAAGATTTAAGAAAGCGCTGGAATTATTTCAATAGACACCGAAACTGTTTCGGGTGAAATTGTTGAAATTGGTTCTGCATATAATATTGAAATGTTGCAGGGGGTTTTATGTGAATGTTTGTTTTTTTGTGTGGCAAAGATCCATATCTATTTCATGAGTTCATAAGAAGTACAAAGTATCCTAAACATAATAAAAATTACATCGAGGTCTTTGGACCACCTAACGAATACTTCCGTCGCCAGAGCGAGCCACCGACGCGCCGCTGTCGCCCCTCCATTACCGGAGCCGACATGCCATTGTTGATGACAGTTGGGAAGTCTTCGTGCATGTGCCCCTAAGGACCAGCGCTCCAGAGATGAAGTTGTCGCTATTGAACCCTTGAATTGATCCGAAACTTGTAACACCAAACCTAAAATACACGTAGACTGGACGAGATCCACCACTCCATGGAAGCAGCGACCAGACGAATCCCCACCCTCCTCAATGCCAGCAACAGGATCGTCGCCGACGAGGCAGAAGAGGAGGCGGGTCCTTATTCTTGTCCCGCACAACGCCGCCATAGCCACCATAACGACGATGCCGGATGACCAAACTCTAACTTTAGGGACCCTTCTACACCGTCGAGCGCAGGTCCGAGGTCCCCACCTCCTCCCGCCGCCAGAGCGGCAAGCAGAGGAGGCGGGGACCCGTCGATGCTCGGTCACAGACGGCGAGGACGAAGTAGATCGTGGCGGCTGCTAGGGTTTTTACCCTAGCCGCCGCCTCTTTTTCTCACGGGAGGAGAGAACGTCTCCTGTCGTCTTGTACTATTACTCGTATAGACGCTTATACGTATAGCAATCTAATCATCACTAACTTGACCGAGCTGCTATGTGAAAGTTTGTTAATTAAAGTAATTAACAAAATTCAGAATAAAAATAATAAATGAGTTTTATTAAATGAGAAAGCATTAAATTTGGAGAAATTTAATGCATTTAAAGTTGAGACTTTAAAAGGGAATGTGAAGAGGCATTTTAATGTGGAGGGGTTACCACCACATGAATGGAGGAGGTGAAGAGGCACCTCCTCCATGCACCGGCCATGAAAGAGGGGCACCCCCCTCCTCCTATAAAAGGCCACCCTCTCCTCACTTCTCACACACACCTCCTTGTGAAGGATCTCTCTCCCCCTCTAGTATTATTCCCCCATGGTCTCGGATTAGCAAGATACATGTTCCTGGTGGCTTTATTTGGAAAGGAGTTGCTGCTTCCGCTGCTTTGTTGGAGCGAGGGACAGAGGTTGTCGGGGTACCGGACGTGTGTGCGATCACGGATGCACTGCTGCTTTGCGGTGCTGGACTTGGTGCTGCTGGAGCTGGATCTGATGGACGTGCTGGAGCCAGACCTGCTGGACTTCCTCACGATCTTGAGATCGGCAAGTGTACGACTACATCAACCACGAGTTCCTACTCGTTAACAAAACTCGTTGTCTTCGAGGGTAAGTTCTCGTTGGATGTATGTCCACCCGTTGCTTTGTACCTAGTAGATAGATCTTGGCGTGTAGTTCACACCGTAGGAATTTTTTGTTTTCTATGTTGCAGACCCAACAGAAGGTGATATCCCTTACTCTAAACCTCCTGATCAATGCTTAGAAGAATTCGATATTTTTATTGTTAAGCAAGATAATTTTAATAAAAGGATGCAAAACCATCTAATGGAAAAAACTAGAGCTATTGTTGAGTTAAAAGATATTGTGGAAAGAACCTCTAATGATGTTAAAATGCTTGTTAAACATTTTCAAATGGTTCAAACTCAAATGTATCAACTTATTAAAGTGCAAAAAGACTTGCTAGTTAATGCTGCCAAAGAAAAACATGCTTTTGAAATTAGAACTAGAAGTGGTGCTGCTACCCAGGATCCTCTATATCCTGAGGGGCATCCCAAAAGAATTGAGCAGGATTCTCAACAAGCTGAAAATAGTGGTACTACTCGTAAGAAAAGAAAAAAGAAACATAAAACTATTGTAGAACCCTCTGAACCTTCTAAAGATCCTAATAGTATATCTATTTCTGATGCTGAAACTAAAAGTGGTAATGAAGAAAATGATGTTCCTGATAAATAAAAAGTTGAAGAAGAACCTGAAAAGCACACTAAGAATACTAAATACACTAAAGAAGATTTTGTTGCTAAGAAACATGGTAGTGAAGGAGAGCCTTGGGTCCAAAAACCTATGCCTTTCCCTGATAAGAAACACAAGTCAAAGGAAGATGAACACTATAATAAGTTCTGTGAGTGGATGAAACCTTTATTCCTGCAAATTCCTTTGACTGATGCTATTAAATTGCCTCCTTACTCAAAGTATATGAAGGATATTGTCTCGAATAAAAGGAAGATCCCTTATGAAGAAATTTCTACCTTGCTTGCTAATTATTCCTTTAATGGTAAGGTTCCAAAGAAACTTGGAGACCCAGGAATTGCAACTATTCCTTGCTCTATTAAGAATAGTTATGTTAGAACTGATTTGTGTGATTTGGGAGCTGGAGTTAGTGTTATGCCTTTTTCTCTCTATAAGAGACTTCAACTGAAAAAATTAATACCAACTCATATATCTTTGCAAATGGATGATAAATCTACCACTATTCATGTTGGTATATGTGAGGATGTACCATTTCAAGTGGCTCATAATTGCTTGATATTAACTGATTTTGTTGTGCTTGAAATGCCTGAAGATGATAATATGTCTATTATTCTTGGGAGGCCTTTTCTTAATACTACAGGAGCTGTTATTAATTGTAATCAAGGAAAGGTGACTTTCAATGTTAATGACAAGGAACATACTGTCTATTTCCCCAATAAGATTGATAGGACTTATGGTTTGAATTCAATTGAACATGTTGAGGGCATTCAAGTTGGAGAAATATATTGTCCCATACCACGAGAAAAATTTGAAACTATTATGATTGGGACCATTGCTATCAAGGTTGAGGTAACATAATCATTAGTGGAATACAGAGTTTTGTTTCATATAAAATTGTTTTGGTAACAAGACATGATCAACCTTGTTAACAAAAGGATTTCATTGAACAAAACAATGTTTTCACCATGATTATCTCCGCTTACTTCTATTTTATCCATTTAGTTTTTGCTTTCGTTTAGTTTACCTTTTTTGTTGTTAGTTGCTTGCATACTAGAGTATCTTAGAACTTCTGAAGTTCTAGCCTTGTTTTGTCTTTGCATCATTCCAAAAAAATCTTTCTGTCAGAAATTCATTCTTTTATACCTGAAAATTGCTCAAAAATAAAGTGTCTCGAAAAATTACAGAAAGTTCATATTACATTTTTACGTGAAAAAAGGTGCAGAGAAGTGCCTAGAAGGTACCACGGGGACCCACCAGGCAGGCACACCACCTGGTGGCGTGGCCAGCCCAGGGGCGCACCTGCCTATGGTGTGGGCCACCCCTAGCCCTCCACTCACTCTCTCACTTGCCACTTTCTTCTCTCTCCCGAGGAAACACCAGTTCATTGATCGAAATCGCGTTCTTGCTGTGCTTGCCCTCGATTTTTTGATCTCCTTGCTCAGCCCATCTTTGCTGCTGAAATTTGGAGCAATTGTTCTCCGGTATGTGACTCCTTCGCTTGTCCAAGTAGATTTGTGTTTAGTGGTTTATATCTTGAGTATTTTGCTGCTGTAGGTGACAGGTTATGAGAGCTTGTAAGCTTGTTTGATGCTTAGAGATATAGTTTTGATGCATGTTTAGGCCTTTTACAAGTCCCTATGAGTAGTGCCCTTCATTATATATTCACTTTGCAATCACTTGTTTAATAGATGTTTAAATTTCAGAATATCAAACATGAACAACCATACGTTTGGAGAAATATTTGAGAGGGATACACTTAGGAGGTCAAGGCCCTCAAGAACAGCCTCTCAGTTTAGGCCATCATACAACAAAGATCTCATTGCACCTCACATTGGTAATGAAGGAGATGATGGGGATGCTCACCCATCCACTTTTCCTTGTTTTACTTTCTTACAAGCTGCAGGGATTCTTGATGATTTCTTGCTACTGATTCAGAGGGTTGGTTTAACCTCAGACATGCAAGATGAGAGTGAGCAATACACTATGCTCACCAAAACTTTTGTTGAGAGTTTCGTTTTTACTAACACGCCCTATTAGTCAACTGTTTCTTTTAGAATTTATAATCTGCCCTTTACCATGCCATTGGAAAGATTTTGCAGTATTATAGGTGTGGGCATGATAGGGACCATGAAGAAGATTCAAGGGCGACCCGCTGATTTGCTGGAACTCTATCGGGGGTGACCAATGACGACGACCGCATAGCTCAGCGTGGAAAGATAAGAAACATCCAACTCCCTACTCTTAGATACTTTGCCTATTATCTTGCTACTAGCGTTCTTGGTAGGGAGAATACGAGTAATATCTCCAACTATCATTTAGCCTTCCTTACTTCTGCGCTTAACAATGATACTCGGTACAACCTTGGCTCTCTTATTTATCGCCGCCTAGCTGCTAGGGGGCCTATCTATGAGGGCATCATCGCTTCACGAATGGTCAATGCATTAGAGCTTTCGGTGGATCCCAATGATACTATATTGGCACCACAAAGGCTTGGCCTTGCTGCCATGAAAACACATCACTTCGTCAGTGCTGACTCCGACATGGACAATCTAGTGTATAGGATGTTGTTTACTGACGGGGATGAAAGGGAGATTCATTTGCCACATTCTACTTTGTTCACTATTCACAGGAGGCCGTGGTCGTGCTCCAAGGAGGAGGTGGACGAGCAGCTCCGCTTGCTGGGGTTCCACAGGCAGCACCAAGAGGATGTGCCCTCCTACGATTACTCTGCGCATTATGGTGGGGCGTCCTCGAGCTCGCACCAGGACGAGGGTACCTCCTCACCGTACTACGGAGGTGCTCCATCCTGGCCAGCTTGGGATTGATACCCACTTAGGCCAAAAGCCTAAGCTTGGGGGGAGGTACACCGACATCACACTCATCTCCATATCATTTTGCGTCAGTACTTTGTATATTCATGTTTCGTTCTCTTTTTAGTTTTCGTTCTTTCTTTGTTTTTTATTTCTAAAACACAAAAAGACCAAAAATATTTCTGTTGTTTCTCTTTGTTTGCTTCTTCTTCTTTTTGCCTTGGTTTGCTTTTCCCTTTTTGCTTTGTTTGAACTATTCTAAAAACCCAAAAATATTTTGCTTTGCTTGTTTTTCCTTTTTGGTTCTTGTTTTTAAAAATCGAAAACACCAAAAATATTTGTTGTTCTTCTTTGGTTTTGTGAGTTTTGTTGCATGGTTCAGCAGTCCTCAGTGGAATTTGGTTTCATATTATTATTCAAGCCACACAAGTGAAGGGCAATAATGAGGATTAATGACAACTTGAGGTGTGGTAAGAGGCTGGTAACGAACTCTATTTGTTTTCATTTTTGTACATATACTCATCATTGTGGGCATTCTTAGCCTGTTCGTGTAGGGTGTATGTTATTTATGGATGCTTAGTAGTTCTTGCTTTCATATGATTAGTTCCAGCTTGCTAATAGTTTGTAGCATGTCATATGAATGTTTGCATGCATTACTCTATTCATAACTTGGTATGACACTGTGGTATCCTCCTCTGAATGTTTCACTTGAATTGACTTGGCACATGCTCACGCATGCATACGACTGAAATAATCAGTTAAGCCTCGATGAATTATTTTGCCTCAGGGGTCTTGAATCACTTTCATGTCATGATTAGTCATGTTTTGTTACAAGCATGATTATGACAGTTATTACTCTCTCGTTTATCGCTCCCTTACAATTGCTAGCCTTCACTTACATTGAGTATGTTTTACTCATGTTTCTAACTCCCTAAAACCAAACATTGCCAAAAGTGTCCACCATACCTACCTATTAGCATCTTTTGTTGTTCCGTGCATATTCAATATGCCTTGTTTTCTTCCGAATAAATGTTTGCTTTTTATGAGAAAGTTAGTTAGTAAAGCTCTCACGAACTTGATGGCACACTTTATTTCCTGCACTTAATAAACCTGAACCATTGTGACTGTCCATGAAAGTTATATGCTTGCAAATTATAGGCTGGGGATTAGCAGAACCGTGCTGTCACGGGGAACGCTTTCAACACTTGTAAAAATATACCTAGTTGATATCATGCTCTTTTGTTTGCGGATGTCGTCGGTGTGAAATAAAAGGGGAGCTTGTAAGTCCATGGAGTTATGTATGTGTGTTAGAGAAACACCTGGGCCACCGGTCTAATATATGCTGTCATGGTGGAAACCTACAACATAACCATAATGAGTATATATGAAGCATTCTTCTTATAGAAAAGAGATAGCTATTGAGAAAAAGAAAAAAAAGATATGAGAAAAGAGGAAAGAGAGAAAAAAGCACCATTTTCCCATGGTAAATAAGGAGATTGCTAAGATACTCGTTGTCTGCTTGCCTTATCATTTTGATATGGAGATTCTTCCGTTTCATCGGGCAAGGGTACCCTCGGCGGTTCTCTATGATACGCACGTATTTAAGATGATAAGAACTTACCGGTAACTAAAGTTGAGTAGCATGACAAGCGACCCTCGTACTCAAGGGACATGAGATTTCCAGTTTATAGTCTTTCAAGCATATAACTCAGATTGGACCTTATTTTCACATTAACCATATTAAAGATGCTTATGATAGGGGCAATGAGAGGTCAAAGCTAACGAGTACCATACTTTCAGCATTTGGAAGCCTTTCAAACTATTCAATACCTTTTTCATTTCTTTGTTGAGTCTCCACATATTCTATGAGCACCTTCTTGAGAGCATAGTTGTCATTCTTAGTGTAATATGCTTGTCTCAAAACTTGATTATTTGTGTTATGACTTTGATGCTTGTATCTTTGATATCTTTACTTCTAGTCTTCACTTGAACTTCAGAGGTGCCTTGGCATTCACAATCAAAGGCAAGCGAGATACCACTCTATCATACCTTGTTATGAGCATTGTAATGTTGCTTATGTTTATGTTTCATGCTACTTATTATTTTTGAGTTGGAATCTCTTCATAGCTTGCAATGCCTATTAAGTAAACTTAGTTGTATACTCTTTATTATGAATTGTCTAAGTAGTTGATCACATGCTGAGAATATTTACATCATATGAAGCAAATGTGTTCGTGAAAGTTTCTTTTATCGCACTCAGTTTTCAACTGAATTGCTTGAGGACAAGCAATAAGCTAAGCTTCGGGGGAGTTGATACGTCCAAAATGTATATACTTTCCTGAACACTTTTGCTATTGTTTCTCCTCTAAATTTGTGTGATTTGGATATAACTAACACGGACTAACGCTGTTTTCAGCAGAATTGCCTTGGTGTCTAGTTTTTGTGCAGAAAATCAACTATCAGGAAAAATCCTGGCAAATATGCCAAAAATCTTATTTCACCAGAAGACTCCTGGAGCCAGAATACGAGACGGAGTGGGGCTGGGGCCCAGCCACACCACCTGGCCACGCGGGCTGGGCCTGGCCGCGCCGGGGGGTGGTCTGGCCGCCTAGACACCCCCTCGGTCTCCCTCTTCGCCTATAAGTTGCCTTCTGACCTAAAAACTTAGGGGGGGTTCGACGTTTTTTCAGAAAGAGTTCCGCTCCGCCTCCACCATCAGATTCCACGATTCAAAACCAGAAACTCTGTTCTGGCACCCTACCGGGATGAGGAATTGGAGGAGATCATCGCCATCATCATCACCATCGCTTCTCCATCGATCATCCATGTTTCTCCCATCTATGAGTGAGTAATCAGGGCCGGTCCTGTCATTTTAAGGGCTCGGGACGAAACCAGAACTCGGGGCCCGTTAATAAAACATCAAACTGGTAATTGATATATGTATAAATTTAGCATGACCACTCAAAGTGCATTGGAAAACAGTAAGTATATTAAATAATTTATATGTACCATAATGATTTCTAACATTCTTATAAGCAAAGTTCCTCATGATGCTGTCATTTATCAATCCAATCTAACAATTTGTTGTACAAACAAACACCAATATGGGTTGAGGATGTACATACATTTAGAAGTGAAATTTTGATAGGCGGGAAAAAAATTCAGTGATATGTCTTGAAATAAAGAAGTCTATGTGTTTGATCATCCAGAAACTAAATGTGAGTATACCTGGGTGTGCTGAGTTTAGTAAAAAGAAGTGGGATGGTAGTCACATGAACATGAGCTATATATTACTATAGTAGGTACCCGACTTGTGTTGGCGCAAACTAAATAAGAAAAGCGCTCCCTCTGTCCCAAATTAACTGATTTAGCTTTCTCTAGATATTGATGTAGATATACACTAAAACATAAAAGATGTCTAGATACGATTGTATCTAGACAAAGCTGAGTCAGTTAATTTGGGACTTCAGGAGTATCATCGTTTTAATTAATTAGAGTGCCCCAGCCAACGCTGTAATGTGATGTACTTGCTGGCACTAACAGTAGCAAGTAGGAGACGAGATCCAGCATAGCTAAAATCGATGCGGCACTACTATACTATACCGAATCAACAATGAGTTATTTTGATTTGGTTCTAATTAATCCCAAATACACGAGATTAGACTGATACCTTCTCTCAAATCGCGCTGCCGCATGGCCGGTGGGCGTGGTCAGAGGAGACGCCTCCCTGGCTCTTCTCTTCTTGTCCAGGAGGCAGGGAATGGCGCCATCGCGCGCACACGAAAGGGATGAGCGCGATCTTTGAGAAAACGGCGCCGTGTGCTACACACTCACAAAAATTGCAAGAGCCGCATTGTCTCAGTCGTGCGGCGATCTCATCTCCGGCGAATCAACCTGTTTTTTCTAAGACGAACGACGTTGGTATGAGCCTCGCACTAGTAGGCCTGCGTACACGTTTGGTTCAGTAGCTGGGCCCCCTCGGCTTGTGGGGCCCGGGGTGACCGCCCTGCTGGTCCTGCCCCAAGGCCGGGCCTATGAGTAATCCCCCGCTGTAGGCTATGGGGATGGTAGGGATTGGATGAGATCGTTCATGTAATGGCATCAGATTGTTAGGGCATGACTATGGGGATGGGATCGTTCATGTATTCCCCCGCTGGTCCTAGTATCTACTATTAGTACTTTTTGACTTTGTTACAACTTGTTATGCTTAATGCTTGTCACTAGGGCCCGAATGCCATGATTTCAGATTTGAACATGTTATTGATTCATTATGATAGTATTGTTTATGGTCTTACCTGCAAGTTGTATACACACGTTATTGTTCGGAACCAATGGCCCTGAAGTGACAGAAATCGGGATAACTTGAGGGAATGGCTTTAATGTGAGGATCACATGTGTTTACGAAGTGTTAATGCTTTGCTCCGGTGCTCTATTAAAAGGAGCACCTTAATTGCCAGTAGTTTCCTTGAGGCCCCGCTGCAAACGGGCTGGCAGGACAAAAGATGTTGTGCAAGTTCTCGTTACGAGCATGTATGACTATATATGGAACACATGCCTAGAATTATCTAGTACTTGGATGCTTTATCTTATTTATCTGCAATTGCCCTATGTTCTGATTGCTATGTGAATTGTCTTGTTCATGCAACGCCCGTCCATCCACCCCTATGCCTACCACACTCGAATCCTACTGTTTTCTGCTATTGTTACTACTGTCTTTACTTTTACTACTGCTATTACTTTACTATTCCTACTACAAAACTGTTGCTACTGATAAACTGCTATGAGCAAGATTGTTTACAGGTGCAGCTGAATTGACAACTCGGTTATTAAGGCTCGTAAATATTCTTTGCTCCCCTTGTGTCGAATCAATAAATTGGGTTTCACTTTCCTCGAACATACTGCGATACACCCCTATACTTGTGGGTCATCAATGGCCAGGGCCTAGAGGAACGACGCAGCATCAGTGGCATCGCTTGATGCCTCCTTTCGAGAAGATGATCGCCGATGTGACCTCCAACAACCATGACCGTGATGAAAATAACGACACAAGGTGTAAGAAATTTTTGGTATTAGATTCGCGACAAGCAAAAAAAATAATGAAAAACAAATCGCAGCACGGAGACACAGATTTAACTAGGAAAAACCTCTCCAACAAAGAGGAAAAAACTACGGACGCCAGCCAACGAAACTTCACTATAACGGGGAGTGTTTACAAAATACCTGGAATTTTCACAGATGCAACTTATCCCAGCCTCGGCCCAAGCCTCTAGCCACGGACCTCGCTTCACTCGTCAGAAATTAGCCTCCTTAATGAATTTGGATCATACTTTAACAGTTGGCAAGCCAAACTCAAGATCTAAGAGGCAAAGGCCATCACAGCCCAGGTCACCGCCTAGGTTGACATGCTCCAGGCCATGAACATCCAAATGACCAAGCAAGCGAGGATCCTGACCACTAACACATCCCCATGAACGAGCAGTCATGGATTTGGTACACCGACATGCGTGCACGCACCGTCGTCGGGATGGCAACAACTGCACCGTCGTGGAATCCTGGCGCACCGGCCTAGGCACCTGCTGGGACTGCTGCTTCTCCACCATCAGTGCCGTTGGCGTAGCTAACTCCAGCGCGACGGATGACAGCATCGGTTTCGTTTGATTGCTTGGTTTGTACTAATGATGTCGCTGCCAGACTTTGGCGTTTTGGGCCGCTGGTGCCATCAACTATGAATTTGGCTGACGAGTGGCCGTGAACTATGAATTTTATACTTGCATACGATTTGATAGTTGGAGGGCGATCTTTAGGGAGCGCCGGTGTGTGACGGCCTCTCTAAACTGTGTGCAGTTTGGGCAAGCTTCTCAAGGCAAGGCCGACGTGCTTGCCGGCCACCCGTTTAGGGGCGCTGGTAGAGATGCCATGGGACATCTAATTTGAGATCGGAGTAAATACTCCCTCCGTCCGAAAATAACTGATTTGAATTTGTATATAGATTCAAATCTATACATTCGAATCTATACAAACCTAAGTTAGTTATTTTTAGACGAAGGGAGTAGATAAAATGATGAGCTCCAGGTTGAACGTATCCCTTCGTTTCCGAATAAAAACACGAAGAGGAACGACAACGGTAACCGTTCGCGTGCATGCCAACCGGCAACCGGCCATCTCTGCCAAACTGCCGGGCGCTTTCTCCCTCCATCTTACACCCACTCCACACTTCACAATCTAATTTCCTGGCGGCACCGGCAAGCGAACTCCATCGAATTGCATACTGATGGCGACCGACGACGGCGCCGATGGGTTCGATCCCTTGCCGCTACCGGACGACTTCGATGACGTCCTGCCCTTGCTCAACATGGCCGACTTCGACAATGCCGAGGACCAGCCTTCCTTCAGCCACAGTTTCTCCGCTAACGGTCTTCCTTACTGGCCAGGGATGGTTGGCAATTACCCCACCGGCGACGGCGCTCCCGGTGTCGTTGCTCAGCCCAACGGCTTGCCAGTCCACGGTGGCCCATCGCCATCGGTGTCGTTAACTACGGCCGCGCGCCAGGCGGATGTGTTGTTGGATTGCAGCGGCTGTCAACTGCTAAGAGAAGTCGTGCATTCCAACGGTAGACAGTACTCCATGCTCACGTTATATATCTGGATTAGGAACGGAATGACGGATGAGTATCATATGTAGTCAAGGCTTAAGATCTACTCCAGCAACCATAATTTCCAATAACACGAATCTGAACTTAACTAACATGTGCATATATATGGATTTCTAGGGTTGGAGTTGGCGAAACTTCGCATCCATGGTGCCGCCGATCTGTTCTGCCATGCGACGTCAGAGGTGTATCGTATCAACTCGGAGGGCTTGGCTACGGCGCTCACTCACCAGTCCTGCATCGAGTAAAATATACAGCCCGATCCAGTTCCAACTCGAATTTACAGAACTGGAAAAAGTGATATTTTCGAAACTGATTTTTGTTTGTGTCTGTGAAATCTAATTGCGCAGTTTCAGGGGCCAGGACCACGAGTGGGTCAGGCATTACCTGACGAACTACGCGCTGCAGCGAGCAGCCGGCAATTACACCGTGGTGTGCGACTCGCTCTCAACATTCCACGACGTCCTCTGCACGACCATGAACCCAGGCATCCAGGTCAACGAGCACCACCACCGTGAAGGAGCAGCGGCGAGAAATGGTGCCGATCGAAGAAGACGGCACACCGTCGACAACGCCGCTGCCCTCATCCAGCCTGCAATCCGGAGAAACAAAGAGCCAGAACCTGCAGGTTTGTTTCTGTACATTTGGATTCAGATTCAGTTCCAGAAATCAATCTGTACCTAATGTCTGATGTCTAGGGCCATCTCAACCAAATCTTACCGCGGACGTGCAAGTCCAACAACCCTTGCAGCGGGTTAATGCAGGCCGGAGCGTGCTTGCACTGCAGGTATACATATCGATCGCTCACACGCGTACGTACTGTGGGTGACACGCTATGTCAGGTCCCCAGGTCACTAATTTTTTACCTTTTGCTTACGATGCAAAGATACGATCGATATGATGAACATAATCAAAACCCAGAAAACAAAATGCCAAATCCACTTACATACTCCCTCCTAGTTCTCAACTTTGTTTACATTCGTATGTATCTAGTTAAGTATCCAGACTAGATGCATTCGTATCCAGAACAAAGTTGAAAACAATAATATAGACCGGAGGGAGTATAGTATATGGTTCGAGAGAAGAATCAAGCTAGGCGTTTACTCTGAGCATATGGCCGTAAAACCCAGCAGGTGCCGTACGGATTAACTAATCCATATAAAGAGATTTGCTTGTAAGTATGTAACAAATAGCTAATCGCTCAAATTAGACGATTCAAACGTTCATATTGATTTTAAATCTGCTAAACCAAGGAAAATAACTGCTGATATACCACTGCATGCACTCGTAACGACATTGACAATGTCTGGGCACATATGTTCCAGAAGGAGAGAACCAGCAAGATGCAGTTCCACCACATTGCGCCATACTTTCACCTCCCCATCGTCAAGGCGGCCGAGAAGCTCGATATCTGCCCCACCGTTCTCAAAAGAATCTGCCGCAGGGTTGGCGTACAACGGTGGCCGCATCGAAAGGTTAGTATGTTCGTCGGGTCTGTGTATACATACCACATACGCTCCAAATTTAAAAATCTATAAATGCCTTTGAGAAATGTACTCCTACTTCGAATTGAGAGAGCTTGTTGCTTCATGATCGATGCCTCCAAGTTGAACCTATTGCTATTTGTGTTTACATAGAGTACTCGTATAGGTATAACATTTCTGTCTTGCTGACATACATTCTTTCGACAGGTGAAACAATTGGATAGTCAAATATCAAAACTGAGGAGATCGGGTCAGGATGGAGCTTGGGCAAGGGACGAGATAGAGCGGTTGAATGCTGACAGGAAAACAATATTTCATGGCCCCAAATAGAAATAGAGAAGGATTAGGGAACTACAGTTACATTGTTTATATATCGTGCGCAACCAGTGTGTGTATAATTTATGTGGGTGAAATTATAATTTCTTGACATGTAATTTGTTGGTATACATACGAGACTGGTTTGTAAGCCTTCTTTTTTCCCTTCCATCGGAATGAACCTTCGGTATTTGAAATTCATAGAATTTGTCGAAATAAAAGTTTACAGCCCGTTCTGCCCTCAGTGGCTATCATGTCCCTCTAGAGCCACATATTCGATGTTTTTCATTCTTGGGTCAGACTTGATAATAGGGTGAATGACTTCTTTGCTACGATGCTCAGTGATTTGTTTTTTAGGGTTAAACTGTGGGACAGTTTTCCACTGCGATTCTTATTAATTTTTTAATAAAGACTGTACAGATATTTACAAAAGGAAAAGGAAAGAAATAAAAACTCACCCTAATCTAAGTTTAATCTCCTAGCCAATCTTTAAATTGTACAACATATTTCTTATTGATTCTATGACTCAGGAGCTTCATCTCCTGGAAGTATATGGCTTTCCAACTTGCAAAGCTTTGCCTGTAATTCTTGAAATATGACATTGTTCCTTATTATCCAAATTCCCCAAGATGCTAGAATCATTATCTCCATATGAAATGGAACATTTAACTTGTCCTTAATGTCTGAAAAGGCTTCGAAGACACATATTCTTTCTTCTTTGTGGGCAGATGAAGTCCCAAAATTTGACTGCAAATGGGCATGTCCAGAACAGGTGATGGAGAGTTTCCTCTTGATTACATTGTATTATCGCACAAGAATAGGTTTGTAAATGAAAGTTCTTCCCGGTTAATAGATTTCTTGTATTTAGTCTATCATGAAGTAACATCCAAAAGAAAAAATTATGCTTATGTTGGCATGAAGATCTCCACATCCATGAAAAATGTGGAGGTGTGGGTTGAAAGCCAATCATTGCTTTTGTAATATCCCAACATGTAGGACTGGACGAACGGTAGAAATAGAACTTGTGTGCATCAACTTGCATGTATTTGAAAAGTGGGGTAAATTTTACGCCAAACTAAAACCTAGGGACACCAGAACTTCTTTAACTTCATGAATTAGGGTTTAGATCATTTGAGGTGAAGGCTATAAGTTTTGACATGATCTTTAGAGATTTTATGTGTTTTGGGGTAAAGAATTCAAATTTGAATATTCAGATAGCATGTTTGAATTTGTTAATCATAGAAGATGAATGACTTCTCAGCTATGAGGCTCAGTGATTTGCTTTTTAGGGTTAAACTTTGGGAGAATTTCCCACTGCGATTCTTATTAGTTTTTTAATAAAGACTGTTTTACAAAAGGAAAAGGAAAGAAATAAAAACTCACCCTAATCCAGGTTTACTATCCTAGCCAATCTTTAAAGTGTACAACAAATTTCTTATTGATTCTGTGACTCAGGAGCTTCATCTCCTAGAAGTATATGGCTTTCCAACTTGCAAAGCTTTGCCTCTAATTCTTGAAATATGACATTGTTCCTTATTATCCAAATTCCCCAAGATGCTAGAATCATTATCTCCATATGAAATGGAACATTTAATTTGTCCTTAATGTATGAAAAGGCTTCGAAGACACATATTCTTTCTTCTTTGTGGGCAGATGAAGTCCCAAAATTTGACTATGTTGGGGATATACTTTCCGGGTATCCTCACAGTTCCTCACAGACCAGGGTGGCCCACTTTGGGTTAGAGCTTTGCTTCACAGGCGGCCCAGTCAGGGAGAGAAGACGGAGTCCAATCCGGCTACGAGAAGGCCCAGAAGACTTACCGACTTAGGCCCATAATGTTACTTGTAGTTCAAGATGTACTCTGTAACCGACTCTTAGTCGTAGCCGGATAGATCTCTCTTGTAAACCCTATGCCGGATATCTATATAAGAGGCCCTAGGGAGAGCCTTTAGGGCATAACCCAATACTTTAGACCCTCAACTCGCACAGGCGAAACCCTTGTAACCCATATTCCGGCTCTGCCGTATTACTGGATTGCTAGCAGAAGATCCGTCCAAAGCCGGCGGATTCGAACCTGGGTAAACTTGTGTGCTCACCGTCCCGGAACACCGTACGTCTCACACCCCTCTCTTCCGCACGCCTTGAGGACCCCCTCATGGCGTACTTGTCATCAATCCGACGACAGTTAGCGCCCACTGTAGGGCAAGTGAGCTTCGGATCTGCGTTCCGAGCGGAATCTGCAAGAATTAGAATCGGCGAGACTATCGCTGTTGGTCGCATCCTCTACGCCAGCGACGTCCCTCTCATCGTTCTCGACGAGACTTGGATTCCGGCTAGGGAGGTCGTGACTGCCTACACAATTATGTCTTTTGGCGAGATCGATATTTACATCGGTTTCGCTGAACCTGCCCCACCCACCCCAACGGTGATGATAGAGGCAGAAGAATCTTCTGGGTCCCCTTTGTCTGCGGAGGCGGCAGAGTCCTGGATCTCAGAAAACCCTAATCCCACCCAGCCGCACCAGTTGCAGAGATAGTGGAGAAATCCGAGCCTGAAGAAGACCTAGCGGTCCAAGTCGAATCTGGAGTGGCTCTCCCTGGAGAAGCCGGATCCCAGATCGACCCACCCGTGGAAGTCGAAATTCAGGAGGAACATATCAATGACACTGATTCCGGCTCTGATGACGCCAGGACAACAGGCCTTTCCTGAGGTACACACTACGACGTATGATACTGCAAGGCGAAAGCGCGGATGCAATTCTCGAGGCCATCAAAAGTTTCGACATGGCCGATCGCAAAAGCCGCAGGTACCTCAGGAAGCACGCGTTGCACTTCATCGGATACGTGGGATCCGGACCCGGCTCTGCCGATGCTGGAGAAAACACCGACTCTATGCTGGAGGCAATTGGAATAAACGGCGACGTACCCGCATCCTCGGATGAATCGATGACGTCAGCAGATTTCCGAAAGTTCTCCGCGGAATATGAAGAGGAGTATAACTCCAAAGCTGCAGAAGAAGGAGAAGCCATGGATGAAGGATCCGGGGAACACTCTCCCAAAGCGCAGGATGACATGGACGTCAGAGATAATCCCGAAGTCCAGATATCTGAAAGTACCGATCAGAGCTTGACTCCGGGAAACGGACCCAAAGCCGTCTTTGCTACCGGCGCTGCAAAGAAGGCAAAGAAGAAGAACAAGAAGAACAAGACCCCGACAAAAGACCCTCTGGCAAAAGAGGTGATTGCCGAGGAATACGAATAAGACTCGGATGGAGCACTTATCCTAGACGAGCCGAAAAAGGATGAATCGGTGGATGGACACGTGATCACTGAAGGTGCGTGTGAACTCATCGATGTTGCATTAACCACACCTATCCCTATAGCTGCAGAACTTACTGCTGAAGAGCTGGACGAAAGGGCCCAAGCCCTAGAAGCGCGTCGTCAATAACTCCTAGATGAAGCCAAAAACATCGAGGAGGAGAAGAAACACATGGCAACTAAGGATTACATGTCTCGGTTGCATCAAAAGACATGGAAGCGTCACACCAATGACGACCAATTCCCACATGTCCGTGCTGTCCTTTTCGGAGATGAGATGGGGAAGCCACAGAAAGATAGCAAAGGAGATTGGGTATACCCAACCCCAGTACAGAATACCGTGGCGGCCCGAGAAATTTTATCGGCTAATCCAGGACCGGAGGAGATCCGGTTGGGTATCAAACTACTCAACAAGGGACTGGAGCAGCAAAAGGTCGCCCTGTCCGGAAGTCAAAAACTGGTCTCGGATTCCGACCAATGTCGCACAGATCCGGCATGGGCTGACGTAAGACCCCATCGCGTCCGGGAGCAGTATCATCGCCCTAAACACCGGGAAGACAATTATTCAAGAACCGGATCGTTAGGACAACATCATAGAATCGTGCGTGACTGGAGCAATGTCGCCCCAGCGGCCGAAAAAGAGGTCATTCCCGCACTGACTCCGAGGAACCCTCCCCGGCGAGAGTCTAACGATCGAAGGGGAGAAGATAAAGAGAAACGTCGGGAGGAGGATCGTCAAAAAATGCCACCTCCTAGACATACAAGCCGTCCGGCTGACCCTCATCGTAGTGGGAATGACGGACGAAGAAACGACGGAAACCATGCTGGCACGAGCCGGCAGGGGGCTCGTCATAGTGAAGACCCTCCCCGGAACCGGAATAATGACGCTCCGGACGGAGGCCAACGATCAGCCGAAAATAATTCAGCTGCCCCACCCTCTCCACCAAGCAGTCATCACAACGGCTCCCATGGGGGACAAGGAGGACGACATGGCGGAGGAGGTGGTGGCAGAAGCCGAAGTCCGGCTCCAAGGCACCGCAGCCACAACCGACATTCGGGATGATCTCTATCCCCGAACGACGCAAGGCACAGGATCAACTCCAACATAGAGGCGCGGCGCTACGAAAACGATGATATCTACGCGGGCCGAAAGTGCTTCGGACCATGAATCAGAGCTACAAGATTCCCGGAAGGATTTGCCATCTCAAAACATATCCAAGCCTACGACGGCATCGCTCGGCCAGATACCTAGCTTCAGGATTTTTTCGAAGCTTGCTGCATCGCTAAAGGCGAAAACAGCCTGGTCGCAACCCAATATCTCCCACTTATGTTGCGGAAGACGGCACGATCATGGCTCAATGAACTTCCAGAGAACACCATCCATAACTGGTATGACATGCAAAGTCCGTTCTTTCGGAATTTCGAAGGCACATATCGGAGGCCCTGTATGGTCGGAGACCTACAGCGTTGCACCCAGAAAGCCGGAGAAACTTGCCGGGATTATCTCGGACGATGGATCGACACCAAAAACTCTTGTGAAGGAGTAAACGATCAAAACGATTGAAGCTTTCATTGCAGGACTCCCAATTGGTCTACTACGTCACCGCTTGAAGTGTGACAAGGTCACTGACTTGTGGGAGATGATAGAAACAGCGAGCAAGTATGCAGATGCTGACGACGATGCAGAGGGATTACTCAATGTCCTAGATGTGCCCCTATCGGCAAGACAACCAAAGCAACAAGCTCAGAAGCGCAAAAATACCTCGGAAGAGAAATCCAACGCGGAAACAGCGGTGGTTACTACTATTTCCGAGTCTGGAGGACGAGGAGGACGTGGCGCAGGCCACGGGCGTGGCCGTGGGACATCAAGGGTCCAGGGTAGAGGAGACCAGAAACCAGGAAAAACCTACTCTTGGGCCGACATTGTCAATAACCCATGTGTGCATCACCTAGACGCCAATGGGGGCTCGTCCGACACCAACGCTGAATGTCGTTTCAATGACGACATAAAAATAGATGACACCGTGGGCTAGAAAGCTAAGCGGAAGAAGGGAAAGAAAAATCCCGAAAAAGACAAAGAGACCAAGGAAGATTCCGACATGGAGGAGGCTGATGCTTCAAATCCCAAGCCGGAAGGGAAGAAAACTTTTCCCACCAAGAAGGACACTTACGTCACTTTCCTCGGATCTCAACCAGCAAAGGTCAAGAAAGTAGTTCTACACGAACTCAACGCAACAGTTCCGGCTGTCCCCCAATACTTGGACTGGTCGGAAGTGGCAATCACATTTGACCGCGTTGATCATCCGCCTAAGTTGCACATGCGAGGAAAATACGCCTTAATCGTCAACCCACTTATTGACGGTTATGGTTTCTCCAAGACCCTTATAGATGGTGGTAGCAGCATCAATATTCTCTATGTGGAAACGCTACGCCAAATGAAGATATCGGAAACCCAGCTGAACCATAGCTCTGTGATCTTTCACGGAGTTGTCCCAGGAAGACAAGCTAATTCCCTAAGAGAGATTACTTTGGATATCACCTTTGGAACTCCAAAGAACTATCGGACGGAAGCACTTTCCTTCGAAGTGGTCCCATTCAAGAGCGCGTACCACCCTATATTCGGACATCCAGCTTACTGGGCTTTTATGGCTCGTCCGTGTTATATTTACAATATGATGAAAATTTCAGGTCCCAACGGCGTGATCACCATCAGGGAGACCCGAAGAAAGCGCGAGAATGCGAGGATGGAAATGCCGCCTTTGCTGAAGCCGTGCTGCACGCCCAGGAGTACCAGGAGATCAAGAAGAGCATAGATCTGTCTGAGATGCCCGCAACGAAGAAGGAGGTGACAAAGCCAAATCCGGAGTTCAAGGCATCAAAAGAGACGAAGAAGACATCGTTGAAGGATGATGACCCCTCCAAGGTGACCCAGATAGGCGTAGGCCTAGGTAGCGCATAGGAAAGCACGCTCGTCAAGTTCCTCCAAGCAAATCAAGATATCTTCGCATGGCAGCAATCTGACATGACTGGAGTACCTAGGAAACTTGCCGAGCACTCGCTAAATGTAAACCCGAACGCTAAACCCGTCAAACAGTCCCTACGACGTTTTGGCGATGAAAAGTGTAAGGAAATAGCTAAGGAACTAGTACGGCTCGAGTTAGCCGGATTCATAGAAGAGGTCATCCACACTGAGTGGTCGGCCAATCCTGTAATGGTCCCTAAAAAGGACACCACTGATTTAAGGATGCGTGTTGATTATACTGCCTTGAACAAGGCTTATCCAAAAGATCCGTTCGCTCTGCCTAGAATTGATCAAGTTATTAATTCTACGGCAGGCTCGGAACTCCTCTGTTTTCTCGACGCATATTCTGGCTATCACCAAATCCGGATGAAGGAATCTGAGAAAGTCAAAACTTCTTTCATAACTCCTTTCGGAACCTTCTGTTTTGTTACGACGCCCTTTGGGCTAAAGAACGTAGGAGCTACGTACCAGCGCACGATGCAGCGTTGCCTCCACGACCAAATCGGACCAACGTACATACATATGTGGATGATATTGCGGTGATGTCCAAAAAGAAGGAAACGCTGATTTCCGACTTGGAGGAAACGTTCGCCAATCTACGAAAATACAACATCATGCTTAATCTGAAGAAATACTTCTTTGGAATACCAGCCGGAAAATTGTTAGGTTTCGTCGTGTCTCAAAGAGGCATAGAGGTGAACCGAGACAAAATCAAGGCTATACTCAATATTTCCAGGCCAACTCGCCTGAAGGGCGTACAAAGATTAACTGGTTGCATCGCTGCGGTCAATCGATTTATAAGATGACTTGGTGAAAGAGCCGTACCATTATACAAACTCCTGAAGAAGACCAAGGATTTTGTTTGGACTGACGAAGCTGAAGCTACACTACAAGACCTGAAGAAAGTACTCTCATCTGCTCCTATCCTTGCAGCGCCGGAACCTCAGGAACCGATGTTGCTCTATCTTGCTGCGACAAATAAGGTCGTTAGTATCGTCATGGTGGTGGAGAGACCAGAGAAAAATCAAGAACACCTGGTGCAGCGTCCGACTTACTTTGTCAGTGAGGTCCTGACAGAATCAAAATAGCGGTATCCGCACTATCAAAAGTTGCCTTACGGTGTTTTTCTAGCATCTCGTAAGTTACGACACTACTTTCAGGAGCATCCAATTACCTTGGTGAGCACAGCTCCCATGAGAGATATAAATCAACACAGTGACGCCACAGGACGCATCACCAAATGGGGCATAGAGCTTTCTGCTTTCGATATTGAGTATAAACCCCAGACAACAATAAAATCCCAAATTCTTGTTGACTTTATCGCTGATTGGACAGAGACGAAGGAAAATATGATCCTCCCCAAGTCGAAATATTGGACCCTCTACTTTGATGGGTCTAAGGCTCGCGGGGGCTCGGGGGCTGGCGTGGTGTTTAAATCACGCCAAGGAGATAAACTTCTATACGTATTGCAGATCCACTTCACAGCGACAAACAATATTGCCGAGTATGAAGCACTGCTACATAGAATCCGGATTGCTAAGGATATTGGCATCCGACGTTTGATGTGTTATGGAGATTCGGATATTTATAAGGATTGCTAAGGATATTGCTCAACAAGTGTCGGATATTTATAATGCAAATAAACACATAGCAGCATATAAAGCTGTCGTGGATGATCTATCTAAATCGTTCGAAGGGTTTGAGGTTTAACACATCCCTCGAGCAGAAAATGAGGAAGCAGATGCACTATCTCGGATAGGCTCTGCGCGGAAAGAAGTCCCGGATGGCGCTTTTTTAGAGCACCTCAAAGTTCCCTCAATAAAGGGAGTAGATGAGAAATATCCGACCAAATCCGACTCACCTTTGATAGCAGTTCTGGCTGTAATTCCCAGCTGGACTCAACCCTAACTCGATTATTTGGTAGATGGCAAATTACCCGAAGACGAGGTATTGAGCCGACAGATTATTCGACGATCAAAAGCCTATACTATTGTTAGATGTGAGCTCCATAGACGGAGTGTTTCTGGGGTTTTTCAGCGCTGCGTATCTCCGGAAGAAGGAGTGGAAATCTTAAGAGAAATCCACGAAGAAGAGGTGATGGAGAGTTTCCTCTTGATTACATTGTATTATCGCACAAGAATAGGTTTGTAAATGAAAGTTCTTCTCGGTTAACATATTTCTTGTATTTAGTCTATCATGAAGTAACATCCAAAAGAAAAAATTATGCTTATGTTGGCATGAAGATCTCCACAACCATGAAAAATGTGAAGGTGTGGGTTGAAAGCCAATCATTGCTTTTGTAATATCCCAACATTTAGGACTGGACAAACAGTAGAAATAGAACTTTTGTGCATCAACATGCATGTATTTGAAAAGTGGGGTAAATATTATGCCAAACTAAAACCTAGGGGCACCAGAACTTCTTTAACTTCAGTGAATTAGGGTTTAGATCATTTGAGGTGAAATCTATAAGTTTTGACATGATCTTTAGAGATTTTATGTGTTTTTGGGTAAAAAATTCAAATTTGAATATTCAGATAGCATGTTTGAATTTAGTAATCATAGAAGATGAAATGATAACGGAAATTGAATTACTAAGTCAGGTAATGTAAAATTACAACAAAGCAATAAATAATAGAATCAATAAAAGATTATAAATAATTTTCTTATATAAATCATAATACTTTGTACTATTACAATAGGAGGAAATATAAATAATATGTTTATTATTAAGTGATAACACATTTTCATTACAATGAATAAATAAATGAAACAATCTTCCATCTCCAAATCTTTTTATCCCTTACTTTTATTATTAAGGGGTAAAATACCTAGAATATTCCTAACTTAATGTTCCATGTCCAAATATTCTTACTCTACATTTTCTGCAAAACAACAAAAAGGAAACAAATGAAATAAAAAGGGGGGTTAGTGTTAGTAAAACTCTGAGAATGGCAATGCGATGCATTGCGTAATCATCACTAAGTTTCTAGAAAATTAGGGGTCAACATTTTAATTTGTTCTTATCATAGTTTTCCTCAGTCAGATATCATTGGCTAGAAAGGGGCAAGTTTCACCATAATAGTAAGAGAGAAGATGATGAAGGCATCTTATACAGTTTGATACACTAGGACAACCAACGGTATGTAATAATTTAGTGTGAGGTCGTGTCAAAAGTTGTTTTATGTTTGAGTCTGAGTCCAATTAGGGCCGAGTCAGTCCAACTCTACTAGGATCATCCACCCCTACCCCTTTGTCCTATATAAACAAACGGGGTGTCACAATATTACGGAAGCTAAAAATTATGTAAAGTTTTTAGTTCCTCGTTTATAAAACATACCTCCGGGGTTGACGTCGTCACGGCGTATATACGCTCGTTAGATTATCTATCTTATTAATATTTGCGTGAAGGTTTTTGTGCTATCAATGATTGTCATGTTTTGGTGTGAGGCGTGTTGTTCATCAATACGTTATGTGTTGGTATCTATTATGACGTGAGGTTCGTCGTTCATCGTTGAGTTGCTCGCAAGATTGGTTTTCTCATTTTCAGGTTACATGTATTACGTGATAGGAAGATTTTTATCAGATATATTGGGTCAGGAGACGATGACAGTTTTCTCGATCTTTCACAATGCACTTTCCATATGCTGATCGCACCAATTCCTGCCCAAAACGATATATTTTCTTTCTTTTTCTTGCAAAACTATCCTTCCCTTTGCTGACCCACGAGAAAAAATTCCACGTACCAATACATAGATGATTCATTTCATCCATGCCAAATTCTCCAGGAGTATCTGATCCAGACTCCTCCCTACGCTACCACCTAAAACCAATCTCGACAGAAATCAATTTGCATAAATGCGCCAAGGTCATCTTTCTGATCGCCACCAGCATCTTGCCGATTTGTAGGCGATCTGCCCGTCAACAAACAAACTTGCAGCTGATCTTCCCATCAACAAACGAACAACTACGTCCTTGTCACCAACAAAACCTAGCCTCCTAATAGATCAATGATCAGCCCGATGACAACAATTGCACCGGATCAACCTGGCGCTCTGGTACCAAGATGATGAAGATAGTTTGCCAGATCTTTCATGATGCACCTCCTGATCTAATAGATCTGGTGAAAATCTCAATATCACGTAATACACGTAACCTGAAGATGAGAAAACCAATCTTGCGAGCGATTTGATGATGTACGACGAACCTCACGCCAGAATATATTAACCAGCACAACGTAATGATGAAAAACACGTCTCACATCAAAGCACAACAATCCTTGATAGCACAAGAATCTTCACACAAATATCAATAAGATAGGTAATCTGACGAGCGCAGATACACCCTCACGACATCAATCCCAAAGGGATGGTTTACAAACGAGGAACTAAAAGTTTTACATAATTTTCAGCTCCCTTAAAATTGTGGCATCTCTTGTTTATATAGGACACATGGCTAGGGGTGGCTGACCCTATTAGAGTCGGACTGACTTGACCCTAATTGGACTCAGACTCAAAAATATAGAACAACGTTTGAAATGACCTTATACTAAATTATTACATATTGTTTGACGTGCAAATGTATCAAACTATATAAGATGCCTTCATCAGAAGAAGTTAAACTTGAGAGGCTTCGCAAATTTTCCCTTGAGTTTATATACATTGGAAAAATATCTCAAACTTGGTAACTCGAACTAAGAGCCACATGGCAGACTGCCTAAATAAGCACACACACACACTGTCGTATGTCACCACGGTAGTGCAAGCAACACATATATAAGAAGCTAGCTAAGTTCGTAGCGATGAAGAAGAGACACACCACATTTCTCCGTCTTCTCTTATCAAAAATAGCCACACAAGCCACAAGTTCTTAGTAGTAAAGTATTCCAGCAATAGTCATCAGATAGATCAAGCAAGATCAAGCATGGAACAAACCACATGATGAACCAAGCATCAGGACAGACAATATATAACTATAAGGATAGACATATCTTACTAGAACATCTAGATCCACAAGGGATTATACCAGAAATATCAGAAGAAGCTAACCAAGATCATTATCTTTTACTATATTAGATCAAGGCAATCCATCTTGGAAGAAACGTGAGAGTACTAACCATCTTGTTATATGGTTTCCATCCAACTTAGCCTCAGTCTATGCATCATAGGCATAAAGCAATGCTTGCTTATAAAAGTTACTAACTCATCTAGTGTATGTTTCTTAAAGTAGTCGTCAAATTTCTCTAATAGCATATCATGCTAAGTCTAGGAAGCTATCATGCACACTCCAAGAGAATGGATGCACCACAATAACTATCCTTGAATAGCAGAAGCCATTAGTCTAATGAACAAATAAATCCAATCATGACTCATAAGCCACTAGAATCACCTCTAAGTAATATATTTAACTTCTTAGCTAACATCGGTCAGGAATTAGTTTATAAAATGTTCTAAAAGAACCATGAGACAAATCATGTCTCTAATTAGTAAGTAAATTAAGGAAAAAAGACTTAGATGAAAATGATATTGATATAGCTCACTGAATCTCTTTGGAACCCAAATAGGGTTCATATATGTCATTATGAAGTACAAGTGCACTGTTAGGTGCAGTAAGGAAGGAATAAGATCCCATCATCTTAAACTCAACCAATCATGATCAGGGTCATCACTGATAAGTGTAAATGGAACTTGCTCCATTTGAGCTCTAGGTGAGTTTAGTTGAATCAAATCCCTTAAGACACCCACCTAGAACCCAAACAGAGCAAAGTGCTAGATTACTACATTTTTGTTAAATATGGTAATAAATAGAAACTTTAAGAATCATAGGATACTAACAACATACTTTCAATACTGATAGAAAATAACTCATTTTCTATCATCATCTAGCTAGGAATAAATTATAGAATAAATAGACATGTCTATGTATACAAGCATCACATACTAGAAGATCACTATCAAGATGACAACAACTAAGTCAATGACCACTGAAATAAACCTAGGTTCCAAAACTACAGTTAGCAGCATTCTAAGATTTTCACAATCTAGCTATTGTAATCTGAAACATACCTAGTTCACTAGCACAAGAAGTTAAGCATAGCATATGAATTTCTTCAGTAAAGAGTGATAGCGGAGGGATGCTAGGAAAACAATCCAAGCCAAGCTACTACTAAAACTATCAACTTAGAAGAATCAACAGGAACTAGTACGAATACTAAAGGAACACTTGCGTATAGTATGCTCAATAGAGAGCACTAGAGAGGAGGTTACTGCTAATGCAATTAAGAACAGAAGGGAGACATGGACAAGAGGAGAGAAACCAAGGAGATAACCTACCTAGAGCATTCACAAGGGCAAATCGAAGAGGAAGCAGTGACGATGTGGAAGCAGAGGTGGCAGAGGCCATGGCATGACAACACCGGAGCACAACAGTGCTACACCAACACCAAGCCATGACCAATGACAACAACCATGCTCCAATGCACCATCGTAGTGCCTAGAGAAGCTCGTGGTCATCACCAACACACGGTGGCACCGGGGTGCCGAAACCGAGTTTTCTGTAGGGGTCAGCATGCAAAGGAGAGGGGGATCTAAATGAATCGAATTGGATCAGTCAATGGAGCGGCGTGAGGCAAGTTAATTGCAACCCACGGCGGTGGCCGGAGCAACCAGAGCTCACCGGAATTGAGCGGCGCTAGCGCTAGCGCCATGGATCGCCAAGGGAAGAGGAAGAGAGGAACATGAGTGTAACACCCTCGAATCGTCCCTATGCAAGTTTTAGCCCTTTCCGCCAAACCCGCATAGAAACGATTCAAGGACGCCCACCAGGCACTTTCGTGCGGGTGGAAAACGAAGTAATACCATTACACAACAGTCCTTGATGGGACCCACAGAACAGATATATATACAACAACGAGTCAAGAATACAGATATACAATACAAAGATCCAAATCACCTTTGAAAACGATAGAACATCCGACAACGGACAAGATGCAAATGGGGCTAAGAGCCCTGAAGAATAACCAATGGCGTCCATAACCCTGCCCAGGCCAAGCCGAAAGGGTAACCCTGCTAACGACGGCGATCTCAAACGTGCTAAAACAAAAGGGGGTGCCGACAAAGGGCAAAAGGAAAAGAGGAGCGTCAGTACTGAGGCCAGTACACGGGGAGGCTAGAATTCGGCGGCTCTCGCCTACATAGGTATGGTGGACTGAAGCGGCAGCGCGGCAGCACTAAACAACCTATAGAGACTCAGTAAAACTGGCGACTATTAGAGAGGGATAAGAAAGACCTATCCGGATCCAACCCGATAGTAACACCAAACATACCCATCCTTGTATTTCCCCCTCGAGACCAAACGAGGAAGCCGGACCAAGGAACTCACACAGTTGGCAGTTTTACTCATTCCATTATAGTTGCAGCATTTAATAGTTAGATATATAGCATGAGTCATCCTGAAGCATAAATAGTGGGCAGTTTTAATTAACCATTCCGTGGTAGTTGGAACATTTACTAGTCAGATATAATTGTCCCGAGGAATCCCAAAACCCGGCAATTGTTGGCACTTTTATCACATTCCATTGGAGTTGCAATACTTACTAGGCAGGTACAACATGTCACAAAACAACCCCAGATCCACCAGTTGTTGGCATTTTTAATCTCCATTCCGTTGTATTTGAATCTGATTACTAGTCACAAATTAAGTCAAATTTATAGCACTACTTTAGTTATGCTTGTCTATGATCGAGATACTGTGCTCCAAGTCGTCCATAACCGTTGACACGGCTTTCAGAAAGATTTACCCTGCAGGGGTGCACAAATAGCAACACACACTCGATCAACCTCGGAAAAACAAACTCAAAACCCAACGAGGCTTTCACGACAAAGCAATCACAGGATTCATAAAATATTTCAGGGGGCCACCCCACTAAGCTACCCGCAACGAAGTTGGCCGGCTCCGGAACGGACCCAGGGTTTGCGAGAACGGCTGTAAACGACTGGGAACCCGAAAGTGTGACTGGGCTTGTCGATACCGCGAAATCATGTCGCGATCCAAAACAGTACAGGTGCTCCACGCACAATCTTAAATAAAGCGGTAAAGCATGGCATAAGTACAGGATAGTAATAAAGCTCCAAACTACTTGTGGCCCCAAGAAATAGAAATGAATCAAGCTCTGGCTCGGGGGGGGGGTCCATAAGGCCTCCCGGATGTGGATAGTGCGAATAGTCGAGGAACAGGTATCAAGTACTCGGGGTCCTACGGGACACAAGTGAGCGTGGAAGAACCAAATAACATCTATTGCCCACCGATGCCTCTGCATTAGTTATATCTAGAAATTTAATAGTTGTATTTAAAGTCATGATCATCTCCACCATTAAGCATCTCCACCATTAATCCCGTGCCAACTTGCCGTCAACGGTGGAACGACAACGACGCGAAGCAACACAGAAGCAAGCAACTACGACTCGTAGGGCTGACTATCTATCAAACAACAGGCAATAGGATGTGTCCATGGCAATATAGAGGCTGCAAGGAGTATAAATGGTGCACGGAAACTAAAGCATTGCGACACAGATAGCAATAGATCAACAGGAGGAAATAAAGACTAAAAATGCAAAATAGGTAGAAGGGGGAGAGATGCTCGCCTGGGAAAACACTGCCGAAGGTTCATATCCGGAGAACTTGTCGATACTCGCATCCACTCATCGGCCTAACCCACGAAGAAGCAAACACTAGAAGAAACACCGGATGCAATATTTAATACTACGACAGAAGATCCGGCATGATTATGAGATGATGCATGACATGGCACAGATGCGGTGCAATTAGGCAGTATTAAGCGGAACCGGGGTCCCGATAATTAATTACACGGTTCAAGTTATTTAGAAACCCTGCAATTTAAATGTTGTCTTAACAAGACAAAACATGGCATCGGTTCGCTGCACAAATTTAAATAGAGCCGATATAAGACTAGAATAGCCCGCATATGGACTCCATATTTAATTTAGGTGAATCTACTAATGCCCCCACACCACATGATATGCATGCGAGATGAACAAATAATATGCAACAGGTATATATCATATATTATAAAAATAGGGTGTCGGAAAAGGGAATCACATGTGGTTCCGAAGATCTTGGGTTCCGGGGTTCGACGGTCTCGGCGGGATCGATCTCGACCACCGGGGCCGAGGGTCTTGGGGTCGACGGAAATGAGGTTCGAATCCGAGAAGGAGGTCTTGGTGTTCCACGAGATCGGTTCGGTCTTCAGGGTCCCCGTGTCGGATCCAAGAAGGAGGACTCGTGGTCTTCGGGTCCGCCCTTCGGTTCCGGGTCGGGGAACTTGGCATCCGATCCGGGTGTCGAGGAAGGACTTGGTTCCGAAAACAGTCTCCAGGGATCGGTCTTCGAGTTCACTGTCGATGTCGCTCTTGGTGATCAAGGATCACGATAACGAGGACACGGAGATCACTGTGTTGCAACACAATATTGTAGCCGAGGCCAACGGGTCAGCGAGGAAGTGATCAGCCAAGCTCACAAACATGCACAGACAACATCAAATAGCATCCCATCACCGTGAAGACCTGGAATAGATGGGCAGGGGTCTACTAGCAACTTGGCGTCCACCACAACACGGAAGATGTTGGTGTCCCCTGCAGGCAGAGCCTAGGAAGGCACTATGGTAACAGAGTTCGGGAAGGGCGTCTCAGACTTGGGCCGGTTCAGAGAGGTGCCGACAAGGACCTGGTCGAGGGTCGCCGATGCGGGGGAGCGCCGCAGCGAGGGGAGCGACGAGTAGGAGGAGATGGATGACACGGTGCAACGCGACCAGGGCGAGGACGGGCGCCTGCAGCGAGGGGCGGGGTCGGCGTGGACGCCGGCCAAGGCGAGGTGGTGAACCGGCGACGGGAAAGGTGGGCGACACCGGTGGAGAAGGGGAGATCGAGCTCGCAGGCGGCGCGCAACTGCCGGGCAGAGGAGAGGCACCAGACGAGGGAGGCGGGCTCCGGCGAACACGAGCTTGTTGGCTCGGTGCTCCGGGCGGAGGGGCTCTGGGCGGAGGCGGAGGATGTGGGCCGAGCAGAGGAGGCGCTGGCAGCAAGAGGCGGAGGCCGGCGCGAGGTTGTACTCGGGGCGGGCTCGAGCGGGCAGACGCGGAAGAGGAGGCAGGAGATGGCGGCTGGGGTTTCTCGGGCGCGGCAAGGGAGGCGAGGACCCCTAGCAGCGGCGAGGATCGACCGGCAAAGAGGAGGCGCGTCGGGGTCAGGCTCCCTCTCTGTGCGGGAGTGAGTTGATCGAGATGGGAGTTGGTGGGGGCGTGAGTGAGAGAAAGAAGGAAGGCAGGGGCCTGAGGGAAAATGACCGGCAGCGGGGAGGGGGGGTGGAGTGCAAAACGCTGGGACGTCGGGTCCACTGGTTAGAGTTTGGGGATAGGGAGCTGTGGGTGGGCCTGCTGGGCCGCGAGGTGGCAGCGGGGCTGCTGGGCTTGCTGCGGCTCAGGAGATGGGCTGGGAGTTGGTCCAAGCGGATGGGGTTGTAGGTGGCTGGCCGGGTTTTGGCCTGGCTAGCTGCCTCCCCTTCCAAAAAAAACATTTTATTTTATTTTTATTTTTGTAAAACTCTTCGCAAACAGTGTTAGACAAAACAAAATATCCGACAGAGACCGGGGTTTGTACTTTGAAATAAAAGGGAGGGATTAATGTAGAAAACAAAAATAGGGTTTTTAGAAAATAGTTTTGGGGAAACATATGCATAATGATGACAATGCTCAAATGCGATATGGCATGATGACATGAGCATGCTGTCATGATGATGCAATGCACAAAAACACAACGATTTTCTAGTAGTGGGTTTAGCGGGGCGCCACAATGAGTGAGTAAGAGAGGGAGAGTGAGTCGGTCTGACCGACTCAGCCTAGTGAGAATGGGTTGAGCCCAACCAAGTGGGCCGGGTTGCCCACTGGTCTAAACCCAAGTATAAATAGTAAGAAAATAAAATAAAAAGAGGTATTCTGTAATACAAGAGGCCCTAAAAATCTAGAAAAATCTTAAAATAAATAAAAATCAATTTTGTACATGAAAAATATTCCTCTCCTACAAAATAACTAAATATGAAATTCTAAGTGAAATTAGAATTATTAAATTAGGGCTTGTAAAATGATTTATTTAATCCAAAATTTCCATAAAATGGAAAGAAAATAATTTCTTTACTCATTATAAAATTATAATAAATCCTAACAAATCGAATTAGATTTTCAAAACTAATTCATAATTTATTTTTATATAAAAATGTATTTAAATACTTTTATTCATTTAAAAATTAGGAAAATGCATACAATATATCAAAATGATCACAAAAATAAAACCATATAGGAAAATATAATATAGTTTATTTGAGATAAATAAAAGTCCATTAAAATATAAAACCTCCATTTTGTAAAAAGAACAAGGCTTGAATAAAACTTTTCTAAATTAAACATATTCAAAAAGAATATTTCAATCCTAGAATAAAATAAAAATTCTAAAAATAGGATTAACAAATATTAACTACTCTTAGTATAATCCTAGGTAAAAGGATTACTTTTATACCTTTTTATTTCTTTTATTTACTCACTTATAAACATTCAATGCAATTTTAGAAGCAGGACGGCGTTAGAATTCCGAAAATTTGTCCCTGACAGGGATCAAACTCCGGTCGCTGGGATGCGTCACTTTGTCAAACCACTGGCTACTGCCCCATTCTCAAAAAATGAAACAATGTCTAGGAGCAGTGGGGGACCTTCGTGGAGGCCAACCTGGGCCATGCCCACCCCCCACCCCCCAATGTTGTTACAAATTCTCTAATTAGTAGTGTTGAAAATTAGGACTAATTATAGCTATTAAATGGTTTAATCATCGTATTAGCCCCCTTAATTCGCCACTCTGGGAGGAACTAGACACTTTTGATATCTCTAGTTCGTGCAATAGGGATGTAGGCGGACGTCCCAGGCTTGCCCGCCAATTTGATCTCACTAGTCTATGTAATGTACTCACATCTCTATAACCAGTTTGTTCCATGCATAATTACACGAGGTGTCCGCCACGTCCGCCGGACAGGCGGCTTGCATGCCTATTGTGCAATCACAAAGACGACGACGATATCTTCAACGGTCCAAACGGAGCGCTATCAACGCCACTCCTATGGCGAAGATTATTCGTGCCGGCCTTTAAGAGCACTTGTCGGCACTATTTACCAGCACCATACGTCTCCACGCAACGCGACCAGGTGACCTGCCACTACTGGAGCTTTGCCGCAACTTATATCGGCACGTTGCAAATTGGAGAAAAACGTACAAGTACATGGAATTTACAGCGGATAATAATGTGCATTCTTTCTGCACACATGACGACGAGCAAAACAAGACTGACGCGAGTGCGATGCGATTGATCGCAGATGGTTATCCATTCTGGCCCAAACAATTTTTCTCTTCTCGCCCGGCCGGAATATCCACACTGGATAGTTAAGTCAACAGACGAGAATGTTATCCCTTGATGGCTTCTCTTTTCTGCACGTTGGTTTTGTTTTGTTTGGTGCAAGTGCAGGCTAGTGTGCAACGCGTGCGCAAGAGAGGATGCTGTCGCGGTCTCGGCGACCAAATTAATTTTGGAACTCCCTCCGGTCTATATTAATGACCTTAACTTTGTCTAAATACAAATGCATCTAGTCTAAATACTTAACTAGATACGTACAAATCTAGATAAAGTGAAGGCTATTAATATGGACCGGAGGAAGTAGAAACCTGTTGGTCGTTGTTCGGTAAACTCAGCTCTTAGGGAGATGATAGTTCTGTGGAGTATATTAGACATGTAATATTGGTCATATACAATACGGTGTAGTACACCAATTGTATATGTACCAGGACTCTGTATTTGCCACGATAGGGGCTTTTCCTATCCAATATAACACGTAACCGAACCTCTGAGAGGAGGCATCGTTCCACCAACGAATCTAACATGGTATCAGGCCCCTCCCTTCCCTCCTAGCCGCCGCCGCCGGTGCTCTCATCACCGCCGCCGCTACACCACCGATCGGCCAGCCGATCATCTCACAAGATTCCCCCTCCAGACCTCTACCAATTCCCCCATACAAAACCTCTCTTCTCTACAAATCCCAGGACCTACATAAAAACCCTAGTTCCACATCCCGCCTAGCTCCTTCGCTCGCTTCTCTCTTCGATCGATCTGATGGCAACGCCATCCTCCGTCCCCGCTGCTTCGGCCACTATTGGTGCGCCGCCCTCTACAAAACTTACCCGGGAGAATTTTCTATACTGGCAGGCGCAGATTCTCCCCACACTTCGAGGTGCTCGGGTCATGGGACTTTTGGACGGATCCGATTCGGCTCCACCTGAAACACTAGATGCTGAAGATGCTAACAAGCAAAAGATCTCAATTCCCAATCCTGCATATGATTCCTGGATTACAAGGGATCAACAAGTTGTCAGTTTTCTTGTTAACTCTCTTTCCGAGGATGTTCTTCCACAGGTTTTTGGGCTTGCTCATGCTGCTGATGTTTGGCGTGCCCTCAAGGAGCTTTATTCCTCGCAATCCAAGTCAAGGGTTTCTACTCTGCGTGGTGCACTCACCAATACCAAGAAGCTTGATATGACAGCTCAACAATATATCTCGAAGATGAAAGGTTTTGCATCTGAACTTGCTGCTGCTAGGAAGCCTGTTGATGAGGATGAACTAAAAGATTATATGCTCAATGGTTTGGATGGCACCTTTAATCCCCTTGTTGCTGCCATTAATGCCGTTTCGTCGACATCTCTCAGTGATATGTGTTCTCAACTGTTGGCTGCTGAAAATCGGGACAACATGTTGCAATCAACCGGACAGTCTCCAGGTTCTTTCACCTCTTCAGTTAATGCTGCTGCACGTTACACGCAATTCGTCCTATGGGGGAGGACCTCCTCGGCCAACACAACCGACATACCCCCCTCAGCAGCTGCCACAACCACTACCACCACCACAGCCGACGTACCCCTATCAGCAGCCGCCACAACCACTACCACCACCACAGCCGACGTACCCCTATCAGCAGCCGCCACAACCATATGCCACACCATACCATCCACCTACTTATCCCCAGCCACCTCACCCGTATGCTCCTGCCTATCCACAATACCAGCCCCCATTACTGCCCTACCCTCCTACACCCTATGCCCCTACACCTTATACTCTTCCACCAGATCCATATCGCCAGCCCCACCCCCCACCTGCATACCGTGTTGGAGATATGCCCAAGAGGCAATAATAAAAGTGATTATTATTATATCTTTGTGTTTATGATGAATGTTTACATCCCATGCTATAATTGTATTATTAGGAAACACTAATACATGTGTGTTTTGTAAACATAAGAGAGTCCCTAGTAAGCCTCCTGTTGAACTAGCTTGTTGATTAATTGATGATCATGGTTTCCTGATCATGGAAATTAGGATGTGATTAATAACAAGGTTATATCATTAGGAGAATGATGTGATGGACACACACCCATAGTAAGCGTAGCATAAGATCAAGTCATTAAGTTCGTATTGTTGTAAGCTTTCAAATACATAGTAACCTAATCCTTCGATCATGAGGTTATGTTAATCACCATCGCCGAATGGATACTTTGATGACATCAAACGCCGCTTCGTAACTGGGTGGTCATAAAGGTGTCATTGGGTATTCTGAAAGTATGTGTTGAAGCGCATGGACCAAGATTGGGATTTGTCCATCCATATGACGGATAGATATGCTCTGGGCCCTCTCGGTGGAATGTCATCTAGTTAGCTTGCAAGCATGTGACTGGGTCACAAGGGATGACATATCACGGAACGAGTAAAGAGTACTTATCAGTAACGAGGTAGAACTAGGTATGGAGATGCTGACGATCAAACATCGGATAAGTATAGTATCGCGTGAGAAAGGGAATTGGTTTCGTATGTAAGTGGTTCAATCGATCGCGAAGTCATCGTTGAGTATGTGGGAGCCATTATGGATCTCCAGGTCCCGTTGATGGTTATTGATAGGAGATGTGTCTCTATCATGTCTACATATTCACGAACCGTAGGGTGACACACTTAAGGTTCGAAGTTGTTTTAAGTAGATATGGAATATGCGTTGGAGACCGAATGTTGTTTGGAGTCTCGGATTGGATTCGGGACATCACGAGGAGATCCGGAATGGTCCGGAGAATAAGATTCATATATTGGGGATCATTTTCTAAGTTAGGAAATGTTCCGGAGTGTTTGTATGGAGATTCTAGAAGGTTTCAGAATGTTCTGGAAGGTTCTAGAGGATTTCTTGGAGTTTGCTTGAAAACCAAGAAAGGGTCAAAGGAAACCTAGTGGGGCAAGACACGGATTCGTGGGGGAGGAGGACTCCTCCCCCCTTCCCACCGCCGGCCATAGGAGGGGAGTCCTACTAGGACCCCCCCCCCTCCCCAGGCGCGCCTCCCTCCTTAAATAGAAGGGCAGGGGCGCCCCCTCCTTGCCCGCTCCAATAACTCCCAATCTCTGCCGCCTCTCTCCTCCACCTTTCTTCTGCACAGGCATAGGCGAAGTCCTGCAGAATTCTCTACACCACCACCACCACGCCGTCGTGCTGCTGGGATTCCGTGGAGAAGATCTACTACCTCTGCTGCTCGCTGGAACGGGGAGAGGAAGGTCTGCTTCGACTCCGCACGTGTGACCGACTGCGGAAGCGCTGCCGAATCGCGGCGCCGGAAGGATCGTCCACTTGACCGACTGCGGAAGCGCTGCTGGAACGCGACGCCGGAAGGATCGTCCACATGATCTTGAGATCGGCAAGTGATCGACTACATCAACCACGAGATCTAATCTCGTTAACGCTTTCGGATCTACGAGGGTTAGTTCCTATCTATCTCGTTGCGCATGTCTAATAGATTAGATCTTGGCTTTTATCTAGATTAGATCTGGGTTTTGTTCGTTCTTGCGGTAGAATTTTTTTGTTTTCCATGCTACGAACCCATCAGTGGTATCAGAGCCGTATCTATGCGTAGATCTGTTGCACGAGTAGAACACAATGTTTTTGTGGGCGTTGATGCTTTTGTTGTCGGTGTCTTAGCGTGTACTTTGCATCTTGCGGCATGGTGGGATGAAGCGGCTCGGGCTAACATTACATGTCATCGCACATGAGACTTGCTCCACGCTTGACGTGCAACTTGCTTTGCACAAGTGGCTTTGCGGGTGTCTGTCTCTCCCAACATAGTTAAGATTCAATTTACAATGAGCATCTTGACAACACTTGTATCAACGTTGTGGTCCTTGTTCGTAGGTAAGATCGGTCTTATGCGAAAGCCCCAAACCACGTAAAACATGCAAAGAAAATTACAGGCATCTAACTTGTTTTTGCAGGGGTTTTGTGATGTGATATGGCCATCATGTGATTGTGATTGTATTTGATGTATGCAATGATTCTTGTTGTAATATGGCAACCGGCAGGAGCCTAATGGTTGTCTTTAATTTAGTTAAGACATGCATGTCTATTCATCTTGTAATAGCTTTATTCCAAGTAGTTGTAATAGTTGCTGGTGATGATGGACAACCATGAAGCGGCGCCACTGACCTTGACGCAATGCTGGTGATGATGGAGATCATGTTCGTGCTTTGGAGATGGAGATCAAAGGCGCAAGAAGAAAAGGCCATATCATATCACACTAATTATGAATTGCCTGTGATGTTAATCCTTTATGCATCTTGTATTGCTTAGATCGCGACGGTAGCATTATAAGATGATCCCTCTCACTAAATATCAAGTAATAAAGTGTTCACCCTTAGTTGGCACCGTTGCTAAGACTCGTCGTTTCGAAGCATCTCGTGATGATCGGATGTGCTAGATTCTACGTGTCCATACAACGGGTGCAAGCCAGATTTGCACATGCGGAAACTAAGGTTGTCTTGACGAGCCTAGCATGTACAGACATGGTCTCGAAACACGGAATACCGAAAGGTAGAGCATGAGTCATATAAATGATATGATGAACATGAAGATTGTTTGCCGATGAAACTACATCTTCTCTCGTGAAGATCGGACTTGGTGTAGTGGACTTGGTTCGTGTAATCACTAAGACAATGTGAGGGATGTTGTTTTGAGTGGGAGTTCACCTAGTTAGTTTAAGAATTAAATTTGAACTCAATTTATCATAAACTTAGTCTAAACTACTTGCAAATTGTTGTAGATTATGGCGACCCCTCCATCAATTTCAATGCGTTCCTAGAGAAAGAAAAGCTTAAGAACAATGGAAGCAATTTCACGGACTGGTTCCGTGGACTGAAGATCGTCCTCAGGGCTGGTCAATTGACCTATGTGCTCGATGCACCGCTAGGTGACCCACCTGCAGATAATGCCACCGATGACGAAAAGAATGTTTTCGTCACTCGGAAAAATCATTACTCCACAGTTCAGTGTGCCATCCTGTACGGTTTAGAATCGGAGCTCCAAAAGCGTTTTGAGCACCACGACCCGTTCGAGATCATTATGGAGCTCAGGCTAATTTTTGAGACTCGCGCGGCCATGGAGAGCTATGAGGCCTCCGAAAAGTTCTGTAACTTTAAGATGGAAGAAGGAAGCTCCGTTAGCGAGCATGTGCTCACCATGTCTGGGTACACTAAGAAGCTCCAAGTGTTGGGAATATCGATTCCTAATGAATTGGGGATTCACCGTCTCCTTCAATCACTGCCACCAAGTTATAAGAACTTTGTGATCTACTACAACATGCACTGCATGAACAAGACGTTGCCTGAACTGTCGTCCATGCTGAAAACTGCTGAAGTGGAGATAAAGAAGGAGCACCAAGTGTTGATGGTCAATAAGACCACCAATTTCAAGAGACGGGGCAAGCCTAAGAACAAGGGCAACTTCAAGAAGAACGGCAAGAAAGCTGTCGCATCTGCTAAGAAGCCCAAGGCTGTTCCTAAGCATGAAACTGAGTGCTTCTACTGCAAGGGTGCTGGTCACTGGAAGCGTAACTGCCCCAAGTACCTGGCGGATCTGAAGAACGGCAACATCAAGAAGAAAGGTATATTTGATATATGTGTTATAGATGTGTATCTTACTAGTAATCGTAGTAGTGCCTGGGTATTTGATACTGGTTCGGTTGCTCATATTTGTAACTCAAAACAGGAGCTGCGGAATAAACGAAGACTGGCAAGAGACGAGGTGACAAATGCGCGTTGGAAATGGCTCCAAGGTTGATGTGATCGCCGTCGGCACGCTCCCTCTACATCTACCTTCGGGATTAGTTTTAAATTTGAATAATTGTTATTTGGTGCCTGCGTTAAGCATGAACATTATATCTGGATCCTGTTTATTGCGAGACGGTTACTCTTTTAAGTCCGAGAATAAAGTTTGTTTGATTTATATGAGTAATATCTTTTATGGAAATGCACCTGAGATGAATGGTTTATTCTTACTGAATCTCGATAGTAGTGATACACATGTTCACAACATAGATGCTAAACGAATAAAATTGAATGATAATTCTACATACATGTGGCACTGTCGTCTTGGTCACATTGGAGTGAAGCGTATGAAGAAACTCCATTCTGATGGACTTCTTGAATCACTTGATTTTGAATCACTTGAAAGATGCGAAGCATGTCTAATGGGAAAAATGACTAAGACTCCATTTTCTGGAATAATAGAGCGAGCTACAGACTTGTTGGAAATAATACATACCGATGTGTGCGGTCCAATGAGTGTAGCATCGCGTGGTGGATGTCGTTATGTTCTCACTTTCACGGATGACTTAAGTAGATATGGGTATGTCTACTTTATGAAACATAAGTCCGAAACTTTCGAGAAGTTTAAGGAATTTCAAAGTGAAGTGGAAAATCATCGTAACAAGAAGATTAAGTTTCTGCGTTCTGATCGTGGAGGTGAATATCTGAGTTATGAGTTTGGCATGCATTTAAAGAAATGTGGAATACTTTCACAGTTGACACCGCCGGGAACACCACAGCGTAATGGTGTGTCCGAACGTCGTAATCGAACTCTCTTAGATATGGTTCGGTCTATGATGTCTCTTACAGATTTACCATTATCATTTTGGGGCTATGCATTAGATACAGCCGAATTCACTTTAAATAGGGCACCATCTAAATCCGTTGAAACGACACCGTACGAATTGTGGTTTGGTAAGAAACCTAAGTTGTCGTTCCTTAAAGTTTGGGGTTGCGAGGCATATGTAAAGAAGTTACAACCGGATAAGCTAGAACCCAAAGCGGAGAAATGCGTCTTCATAGGATACCCTAAAGAAACAATTGGGTTACCTTCTATCATAGATCCGAAGGCAAAGTTTTCGTTGCCAAGAATGGATCCTTTCTTGAGAAGGAGTTTCTCTCGAAGGAGGTGACTGGAAGGAAAGTAGAACTTGATGAGGTTATTGAACCTTCTCTCGGATTTGAGAGTAGCGCAGCACCTGAAGATGTTTTTGTGCCGCCTGCACCAATTGGAGAGGAAGCTAATGATAATGATCATAAAACTTCAAATGAAGTTACTGCTGAACCTCGCAGGTCAACAAGGGTACGTACCACTCCTGATTGGTATGACTCTGCCTTGAACGTCATGTTGGTGGACAACGATGATGACCCTGCGACGTATGAAGAAGCTATGGTGAGCCCAGATTCTGACAAATGGCTAGAAGCCATGAAATCCGAAATGGGATCCATGTACGAAAACTAAGTGTGGACTTTGGTAGACTTACCGGATGGCCGTAAGGCTGTCGAGAACAAATGGATTTTCAAGAGAAAAACAGATGCTGATGGTAATGTTACCGTCTATAAAGCTCGACTTGTCGCGAAAGGGTTCCGACAAATTCAAGGAGTTGACTATGATGAGACTTTCTCACGAGTAGCGAAGCTAAAGTCCGTGAGGATTTTGTTAGCAATTGCTGCACATTTCGATTATGAGATTTGGCAGATGGATGTCAAAACGGCGTTCCTTAATGGTGTCATTGAGGAAGAGTTGTATATGGTACAACCCAAGGGTTTTGTCGATCCTAAAGATGCTGACAAGGTATGCAAACTTCAGCGCTCCATTTATGGACTGAAGCAAGGATCCCGGAGTTGGAATCAACGTTTTGATAAAGTAATCAAAAATTTTGGGTTTATACAAACTTATGGAGAAGCTTGTATTTACAAGAAAGTGTGTGGGAGCTCTGTAGCATTCCTAGTACTATATGTAGATGACATATTGTTGATTGGGAATGATATAGAACTTCTTAATAATGTCAAAGCCTATTTGAATAATAGTTTTTCAATGAAGGATCTTGGCGAAGCAGCATATATTCTAGGCATCAAGATTTTTAGAGATAGATCAAGACGCCTAATAGCGCTTACACAAAGTACATACTTGGACAAAGTTCTAAAGAAGTTTAGAATGGAAGATAGCAAGAAAGGGTTCGTGCCCATGTTGTCAGGTAAGACCTTGAGTAAAACTCAAAGTCCAGCTACGGCAGAAGATAGAGAAAGAATGAATAATATTCCCTATGCCTCAGCCATAGGTTCTATCATGTATGCTATGCTGTGTACAAGACCGGATATAGCACATGTTGTTAGTTTGACTAGCAGATATCAAAGTGATCCTGGAATGGAGCACTGGACAGTGGTCAAGAATATCCTAAAGTACCTAAATAGGACTAAGGATATGGTTCTTTCTTATGGAGGTGATGAACAGCTTGTTGTAAACGGTTACACCGATGCTAGTTGGAACACCGATCCGGATGACTCAAAGTCATAGTCGGGATACGTATTTATTTTGAATGGTGCTGCAGTGAGCTGGAGGAGTGGGAAGCAAAGCGTTGTGGCGAAATCTTCAACTGGATCGGAATACATAGCTGCTTCGGAGGCTGCACAAGAAGCCGTTTGGATGAAGGAATTCATTACTGAACTTGGCGTGGTTCCCAGTGCGTTGGACCCGATGGCCATCTACTGTGACAACACAGGTGCCATAGCTAATGCACAGGAGCCAAGGTCACATAGCAAGCTGAAGCACATCAAGCTACGTTTCCACGCTATTCGCGAATATGTCCGAGATGGTGACATAAAGATTTGCAAAGTACACAATGATCTGAATGTGGCGGATCCGTTGACTAAACCTCTCCCTAGGGCAAAGCATGACCAACACCAGAACGCCATGGGTGTTCGGTATATTACCATGTAATCTAGATTATTGACTCTAGTGCAAGTGGGAGACTGTTGGAGATATGCCCAAGAGGCAATAATAAAAGTGATTATTATTATATCTTTGTGTTTATGATGAATGTTTACATCCCATGCTATAATTGTATTATTAGGAAACACTAATACATGTGTGTTTTGTAAACATAAGAGAGTCCCTAGTAAGCCTCTTGTTGAACTAGCTTGTTGATTAATTGATGATCATGGTTTCCTGATCATGGACATTAGGATGTTATTAATAACAAGGTTATATCATTAGGAGAATGATGTGATGGACACACACCCATAGTAAGCGTAGCATAAGATCAAGTCATTAAGTTCGTATTGCTGTAAGCTTTCAAATACATAGTAACCTAATCCTTCGACCATGAGGTTATGCTAATCATCATTGCCGGATGGATACTTTGATGACATCAAACGCCGCTTCGTAACTGGGTGGTCATAAAGGTGTCATTGGGTATTCTGAAAGTATGTGTTGAAGCGCATGGACCAAGATTGGGATTTGTCCATCCATATGACGGATAGATATGCTCTGGGCCCTCTTCGTGGAATGTCATCTAGTTAGCTTGCAAGCATGTGACTGGGTCACAAGGGATGACATATCACGGAACGAGTAAAGAGTACTTATCAGTAACGAGGTAGAACTAGGTATGGAGATGCTGACGATCAAACATCGGATAAGTATAGTATCGCGTGAGAAAGGGAATTGGTTTCGTATGTAAGTGGTTCAATCGATCGCGAAGTCATCATTGAGTATGTGTGAGCCATTATGGATCTCCAGGTCCCACTGATGGTTATTGATAGGAGATGTGTCTCTATCATGTCTACATATTCACGAACCGTAGGGTGACACACTTAAGGTTCGAAGTTGTTTTAAGTAGATATGGAATATGCGTTGGAGACCGAATGTTGTTCGGAGTCTCGGATTGGATTCGGGACATCACGAGGAGATCCGGAATGGTCCGGAGAATAAGATTCATATATCGGGGATCATTTTCTAAGTTAGGAAATGTTCCGGAGTGTTTGTATGGAGATTCTAGAAGGTTTCGGAATGTTCTGGAAGGTTCTAGAGGATTTCTTGGAGTTTGCTTGAAAACCAAGAAAGGGTCAAAGGAAACCTAGTGGGGCAAGACACGGATTCGTGGGGGAGGAGGACTCCTCCCCCCTTCCCACCGCCGGCCATAGGAGGGGAGTCCTACTAGGACCCCCCCTCCCCAGGCGCGCCTCCCTCCTTAAATAGAAGGGCAGGGGCGCCCCCTCCTTGCCCGCTCCAATAACTCCCAATCTCTGCCGCCTCTCTCCTCCACCTTTCTTCTGCACAGGCATAGGCGAAGTCCTGCAGAATTCTCTACACCACCACCACCACCACGCCGTCGTGCTGCTGGGATTCCGTGGAGAAGATCTACTACCTCCGCTGCTCGCTGGAACGGGGAGAGGAAGGTCTGCTTCAACTCCGCACGTGTGACCGACTGCGGAAGCGCTGCCGAATCGCGGCGCCAGAAGGATCGTCCACTTGACCGACTGCGGAAGCGCTGCTGGAACGCGACGCCGGAAGGATCGTCCACACGATCTTGAGATCGGCAAGTGATCGACTACATCAACCACGAGATCTAATCTCGTTAACGCTTTCGGATCTACGAGAGTTAGTTCCTATCTATCTCGTTGCGCATGTCTAATAGATTAGATCTTGGCTTTTATCTAGATTAGATCTGGGTTTTGTTCGTTCTTGCGGTAGAAATTTTTTGTTTTCCATGCTACGAACCCATCATACCGCCCCCCACAGCATCAGCCGCGTCCTGATCAGCCCCGGCCTTCCTCCCAGGGATGGCGTCCCAAAGGGGGCGCAAGGATAAAGGACGTGTGGCCTCTCCCTAGCAGGACGGCATTTACTGCCAAATTTGTAAAAAGGAAGGGCATCCTGGTAATGAGTGCTGGTGGCGCTATGGTGATGATGATGATGATGACACTTCCAAGGAGAACAAGGAGGCATATGGTGTAGATTCCAATTGGATCATGGACACCGGGGCAAAAAATCATACCACAGGATAACTCAACAAACTTCAAATTCATGAGAACTACAATGGGCGTGATCAAGTTCACATTGCTAGTGGACAAGGTATGGAAATTGCTAATATTGGTCATTCTGTTTTGCACACCCCACATTGTTCCTTAAAACTCAATAATATTCTTCATGTTCCTTCATCATCTATGAACTTGCTCTCTACACATAGACTTGCTCTAGACAACAATGCCTTTATTGAAATTCACCTGTTCTTTTTCTTGATTAAGGACCAGGCCACGCAGAAAATCATGTTTAGAGGTCCGTGTCATGGTGGCCTTTATCCTCTTGTTCCGGTTTCCATGGGGTCATCATCCAAGCATGCTCTTGTCACCATCAAGCCTTCATCCTCCACGTGGCATCGTCGTCTAGGGCACCCTTCGTCTTTTATTGTTCAGCAAGTTCTTAGGAAAAATAAGTTGTCTTATACTCCTGAAATAAATTCTTATATATGTGATCCATGCCAGCAAGCTAAGAGTCATCAGTTGCCATATCCTGTCTCCACTAGTGTGTCCACAGTTCCTTTGGAACATATATTTTCTGATGTATGGGGACCTGCTCCTCCCTCTGTAAGCAAACATGCATACTATGTAAGCTTCATCGATGATTTTAGCAAATATACTTGGATCTACTTACTTAAGAAACGTTCTGATGTCTATCAAGTTTTCCTTGATTTCCAACAATATGTTGAACGACAGTTTGGTAGAAAAATCCTCACTATGCAAACTGACTGGGGTGGTGAGTATGAAAAACTTAATGGTTTCTTTCAACGAGTAGGCATTGTTCATCATGTTTCTTGCCCTCATGCTCATCAACAAAATGGCTCTACAGAGCGCAAACATAGACACATTGTTGAGGTAGGACTTGCTCTTCTTTCAAACGCTTCTATGCCTCTCAAATATTGGGACGAAGCTTTCATTACAGCCACCTTTCTTATCAATTTATTGTCCAAAAAAGTTCTAAATCTTGAGACTCCTACAGAAAAACTCCTACAAGTCAAACCACATTATGAGTCTATTCGTGTTTTTGGTTGTGCCTGTTGGCCCAATCTTCGCCCCTACAATAAACACAAACTCTCTTTTCGCTCCAAACGTTGTGTTTTTCTTGGCTATAGTTTTCGTCATAAATGAGTTAAATGTCTAGACACTACCACTGGCCGTGTTTATATTTCCCGTGATGTCGTGTTTGATGAGAACATTTTTCCCTTTGCGTCCTTACATCCTAATGCTGGTCGTCGGCTTCGTGAAGAAATTCTTCTCTTTTCTTCTAATACATCCTCGGACGGTCAGGATAGGGGTGTGCATACTAATGATCATTATTTGTCAATTATTCCTGTTGTTGACACTCTCCAGGTTGTTGCCGCTGAGCCTCCTCATACCGTCGATCAGCATCATGGGAAAAATTCTGAAGAAATCATAACCATTGGCACATCAAATGATGATTCTACCAGTAATAATGAACCAATCATTGGCAGCAGTAATAATGATCCTCCCGCATCTGCCTCGAATCCGACGCATGCAGATTCTCCCGCGCCCGCCTCGTGTCCGCCGCCAGCTATTTCTCCTGCTCGCGAACGGTCACGTCCGAGGTCGATGTCTCCATCTGGGGCCCGCCGGTCGCTGTCTCCTGCTCCTGTTCCGCGACGTGCTGCGTCGCCATCCCGCGCGTCGCTGTCTCCTGACAGCTTCGACAACGACGGGCCTAGCTCTCCTGCTGGCCAGCACCGTACAGAGGAGGTACACTCCGCAGGATCTTCTGCGGACTCTGTGCCCACACCGCCTCCTCCTGTTGGCGTTCAGACACGGTTGCAAAAAGGTATTCGCAATCCAAAAAAATACACTGATGGTACTATTCGCTATGCATTGCTCACAACTACAGGTGAACCGAAAATTTTGAAAGAAGCTCTATCTGATGAGAATTGGAAGCACGTTGTGCAGGAGGAGTATGATGCTTTAGTTCACAATAATACTTGGCATCTTGTTCCGCCAAGTTCCAACAAAAATATTATTGACTGCAAATAGGTGTATCGAATTAAAAGAAATGCTGATGGCAGTATTGACAGATACAAAGCAAGGCTTGTTGCAAAAGGCTTTAAACAAAGGTATGGACTTGACTATGAGGATACTTTTAGTCCTGTTGTTAAGGCTACAACTATCAGATTAGTACTTTCTATATCTATTTCAAAAGGATGGAGTTTACGGCAGCTAGATGTAAAGAATGCATTCCTTCATGGTGTTATGGAAGAGGAGGTTTCCAGTCTTCCGCTACTCCAAATTATATTTGTAGACTTGATAAGGCCTTGTATGGATTGAAACAGGCTCCGAGAGCGTGGTACTCTCGTCTCAGTTCCAAGCTGTGCACTCTGGGGTTTGTTCCCTCCAAGGCTGACACGTCCCTGTTTCTGTTCAACAAAGCTGGTGTCACAATGTTCCTTCTTATTTATGTTGATGATATTATTGTGACCAGTTCTTCAGACTCTGCTATATCAACTCTTTTACACAACCTTCGCATAGATTTTTCTCTCAAAGATCTTGGAGATTTGCATTTCTTCTTAGGACTTGAGGCTCATAAGAAAGGCAATGTTCTCTTGCTAAATCAGGAGAAATATGCTACTGACATCATCAAGCGTGTGGGTATGAGTCATTGTGCGCCATGTTCCACACCTCTGCAAGTAGATGACAAGCTCTCTCTCAATACTGGCACATTACTTGGACCAGAGGACAACACTCAATACAGGAGCATTGTTGGAGCTCTTCAATATCTTACTTTAACACGCCCAGATTTATGCTTTTCTGTTAATAAGGTTTGCCAATATCTTCATGCTCCAACCACAACTCATTAGACTGCTGTTAAGAGAATTTTGAGGTATATTCAGGGTACCAAATAGGTTGGTCTCACTTTTCAGCAGTCCTCCTCTACACTTCTTAGTGCTTATTCTGATGCAGATTGGGCAGGTGACCTCGATGATCGAAGGTCAACAGGTGGGTTTGCTATATTTTTTGGTCCTAATCTTATCTCTTGGAGTGCCAGGAAACAGGCTATTGTCTCTCGTTCCAGTACAGAGGCTGAATATAAAGCACTAGCAAATGCCACTGCTGAACTGATTTGGCTTGAAGCACTTGTTCGTGAACTTGGTATATCATTCCAGCAAAAACCATGTTTATGGTGTGTTAACCTTGGTGCTACATATCTGTCTGCAAATCCAGTCTTTCATGCTCGCACTAAGCATATTGAGATTGATTTCTTTTTCGTTCGAGAACGGGTTGCCTCCAAGAAACTTGATGTCAGGTTTATCTCAAGCAAGGATCAGATTGCTGATGGCTTCACCAAGTCTTTATGTTCTAAGAGTCTAGCTGAGTTTAAGCGTAATCTAAACCTCTCTCAGGTCTAGATTAAGGGGGGTATTAGACATGTAATATTGGTCATATACAATATGGTGTAGTACACCAATTGTATATGTACCAGGACTCTGTATTTGCCACGATAGGGGCTTTTCCTATCCAATATAACACGTAACCGAACCTCCGAGAGGAGGCATCGTTCCACCAACGAATCTAACAGAGCATTGTACTCCTCCAGCTGAATCCAACAGATCTCTAGATTGATGAGGTGAGGACCTCACCCTCCATCGTCACATCCACCCGCCGTTTCTTCTTTTAGTCGAAGAGTGTTCCAGAAAAGTGAGGGGATTCATCATCAGAGATTCTCACCCTCTCGAACCTGTCGTACATGTAGATGTTGTGTCGTCGCTAGGTGATCTAAGGATCTATTTGTAACTTCTCTTTTACTTTTGTTGCTATTTGTACTGTGCTTGATGATTATTAATAGATCGATGAACCTTTACGCGGAAAATAATACTACTTCCTCCAACCCATATTAGTTGACTTAGATTTGTATAGATATGGATAGTTGGCTTCTCAAATATAAAGTTCTGATCATGTGGTGCACCCCACAAATTCTTGGTATATATGCGCCCATTCTATCGGTGATTCGTAATCGTTGATCTTATGATTGTGATGAGGATAGTGTATGCAAAGAGAGGGATGCATGTATTGTGCCACCGAATAGATCACTTGTATATGCCCTCCCTTGGGATGATATAAGCCTACTCATGTGTGTTTGTACCGACCCCCGAGTGTTTACGAAGGATGTTGCAACTAGTCACTGCATGTTGGAAGGATTCTTCCTCCAAAAGGCGCTTGTGGATCTTCTTTTTTGAAAGGAGCATATATTAATATGGCAAAGATACCAACTACATCCAGTCTCTACAACAACGTATTGCTCTATCGGTATTACGGATGCACACAGCCAACAAAAGAAATTGTGGACCTAAAATAGGCATGGTCTTCTACAAGGGCCTCCAACTTTGTATATAGTCGTGGAGCCTCATCTTGGCATGCACATAATCCTCTCTGAGTAGAGCTATGTTCTTCAAGACAACTTAGTGGTATTTTTCCTTAGTTGGCGGGATTCTAGATACTTGCGGTATTTTTCGTATCTCCTAGAATCCTTTATGAATACGGTTGCAAGCCCTGTATCTAGAAGGCCCTTAAGTTATCATAAGACAAATATGGTCGTTGTATGCAATAATCACATTCCAATCCACAAATCTCCTTACGGGTTTTGGAGAACAATAGTAGTGACAGGCATAGAGTTAGTTGAGTATTATGGGGAGAGTTTGCAAAAAACTTGCATTTTACAATATTATGGCATTAAAAGATATTACAAATTTTTGGTGGATTAGTTGTGATAATCAAAAAATGAGAAAATTGGGAGAATATTTTCATGAATATTCATGGAAATCAGTGATTATGGATTTTTTTCATTAGTACAAGTTATTTGTATTTTTCTGTATCGTTTGTCTAGAATAGCAGCAAATTTACTTTTCTTTCTAAAGTTTTCTTTACATCTAACATTCCCTCTTACTCTGAGTTAAATTATCTAGAATTAATTTCTAACTTTATATGCTTCAAACTTTTTCCTAATTAATATTAAGATAATGAAACTTTTTTTTCATGTTTGTACTAGGTTGCTCGGTGTGCAAAACAACCTCCACTTTATCTGTCAAACTGTTTTGTGTTGAGTGAGAGACTGAACTATATCTTGTTATCAACCATATCCGAGTTTAAATCCTGTGGAAAAAAAACTGGAATTAAGAATAGTTTAGAGACTAAAAGTTAGGCTTTATTCAATGGCTCAAATGAGTACAAACAAATTTGCTACCGAACAAATTACATGATTGGACGGAGTATATCTCTCTTCTCTTGTAAATTATTCTATTACATAGAGAAACTAACCAAAACATTTTGTAATCAAGTTGTGTCCTCCAAAACGAAGCGGTCGAGTTAAGGGCGCACGCATGATCTAGTCTACTGGCCAGTACAGAAGAGCAGCCAGTGTGGAAATGTCGTCCCCGTAAGGGTCACCGCCACCTCCTTCCACTAGCTCCTCCTCATGCGGCCGAAGCTGCATGGATCCACCGGAGCCGTCACCGTCGTCGGGCGACGCGGCGGCCGCCGTGGACGGCCCCGGGTTGTCACCGCCGGCAGCAGTGGCAACCGGCCGCCGATCGAACTGTCGCAGGGTGCCCGATCTGGTGTACAGTCGACACAAGCTGAACTCGCTTCTCAGCTACAAAAACCAGAAAATGTGTGTGTTAATTAACCATATGTAATAAGTTATCCAACAACATATCAACTGTAGTTTTTCACTTTATGTGCATATAGGTGGGGCTTTCATCATGGGAACCTAGCAAATTGGCAGTTCGGCACTATCTAAGAACCACAAATAATCTGATGCCTGCATGCCCAGTTGAAGCTGCTTTTGGACACTTGCATCCGGCGCGACAGGTGACAGCCATATCTGTCCAATTTATGCAGGGAGATCGACATGACATTGATGCACATACGCGTCGGCAGTCTGCCAATACTACCTCCAGCGGCTGACAAACTGAGAAAGCAACACCCATTCAATCATCGATCTCGCTCGAGAGTATATTACCTGCGGAGGGAGGTTCGGCGGCGTGGCGGCGTGGGAGCACCCGGGCCCAGCGACCCAGCCGCCGCCGGCGCCGTCGTTCTCGTGGTGGAACGCCCTGTACTCGTTCATCTTCCACTTGGTCTTGGTCCCGGACGGCGCGCGGCCGCGGTAGAACACCATGGTCTTCCTCATCCCGATGGGCCGGCGGTCGGCCGCGTAGACGACCCCGGGGGTGCCCGCCGCCTTCCAGTACCCCGAGGGAGTGGTCCGGCTCGGCCGCCCGCCCCGCGCCTCCCGCTCTTGCCGCTCGCAGAAGTAGAACCACGGCTCCCCCTCGCCGCCGCACAGCCTCTCGTGGATCTCTGCGTATAAATAAATATGCAGGCATGAGTAAGACAGGGCGTGATCGACACCGAGAGCATGGGGTGCGTGGCAGTCAAGAATGGTTACCCGAGAGCTGCAACGGGTCGACGGAGTAGACGTTGACGACGGGGATGACGCGCTGGATTTCGTCGACGCGGCGGCCGTCGAGCTTGTTGCGCAGGTAGAAGCATATGAGCTCCTCCTCCGTCGGGTAGAAGCGGTACCCCGGAGGCATCCCGTCGGCCATGACAATCGCCCGGCGCACCGGCCGTACACACGGCGTACCGACGTACGGGCCAGCCAGTCTCGGCTCGTACGTGGACGGAGGAAGCCCTAACCTAGCTAGCTAGCCGCCGGGGAGCTTCTTGCTCTAGCTACCTCCTGATCTCTATGGCCGACTGCCAACTCGTGGGTTAGCTTTGGACCGGGGCTATGTGCGTGGGAGCATGCAAATATACAGTGTGCTTGGCCGGCCGGAGAAACTTAGCTTGCAGGGAGGAGGGAGCGCTGAGCGTAAGGTGAGATGTGGGTATGGGTTGGTGAGAGGTGCGTGTGACTGCGTCTGCGCGTATGTATATATGGGGAAGCACGCGCGAGCGAGGCGACTCCTGTCATGGTTGACACGGGAGGACGACGACGGCGAGCTGCTCGCTGCTTGCTGCTGGGGCGGCGAAATTTCTCATGGCGTGGTGGGACCATGGGAGTGTCTCCGCTCATAAACGGGGAGAGAGAGAGAGAGAGACGCGGACGTACGTGGCGAGGGCTGTTTAGTTTAGTTTGTGGGGAAGACTTGGTCAGGGTTTAGCTTCGGTTTGCTTTTCTCCGAGTTTTTCCCCTCCTTATCTTCTTTCTGTATCATTAGTGCACCTTTCATCATTGAGATCAAACATGGGATTACCTTCCAGGAAATGGTCCTGATGACGTCACCGGCGATGACGCGGTAAAACATGGTTGAGTGAGCGAGCATCCGCGCGCAGGGGACGAACTGTCCTACTCCCTCAGTTCCACATGTGGTGGTAAAATGAGGCGCTCACTCACATTCACATGGACAGCAGGCATAGTACTTCCTCAGTTTTTATTTAGTTGGTGATTTAGGTTTAGACTAGGAATATATGAAGAAATGTTAACACTCATAATACGAAAATATACCAATGCATATAATACGAAAAATATACTTTGTTCATTTTTATACTATAGGTTTTACATGCTAGATGTTGTTGATGTTTTCTAAATATTCGGTCAAAGTTTCGCATTGATTAAACTCAGAACGCAAAATAATTGTGAACAGGGGGAGTATCAGGTTGCTGAGAGAGGGGTGTTTTGGCTCCCAAGCTCCAATTATCTCGATATTCAAAAAAATTAAAACAAATTTCGTGTAGATAGATACACATGTTATCTACACATATCAAGAGTTTCGTAAGCTAATACATTGTATTGGACAAAAAATCACAAAAATGTGGCTAGAAACAGGCAAAAGATAATTCATTTTCCCACCAACATTTGTCATTTTTGTTCTGATCACATATGAAAACATATTTTGCTGCGAAATTTATCGGACATACTAGACATGTATATGTACTTGTATGCTTTTTTCAGAATTTTTCAAGACCTAAAGTTTTTTTTTGAATTTTTCAAAAACGAAATCATTCGAACCTGGGAGCTACAAGTAATTTCCGCATGTTGATGCACTATAAGACTGTGCTGAGAGTTCATGATGTTGCCTGCAGTTCCTCGTGGATTAAACTCAGTACGCAAAATAATTGTGAACATGGGAGGTATCAGGTTGCTGAGAGAGGGGTGTTTTGGCTCCCAAGCTCCAATTATCTTGATATTCAAAAAAAATGTGTAGATAGATACACATGTTATCTACGCATATCAAGAGTTTTGTAAGGTAATACATTGTATTGGAGAAAAATCACAAAACCGTGGCTTGAAACAGGCAAAAGATAATTCAGTTTCCCACCAACATTTGTCATTTTTTTGTTCTGGTCACATATGAAAACATATTTTGCTGCAAATTTGGTCGGACATACTAGACATGTTTATGTACTTGTATGCTTTTTCAGAATTTTTCAAGACCTAAAGATTTTTTTTTGAATTTTCCAAGAAAAGAAAACAATTGAACCCGGGAGCTACAAGTAATTTATCACATGTTGATGCACTATATGACTGTGTTGAGAATTCATGATGTTTCCTGCACTTCCTTGCGGATTTAGCTCTAGCCTTAGGTATGTACAATGGGGTAATGGATTTTTTGTTGTTTTGGCGGAGATAGAAAGTTATCTTCACTTAGCAAAGAGATGATCTCTTAACGGTTAAAGGAAGACTAAGAGAATACGTACAATGGTAGAGAAAGCCATTTTCTCTTAGCATTATAAGTCACTTATAGAAGACAATAAAAATATATTGTACAATGGATTATCTTTTGGTGTTATCTCTAACAACTAATGCATGTATGTCCTATATAAGAAAACTTTTTAACAGGAAAATATGTACGACGCCTAGCACAATGAGAAAAGTTGACTTCCCTTTACTAATAAAAGATCACCCCTTAGCTAAGAGGTGACAACATTTTCATTCTTCATTCTCTCTCTGTCGGAAATAGCAAAACTTTCATATATCAATTGTAAGTGAAGGCTTCATTGGTAACTCTATTAAAAGATTCCCTTAGAAGACATGCATGCATTAATTGTTAAGTAATAAATAATAATTGTACAACATAATTTTATTGTCCTCTCTAAATAATGTGTAATGCTAAGTAAAGACTACGACTCTCTATAATTGTGTATGTCCTAATTGCCCAGCAACATGAATGATCCTTCAACATCTGAATCTCTTTGTTTGTTTCCTATAGTCCCATGTATGTACATACTAAAACATATCTAGATACGTGCGAATTAATCCACATCACTTATTTTGGGACAGGGGAGTATTTAATTTTTTCCGCGACACATTGTATTTTTTTTTTTTTGCGCATTGACACATTGAAAGTTAACTGTACCAACCAGTGTAAACTTGGGAGTACCGGCCGTGCCAAGAATCAGCAATAAGTGAGTGGAGAGAGACTAAAGATCCTCGAGCATACACGAATTAAGATGAATGAAGACAAACATCCATATGTACTATAAGGAGTAGCTGTGCATGCACATTCTCCTTTTGTTCATACGAATTTCAGTTTATGTCTGTACGTTATGATTCTACATATAGCAAGCCAGGTTGCACAAAAAAGTGGGAACTTGGACGTTTCCGCTTAAAAGTTACTTAGACGTGGACATAAAATAAAACATATGCATGAACTAACACCGAGTCACCTGACCGGCGGTGCCGTAAGCTCCAAGGTGCGTGAGCTCCCCCCTCGAATCGCAGTGGTGCCAGCCAGCCACGAGCTCGATCCTTTTGCACTCCCTTTCTTGACAGGCAGAAGGCGTCATCAGACCGGTCATCGAGCAGCTAGTAGGACGTGCACAGAAGGTCTTCGAACACCCGAATCTATCATGGCCAACCTTGCACGCGTGTTCACAAAGTGCTGCAGTTACTGCAAAAAATACACTCCGTTTTCTTTCCTTTTTCCTATTGTGGTTTTGACTAGTCGAGCAGCCTCCAAACAAAGTGTGTTTCCACGCACTATTTATTGTCCTTTTTTATTTTTTTGTTATTACAAGAAGAAGCAGGGAAAAAAGGCTATTCCAAATTGGGTGCACATTGTACATTCAGTCGTCGTGTCCGGCCAGTAGCAGCACATCGGGCAACATATCCAGAAATAGACATATCCAATCATCAACATCCTCCATTTGCATCTATATATACATGGCGTGATAGGTTGCCCACATCCTCTCCAGACATGCCCGCTCGAGGTAAAAAAACGGCTGTTTTGGAAGTTGCTCATAAAATCAATACGGGTTTATTCAATCACGTACCATTCGGGATTGCCTTGCATGGTCTTTCGAGTATGTGTATCATTGCAAGTCTGCCATCAATGATGCCATCATAATGAAACTGGATTTTTTGAGAAAGCGTTTTGACTTAATTGAACACTCAACCATTCTGTAGATACTTAGACAGAAAAGTTTTGATGAAGTTTGGATTTCATGGATTGATAATATCTTCAGTGCCGATACGCTATGTTGTACTACTTCTCAAGGGGATACCTGGTAAAAAGTTTGCTTGCAAGAGGGGCGTTCATCAGGGTGATCCACTATTACCGCTGCCTTTTGTCTCTACCGCTCATCTGCTTTAGTCTTAGATCTAACTTGTGCCTCCAGTTCAATTCCTAGGGAAGGATTTTTCGATTGTCAAACACGCTATTGTTCATGGAGGCAAGTTTTGGTCATCTCCAAACTCTCAAGGATACCATATATACTTTTCAGATGGCCACCGGTCTTGGAGTAAATTTTCAGAACATTTCTAGTCCCCATAAACATTGAGGTGAACTATGACACTACACTTGCTCATTTTTTTTGGTTGTTCAGTTGGCTGAATGCCATTCACATATCTTGGCTTGCCATTGGGAGCAACAAGACCGGTGGTATTGGAATTGGCTCCTCTTGTTAGTGATGAAAGAAGATTAAATGCATGTTCGAGCTTTCTAAACTATGGTGGTCTCTTACGATTGTAAACTTTGTTTATCCGCACTCCCTACTTTTTTAGGTATATGTTGAAGCTTTTACAAGGCCACGGTGATAACCGTGGACAGAGGTAGGAGGCACTGTCTCTGAAAATGGTTCCAACTATTCAAGCCCGGAGATCTATTTTCAAGACGGATGTTGGGCTCATTACACACAGGGTCAAAACCATTTAAAAGGAACCTTTGATTTCCTGGATTGACCTATCCTACAGTTTTATACATATAGCTATGTAAAGTCTCTCCCTTGTGTTTGTATTTTGGGACACATTTTCCCCTCTTTTATAATAAAACGTATATTGTAGGGGCTTCCCTATGGTATTCAGTCTAAAATAAACAATGTTTGTCAAGCTCTACGCAGACAGCACGACACGAAGGGCCCCTTGTTCCCAGTGGTTGACCTTCCCTAGGGTCAAGGGGGCCATTGCCCCCTACTCCAGAAAATTTCTTAAAGATAGTTTTTTCTAATATCTTTGCTACTATTTTAAAGATTACTCAAAGTTTAACATGATCCTCAACAAATGTTTGTTAAGCTCTTTGCAAACGGCATGATTATCATCATAACATCAATGAGGGAGAGCGTGGACGGTGGTCAAGTGCCCTAATTGAGGTGGCGAGGATCGCCCGCGAGGAGGAGGCGTTTCTTGGGAGCGTCGCCGCGGGGCCCACAATGTTGGCTAGAAGGTGTTGCTGGCAGCATAGAAGTTGCCACTCGCAGAAGTTGCCCACACGGTGGTGGCAGTGAGCAGGTCTATTGTCTTCTCTAGATGATGTGCATAACCTGTCTTCTCTGTCATTGTACATGCATGCCTGGTAATCCTGACGGGCTTGGTCCCGAGCAATTTGAACTTGTGACACATAGGCTGACCCGGCCGGCTAGCTAAGAAGTTGCCACTCGCAGAAGTCGCCCAAAGACGGCGGTGGCAGCGGGTGGATCTTTTGCCTTCTCTGGATGATGTGCATAACATGTCTTCTCTATCATTGTACATGCATGCCCAGTGGTAGGATCCAGGTAATCCTGACGTGCTTGGTCCGGAGCAATTTGAACTTGTGACACATAGGCTGACCCGGCCGGCTAGCTAAGAAGTTGCCACTCGCAGAAGTCGCCCAAAGACGGCGGTGGCAGCGGGTGGATCTTTTGCCTTCTCTGGATGATGTGCATAACATGTCTTCTCTATCATTGTACATGCATGCCCAGTGGTAGGATCCAGGTAATCCTGACGTGCTTGGTCCGGAGCAATTTGAACTTGTGACACATAGGCTGACCCGGCCGGCTAGCTAGATAGTGCATCGTTTTTCCCATGACCATGCTAATAGCTTCGAATAAGTTGGTATGGTACAGGCAGCACGAGTTGGAGGTGGTATGCATCCTAGGTTAGAGGTGGTTGGGGGAAGCGTCTTCTCGGTCGTGCGGGGCGGTGGTGGTCCAAGACATGGTGACTCCTTCGGCAAGCTGCTGCGGCGACGGGGTGTACGGCAAGGGCATCAGCGGCATTTCCGCAGGAAGGGTGGGAGGTGCGTGATTTCCCGGATAAAAGTCTTGGCCGTTTCTTGTACTGAAACCTCTGCCTTGTATAAAATTATGTATGCCTGGCATACTCTCGGAAAAAAAGTTGGTATGGTACGTTGCGTGGAGTGTAATCGTCACCCGGCCGTGTCCAGCACCCCAACCCAACGTGGATCGATTCCGCGCGCGCCCCGTCACGTACGTCTACTGCTGCTGCATGCCCTCCACGGCTCCACCCGCCCGCCCGGCCGGGCAGATTGGCAACATGACCCAGTCATCCGACCGGGTCCTGTCCCTCCGTCCCATGGCAGCACCACGTACGCCACGCGCCAGCTCACCCTGGACGGCGACGCGCGCTGGCTCCGCTCGCAGTCTAGCTCGCGCACGAGTCAATGGAGCCTGCCATGCACGGGATGGGTATGGGTGATGCCGGGGCCGAGCCACTGGTCAAGGACGAGACCGCCCGCGTCTGCGCCCCCTCCCCCTCGGTCGCTTTTAAGCGCTTAGGGCCAAGCCGCTTGGGTCGCGGTCAATGCGGCACGCGGGACTCCGGACTCCGGACTCGCCGCGTCGCCACGCCCGGGCCCCGGGGCAAAGCAACACGACACGACACGACGGCACACGCCAGGCAGGCAAAAGGCCGTTAACGTACGTACAGGACGGCGCCGTGCATGGCGCCGTGACGAGCGAGCGCGACCGGATCTACGGACGGACGGACGCGACCGAATCGAATCAAGACGGGCCCTGCGAGAACAGACCGAGACGCGGGAATAATGAGGTATATACACCTACAATCCCACAACTTGTTTACTGTGTGTAAATTAGTCCCACTTCTTGTAAAATGGAGTATAGTAGTCCTATAACTTGCATTGTCGTGCAAAACTGGTCCAGAAGATCCACAAGTGGACACGTGGCGATGTCTTTTTTACACAAATCTCCTTTGCTTATTTCTCTCTCGCATATCTGGCCGACAACACGAGAGCCCACCTGTCAGTGGACGAAGAAACATATAAAAACAACTGTGCAAACTGGCGTCCATGCATGAAGATGCCACGGTGCGACGCCTCGCCATGACCGCTTGCCACTGCTGTAGTAATTTTATACTAATGTATAAGTAAAGGATTATTGGAGTGACAGATATTTGACAAAATTCGGATCTATCTAGACACTATTTAATATATAGATACATCTAAATTTAGACAAATTTTTGATATCTATTTAGAGACGAAAGGAATATATTCTATATTGTGGTTATCATGTCGCACTTCTTAAAAGTTTGCTGTTCAAGCCTAAAAAGTGAGAATGGTAGATTGACATGAAACGGATGTGACATTAATGAGGAGTAAAAAAGACCGTGCTCCCCCTCCCCGAGCGACGGGAGCACCCCCACCCTCCCCGGCGGCCAACCACCCTCCTCACCTCCTCCCCTATGCCGCTGGCATGGGCCGCCGAGCAAAGTCCTTGCGCCGCCGACACCGGCGGACTTGCCCTTCGACCCGCTCGCGAGGCGAGGAGATCGGGGCTCCCTCGGCTTGGCGGCGATGCACCATGGCGACACTGGAGCTCGGGCGGCGGGGTCCGGTCCTGGCGGTGACGAGCGGGGGCGTGCGGCGCGGCGGCGCCTCCTCCTCTCTCGGCTGCGGGGGGGCGGCTCAGGTGGCACGGGCTCTAGGCGAGGTTGGCCCGAGCTCTGGCGGCGGCCATGGCTATTTGCCGGTGTAGCGGCGGTGGGGTACAGGACTGCTCAGGGCACATTTAACCGACGACGGTGGCGACATGGTTGCAGCAGCGCGGCGACGGAGGGATGGGGCCCGATTTGGGCCTGTTCTAGCCCTATTTGGCACTGTTGTTGGTCCGGATGGCTCTCACCATGGGTGATGGAGGGAACTTTCCCTCCCCCAAGCCGCCAGGTGCCTCGATGCCTGCAAGTCCGTGAGCCCTACCCTTCCTTCTCGTCGGTGGCACGATGTGGCGTTGGTCGGAGATTTGGCTAGAGCTCGTGGATGCTGGGGCGGCGGCCTTGGAAGGTGGACTGCGCGGGCGTCTCTTCGGCGAGCGTCGTGGAAGTGGTGGTGGTTCCTCCCCTCGGTCATGTGGATGGCGAGGATAGGGTGATGTGAGGCTTTGGTGTTGGTGGTGCTTCGGCTTTGGCAACTCCCAGATTGTGTGTCAGCAACCTATCTTGGGGACAACGGGCGTGGTGGACGCCGGGGTGCGGTTCGAAGGTTTTTCCGGGCGAAAGCTCAGTGCCTCGGCACCATCAGCGATGATGTCTTCGGGTATCGTTACCTTCTTTGGGGCGCCGATGCGGCTACCTTCCGCGCGACAGGGCTCCGGGTGAAAACACTTGACCTTTGGTCTCGAAGGCAGCGGCGCGGTGTGTCGTTACCCTCTTGGGGGCGTCGTCGTGGAGCCCCGGGTCACCTCTGTATCAGCTCGTTGTCCTCGGTGACAAGATTAGGTTTTTCCGTGTTTTTCTTGTCTATTTTGATCTGCTTTGTAAAAGGGGTCTCACCTCCACCTTGTATTTGATCGGCCGATGTGGCTTTATTTATAAAGCGGGGCGAACGCCTAGTTCGAGATGAATGAATGTAGTGATTTATTATGGAACTCTTCTCTCAAGTTTCCTCTGTAGATGGTTAGATCCTATCGTATATGCGAGGAACATGGTAAAAAAAGCTCTGTACCAAATAAGCCGCATTTTAGGAGTCAATAAAACGACGCTCCACAAATTAATTCAGTGTATCATCATCTGCATTGGCTTGGATATGCACGGTCTAATGGTCGTGAGTTCGAAACACTAGTCAGTGGAAATATTTTATTTGTTTCTTCTTGCAAAAAAATGACAGGTTTGACCTGGACCGTGAGGCACCACACAGCCAAGTATGCAAAAAAATGCAGGGGCATTTGTGCAAACATGATATCGCCACGTGTCTACTTCGGAAGAAGTTGTAGGACTTGCATACCCCATTTTAGAAGAAGTGGAACTAATTTGCATATGTTAGACAAGTTGTGGCACTGAAGGTGTATACCTACCTCGGGAATAATCTCGAGCACACTGCCGACATCGCACGTACGTACCGGCGCGTGTATATGGAGCGCCAGCGGGGCATGCATGTACACTCCCAGCTCCCAGGTGCGTAGGCTCGCCGGAGCTTGACCGGGTAGCGTCAATGCCACCGCATCAGTAGATCGAGTCTGGGTGGTGTCTCTCTGCTGCCGCCGCTGCTCGATCGGTTTGGCAGCATTGGCACAGTGTTGGGTGAGGTTTCTTGTTTTCGAGCGGCGTCGTGCGAGAAAATCGCGGGAAAACTAGCCAGCCACCAAGAAGAGTTCCACGAAAACAACCGATCCACTGCTCCGGTGCGAGTTTCGCTCAGCACAGGTCCATGTCAGCTTAGCTGTTGCGGGACTGGCCACTTTACATATGCGTCAAGCACTTGACACACACACACACACGCTGGCTCTGCTGCCGTGTTTCCGGAAACGGCGGATTATTCCGAGACGGTGCGTGGTCACTCTAGATTTGGTAGCTGGCTTCAGTTTTCATGCAAGATCCGGTGGCCAAGGATGAAACGAAAATTTTAGGCTAATATAGTAGGACAACTTATGAAGCATAAATTAGTTTATGCGAAAACTAAAATGGAAGTAGTCGGACATATCGATCCTGAACATTATCATTCAATGCAATGAAAATATAAACATATTTAATACAAGTAGTAGAACATAAAACATACGATAGCAAAGGTTTAATGTTGTCTAGAAGCCCCGGGCAATGACATAACTCTAGCCTCTTTACAAATCTGCAGTTCACACATTGAAGTAGATATAAGACACAAATATTCAACAAAAATGCAGAAAATTCAGAAAATAAAAGGTATGTTTTCCCCGATGTTGCCCCTTCCTTTTCATGTCAATCTTGTAGGCTTCTGCAAAGATCTCTAAATGTCCGCAAGAGTCGAACCTCAATCCACATTGCCATTCTTTTTTTCTTCGAGAGAACACGAAATCCACACTAGCATTCTACAATATAATCATCGGGTGACAACTCCTAGAGCATATCCAGCAGCATGTGAAAACGGGTGCGGAAACAAGATATAAACAGCAACGTCATCTAGCAGCTTGTCCAAAGCAACGTCTAAATATCCATACTGTCCAAATAGCTGCCACATTGTCCACATTTGGACACTCCCATCACAAATTCTAAAGGCAACAACTAGTTGTAGAGTCTTGCATGGAGGAGAGAAAATATAGACGTCATGCATATAGATAAGCTCTTGGAAAATTATGAGTGTCTGAATTTCCATAGGCATACATATGGATATATAGACATCCAAATTTACATAAGCAGCTAGAGATGCTCTTAGTCTGTCCTTTTCATGCTCATGTTTATCTTGTCCGAGCCTCACTATCATTTCTTGTATCCCATCTCTGAATTTTGATCCAAACGAAGGAGTCGGGAGCCCAGGCGCCTGTTCAGATTTTTCCAGTATTTAAAATAGTGAACTATGCTTCATAGCAGCAGCATTTCCAGTCACTAAGAATGCTATTGCGGCGCTAAGTCATTTAGCATTCAATCATACAGACATGTGCTGAGCAGCCATCATCATTGTAAAATTAAAAAGAGTGCACATTTCATAATCAGATCCACTTTCAAAATCAAATCAGGATTTGTTTTGACATAGGGGAGAAATAGCACTATTTTCTGGTCCAGTTTATCAGTTTAGCGCAATATAGCGAGCTATTAGTGGCAATTACTATTTAGCATTAAAGTGCATAGAGTTAGCGGGAGGGCTCTGAATCCGCATTAAGATTTTCCATGTCCCATCACTTCACCGAAGTGCCATAGCGCCATGGCTACCCTTTGTGCACAAGCAGGAGTCAGAAAACATCTTGGGAAAAGAAGATCAAGAACCGCATGACTGGTCGACTAGCCGATGTTCTGTTTCTCTCGTTTGAAGTATGCTTCAGTAATTAGTACACTGTACACATTGGAATTTGAAGAAACATGAGAAGTAGGATGGCTAGCTAAATGAATGGTAAAAATTTTAATAAAAAAGTTAACTTTTACTTCTAAGGCTTCAAGCCTAGTTTTTCATTTGTATTATGAAAAGCAAAAGTGTTCCTGTTGCCTAGGTTTAGTGTTTAGGTATTAGCATAATGCATTGACCCTTAGCAAGTTATTTTAGGCGGTGATTTATTTTAAGAGACATCCCGGTGTATTTTTTTTCTTAGGACTATATCCAAATTCAATGATTTTGGCCTCATGCATGCATGCGATTGTGTTAACAATATTTTTACCTATGACTCATGCAATAGTTCTATATTAGCTTGCATTGGGGAAGGTCGTATATGGTGAAGGCCGTGCATTTCCATATTTCTTTCCATGTTATACATGTCTCATCCACGGTCCAAACCATATAAATAGATATTTTCATTTTAGTTTGTGTGTCCACATGATGGAGGCAACATCGTGTGGAATAATAGTCTCTTGGATCCATTCCTATGTTCGCAAAGTTGGCATGCCCTTCTAGGACAATGTTGGTGGTGGTTTAGTTTTTCCCGCTTAGTAAGATCATGATTATTTTAGGTGGTCTAGGGACATTAGCAGCGGTTTGAAAAAAAATCTTTGTGGGAGTTGTGTGGATGTGGCATAGGCCACGGAGCTTTCATCAGTCTATGATCCTCATCCTTGTGTTGAGCAGTCGTGTGGCTATTCAAAATCTTGGAGGTTATTCAACTTCATGCAGTTTTTTAATAGGTAGATGGAGGAATATCTAGAGGCAATCGGAGGAGCTAAAATGACTACTACAAAATGGTTTGATGTAAATTTTTAGTTTATCAATGTTCTTTGTAGGTTGTGTTCAGTTTCTTCGATCCATGTAATATGTTTGCTTAATTACTAAAGTCAAACCATCAGACCAAGTCAAAATCAGACATCAAAAGTTGGATTATGCATTGCAGTGTTTAACGTAAATAAGCAGCAGTTTGTTCTATATCATATCGTTCTAAAAACATTTGGTAGCTCGTGAGAAACCCTCTCTTGTTTGTGGTCTATTTTCCTACGCTCATCTCGCACAATCTCCATAACCAACGATTTCCTTGAACAAATGGTAATTGACATGATGGTTTAACAAGTCACATGGCTAATTTATAAATCCACATGAGTTGTATTAATTTTTAGTGAGTTATGGTGAGGGATACAACTCACTGTTATTTTGGGGATTAGATTGCACATTTTTTTGTAGATTGTAGATCAAACAAACAAAAACATTGATGCACAAATTTTCATGCATATTTGAATACATTTGTAGAATACAAACAAGACAAAGAATATTTTATGTGATTTTAGTAGTGGAGCTATTGAATACATACACATACAACACGAGTGAATGTTGAGCCACGAAAGGATAAATGAGCGATACTAGCGTTCTATGGGAAATCTCTCGATGGGCATGATTGTATACTCTAGATTTTTTTCTCATTTACTTACACCTACAAAAGATAATCATGTACTTTGGATGCCTCTACCTAGACGTTGTCGCACTATATGTTTAGATCTCTCTACCAAGATATTTAGGGATACCAAAATATACATATACATACAATACTTCTAAATGGGAGAATCATATAGTGACAGCTTTGTTTCGATTTTAACTTTTATCTACTATACATAAATTTTGTTTAACTAACAGTTTTGAAGGGACAATGGCTCAGGAAGTGTCGCAGAAGTGTGGCTTAAATTTAGTGCAAGTCTATTTGCTTTTGTGGACATCAAAATTGTATAATTAACTTAAATAATGATCTTAATATTCAATAAATTTATTATGTGGCTAATGTAGATACATATAATGGTCTAAAATCATATGTAGAGGGAATGAGTTATGAAAAAGTAAAAAAGTTCAATATAAATAAGGGGGAAACACTTATTTTATTTTATATCAATGTTCATTGATTTCCAAACTGTTTATGTTCACTTCCTTGTTCTTTACTTTCAGCATGAAAGAATTCATTTGTCTCGGTTGTTTTATTATCATTTTCTTATGCATGATTTGCACATAGATTTCATCATATTAGGGGATTGAGACACAATGGTGATTTTTATTTGTGCATAATGGTGGCGATAAACAAATACACCAGCCGCCATTAGATTTGGCTTCACAATCGGTAACACATTTAAATGTGAAGGAGTAGTTTTAGTGTGGAATAATTGTAAAACAACATTTCTGGACTTGTTTTCAATCCAAGAATCAACAAGTTTTACATGCATTTAAAAAAAATCGTTTGTGCCTTTTTTGGCTAGCTTGCTCATGAAAGAATTAGCACACCATAACTTCTTTCCTCACACCCTCCCAAGTATTAGCGTTTTGCCTCTTGATTATTATTTTTCCTAGAGTTGTGTCACTTGGTGCATACATATGCCTTCCCCTACCTACCGCACAACCTTACTAATGGTAGAAACGCAGCAAAATCACCTCATGTGTCGTCACATGTCTTCTCTTCCATTGAGGACTCACCACAACCATGAGTCATGCCGCCATCTTCGCCTTATTTCATGTCCCTAAGCAGGAGAGACAAATCATAGGCCGAGAAAGTGAGTTGCGAAAAAAATCTCAATACTCCATAATGCTTATTTTGTTTTGCTCAATGTTCACTAATTTCGCAGGTATTTGTGTTCTTTTCCTTCTTCCTTCCTTTCAACAAGTATGAATCCATTTGTCTCGGTCGTTGTGTTGTCATTTTTACGTACAATCTACACGCAAATTTCACCACATTAGGGGATTGAGATGTAGTAGGGATTTTTGCAATGGTACATCGGTTTTGACTTTGCTATTACTAACACACTTAAATGGGTAAGGAATAGCCTTTAGTGGGAAATAATTCTAAAACAACATTTTGGATCGTTTTTATCGAAGGATTATCTTCAATCCAATACCAACAAGTTTTACTTGCTTTTTTGAAAAATCTTTCGTCCTTGTTTTCGCCTCGCTTGCACGCACATGAAAAAATCAGCACACCACACACTACAGCACGGAGCTCGGGCCCTAGTGCTTATAGACGCATAGGCATAGCCTTAGTCTCCGCGCTCGCGCTGGCGTGACAAAAAAAGCCGCCAGGGATAACTGCGTCAGGGATTGTGTAATGGTGGTGGATTTTTTGGCGCGGCACAACATGATCCGCCAAGCTAGTGCTTCTGCAGCGCGGCAGTGGATGTGCCTCATTACATTACTGAAGATGGAGGAACTTTACTGCCGTGTCACATATTGCAGATGACGTGGTTAGTTGATGGCCGTGAAATACCACCTCTTTTAGCCATATAAAATGAGCCATTTATCTCTCATATCATGTTTCTTTCAGCTATAGCTATGCCCTATATGCATGACTTCTATTTCTCATTTACTTTCATATGAGCTTTACACATTTAGTAGTTTAGGTAGAATTTTATCACTTTCCTTGTCTATGTCATGTGGGTAGGTGTTGATGATGATTATGGATAAAACAAACGCAAAAGGAACAAAGAGAGCATAGTATGGAGGAGCTGCAGGAACCAGACTTAGCCATTTGAGAGGTTGGAAAAGTGAATTTTTCCAACTACTCAAAATAAATATCCAAGACCATGGGGTTGTAGACCTCGATGAGACGAACTCAACAAGCCCAAGAACACACAAAACGGAGTTTGTATGAAGAAATGGCAGCACAAACACTGCGGAACACCGAAGGTTTGACGAGCAACTATACGACCGGAAGCATTTTTCTGGTCGTATAGTTGCGCCCGTATAGTTGCGAAAAAGGTCGCAAGTGACAGAATTTCGCCCTAGAGAAGTCCCAGAACCTTCCCTAAGTCATATGACGGTATTGGGGGAACCCTAGGGCACCTCCAAGGCCTATATAAAGGAGGGAGGACCCAAGAGAGAGCTACCAAGCCATATCCTCCACCACGGCGGAGTGATACGTCCATTTTGCATCACTATTCTATATCATAATTTATTATTATTCATTAATATATTTCATATTAAGAGATGATACTTATGTTATTTCATCTGTTTTTGCATGGTTGACGACTTTTGGAGCATGGACCGCTGCAGTCAGGATTCTGATGGAAAAGGTGCTGTTTGGAGGCAAAATTTGCGAAGATCGGAAAATCCGGGAAAATACATGGAAAATTCTATTTTTTCAGAAGACGAAGATTGCCAAAAGGGGAAGTGGAGATGGGCCACAGGGGTCCCACACCACCCCCTAGCGCAGGTAGCCCTAGGACGCGCCAGCAGGTGGTGTGGCCGCCCTGGCCCACTCCAGGCTCTCCCCTCTGGCGTATATTATCTCCACGGGACCCTAATACCTGGAGAGCGACCACAAAAAGATTATGCCGCCTCTACGGGGCGGAAAACACCGAGAGAGAAAGATCTCTCCGGCAGACAGAATTTTGCTGGGGGAATTCCTTCCCGGAGAGGGGAGATCATCACCATCAACACCACCATCAAGCTGGACTTCATCGGGATCATCATCATCATCATCACCACCATCATCTCCCCCAGCACCATCGTCACCACTTCATACCGTTGTAACAATTGGGTTCAATCTTGCATAGTTCTAAGGGGAAACTTTCCCGGTGTTGATTACTCTTTGTAGTTGATGCTATTGAGTGGACCATTGAATTATCGTTTATGTTCAGATTGTTACATATCATTATATCATCTCTGATCATGATCCATATGATGTCTTGTGAGTAGTTCGTTTTGTTCTTGAGGACATGGGAGAAGTCATGTTGTTAGTAGTGGAATTGTGTTAAGAAAGATTCAATGGTTTGATATTTAAGTTGTGGTGTATTTCTTCTAGTGGTGTCATGTGAACGTCGACTACATGACACTTCACCTTTATGGGCCTAGGGAAATGCATTGTGTATTTGGCTAAATCGTAGGGGTTGCCGGAGTGACAGAAACCTGAACCCCCGTTAGGAAACCTTTGCACAAGGGACGTCAGAGTCTTAGAGTTTAAAATTGTGGTTAGGTTTCTACCTTAATTACTTTCTTGTACTTGCGGATGCTTGCAAGAGGTATAATCACAAGTATGTATTAGTCCTAGGAAGGTCGGTACATTAGCACAGGTTCACCCACACAACACTTAGCAAACTAAAGAGGATTAATCAACTATATGAAGCGAAAGCACTTGACGATATTCCCGTGTGTCCTCGAGAACGTTTGGTCATCTTAAGTAATACAACCGGCTTGTCCTTTGCTAAAGAAAGGATTGGGCCACTTGCTGCATTTATTCTTATTGCCTTTTATTCACTCGTACTTTATTTACCTGCATTATCAAAAACCCCTAAAAATCCATTTGCTAAGTATTTACAGAGAATTCCTGCTCCAAGCCATTCGCCAACACCTTCTGCTCCTCGTTGGGTTCGACACTCTTACTTATCGAAAATACTGCGATACACCCCCTATACTTGTGGGTCATCAAGACTATTTTCTGGCGCCGTTGCCGGGGAGTGAAGCGCTATTGGAGAGTGGAACTGGTAAAGGAAACTTCTACTGTGAGTATTGTTTACTTTTGTTAGTTGCTTTATTTTCAATATGGATAATTCGTTGAGTTTCTTATTTCGTAATGCTACTACCACTACTAAGGTAGTAGATGAACCACCACCTGCTAAGAATGATACTTTTAAAATACCTACAAGAATTATTGATCGTTTTATGGATAACTACTATTTTGGAGATGGAACTATCCATCCCGTTGATATTATGCGGGCAGTTTAAGTGTGCAGGTATTACAACAGATCAAGTCAAGAAGTTATTCTCATTATCACCGAAAGAAAGAGCCAAGGAATGGTATAAGCTACTGAAGAGTGGTCAAGCTCTTGAATGGGAGGAAGTAGCACATCTCTTTTATTCAAAATTTTATCCTCCTAGTGAAATTCATAAACATCGGAATCAAATATACAACTTTTGGCCTCTTGATAGAGAGTACAACTCAAGCTTGGGGGAGATTGAAGTTACTAATGCTCAAATGTCCTATTCATGAGGTCCCTCACAATATTATTATCAATAACTTTTATACAAGGCTTTCTCTTCATGATAAGGATTTATTGGATGCTTCTCGTGTTGGATCATTTACACGCATGGAAGAAGGAGCTAAATGGGATCTTCTAGACCGTATTCAAGACAATGTTGAAGCATGGGAGAATGAAAAAGGAAGGAAGTCAGGTATAAATTATGATTATGAATGCATTAAATCTTTTATGGGAACTGATGACTTTCAAAATATTAAAAATGCTTATGGTCTAGACTCTCAAGCTATCACAACTTATTTTAAGGCTTTTGCTTCCTATATTGAAGTTCCTAAAAAGAAGTGGAATAAGTATCATGCACCTTATAAATACATTGTTAGTAGTGTTCCTGCAAGAAATACCGAAGTTTATACTGCTAATCATGTTTTACCTGAACTTTACATTGAGAAAATACCTTTCCCGGTTAAAGTAAAGGAACATTATATGGTAGCTAGTATGGTTAATGAAAGTACAAATAAAGCTGTTGAACCTGATAAACAAATGGATGATGAACCTATAATAGCGAATGTGAAGGACTTTGTCACTAAATATGTAGAAGAGGGACACACTATCCTTTGTAAGGATATTTCTAATATTGTTTCACAAAGTGATGTTATGAGAGCTAGTGTTTTCTGTTAGGATAAGTGATCATTGCTACAAGGGTTCTTGTGATAGTTATATCATTAAATTTATGCATGATACTGAAAGTTATTATGAGAGAGGAAATATTGTTCTAATGCATCTTAATAATATTAAGTTTCCTCGTTTTATGTTTAAAGTCTTTATGTTGCACTGGTTTTGCCTTCCTATGCTTGCAGCTTCTGGTTTCAACAATTTGTTTGCTTACAAAATTCCCTTACATAGGAAGTGGGTTAGACTTAAAAATGTATATTTTTGCTTCTTAATGCTCTCTTTCACTTCAATTCATATTCTTATGTGAGCATCGTTGAAATTATCATGCCCATCTTAATGGGGCTCTCATCTTAATGGCTATAAAGAAAGAGCTTTTTGGGAGACAACCCAATATATTTCTTTTGCTTTCAGTTTGTTTTTGTTTCTTTGATTCTTGGAAGTTATTGTTTCGGAAATAACCTCTCCTTATCCTTTTTGTTTGGTTTTTGTGTCAAGATCAACCTCTAATGAGAGAGAAGTAAGATTTGGGAAAGTTGCTGTCCCGAAACACATTTTTGTGCTTCACCATAAACATTCGTGAGAGATCTCTGTACGCCGGATTGAGCTGTAATTTTTTGTCCTTCTTCCCCAGGTTGTTATTTAACTTTAATTAGTTTTGCACTTTTTGATTTGAGCAACATAAGATTTTCGAAAAAAATGATCTTTACCTGCTGGTCTGTTTTGACAGATTTTGCCACTCTTGCATTTGCTTCTTAAATCGATCTCCTTTTTGAATTATTTTTGGGTTTTCGGAAGGAGTTGCTGCAGTAGCTTATGTTTTGATGGATTTCAGTTGAAATTGGACTTAAAAGGTTTATTACCTCGCTTACACTAATGTTGCTAATAAGAATCGTGTAAAGTTTTGTGTGAAAGAAATTTCCAGGTTATCGGAGAAAATGGTGTAATAAGAAAGTGAAAGGTCTCATGACTCGAGAATATGAGTATGAAAATAAAGACATTGATGCTATTCAAGTAGTAACTCTGGGAAAATTTATCAAAGACCAACTTCAGATACCTGCAGAGTCCGTTTTCGAATAGGTAACCGTTCTGGTAATAAAAGTTCCGCGAAAATTCTGTCCAATTATATTTTTGGAGTTTTTATTCAACAAGGAAAGCAACGAAGCGAAAGAGGGACGGAAGCGGAGCCAGGGTGGCTCACACCACCCCCTGGCGCGGCCCCCAATTATATTTTTGGAGTTTTTATTCAACAAGGAAAGCAACGAAGCGAAAGAGGGACGGAAGCGGAGCCAGGGTGGCTCACACCACCCCCTGGCGCGGCCCCCCTGGCCGCGCCAGCAGGTGGTGTGGCCACCTCGGACTCCGTCTCCGACCCGTTTTCTCCCAGTACCTTCCTTTTTTTTGTAAAACTTCATAATATATAATCCCTTGGATCCCCTGAGGTTCGTATATCATGTTCTTGTTGCGTTTTTGTTTTGATCTATTTTGTTCGGATGTCGTTCAGGGGTTCATCTTCAAAGGATTATGAGCTGCGATGTCGTCGCGAGCTCCATCACAACCTTGAGTAGGAGACTCTCGTGGGACGGGTGAAACAAGAAAGGATCGCAATTAGGTGTGAAGACATGGATCAGAACGTCGGGGAGGAAGTAAAGGACATGACAACAGGCATGAAGGGACTGATACCTCCAACTCTAGATCTCAGTTCCTGCCCTGCAGTAGTGGAAGCTCTATGAGTAACCGATGAGTTCTGCGACAAGTACCGAGTCTTAAGGAGGAAGGTGGATATGCTTCAAGAGGAGAATAATAGGCTTCACAAGATACTAGAAGATTCCTCATGCCAATCGAGATAATACCACCACCACCGAAGGAGTAATTTGTCATCAGGTTTTGGCATCCCCTTGGTTTGTTCCAAGCTTGGGGGAGTGCCGCGGTATCACATCACTATCTTCTATCTTTTTACCTTTTTAGTAGAGTCATATCATCAATAGAGAAGTTATCATGTAGGATGGTTTGCATTATGGAAGTGTCCCCCCTCTCGTTAGATATCTATGTATCCCTTGGAGTGAGTTGCCATTATGGAATATTAATGAGAAGTTCTATCATTTACTCTTTTGCATATCTTATATTAGTTTTCAATTCATGGTTATATGATTGATCGTGTTGTTAGTATTGGTCTCACTTTGTGATCATTGAGTTAATTTAGTTGGTTTTGGCAAACCTGGCTCAGTCAGTAGCAACACAATTTTGAGAATTGAATGAAAAAGATAAAAGTACTCTTAAAGAAATATAATTTCATCATCTTTCTTTCTTGATTTTGTCATAAGTTTAGTATTCTCTAGTTAAGATCTTTTGTGCTTCCAAGGAAGATTGCATGTTTGTTTTTATCACTTGTATGTTTGTTTGTTTCCTTCAACTCTTATGCTTGCTACCCAGCCTTGCTAGCCAAAAACATGTACTGAGAGGGAATGCTTCTCGTGCATCCAATCCTGTCAACACCCGGATTTTTAATCCCAGATGCCCGTTATGTCATACCTCGCAATCCCAGGATTACCATTTTTGCGAGACATAACGGATTGGATATCACAGTACATCATCCATTACAAACCATACATAAGGTCTTACACAAATAAGGATCTCATGATCCAGTCTTAATACAACGAGCAGCGGAAATAAAAGATAAGCGTAGCGATGGGGTCCATCTTCAGGGGCACAGGCAATGCTGACGAAGGTAGATGGTCCTAGTTATCATAGCCGTCCTGTTGGCCATCATCTTGATAATCTCCTTCATAGTCTGGCCATGATAATAGCCAGGGACAAAAGCCATGTGTACTCTTTAAGTACTCGCAAACTACCACTAACAAGTATAAACTTCTAAGTTAAAGTGCTAACTCTAAATTTAACAATAAAGTTAAGTTTGAAACCTAAGTTGAGTTCAGAAACCACGAAAGATAAAGTAAAGTCCTAGAATCACTTAAGTTGGGAAGTTATTGTCATAACACAACCCTGTTGTGGTCAATTCAAGATTCATCATTCTTTTCAAAGTATTTGGAAAACATCTGACAATGAAACAGTATGGCCATTCCAACTGTCCATAACCGCGGACGCGGCTATTCGAATAGTTTGACACTCTGTAGAGGTGGTAAACTTTCACCACAAGATTCGATACATCTGTCAGGGGTAACCTTGAATCATCATACTTAGTATGTAGATAATCAAACATAACCTTCCCTTTACACACCCTAGTATAAGCACCTCTCCTATGAGCATGGCCTCCCAACCATGACCATCAGTCATCTTGGGCACTGCATAGGTGGACATCATGAGAGGTAGCCTCAGCTCAGACCTCTCCCATGAGGGAACTAATACTAATGCATATAAATTTCCAGCTAAGCCTTACCCAATTCAGGTAGTGTGGTTGTACGGTAAATTTGGAATGGTATCGCATCCGAATCCAACCATCAGTTTTATAAAAGGGTTAAGGCTCATGCCTCAACATTTTCATTATCATCAACCATTTGTGTTTTCTCAACACTTGTCAAAACATCTCAATAGAATGACTCATCATTCCAAGGTTTTCATAATTCATTTTCACCAAGTGTTCCCATCTAAAGTGACTCAAGTTTTTGATCTACTCTAACTACTAAGTTAAGAGTGTTCACTAAGTTGGAAAAGATGGGTTCAATCTCATGCCATAGAATGACATCTAAAGGGTTCTAAATAGGTCAAGTTTTATACTTTTTATGCTACCTTCAAATAAGTAAAGAACTTGGTGTAAACTAAGGGAGTAAAACTTGTAACTAAGACTTGGGGTACTAATAGTCAAAAGGGAGTGCGATCAAGGCATGCTTAAGGCATCTTTGCTAAACCATCTAGTTTGATCCTAACTTGCTAAGTACTAAACTTGCAAGTGTTAGCTTGCACTGTTAATGGTGGCTTGCACTTAGATAGTGCTAGCTTGCTAATAGTAGCTTGCCTTGGTTGGTGTAGTGGTTGAAGTTTTCTTCTTCTTCTTCTTCTTGGTAGAACTCCTCCTCCTCGAAAGCTTGGTCGGTACTATCGTCTATAAATACATAGGGAGTGCACAATCACCAAACAATACTTAACTAGGATAAGTAGCATTCTAAGACACACATTTGATGATCTATTATCATCACAAGCATCACAAGTTTAATTCCATAGTTTCATTCTTTTTATTTTAGAAAAGTAATTTCTACTCATTGAAAAATTAACTAAGATTTAATATTCACCACTTAAGATATGGGATCATGTTGACACATGTCATCACCACATATCCTAACACATGGGAATGAGAGTTAAAAGTTGGATCAATATTACTTTGGTTTAAGTTCATTATTTAATGATTTAAAGTGACTAGAAATGCCTATATAGAATTATTGTGGTACTAGTCCAAAGTCACTACATGTAAACCTTAATATTATTACATATTTAGATAGATATAATGAAATGTGATTTTTGAGAGTTGGAATCAACTCAAAAGCTAACTTGGTTGATTTTATAAAAAAGTTGCAAGTTGCAAATGCTTTTGTCTTCTTATTTTTATTAGGAGATATCTATAACTCTAATTGAATTAAATCCAACGAGCTTGGATAGATCATCTTAATACCTTTCAGGCAAAATTTGTTTCATGCAATTTGGATTTGTCAAACTCTTAGAATTGAATTTTAAAATAGTGGACAGAAACTAGATTTAACTAAAAAGAAAAATCCAGATTTGAACGGGTGGGCTAGCGCCGGAAAAGACTTGGGCCGGCCCAGTGGCGCTCCGCGGCGCGGGGCTCAGCTGACAGGGGGGTCCCGCTTATCAGCGGCACTTAACACGCGAAACGGTACGCGCGCTGTGGGCCGTAGGATTAGAAGGAAGATCTATGGCTGAGGGTCGTCGTCGACGACAAACAGGTCGCCAGCGAGCTCGAACCCTAGCGGCTCGGTGGGGGTCTGCTGGGGACGTACCAGGGCTCCATCGGGGTCGGCGGAGGAGGGCAAACGAAGTGGAAGACGATGGCGAGGCGAGGCGTGGTTGCGGCGGAGCTTGGGGTGGTCGCAATCAGCAGCGCCCTTCTCCTCCTGCCGCGGCTGCTCCGGCTCCAATTCCAGTGAGGCAGAGCTCGCCTTGCTCCGACTAGAGGTGGGTGAGGTTCAGAGAGGTGAGGGGAGTGGAATGATGTGGAGAGAAGAGGCTGGGGAGGGCTCCTTTTATAGGCCCGACGGTAAGACCGAGTGGGATGGGCAGGCGACGGTGGCGACATGGATACGGCGGGGTAGAGGCATGGCTGAGGGTGGCGATCGACGTGCGGTTCCCTAGCGATGCTCTAGGCATTGAATGCGGCCGTAGGGGCAGTGGCATGTGGTCTAGGCGAGGTGGCGCTCTGAGCGGCAGAGGCGGTGGTGTCCATGGCGAGCGGTGGCTGTGAGGCGTTGGGCGGCCAGCGGGGGTGTCTGAAGTGTTCTCCAGGCCGTGGCGGAGCGACGGGCGCGGGCTGCGGCCAAGGGGCGGTATGTGCGAGCGGGGACAGAGCGCGCTCTGGGGGCGGCACCGGCATGGTGCGGTGGCACTGGGCGCGGGCTTTCCTCGGTGGTCCACGGTAGGGCTTGGCTCGGGCAGGGGACAGAGAGGGGCGGTGAGGTGTGGGCTACCTCCTAGACATGGAGAGAGAGGCGGGAGAGGGCTGCTGCGGCGAGTGCACGGTCGGCCGGCGAGAGGGTGCTCGGCATGGCATGGCAGTGCAGCTAGGGGGTAGGGGAGTGGTTTTAAATGGCTTTGCAAGATCATTGAGAGACAAAGGGAGTAAAGAGGGGCCAAAAGAGAGACAAGTTTGGCCAGAATACTGTTTGAAATAGTGAAATGTGTTTTGTTTGAAATCTGTCTGCCAAGTGTTTGATGAAATGGCCGCGAGAGAAAAAGTTTTGAATTTTGGTTTCAAAATTTTTGAGTGATCTCCACTAGTGCTAGGTAGTCCCTTGTGGCATCCCGCTAAAACCACTACTAGAAAATCGCGTTGTTTTTGTGCATTGCATCATCATGACCGCATGCTCATATCATCATGCCACATTGCATTTGAGCATCGTCATCATCATGCATGGCTTGTTTGAAAACTATTTTCGAAATGTATGGTTTTGTTTTCTAAACACCCCGTCTTTATTTCAAATTTTAAAACCAGGCTTCTCCGGATATTTTTGTTTTGTCTAAAAACTATTTACAAAAGTCTATTTTAAATTTAAAAATAAAAGTTTGCATTATTTTTGGGAGGCAGCCAGCCAGGCTCGAAAGCCCGGCCGGCCACCTCCAAACCCTAGTCTAAAAATATTTAGTCCTAATTCTACCCAATCCTATCCTACCCAGCCTCCCTCCACCTCACCCTGACCAATCTCCTCCCTCCACCTCACCCCGTCCAACAGCAGCGCGCCACCTCACCAGCCCCTCCCTTTTCCCCTCCACCTCACACAGCCACCCCCATCGCCAACTCATCTCCCACCCACCATCTGGTCCACCCGCGCGGACCCCTCCCCTGATAGCCTCGGGTCTCCCCCTGGCCCCACCGCGCCTCCACCTGCGCACTTTCCTCTCCCGTCTCCTTCCCCCCCATCGCGCTCCCTGCCTCCTCCCGCGCGAGCCGGCCGCCGCCACGCCGCCAAGCTCCGCCTCGCCTCCCCCTGTCGTTCGCCTCGAGTCTGGCACGTCGCGCTCTCCTTCTCCTCCACCGACAGCGCCGCCGCCTGGACAGCCTCATCCCCGCCGTCCGGTCATCCCCAGGTCGCGCCCTTGCAAGCTCCGTGTCGCCCCGCCTCCAGCCCGCGGCCGTCGAAGCCCCTGCGCCCTCCGCCGCCTCTACCCGAGCCCGGCGCCGCCTCGGGCCCCCTCCGCTCCACCAGCACCGACCCCTCCGCCAGCCTCGGCAGGCCACCTCGCCGGCCGTCCGAGGGCGTCCCTTCCCCTGCGTCTCCCGTCTCGGCCCCAGCGGTCTCCTCCCGAGCTCCTCGCCAGCGGTCCTTCCTCCATCCCGGCCCCGAGCTCCGCCGCCCCGAGCTCGTCTCCCTCCTCGAGCTCCCCACCGCCGGCCGCCTCTCCTCTGGCCTCATCTGGCCCGCCCCCGTGCCGCCGGCTGAGCCCCTGCCTCGCCTCCCTCCAGCGCCGTCAGCCTCCCCAGCACCGCAACCCGTCGGCCTTCCTCAAACCCTGGGTCTGTGTAGCCCAAGTGACGCACACCCGTGTCCGTGCGTGTACACGCCTGTATGTGCTGGTGTTTTGTGTTGCTGGTATCAAGACAGTTTCCAAGACCTACGCTCGCAGAACCCGGATGTCCGACACAAGACCCATCGACGGTACCAAGATCCCCTGCTGAACAAGATCGACCAAAACGATAAGATGTACAAGGACCATGCCAAGATCTTCTCGGACCCAAAGACCCTGATCCACGGATCCGGTGATGCCGAACCCCCTCGGCACAACATGATCTTCCTCATGGAGCGTCGAGACCCCCGAACCCGGAGAATCCCTGGACACCAAGATCTACCGGCGCCGAACCCCAAGACCGACAACGTCACCCGAGAACTCCGACAAGGATGCCAAGTTCGTCGAGAACCCGGACGCCAAGATCACCGATACGGATACGACAAGCACTTCACCCCGGACGCCTAGTCCGACCCGACCCGCGGACCCGACAAGATCGACATCGACCAGAGCGAGTCCGATGAGCCGCCGACACCACACCAAGACCTACGACGACCTCCGAAGACCGATCCCGCCGTCCCCGTCGAACCCTGAGACCGAGCCCCGAAACCCCGGAACCCAAGATCTTCCGAACCCAGATGTGTGAACCTTTTCCCGAGCCCCTATTTTATAAATGCTACATATAAAACTTGTTGCATATTAATTGATCATCTCGCATGCATATCATGTGGGTTGGGGGGGATTATGCCGTATCATCGCATGATTAAATATGGAGTCTATATGCGGGATATCTTTGTCTTATTCCGGACTCCATTTAAATTGGTGTAACGAACCAATGCCATGTTTCGCCCTGTTAATACAATATTTAAATTGCGAGGGTTCTAAATAACTTGAACCTATTAATTAATTGTCGGGGCCCCGGTTCCTCTTAATATTTCCTAATTGCACCGCATCTCTGTCATGCCATGCATCATATCATAACCATGCCGGATCTTCTACCGTAGTATTAAATATTGCATCTGGTGTTTCTTTTAGTGCTTTGCTTCTTCGCGGATTAGACCGATGAGTGGATGCGAGTATCGACAAGTTCTTCGGATATGAATCTCCGGTAGTGTTTCCCAGGCAAGCATCTCTTCCCCCTTATACCTATTTTGCATTTATAGTCTTTATTTCCTCATATTGATCTATTGCTATCCGTGTCGTGATGCTTTAGTTTCCGTACACCAGTTATACCCCGTGCAGCCTCTATATTGCCTTGGACACCTCCTATTACCTGTGTTTGGTAGATAGCTGGCCTTGGGAGTTGTAGTCGCTTGCTCAGGTGTGATCTCGTGTTGTCAAGTACCACAATTGTTGGAACGCTGGCAGATGTTTATTGGTGGAGATGCTTAATGGTGGAGATGATCATGACTTTAAATACAACTATTAAAATGCTAGATATAACTAATGCAGAGGCATCGGGGGGCAATAGATGTTATTTGGTTCTGCCACGCTCACTTGTGTCCCGTAGGACCCCGAGTACTTGATACATGTTCCTTGATTTTTCGCACTATCCACATCCGGGAGGCCGTGGACCCCCCTGAGCCAGAGATTGATTCATTTCTATTTCTTGGGGCCACAAACTAGTTTGGGGTTTTATTACTATCATGTACGTATACCATGTTACTGTTTTATTTACGATTGTGCGTGGAGCACCTGTACTGTTTACGATCGTGACACGTTTTTGCTGTATCGACAAGCCCAGTCACACTTTCGGGTTCCCAGTCGTTTATAGCCATCCACACAAACCCTGGGTCCGTTCTGGAGCCGGCCAACTTCGTTGCGGGTAGCTTAGTGGGGTGGCCCCCTGAAATATTTCTGAATCCTGTGATCGCTTTGTCGTGAATGCCTCGTTGGGTTTTGAGTTGGTTTTTTCGAGGTTGATCGAGTGTGTGTTGCAATTTGTGCACCCCTGCAGGGTAACACTTTCTGAAAGCCGTGTCCGCGGTTATGGACGACTTGGAGCACAGTATCTCGATCATAGACAAGCATAACTAAAGTAGTATTATAAATTTGACTTAATATGTGACTAGTAATTAGCTCAAGTATAATGGAATGGATATTAAAAATGCCAACAACTGGTGGATCTGTGGTGATCTGTGTCATACTATACCTGCCTAGTAAGTATTGCAACTCCAATGGAATGTGATAAAAGTGCCAACAACTGCTAGGTTTTGGGATTCCTCAGGACAATTATATCTGACTAGTAAATGTTCCAACTACAACGGAATGTTAACTAAAACTGCCCACTACTTATGCTATCAGGATGACTCATGCTATCTATATCTGACTAGTAAGTGCTTCAACTATAATGGAATGAGTAAAATTGCCAACCATGTGAGTTCCTCGGTCTGACTTCCTCGTTTGGCCTCGAGGGGGAAGTACCAGGATGGGTATGTTTGGTGTTAGTCTCAGGTTGGATCCGAATAAGTCTTTCTTATCCCTCTCTAATAGCCGCCAGTTTTACCGAGTCTCTATAGGTTGTTTAGTGCTGCTGCGCCGCCGCTTCAGCCCATCATACCTATGTAGGCGAGCGCCGCCGAATTCTAGCCTTGCTGTGTACTGGCCTCAGTACTGACGCTCCTCTTTTTCCTTTGCCCTTTGTCGGCACCCCTTTTGTTTTAGCAGGTTTGAGATCGACGTCGTTAGCAGGGTTACCTTCCGGCTTGGCCTGGGCAGGGTTATGGACGCCATTGGTTATTCTTCAAGGCTCTTAGCCCCATTTGCATCTTGTCCGTAGTCGGACGCTCTATCGATTTCAAGGTGATTTGGATCTTTGTATTGTATATCTGTATTCTTGACTCATGGAGTCGTGTTGTATATATATATCTGTTTTGTGGGTCCCATCAAGGACTGTTGTGTAATGGTATTACTTCGTTTTCCACCCGCACGAAAGTGCCTGGTGGGCGTCCTTGAATCGTTTCTATGCGGGTTTGGCGGAAAGGGCTAAAACTTGCATAGAGCCGATTCGATGGTGTTACAGAGTGGTATCAGAGCTCAGCAGTTGCGATACCCCACAAGTCCAGCCTGTAGGATAACCTAAGCTAACGGCCGAAGTAGAGTGTCAAAACTATTTTGGAAAATCGGTTGGATAGATCTGATTAGGTCTGATTTTACTTCTTACCCCTCTGCTGTTCTCCCCTTACCTCTGCGTGTTTTGAATCTGCTCTCTTATCTTTTCTTCGAGTCCAGGGTTTCTCGTGGTTGGGTTTTCCGTCGTACCTTTAGGGTTTCACTTCCTCTTTGAATAACGGTGCTTCTACATCCGATCTTCCTGCTATCTGAGGAATCCTTCATCTGTTGGACTTCTCTTTGTTTCTTTTTATGCATTCCGGTGTTTTCCAACGTGATGACATCATCTACGTCAGATCCGATGCAGAGCCTACATCACTTCTTTGTTTCCAAACCTCGCTTGTCGAGATCTTCAGTCTGATTCCGAGAATGGATGCGCGCTTTTCTACTGATTGTGCGGAGTAATTGTTTGGGTGCGTGATGGATTGGCCCCCATGCCGACTACTCAGTCTATTTGCTTGTGTACATTGAAGTGGATGAGAATGTATCAGTTCTCTCTTTCTATCAAACTTAGAGGTGTCTTCATTTGTGGATACCTTTACCTTCGTCCTTTGTTTCCCGGAGTGTTCTCTCGACGATCACGGACAATGACCTCTTGTTAGTGGTGTCGCGAGGATCTACACGAAGCGAGAAGATTCAGATCGCCGACCTTCTTCATGGTACCACGAGGCAGATCTCGAGGACGAGATCCATTGTTAGTGGTGTCGAATTGTGGCATCCCGCTAAAACCACTACTAGAAAATCGCGTTGTTTTTGTGCATTGCATCATCATGACCGCATGCTCATGTCATCATGCCACATTGCATTTGAGCATCGTCATCATCATGCATGGCTTGTTTGAAAACTATTTTCGAAAAGTCTGGTTTTGTTTTCTAAACGCCCCGTCTTTATTTCAAATTTTAAAACCGGGCTTCTCCGGATATTTTTGTTTTGTCTAAAAACTATTTAAAAAAGTCTATTTTAAATTTTAAAATAAAAGTTTGCATTATTTTTGGGAGGCAGCCAGCCAGGCTCGAAAGCCCGGCCGGCCACCTCTAAACCCTAGTCTAAAAATATTTAGTCCAAATTCTACCCAATCCTATCCTACCCAGCCTCCCTCCACCTCACCCTGACCAATCTCCTCCCTCCACCTCACACATCCACCTCACCCCGTCCAATAGCAGCGCGCCACCTTACCAGCCCCTCCCTTTTCCCCTCCACCTCACACAGCTACCCCCATCGCCACCTCATCTCCCGCTCACACCCGCCCACCACCTGGTCCACCCGCGCGGACCCCTACCCCCGACAGCCTCGGGTCTCCCCCTGGCCCCACCGCGCCTCCACCTGTGCGCTTTCCTCTCCCGTCTCCTTCCTCCCCGTCGCGCTCCCTGCCTCCTCCCGCGCGAGCCGACCCCCGCCACGCCGCCAAACTCCACCTCGCCTCCCCCTGTCATTCGCCTCGAGTCCGGCGTGTCACCCTCTCCTTCTCCTCCACCGACAGAGCCACCGCCCGAAAAGCCTCGTCCCCGCCGTCCGGTCGTCCCCAGGTCGCGCCCCTGCAAGCTCTGCGTCGCCCCGCCTCCAGCCTGCGGCCGTCGAAGCCCCTGCGCCCTCCGCCGCCTCTACCCGAGCCCGGCGCCGCCTCGGGCCCCCTCCGCTCCACCAGCGCCGACCCCGCCGCTAGCCTCGGCAGGCCACCTCGCCGGCCGTCCGAGGGCGTCCCTTCCCCTGCGTCTCCCGTCTGGGCCCCAGCGGTCACCTCCCGAGCTCCTCGCTGGAGGTCCTTCATCCATCCCGGCCCCGAGCTCCGCCGCCCTGAGCTCGTCTCCCTCATCGAGCTCCCCGCCGCCTGCCGCCTCTCCTTTGGCCTCATCTGGCCCGCCTCCGTGCCACCGGCGGAGCCCCTGCCTCACCTCCCTCCAGCGCCGACAGCCTTCCCAGCGCCGCAACCCGTCGGCCTTCCTCAAACCCTGGGTCTGTGTAGCCTAGGTGACGCACACCCGTGTCCGTGCGTGTACACGCGTGTATGTGCTGGTGTTTTGTGTTGCTGGTATCAAGACAGTTTCCAAGACCTACGCTCGCAGAACCCGGATGTCCGACACAAGACCCATCGACGGTACCAAGATCCCCTGCTGAACAAGATCAACCAAAATGATAAGATGTACAAGGACCACGCCAAGATCTTCTCGGACCCGAAGACCCTGATCCACGGATCCGGTGATGCCGAACCCCCTCGGCATGACATGATCTTCCTCACGGAGCGTCGAGACCCTTGAACCCGGAGAATCCCTGGACACCAAGATCTACCGGCACCGAACCCCAAGACCGACAACGTCATCCGAGAACTCCGACAAGATTGCTAAGTTCGTCGAGAACCCGGATGCCAAGATCACCGATACAGATACGACAAGCACTTCACCCCGGACGCCCAGTCCGACTCGACCCGCGGACCCGACAAGATCTTTGCGACGACAAGATCGACACCGACCAGAGCGAGTCCGATGAGCCGCCGACACCACACCAAGACCTGCGACGACCTCCAAAGACCGATCTCGCCGTCCCCGTTGAACCCTGAGACCGAACCCCGAAACCCCGGAACCGAAGATCTTCTGAACCCAGATGTGTGAACCTTTTCCCGAGCCCCTATTTTATAAATGCTACATATAAAATTTGTTGTGTATTAATTGATCATCTCGCATGCATATCATGTTGGTTGGGGGGCATTATGCCGTATCATCGCATGATTAAATATGGAGTCTATATGCGGGATATCTTTGTCTTATTCCGGACTCCATTTGAATTGGTGTAGCGAACCGATGCCATGTTTCGCCCTGTTAATACAACATTTAAATTGCGGGGGTTCTAAATAACTTGAACCTATTAATTAATTGTCGGGGCCCCAGTTCCTCTTAATATTGCCTAATTGCATCGCTTCTCTGTCATGGCATGCATCATATCATAACCATGCCGGATCTTCTACCGTAGTATTAAATATTGCATCTGGTGTTTCTTTTAGTGCTTTGCTTCTTCGCGGATTAGACCGATGAGTGGATGTGAGTATCGACAAGTTCTTCGGATATGAATCTCCGGCAGTGTTTCCCAGGCGAGCATCTCTTCCTCCTTCTACCTATTTTGCATTTATAGTCTTTATTTCCTCCTGTTGATCTATTGCTATCCGTGTCGCGATGCTTTAGTTTCCATACACCAGTTATACCCCGTGCAGCCTCTATATTTCCTTGGACACCTCCTATTACCTGTGTTTGGTAGATAGCTAGCCTTGCGAGTCGTAGTTGCTTGCTCAAGTGTGATCTCGTGTTGTTAAGTACCACAATTGTTGGAACGCTGGCAGATGTTTATTGGTGGAGATGCTTAATGGTGGAGATGATCATGACTTTAAATACAACTATTAAAATGCTAGATATAACTAATGCAGAGGCATCGGTGGGCAATAGATGTTATTTGGTTCTGCCACGCTCACTTGTGTCCCGTAGGACCCCGAGTACTTGATACATGTTCCTTGATTTTTCGCAATATCCAAATCCGGGAGGCCGTGGACCCTCCTGAGCCAGAGATTGATTCATTTCTATTTCTTGGGGCCACAAACTAGTTTGGGGTTTTATTACTATCATGTACTTATGCCATGTTACTGCTTTATTTACGATTGTGCGTGGAGCACCTGTACTGTTTAGGATCGTGACACATTTTCGCTGTATCGACAAGCCCAGTCACACTTTCGGGTTCCCAGTCGTTTACAGCCATCCACAAAAACCCTGGGTCTGTTCCAGAGCCGGCCAACTTCGTTGCGGGTAGCTTAGTGGGGTGGCCCCCTGAAATATTTCTAAATCCTGTGATCGCTTTGTCGTGAATGCCTCGTTGGGTTTTGAGTTGGTTTTTCCGAGGTTGATCGAGTGTGTGTTGCTATTTGTGCACCCCTGCAGGGTAAAACTTTATGAAAGCCGTGTCCGTGGTTATGGACGACTTGGAGCACAGTATCTCGATCATAGACAAGCATAACTAAAGTAGTGCTATAAATTTGACTTAATATGTGACTAGTAATCAGCTCAAGTATAATGGAATGGATATTAAAAATGCCAACAACTGGTTGATCTGTGGTGATCTGTGTCATACTATACCTGCCTAGTAAGTATTGCAACTCCAATGGAATGTGATAAAAGTGCCAACAACTGCTGGGTTTTGGGATTCCTCAGGACAATTATATCTGACTATTAAATGTTCCAACTACAACGGAATGTTAACTAAAACTGCCCACTACTTATGCTATCAGGATGACTCATGCTATCTATATCTGACTAGTAAGTGCTTCAACTATAATGGAATGAGTAAAATTGCCAACCGTGTGAGTTCCTCGGTCTGACTTCCTCGTTTGGCCTCGAGGGGGAAGTACCAGGATGGGTATGTTTGGTGTTAGTCTCAGGTTGGATCTGAATAAGTCTTTCTTATCCCTCTCTAATAGCCGCTAGTTTTACCGAGTCTCTATAGGTTGTTTAGTGCCGCTGCGCCGCCGCTTCAGCCCACCATACCTATGTAGGCGAACGTCGCCGAATTCTAGCCTCGCCGTGTAATGGCCTCAGTACTGATGCTCCTCTTTTTCCTTTGCCCTTTGTTGGCACCCCTTTTGCTTTAGCAGGTTTGAGATCGACGTCGTTAGCAGGGTTACCTTCCGGCTTGGCCTGGGCAGGGTTATGGACGCCATTGGTTATTCTTCAGGGCTCTTAGCCCCATTTGCATCTTGTCCGTAGTCGGACGCTCTATCGATTTCAAGGTGATTTGGATCTTTGTATTGTATATTTGTATTCTTGACTCGTGGAGTCGTGTTGTATATATGTCTGTTCTGTGGGTCCCATCGAGGACTGCTGTGTAATGGTATTACTTCGTTTTCCACCCGTACGAAAGTGCCTGGTGGGCATCCTTGAATCGTTTCTATGCGGGTTTGGCGGAAAGGGCTAAAACTTGCATAGGGCCAATTCGAGGGTGTTACATCCCTGGTTGCAAGGGTTTTGAAAGTGGAGCTCAAAAAGATGGGTTTTGAAATAGGGGTGATCTATGTATATGCATTAGATTCAATTTTCAAAAGTCATTTAAAATAAGTTAAAGAATTTTTTTAGCAGATCAAAAGGTGGGCCTTGGTACCTCATTATGTGTACTAGCAAGGGGTACAAAGATCAAGAATTGTTTCTGTTAAGAAATGAGTGCTAGGAACACTCAAAGTAGTGTAGTGGATTAAAATGGCCAAAATGACCATTCCTCCTTTTTAATTCTTTTTGATTTTATTTTCTTTAGGAAAAGTTTGGGAAAGATGTAGATGATGTTTAAATCACCTAAGAAACATTTTGCAAGCATTGGATCACTCAATCATGGCAATTCAAGCAACTCATATTTTTAAATGCACACATATATGAACGCTTTCATTTTAAATTTGGAAAAGTTTTTGTTAACCCCATTTTTGTTTGATTTGATCTTGATAAGCTTGGATTGAAGTTTTGAGATGTTACAAATCCTTAAACCAAAACCTATGCCATTTGTGTCCACCATACCTACCTACTAGCATTATTGCTATTCCAAGTAAATTCATGCTTTTATCTACCTTCCAAATTAAACTTGTTATGTGAAAATTAGTGATTAAAGCTCTCACGAACTTGATAGCACACTTTACTTTCTTGCACTTAATAGACTTGAACCATTGTGCCCATCTATGTTGTGTATATGCTTGCGCTTTGTAAGTTGTGAATTAGAAGAACCATGCTGTCATGGGGAACGCTTTCAACGTTGCACTTGTACTTTGTACCTAGTTGATATCATGCTCTTTTGTCTATGGATGTCGTCGGTGTGAAATGAAAGGGGAGCTTGTAAGTCCATGGAGTTATGTATGTGTGTTAGAGAAACGCCTAGGCCGCCGGTCTAATCCATGCCTAATCATGGTGGAAACCTGCAGGGTAACCATAATGAGCATCTATGAAGCATTCCTCTTCTAAAAAAAGAGATAGAGATTGAGAAAAGGAGAAAAAGAGAAAAAGAAAAAAAGATGAGAAAAGAGAAAAGAGAGAAAAAGCACCATTTCCCATGGTAAATAATAAGATTGATGAGATGTTGATGACCCACAAGTATAGGGGGTGTAACGCAGTATTTTCGAGGGAAGTGAAACCCAATTTATTGATTCGACACAAGGGGAGCCAAAGAATATTTATAAGCCTTAACAACTGAGTTGTCAATTTAGCTGCACCTAGAAACAATCTTGCTCGCAGCAGTTTATCAGTAGCAACAGTTTGTAGTAGGAATAGTAAAGTAAAAGCAGTAGTAAAGCAAAGACAGTAGTAACAATAGCAGTAAACAGTGGGATTCGAGTGCGGTAGCCATAGGGATGGATGGACGGGCGTTGCATGGACAAGACAATTCACATAGCAATCAGAACATAGGGCAATTGCAGATAAATAAGATAAAACATCCAAGTACTAGACAATCCTAGGCATGTGTTCCATATATAGTCATACGTGCTCGCAATGAGAACTTGCACAACATCTTTTGTCCTGCCAGCCCATTTGCAGCGGGGCCTCTAGGGAACTACTGGCAATTAAGGTGGTCCTTTTAATCATAATGTGATCCTCACATCAAAGCATTAACACTAAAGCAAAGCATTAACACTTCGTGAACACATGTGATCCTCACATCAAAGCCATTCCCTTCCTGTTATCCCGATTTCTGTCACTTCGGAGCCATAGGTTCCAGACAACAACGTGTGTATACAACTTGTAGATAAGACCAAGAACAATACTATCATAATGAATCAATAACATGTTCAGATCTGAAATCATGGCACTTGGGCCCTGGTGACAAGCATTAAGCACAACAAGTTGCAACAAAGTCATAAAGCACTAATAAAAGATACTAGGCACCATGCCCTAACAATCTGATGCCATTACATGAACGATCTCATCCAATCCCTACCATCCCCATAGCCTACAGCAGGGGATTACTCACTCATAGATGGGGGAAACATGGATGGTCGAGGGAGATGATGGTGGAGATCAATGGAGATGGCTCCGGGGGCACTTCCCCATCCCGGCAGGGTGCCGGGACAGAGACTTTTTGTCCCCCGAATCTCCCCTTTGGTGGTGGCGGCGCTGCGGAACTTCTTCTAGAAAAACGCCGAACCCCCTGAAGTTTTTAGGTCAGAAGGCTTCTTATAGGCGAAGAGGGAGACCGAGGGGGTGCCTGGGGCCACCACACCATGCCCTGGCGTGGCCAGGCCTAGCCCGCGCCTGGGGGGGTGTGGGCAGCCCTTGGCCCTCCTCCGTCTCGTATTCTGGCTCCTGGAGTTTTCTGGAAAAATAGGCACTTTGGCTTTTGTCCCGTCCAATTCCGAGAATATTCATTTTCTGACTTTCCTGGAACCAAAAACAGCAGAAAACAGGCAGCTGGCACTGTGGCTCTTGTTAATAGGTTAGTCCAAGAAATCATATGAAAAGTACTCCAAAGTGTGGACAAAACACAAGAAAGTGGATAAAACCAAGCATGGAGCATCAAAAATTATAGATACATTTGCAATGTATCAGATCCTCGTTGTCTGCTTGCCTTGTCATTTTGATATGGGGATTCTTCCGTATCATCGGGCAAGGGGTACCCCGTTGGCGGTTCTCTATGATACACATATACTTACTATGACAAGAACTTACCGGTAACTAAACTTGAGTAGCATGAGGAGCGGCCCTCGTATTCAAGGGACATGAGATTTTCAACTTGCCACTTCTCAAGCATATGCTCATATTTGATCACTTTAACCTTAATCACCTAAAGATGCCTATGATAGGGGCAATGAGAGCTGAAAGCTAATAAGTATCATAATTTTTGGAAGCTCTTTATGAAAATTGAAATCCCTGCTTCCCTCTGCGAAGGGCCTTTCTTTTACTTTTTAGTTGAGTCAGTAAACCTATTCCCTTCTATCTCAGCAAGTATTTTGAGTTTTTGTGTTTCATTCATTCATATGATGTTCAATCATGTTTCTTACGTTCCTTGTTTTGCACATTGCTCTTATCTTAGTGTTTATTACTTTGAAATCTATCATTGAAAACCAGTTATTTGTGAACTCCTGCAAATTGTCAACTATTCTTCGACCAAGAGCTAAGTTTGCCATTACCAATTATGATTTACTTTATGTATCTTTATTGTGTTTCCTTTTCTTATTGCAAGTTAAGTTATATAATAGTGAGTTGTCTTCTATTATGATTTGTGTATCGATGAATGTGATGCTTCTTGTCCGTATTCTTTTATTGACTCTTCACTCCATAAACCTGAGGTCATGTTTATTGAGCTCAGTTTTCACTTGGGGACAAGCAAAGTCTAAGCTTGGGGGAGTTGATACGTCCATTTTGCATCACAATTCTATATCATAATTTACTGTCATTCATTGATATATTTCATATTAAGAGATGATACTTATGTTATTTCAAATGTTTTTGCATGGTTGATGCCTTTTGGAGCATGGACCGCTGCAGTCAGGATTCTGATGGAAAAGGTGTTGTTTGGAGGCAAAATTTGCGAAGATTAGAAAATCTGGGAAAATACATGGAAAATTCTATTTTTCCAGAAGATAAAGATTGCAAGAAGGGGAAGTGGAGATGGGCCACAGGGGGCCCATAGCACCCCCCTGGCGCGGGCAACCCTAGGCCATGCTAGCAGGTGGGGTGGCCGCCCTGGCCCACTCCAGGTTCTCCCCTCTAGCGTATATTATCTCCACGGAACCCTAATACCTGGAGAGCGACCACAGAAAGATTCCACCGCCTCTTCAGGGCGAAAAACATCGAGAGAGAAAGATCTCTCCGGCAGACAGAATTCTGCTGGGGGAATTCCTTCCCGGAGAGGGGAGATCGTCGCCATCAACACCACCATCAAGCTGGACTTCATCAGAATCATCATCATCACCACCACCACCATCATATCCACTAGCACCATCGTCACCACTTCATACCGCTGTAACAATTGGGTGGAATCTTGCATAGTTCTTAGGGGAAACTTTCCCGGTGTTGATTGCTCTTTGTAGTTGATGCTACTGAGTGAACCATTGAATAATCATTTATGTTCAGATTGTTACATATCATTATATCATCTCTGATCATGATCCATATGATGTCTTGTGAGTAGTTTGTTTTGTTCTTGAGGACATGGGAGAAGTCATGTTGTTAGTAGTGGAATTGTGTTGAGAAAGATTCAATGGTTTGATATTTAAGTTGTGGTGTATTTCTTCTAGTGGTGTCATGTGTACATCGACTACATGACACTTCACCTTTATGAGCTTAGGGGAATGCATTTGTGTATTTGGCTACTAATCGTAGGGGTTGCCGGAGTGACAGAAACCTGAATCCCCGTTAGGAAACCTTTGCATAAGGGACGTTAGGGTCTTAGAGTTTAAAGTTGTGGTTAGGTTTCTACCTTAATTACTTTCTTGTACTTGCGGATGCTTGCAAGGGGTATAATCACAAGTATGTATTAGTCCTAGGAAGGCCGGTACATTAGCACAGGTTCACCCACACAACACTTAGCAAACTAAAGAAGATTAATCAACTATATGAAGCGAAAGCACTTGACGATATTCCCGTGTGTCCTCGAGAATGTTTGGTCATCTTTAGTAATACAACCGGCTTGACCTTTTCTAAAGAAAGGATTGGGACACTTGCTGTATTTATTTTTATTGTCTTTTATTTACTTGTACTTTATTTACCCGCATTATCAAAAACCCCTAAAAATCCGTTTGCTAAGTATTTACAAAGAATTCCTGCTTCAAGCTATTCGCCAATACCTTCTGCTCCTCGTTGGATTCGACCTTCTGCTCCTCGTTTGATACACCCCCTATACTTGTGGGTCATCACAGAGCATTGTCGTCGTGCCACCGCCATAGCCGCCTCCAATCAGATCTACACAATCACCATCACACAAGAGGAGAAGGTACTAGGATCTTGAAGGCCTCCACGTCGATCTACATCATCATCTTCATCAACAACGTGTCCATCACCGATCCCCTTTGGTTACTTGCTGTAATTCTAGATTGAATCTTGGATTTGCACTTGTCTTCAATTGTATCATCATACTTCATCCATATTCTATCCATGATGTTGATTGCCTTCATGTGTGAGTAGTTTCCTTTGTTCTTGGGGAGATGGAGAAACCCTAGTACGAGATTGAATTGAGATAACGATTATTATGTGATATTGTTCAGTATGTGTCTGTGTTAGATTTCCTTCATCTTGATGTTGGGTGAAGCGCGCCACTCAATATTTGCCTCACCGAGGACTAGATGGAGGAAACTACTTGTTGGTAGACAGAGGGATGATAGCACTTACGGTGACTATAAAGATGTTGTCATTCCTTACGTATCAACTTGGGAACCGAGAAGAACTCACGGAACATTGTCCATGCCATGGGATACATCCTACGGGGTAAAGTCCCTTAATAGTGCAGTAATTCGATTGATATCAATTGCTGTCTGCTGTGGTTATGACGGATGATGTGTGAAGTGGTTGTTGCCTATTCGTCAATATATGGAGCTCCTCCCACGCATATCATAAATGGTCTTATTCATTATAATAATTTTGATCACTCTTTCTAATTACTAGCGGTAGATCCACTACTCCCTGAGAACTCTTTCCATCATCTTGCAAACTTTTGTAATCATACTTGCATGCTCTTGTTTACTTGCAGTTTTAGTTTACTTATTGTTCTCTTATTTAAAAACCCAAAAATATCTTTTACACAAAACTCGCATTTTATCTTGTTACTTAGAACGTTATTTAGCATTACTATTCCAGTATTTAGTTCAAAGAGTTATCAGACTTCAGACTCCTGCTCCCTGTGGGATCGAAACTAGCTACAAACGATCTGTGCACTTGCAGTCATCAAGTTATTTTCTGGCGCTGTTGTCGGGGATCTAAGCGTTGTAGGTCTTTTAGCTTTTGTTTATTTATTTTAGTTTTGCTAGATTTTGTTTTAAGCTTTCTTTATTTGCTACATTTGTATTTTTGCTTTTGTTTACAAACAAAAAACCCATAAAAATATTTGTTACTAATCATGTCTTCTAAGATAACTACCTTCCAATAGATGAAATCTATAATGGAGGAGTCAAAGGGAAGGACTTTGGGAGATATTCATAAGAGGCAAGGCATATTTAAAGAATGGTTGACTTGGGTGAACAAGTATTCATCCACACTATGTGCCTCTTATCAATTATGTTGTGATTATTGCGGATCTCTAGCTCACCTCAATTATCAATGTAAGTATAATTATTTTGATACCAAACTAGCAGAACATAATGATTTTAAATGCCTTGCTGGGGAGGACACATTACAATTTGTGCTTTTTACTGGTTGCAAAGAGTTGTTATTTCGTTTAAGAGATATATATATATAGGTAGAAAGTAAACCACTCGATATGATCTATAAAGAAGTTCACCCTATATTCTGCTATTGCCAAGATAACTTACATGATAATGAATTTATTGTTGGGTGGATTAAAGCTGCCATGGAAGAATCTAACCTTTTATAGGGTGCTCCAAAAGATAATGTGGGGGGAAATCCACTCAAAGAGCCTCCACCTAAACCACTGAAACATGTTATTAATAAAGAGGTGGCACTTGATGTTGCACCCTCTCAACTAGTGGAAGGTAAGCCCGAAGGTAAGACTATCGATGAGCTACTCGCAAATTATCTTAGTAAGAATGAATAGGAGCAACTTGATCAACCACTTAAATCTCCTACTTCTGAAAATAACTTTCCACACACAAATAGTATGCATGCAAACAATATCTCGTTATTTAGTAATGATTTCTATAAGTCCCAAACTTATGATGGTTGTTCTGAGGAGGATTCGTGCCTAGACAATGATTTTGGGGACTTTGGTGAGGGATTAAAAGATGAATCTTTCTATGAATATTGTGATGCTATTAATATGGTGTTGGAAATATGCCCTAGAGACAAATAGTAGTAAGGACTATTATCATATTTCATATAGTTTATGATTAAGTTTTATATCATGCTATAACTGTATTGAGTGGAAACATCAATACACGTGTGATATACAAACAACCAGGAGTTCCTAGTGAAACTCTAGTCACTGGTTCATTGGTCAACAGATGATCATGTGGCATTTATGCCAGTTGGAAATGGAGTCATCTCATTCCGAGAATGAGATGATGAACCAATACCCAACCTAAACATCGTGACCCGATCATGTCACGAAGTTCAAGTTACGGTGATTAGAAATGGACCCTCGTAGACTATTTCTTAGACCATGAGGCTATATCAATCACGGTCTCCCGAGAGTGCTTAAATAGCATCAAGCGCCACTTGGTAATACAGTGGTTATAAAGGTGTGTTCAGGTACTTGGAGGAAACCATAGAGGCAATATATGTCAAGAGCGGGATTTGTCCGTCCATGTGACGGGAAGATACTCAAAGGGCCCACTCGGAGAAGTTGTATCCAATAGCTGCGCAACATGTGATTTTATCACGGGGATATCACTTGTCGGAATGAGTCAAGTTGCGTTGTTCGGTAACGAGATTGAACACAACATGGGGATGTCATTGATCATATCTCGGGCAATGCAAGTATCGAGTGACAAAGGGAATAAGACACGACTGTCCCGGTTCAAACGACAAAAGATCTTCGTGGAACGCACAGGGGTCACATGGCTATCCAGGTCCCTCTGTTGATCATTGGTGCGGGAGTGTCCCGACCATGTATGGAGTGTTCCCGAACCGTGGGGTATCACGCTTAAGGGCTTGATGATGCTTAGGGAGTGTTTATAGGATCGGTGGAATCACCAAAGAATAGTAGAGAGAAAACCGAAAGGGTTTCGGTAAGTCCGGAGGATGTCCGAAGTGGAGGTGGAAGTGTTCCATAGCTATGGAGGTTGAATAATATGTGAATGAATGTTAAATATTGATTTGATCATTTATCCATAATTATTTAATAAAGAGAAAAATCAATTTAAATGGTCAAAGGCTTAATGGACCAATTCCCGGAGGAGAGAGGGCCCATTAGGGAAAGGAGAGACGGAGAAGGGGCCAAGGGGGTGGCCGGCTGGGCCTAGCCCCCCCCCCCCCCCCCCCCCCGTGTGGCGCCCACTAGGTGGCCGGCGGCCTCCCCTCCCCCCTCCTCTCCTTTAGTCCCACCCCGAGACTTTGAGGGAGGTAGTACCTCCCCCACCCTATATATAGTGGGGGTATTTGGCCAAATAAAATACACCAATAATCAATAAAGGTCTTCCCACTTTTGGGAGGACCTCTAATTGATATTTTCTTCCTCCCCCTCTCTATATCGTGACCGTGGTCCCAAGTCTGGACTACGCGAATGAGAGACATCGCATTTACATTCAATGTTATTGTTTGTATATCTTATTGTGTGCTAGTATTAGATACTCGACGGTAGCCTAATAAGATGATCCCTGTTAAAATTACCAACGATTGTGTTCCCCCTTAGTGTGCACCACCAAGAAAGTTCTTCGGTATGAGGCGACCTAGGGTGACTGGGTGTTAGACATATCTACGTTCGCATACAGTGGGTGAAGCCATGTTGCACAGCGAATACACTATGGTTGAGTTGGCGAGCCTAGCATGCCATAGAAGTGTGGCCTCAGAACACGGATGGCCGAAAGATCAAGCACGAGTCGCATGAATGATGTGACCAACGTTTAGCGTCCACCTTTGAACCCACATCGATGGCCATGTTAATCGGGGGAGATGTGGCGGATAGGGGTCGTGTTATCACTAGGAACCCTTATGGGGATAGGTGTTTCTGAGTGGAGTTATTATTAACTCATTTAATTATAAACTTAGTCTAAATTCCTTTTGCAATTATAAATGTAGATGGCACCTTTCCTGTTGACGATTGATTGGTTAGAAGGAGAGAAGCTCAGATTAGATGGATCAAACTTCTCCATATGGGTTGCGCATCTCCGCATTCTCCTTAGAGAGAATGACATGGTCGACTACATACTCGACGGGATGGATTTGGATCAGCCCACTGACCTAGAGACCCTAGAGCAGCGGAAAGATCGCTATCTCTGTCGTGAGATGGCCTCCTTCATTTCAGTTACCATGCATTTCGGAATGGTGGATGAGCTGTTGCCTTTCGTGGGTGATGTCAACCCTCGTTCGGTGATGCTATAGCTTAGGACACATTTCGTGGAACAAGTGCCATGTGGGAGTATGAGCTGATGGGGGACTTCCTCTCCATAAATATGGAGGAGGGCTCCTCACTAGACGAGCACTTATTGAGCATGTACGATGCATACATGAGTCTGGCATACTACCTAGACAACTGGTTCGCAAGCTCTTTTGCAATGGGAGTTGTCCTGCGGTCGCTACCACCAAGCTTCCAAGCACAAGTCAGGATTTGCATTATGAGAGGCGACACGGAAACACTGGATTTCCACGAGTTCATATCACATTTCAGAGGTGTGGTGGTTGAACCCGGTGTCGCTGGGGTCATCAAAGACAAAGGTATATATTTGATATACAGTTTTATAAATGTTATAATCTTGCAAACACATTTTAAGTGTTAAGTATATTTGATACTTGTTCTGTTTTGCTGAAAACAGGTCCTTCTGCATGAGAAGTGCTTGCTGGAGAGGAGGCGACGTTGCGTGTTGATGGGGAGCATGATGATGATGGCCGGCGACACTCTCCCTCAACATTTATCACTTAGTTTATGTTTAGGATGATTATTGTAATCAAAATATTATGAACTTCTTTAGTGTGTCTCACACTTTGTGAGACGGTTATTCATATGAGTTTGTAACAAACAGTTGTTCTACTTTTATGAATAATTTCTATTCGTGTTCATATATTGTTTGATTACTTTTGAATTATCCTTGTTGTTTGAAACTAATTGATAATACATGAACATTTGTAAAATATTAAAATGCCTTTAAAACCCAACTTAATGATATTTCATTAATGAATGAACCCATTGTTTGAATTCAAAAGTTATGTTGATAATATGTGAAGGTCATTTGATTTCTTATCACATATAAATCATGCCCAAGTTTGGCAAATTAACTTGAACACCATGTATTACTTGAATACAAAGTGTTTAATGAATTGTTAAAAGTAAATACATATTCGATGTATTGTGTTTTAACGAAAATGGGTAATTATCATTATATGATTGTTTAAATGTGTAAATAAGTTTACCAAAGGAAACATCGGTACGAAACTATTTGATTTGATCAAAGTGTTTCATCCAACAAAGGGTATTAAAGATAAATGAGAACCTAATTACTATGATTTGATGGATAGTAATGAAATTCGACTTTATAAGAATGGCATAAAGGAAATTGTGAAATGCAAAGCATTTTGAAATGTCAAAATGCAAAGCATCACAATGTGATATTAGATATCAAAGTGGGTGAATAGAAGGCACCAAATAAATCGTTGTTGTGTAGATGTAAAGACCATTAGTTAGAAATAGTTAGCACTCAATTAGAATGCAGTGAACCATTTGAATTCGTGAAAGTTTTGGGGTTATTCGATATAACCAAAACAATAGCGAATAAGTCCTTGTAGAGTATTCACTGGAAATTTTGAATACGAAATCCATAGCTGAAACCAAAAGGAAAGTAAAATTCGTATTGCTTGGATTTTGGTGCATTCTTGAGAAAGCTCACTTTTAGTGATATTTCTCGATTATGCAGCAAATGGAAGATAGTGAAAAACATGATGAGGATTCATAAGCCTGCATCAGAGTGTTGAGAAGCGCAACAGACAATGTTCCTGAACGATTCTCTTCATAGAAGGAAAGAATCAATGATATTGAGCATTGTGTTTTCCCCACTAGTGTTTTCACTACATGAAGTAGGATTCAAAATGTAATCCATATCTAGTATGGAGACATTTGTGAATCATTTGTCATGATTATTGGAATATGACATACCTAAGAACTACTAAGGAAATAATGGTAAACTAGAATTATGGGAAATCCTAAAAGCAAAATTCACTTGAGATTAGAAAGCAATTAGTTGATGAATCTCACAAGTAAAAGGGGTTACTTGAATTTTCCCAAATGACTGCAAAGCCATAGTGGAAAATGGGGTGAATAACAAAAGCACAATTTGTCAAGTATTGGACAAATTCAAATGATTCAAGTGTGTTGAATGTCTAGAGGATTTAAAACTAGTAATAGTACTAGTATCTCATAGTAAAACTCCGACTTTGATATTTGATCAAAGGATTTTGAAGTTATTCAAAATAGTGAGTGGATATGCAATTTGCATAAAATTGAGTGGGAGCTATGAAAGTCTTCCTAAAACAATATGTGATTGACATATTTTTGAGTGGGAGCTTATAGGAGTAATTCTTAAGTATGTTAAGAATAAAAGCGCAAATACTTATAAATAATGATTTATAAGATGTAGAAGTTGATAATAGGTGTATTATGATATTATGTAGTATTCCTTAAGGGATTTTGAAAGGGGTTTCAGAATAGAAGTTAATTAAGGAACTAGTCCTTAATAACTCAAATTAGGAATAGTATTAAGTTTAACATCAATGGCTGATAGAAAGAAAGGAGGATCGTCATCCACTATGTTGAGACATAGGTTCTGTCTTAGAAAACCATGATGGTAACTTAACATAATATATGATCCAATAAGGAACGTTTAAAAGTGATTAAGTTCGAATCACAGAACGTTGAGCTGAGTTTGTCCGCAATGTCTAGTAGAGATCTGCAGACATGTTTTCAAATCCATAAAGGATGACATATCTTAAAACATAAAGGGTTATGTTATAAGGGAATATGTTGGAATCTCCTGTAAATACCGATTAAATTCAAGTAGGAAGCGAGGTGAACAAAAGATCGAAAGTTACACAGAGTGCACTAGTGTTTCGATGAATACATATATAATAATAGATAAGGGTACCATCTAAAGTGTTGTATAATGTTATGGCGGGGCTAGTTCGCTTTTAACGTAGAATGATGTGTCCCAGGGCACAGTGCCCATGAGAAAGCCCTCGAGGTTGATCTAAAGTCATTGTAGGCTCCTGGAATCAGGCCTCGTTCTGTTGCCATAGCGACGATGCATACACACAGATGTTATCATGTGATGATAAAGTATTAATGTCAATCAAGGTGACATTAGTAAGTTGCAAAGGATTTGGGACTGTGAAGTACAGACCCAAGACTCAACCTCTGACATGAGCAAGCATGTTCAGGGTACCGAATATATGGTGCCAATGATTGAGAATAAATGCAGCTAGTGTATTTGAACTCTAGTGCAAGTGGGAGACTGTTGGAAATATTCCCTAGAGACAAATAGTAATAAGGACTATTATCATATTTCGTATAGTTTATGATTAAGTTTTATATCATGCTATAATTGTATTGAGTGGAAACATCAATACACATGTGATATACAAACAACCAGGGGTTCCCAGTGAAACTCTAGTCACTGGTTCATTGGTCAACAGATGATCATGTTTCCTGATCATGTGGCATTTATGCCAGTTGGAAATGGAGTCATCTCATTTCGAGAATGAGATGGTGAACCAATACCCAACCTAAACATCGTGACCCGATCATGTCACGAAGTTCAAGTTACGATGATTAGAAATGGATCCTCATAGACTATTTCTTAGACCATGAGGCTATATCAATCATTGTCTCCCGAGAGTGCTTAGATAGCATCAAGCGCCACTTGGTAATACAGTGGTTATAAAGGTGTGTTCAGATACTCGGAGGAAACCATAGAGGCAATATATGTCAAGAGCGGGATTTTTCTGTCCATGTGACGGGAAGATACTCAAAGGGCCCACTCGGAGAAGTTGTATCCAATAGCTACGCAGCGTGTGATTTGATCACGGGGATATCATTTGTCGGAACGAGTCAAGTAGCGTTGTTCGGTAACGAGATTGAACATGACCTAGGGATGTCATTAATCAGATCTCGGGCAATGCAAGTATCGAGTGACAAAGGGAATAAGACACGACTGTCTCGGTTCAAACGACGAAAGATCTTCATGGAACGTACAGGGGTCACATGGCCATCCAGGTCCCTCTGTTGATCATTGGTGCGGGAGTGTCCCGACCATGTATGGAGTGTTCCCGAACCGTGGGGTATCACGCTTAAGGGCTTGATGATTCTTAGAGAGTGTTTATAGGATCGGTGGAATCGCCGAGGAATAGTAGAGAGAAAACCGGAAGGGTTTCGGTAAGTCCGAAGGATGTCCGGAGTGGAGGTGGAAGTGTTCCATAGCCACGGAGGTTGAACAATATGTGAATGAATGTTAAATATTGATTTAATCACTTATTCATAATTATTTAATAAAGAGAAAGATCGATTTAAATGGTCAAAGGTTTAATGGGCCAACTCCCGGAGGGGAGAGTGAAGGGTTCGTAGCATGGAAAACAAAAAATTTCTACCGCAAGAACGAACAAAACCTAGATCTAATCTAGATAAAAGCCAAGATCTAATCTATTAGACATGTGCAACGATATAGATAGGAACTAACCCTCATAGATCCGAAAGCGTTAACGAGATTAAATCTCGTGGTTGATGTAGTCGATCACTTGCCGATCTCAAGATCGTGTGGACGATCCTTCCGGCGTCGCGTTCCGGCAGCGCTTCCGCAGTCGGTCAAGTGGACGATCCTTCCGGCGCCGCGTTTCGGCAGCGCTTCCGCAGTCGGTCACACGTGCGGAGTCGAAGCAGACCTTCCTCTCCTCATTCCAGCGAGCAGCGGAGGTAGTAGATCTTCTCCACGGAATCACAGCAGCACGACAGCGTGGTGGTGGTGGTGGTGGAGTAGAGAATTCTGCAGGGCTTCGCCTATGCCTGTGCAGAAGAAAGGAGGAGGAGAGAGGCGGCAGAGATTGGGAGTTATGGAGGTGGGCTAAGGGGTGGCGCCTCCCCCTTCTATTTAAAGGAGGGAGGGCGCCTGGGGAGGGGGAGTCCTAGTAGGACTCCCCACCTCCTTGGGCCGGCGGATTGGGGAGGGGGGAGGAGTCCTCCTCCCCCACGACTCCTTGTCTTGACCCACCAGGACTCCTTGATCCCTATCTTGATTTTCAAGCAAACTCCAAGAAATCTTCTAGAACCTTCCGGAACATTCCGAAACCTTCTAGAATCCTCATACAAACACTCCGGAACATTTCCTAACACAGAAAATGATCCCCAATATATGAATCTTATTCTACGGACAATTCCGGATCTCCTCGTGATGTCCCGGATCCAATCCGAGACTCCGAACAACAATCGGTCTCCAACGCACATTCCATATCTACTTAAAACAACTTTGAACCTTAAGTGTGTCACCCTACGGTTCGTGAATATGTAGACATGACAGAGACACATCTCCTATCAATAACCATCAGCGGGACCTAGAGATCCATAATGGATCCCACATACTCAACGATGACTTCGTGATCGATTGAACCAATTACATACAAAAACCAATTCCCTTTGTCATGCGATACTATACTTATTCGAGGTTTGATCGTCGCTATCTGCGTACCTAGTTCTACCTCGTTACTGATAAGTAGTCTTTACTCATTCCGTGATATGTCATCCCTTGTGACCCAGTCACATGCTTGCAAGCTAACTAGATGACATTCCACCGAGAGGGCCCAGAGCATATCTATCCGTCATATGGATGGACAAATCCCAATCTTGGTCCATGCGCTTCAACACATACTTTCAGAATACCCAATGACACCTTTATGACCACCCAGTTACGAAGCGGTGTTTGATGTCATTAAAGTACCCATCCGGTGATGGTGATTAACACAACCTCATGGTCGAAGGATTAGGTTACTATGCATTTAAAAGCTTACAGCAATACGAACTTAATGACTTGATCTTATGCTACGCTTACTATGGGTGTATGTCCATCACATCATTCTCCTAATGATATAACCTTGTTATTAATCACATCCTTATGTCCATGATCAGGAAACCATGATCATCAATCAATCAACAAGCTAGTTCAACAAGAGGCTTACTAGGGACTCTTACATGTTTACAAAACACACATGTATTAGTGTTTCCTAATAATACAATTATAGCATGGGCTGTAAACATTCATCATAAACACAAAGATATAATAATAATCACTTTTATTATTGCCTCTTGGGCATATCTCCAACAGAGAGGGCCCGTTAGGGAAAGGAGAGAGGGAGAAGGGGCCAAGGGGGTGGCCGGCTGGGCCTAGCCCCCCCCCCCCCCCCCCCCCCCCCCCCCGCGGGGCCCACTAGGTGGTCGGCAGCCTCCCCTCCCCCCTCCTCTCCTTTAGTCCCACCCCGGGACTTTGAGGGAGGTAGTACCTCCCCTCCCCTATATATAGTGGGGGTATTTGGCCAAATAAAATACACCAATAATCAATAAAGGTCTTCCCACTTTTGGGAGGACCTCTAATTGATACTTTATCCCTCCCTCTCTCTCTCTCTCGTGACTGTGGTCCCAAGTCTGGACTACGCAAACGAGAGACATATTCACCATGGAGCGCCGTCACGCTACGGGATTCAGATCCGGGAGCTCTACTTCCGCAACTACTGCTGGATCGGGGAAGCAGGAGTCATCGTCAGACACCGGACATGTGTAACTCCCCGCTAGGTGTCGCACTTGAGGCACTCAAGTCGTTGTTGCCAAGGGAGCGCAAGGACTTCATCATGACCTTGAGGTCGGCTTCGGCTCGTCTACATCAACCACGCTCTCCTGAGCGTTGACAATGCTTTTCGGTCTTCAAGGGTAAGTTCGCGAAAAGCCCCTCCTGTTACTGTCTTACTAATAGATAGGTCCTGGCAGCTTCAGGGGTTCAGGGGCGTAGGGTAAGATTTATTGTTTTCATACGCGGAACCCCAACACATGGGACAACAATCCTCATTGGAAGAGGAGGATGAGTATTTTGAAGTACAAGTGAGGAATATGACGGTAAGAGAAATGTATTCCCAAATAGTGGAATATGCTAAAAAGTTAATTTCTTCGGATACGATAGACGATCCAATAATATGTCCTCAATGTATAAAACTTTGGCACTACTTTTATTTTCAATGCTCTGATACCTTTAATCAATCCTCAGTGTCTTATAATAATGGTGATGTTACTAGTGAAGTATTAGAGTATATTATCTTTGAAGGTGCCCATGAGTTGATAATACATGTATATCACGTATTAATAGTGAAGATAGTATTCTCATAAAAACAACTTATGAAATCCTGCAACGTATTTCTTGGTATTCTCATGAACGTTTTAGTGAGAATACACTTATTATGAGGAGTACGGCATGGAGAAAACCCATAGCGCACAAAGTTACTTCTTTGCAGGAAATCTCATTGGAGAAGGACGAAGTTCCTTCCCAAGAAGAGGATGAACACGAAGAAGAACCACAAATACCATTGGAGGAGGATGAAGTTCATTCCCAAGAAGAGGATGAACAAAAAGAAGAACCACTAATCCTTGAGGATATGCAACTACTGGACATGTGGGAGCAGGTGGATTACTGTTCTGGTAATCTATCAAATTTATTCGAAGGGATGAGGCAATATAATGGTAAGCCTAACAAGCTTTATGATTATGAATGCATTCCTCTCTTTAAAGAATTTTTATCAACCAATACTCACATAAACGATAATGATGTAAAACTCTTGGAATACATAGTTTATGAAGGGTCTCATGAGCTGCTTAGGAAAATTGGTATTATTATGGAAAATAGCGATAATGAGGATTTAGCAAGGTATCATAATATTATGGGTTATATTGTCAATTATTGTCAAGAACATTTAGTGGGAATGCACTTGTGATAAAGAGTAAGGAGCTATGTAAAACAATAGTTCCCGAAACAACATTTTGTAGGAACCACTAGATAACAAGGAGGAACACCAAAAAGGTAAGGTTAAAGACAAACATCATTCTACTAATAATAAGTTTGTTTATGATGCCTTAGTCTCTAGTAATGATTCTTATTGTGTTGAAACTGAATATAATTTATCTGTGGAGGCTTTATGCCTAGATACTCATTTAGAGCATATCTATCCGTCATATGGATGGACAAATCCCAATCTTGGTCCATGCGCTTCAACACATACTTTCAGAATACCCAATGACACCTTTATGACCACCCAGTTACGAAGCGGTGTTTGATGTCATCAAAGTACCCATCCGGTGATGGTGATTAACACAACCTCATGGTCGAAGGATTAGGTTACTATGCATTTAAAAGCTTACAGCAATACGAACTTAATGACTTGATCTTATGCTACGCTTACTATGGGTGTATGTCCATCACATCATTCTCCTAATGATATAACCTTGTTATTAATCACATCCTTATGTCCATGATCAGGAAACCATGATCATCAATCAATCAACAAGCTAGTTCAACAAGAGGCTTACTAGGGACTCTTACATGTTTACAAAACACACATGTATTAGTGTTTCCTAATAATACAATTATAGCATGGGATGTAAACATTCATCATAAACACAAAGATATAATAATAATCACTTTTATTATTGCCTCTTGGGCATATCTCCAACAGTCTCCCACTTGCACTAGAGTCAATAATCTAGATTACATGGTAATATACCGAACACCCATGGCGTTCTGGTGTTGGTCATGCTTTGCCCTATGGAGAGGTTTAGTCAACGGATCTTCCACATTCAGATCAGTGTGTACTTTGCAAATCTTTATGTCACCATCTCGGACATACTCGCGAATAGCGTGGAAACGTAGCTTGATGTGCTTCAGCTTGCTATGTGACCTTGGCTCCTGTGCATTAGCTATGGCACCTGTGTTGTCACAGTAGATGGCCATCAGGCCCAACGCACTGGAAACCACGCCAAGTTCAGTAATGAATTCCTTCATCCATACGGCTTCTTGTGCAGCCTCCGAAGCAGCTATGTATTCCGATTCAGTTGAAGATTTCGCCACAACGCTTTGCTTCGCACTCCTCCAGCTCACTGCAGCACCATTCAAAATAAATACGTATCCCGACTGTGACTTCGAGTCATCCGGATCGGTGTTCCAACTAGCATCGGTGTAACCGTTTACAACAAGCTGTTCATCACCTCCATAAGAAAGAAACATATCCTTAGTCCTATTTAGGTACTTTAGGATATTCTTGACTGCTGTCCAGTGCTCCATTCCAGGATCACTTTGATATCTGCTAGTTAAACTAACAGCATGTGCTATATCCGGTCTTGTACACAGCATGGCATACATGATAGAACCTATGGCCGAGGCATAGGGAATATTATTCATTTTCTCTCTATCTTCTGCCGTAGCTGGACTTTGAGTTTTACTCAAGGTCTTACCTGACAACATGGGCACGAACCCTTTCTTGCTATCTTCCATTCTAAACTTCTTTAGAACTTTGTCCAAGTATGTACTTTGTGAAAGCGCTATTAGGCGTCTTGATCTATCTCTATAAATCTTGATGCCTAGAATATATGCCGCTTCGCCAAGATCCTTCATTGAAAAACTATTATTCAAATAGGTTTTGACGCTATTAAGAAGTTCTATATCATTCCCAATCAACAATATGTCATCTACATATAGTACTAGGAATGCTACAGAGCTCCCGCTCACTTTCTTGTAAATACAAGCTTCTCCATAAGTTTGTATAAACCCAAAGTTCTTGATTACTTTATCAAAACGTTGATTCCAACTCCGGGATGCTTGCTTCAGTCCATAAATGGAGCGCTGAAGTTTGCATACCTTGTCAGCATCTTTAGGATCGACAAAACCCTTGGGTTGTACCATATACAACTCTTCCTCAATGTCACCATTAAGGAACGCCGTTTTGACATCCATCTGCCAAATCTCATAATCGAAATATGCAGCAATTGCTAACAAAATCCTCACAGACTTTAGCTTCGCTACTGGTGAGAATGTCACATCATAGTCAACTCCTTAAATTTGTCGGAACCCTTTCGCGACAAGTCGAGCTCTATAGACGGTAACATTACCATCAGCATCTGTTTTTCTCTTGAAAATCCATTTGTTCTCAACAGCCTTACGGCCATCCGGTAAGTCTACCAAAGTCCACACTTAGTTTTCGTACATGGATCCCATTTCGGATTTCATGGCTTCTAGCCATTTGTCAGAATCTGGGCTCACCATAGCTTCTTCATACGTCGCAGGGTCATCATCGTTGTCCACCAACATGACGTTCAAGGCAGAGTCATACCAATCAGGAGTGGTACGTACCCTTGTTGACCTGCGAGGTTCAGCAGTAACTTCATTTGAAGTTTTATGATCATTATCATTAGCTTCCTCTCCAATTGGTGCAGGCGGCACAAAAACATCTTCAGGTGCTGCGCTACTCACAAATCCGAGAGAAGGTTCAATAACCTCATCGAGTTCTACTTTCCTTCCAGTCACCTCCTTCGAGAGAAACTCCTTCTCAAGAAAGGATCCATTCTTGGCAACGAAAACTTTGCCTTCGGATCTATGATAGAAGGTATACCCAATTGTTTCTTTAGGGTATCCTATGAAGACGCATTTCTCCGCTTTGGGTTCTAGCTTATCCGGTTGTAACTTCTTTACATATGCCTCGCAACCCCAAACTTTAAGGAACGACAACTTAGGTTTCTTACCAAACCACAATTCGTACGGTGTCATTTCAACGGATTTAGATGGTGCCCTATTTAAAGTGAATTCGGCTGTATCTAATGCATAGCCCCAAAATGATAATGGTAAATCTGTAAGAGACATCATAGACCGAACCATATCTAAGAGAGTTCGATTACGACGTTCGGACACACCATTACGCTGTGGTGTTCCCGGCGGTGTCAACTGTGAAAGTATTCCACATTTCTTTTAATGCATGCCAAACTCATAACTTAGATATTCACCTCCCCGGTCAGAACACAGAAATTTAATCTTCTTGTTACGATGATTTTCCACTTCACTTTGAAATTCCTTAAACTTCTCGAAAGTTTCGGACTTATGTTTCATAAAGTAGACATACCCATATCTACTTAAGTCATCCGTGAAAGTGAGAACATAACGATATCCACCACGCGATGCTACACTCATTGGACCGCACACATCGGTATGTATTATTTCCAATAAGTCTGTAGCTCGCTCCATTATTCCAGAGAATGGAGTCTTAGTCATTTTTCCCATTAGACATGCTTCGTATCTTTCAAGTGATTCAAAATCAAGTGATTCAAGAAGTCCATCAGAATGGAGTTTCTTCATACGCTTCACTCCAATGTGACCAAGACGACAGTGCCACATGTATGTAGAATTATCATTCAATTTTATTCGTTTAGCATCTATGTTGTGAACATGTGTATCACTACTATCGAGATTCAGTAAGAATAAACCATTCATCTCAGGTGCATTACCATAAAAGATATTACTCATATAAATCGAACAACCTTTATTCTCGGACTTAAAAGAGTAACCGTCTCGCAATAAACAGGATCCAGATATAATGTTCATGCTTAACACAGACACCAAATAACAATTATTCAAATTTAAAACTAATCCCGAAGGTAGATGTAGAGGGAGCGTGCCGACGGCGATCACATCAACCTTGGAGCCATTTCCAACGCGCATTTGTCACCTCGTCTCTTGCCAGTCTTCGTTTATTCCGCAGCTCCTGTTTCGAGTTACAAATATGAGCAACCAAACCAGTATCAAATACCCAGGCACTACTACGATTACTAGTAAGATACACATCTATAACACATATATCAAATATACCTTTCTTCTTGATGTTGCCGTTCTTCAGATCCGCCAGGTACTTGGGGCAGTTACGCTTCCAGTGACCAGCACCCTTGCAGTAGAAGCACTCAGTTTCATGCTTAGGAACAGCCTTGGGCTTCTTAGCAGATGCGACAGCTTTCTTGCCGTTCTTCTTGAAGTTGTCCTTGTTCTTAGGCTTGACCTGTCTCTTGAAATTGGTGGTCTTATTGACCATCAACACTTGGTGCTCCTTCTTGATCTCCACTTCAGCAGTTTTCAGCATGGACGACAGTTCAGGCAACGTCTTGTTCATGCAGTGCATGTTGTAGTTCATCACAAAGTTCTTGTAACTTGGTGGTAGTGATTGAAGGAGACGGTGAAGCCCCAATTCATTAGGAATCGATATTCCCAACTCTTGGAGCTTGTTTGCGTACCCAGACATGGTGAGCACGTGCTCGCTAACGGAGCTTCCCTCTTCCATCTTACAATTAAAGAACTTTTCGGAGGCCTCATAGCTCTCCATGGCCGCGCGAGTCTTAAAAATTAGCCTGAGCTCCTTAATGATCTCGAACCGGTCGTGGTGCTCAAAACGATTTTGGAGCTCCGCTTCTAAACCGTACAGGATGGCACACTGAACTGTGGAGTAATGATTTTTCCGAGTGGCGAAAACATTCTTTTCGTCATCGGTGGCATTATCTGCAGGTAGGTCACCTAGCGGTGCTTCGAGCACATAGGTCAACTGACCAGCCCTGAGGACGATCTTCAGTCCACGGAACCAGTCCGTGAAATTACTTCCATTGTTCTTAAGCTTTTCTTTCTCTAGGAACACATTGAAATTGATGGAGGGGGTCGCCATAATCTACAACAATTTACAAGTAGTTTAGACTAAGTTTATGACAAATTGAGTTCAAATTTAATTCTTAAACTAACTAGGTGAACTCCCACTCAAAACAACATCCCTCACATTTTCTTAGTGATTACATGAACCAAGTCCACTACACCTAGTTCGATCTTCACGAGAGAAGATGTAGTTTCATCAGCGAACAATCTTCATGTTCATCATATCATTTATATGACTCATGCTCTACCTTTAGGTATTCCGTGTTCCGAGACCATGTCTGTACATGCTAGGCTCGTCAAGATGACCTTAGTTTCCGCATGTGCAAATCTGGCTTGCACCCGTTGTATGCACACGTAGAATCTATCACATCCGATCATCACGAGATGCTTCGAAACGACGAGTCTTAGCAACGGTGCCAACTAAGGGTGAACACTTTATTACTTGATATTTAGTGAGAGGGATCATCTTATAATGCTACCGTCGCGATCTAAGCAATACAAGATGCATAAAGGATTAACATCACAGGCAATTCATAATTAGTGTGATATGATATGGCCTTTTCTTCTTGCTCCTTTGATCTCCATCTCCAAAGCACGAACATGATCTCCATCATCACCAGCATTGCGTCAAGGTCAGTGGCGCCGCTTCATGGTTGTCCATCATCACTAGCAACTATTACAACTACTTGGAATAAAGCTATTACAAGATGAATAGACACGCAGGTCTTAACAGAATTAAAGACAACCATTAGGCTCCTGCCGGTTGCCATATTACAACAAGGATCATTGCATACATCAAATACAATCATAATCACATGATGGCCATATCACATCACAAAACCCCTGCAAAAACAAGTTAGACGCCTCTAATTTTCTTTGCATGTTTTACGTGGTTTGGGGCTTTCGTATAAGACCGATCTTACCTACGAACAAGGACCACAACGTTGATACAAGTGTTGTCAGATTCTCATTGTAAATTGAAACTTAACTATGGTGGGAGAGACAGACACCCGCAAAGCCACTTGTGCAAAGCAAGTTGCACGTCAAGCGTGGAGCAAGTCTCATGTGCGATGACATGTAATGTTAGCCCGAGCCGCTTCATCCCACCATGCCGCAAGATGCAAAGTACACGCTAAGACACCGACAACAAAAGCATCAACGCCCACAAAAACATTGTGTTCTACTCGTGCAACAAATCTACGCATAGATACGGCTCTGATACCACTGAAGGGTTCGTAGCATGGAAAACAAAAAATTTCTACCGCAAGAACGAACAAAACCTAGATCTAATCTAGATAAAAGCCAAGATCTAATCTATTAGACATGTGCAACGAGATAGATAGGAACTACCCCTCGTAGATCTGAAAGCGTTAACGAGATTAGATCTCGTGGTTGATGTAGTCGATCACTTGCCGATCTCAAGATCGTGTGGACGATCCTTCCGGCGTCGCGTTCCGGCAGCGCTTCCGCAGTCGGTCAAGTGGACGATCCTACCGGCGCCGCGTTTCGGCAGCGCTTCCGCAGTCGGTCACACGTGCGGAGTCGAAGCAGACCTTCCTCTCCTCATTCCAGCGAGCAGCGGAGGTAGTAGATCTTCTCCACGGAATCACAGCAGCACGACAGCGTGGTGGTGGTGGTGGAGTAGAGAATTCTGCAGGGCTTCGCCTATGCCTGTGCAGAAGAAAGGAGGAGGAGAGAGGCGGCAAAGATTGGGAGTTATGGAGGTGGGCTAAGGGGTGGCGCCTCCCCCTTCTATTTAAAGGAGGGAGGGCGCCTGGGGAGGGGGAGTCCTAGTAGGACTCCCCACCTCCTTGGGCCGGCGGATTGGGGAGGGGGGAGGAGTCCTCCTCCCCCACGACTCCTTGTCTTGACCCACCAGGACTCCTTGATCCCTATCTTGATTTTCAAGCAAACTCCAAGAAATCTTCTAAAACCTTCCGGAACATTCCGAAACCTTCTAGAATCCTCATACAAACACTCCGGAACATTTCCTAACTCAGAAAATGATCCCCAATATATGAATCTTATTCTACGGACAATTCTGGATCTCCTCGTGATGTCCCGGATCCAATCCGAGACTCCGAACAACATTCGGTCTCCAACGCACATTCCATATCTACTTAAAACAACTTCGAACCTTAAGTGTGTCACCCTACGGTTCGTGAATATGTAGACATGACAGAGACACATCTCCTATCAATAACCATCAGCGGGACCTAGAGATCCATAATGGCTCCCACATACTCAACGATGACTTCATGATCGATTGAACCAATTACATATGAAAACCAATTCCCTTTGTCATGCGATACTATACTTATCCGAGGTTTGATCGTCGGTATCTGCGTACCTAGTTCTACCTCGTTACTGGTAAGTAGTCTTTACTCGTTCCGTGATATGTCATCCCTTGTGACCCAGTCACATGCTTGCAAGCTAACTAGATGACATTCCACCGAGAGGGCCTAGAGCATATCTATCCGTCATATGGATGGACAAATCCCAATCTTGGTCCATGCGCTTCAACACATACTTTCAGAATACCCAATGACACCTTTATGACCACCCAGTTACGAAGCGGTGTTTGATGTCATCAAAGTACCCATCCGGTGATGGTGATTAACACAACCTCATGGTCGAAGGATTAGGTTACTATGCATTTAAAAGCTAACAGCAATACAAACTTAATGACTTGATCTTATGCTACGCTTAGTATGGGTGTATGTCCATCACATCATTCTCCTAATGATATAACCTTATTATTAATCACATCCTTATGTCCATGATCAGGAAACCATGATCATCAATCAATCAACAAGCTAGTTCAACAAGAGGCTTACTAGGGACTCTTACATGTTTACAAAACACACATGTATTAGTGTTTCCTAATAATACAATTATAGCATGGGATGTAAACATTCATCGTAAACACAAAGATATAATAATAATCACTTTTATTATTGCCTCTTGGGCATATCTCCAACAGAGAGGGCCCGTTAGGGAAAGGAGAGAGGGAGAAGGGGCCAAGGGGGTGGCCGGCTGGGCCTAGCCCCCCCTGCGGGGCCCACTAGGTGGTCGGCAGCCTCCCCTCCCCCCTCCTCTCCTTTAGTCCCACCCCGGGACTTTGAGGGAGGTAGTACCTCCCCTCCCCTATATATAGTGGGGGTATTTGGCCAAATAAAATACACCAATAATCAATAAAGGTCTTCCCACTTTTGGGAGGACCTCTAATTGATACTTTATCCCTCCCTCTCTCTCTCTCTCTCGTGACTGTGGTCCCAAGTCTGGACTACGCAAACGAGAGACATATTCACCGCGGAGCGCCGTCGCGCTGCGGGATTCAGATCCGGGAGCTCTACTTCCGCAACTACTGCTGGATCGGGGAAGCAGGAGTCATCGTCAGACACCGGACATGTGTAACTCCCCGCTAGGTGTCGCACTTGAGGCACTCAAGTCGTTGTTGCCAAGGGAGCGCAAGGACTTCATCATGACCTTGAGGTCGGCTTCGGCTCGTCTACATCAACCACGCTCTCCTGAGCGTTGACAATGCTTTTCGGTCTTCAAGGGTAAGTTCGCGAAAAGCCCCTCCTGTTACTGTCTTACTAATAGATAGGTCCTGGCAGCTTCAGGGGTTCAGGGGCGTAGGGTAAGATTTATTGTTTTCATACGCGGAACCCCAACACATGGGACAACAATCCTCATTGGAAGAGGAGGATGAGTATTTTGAAGTACAAGTGAGGAATATGACGGTAAGAGAAATGTATTCCCAAATAGTGGAATATGCTAAAAAGTTAATTTCTTCGGATACGATAGACGATCCAATAATATGTCCTCAATGTATAAAACGTTGGCACTACTTTTATTTTCAATGCTCTGATACCTTTAATCAATCTTCAGTGTCTTATAATAATGGTGATGTTACTAGTGAAGTATTAGAGTATATTATCTTTGAAGGTGCCCATGAGTTGATAATACATGTATATCACGTATTAATAGTGAAGATAGTATTCTCATAAAAACAACTTATGAAATCCTGCAACGTATTTCTTGGTATTCTCATGAACGTTTTAGTGAGAATACACTTATTATGAGGAGTACGGCATGGAGAAAACCCATAGCGCACAAAGTTACTTCTTTGCAGGAAATCTCATTGGAGAAGGACGAAGTTCCTTCCCAAGAAGAGGATGAACACGAAGAAGAACCACAAATACCATTGGAGGAGGATGAAGTTCATTCCCAAGAAGAGGATGAACACAAAGAAGAACCACTAATCCTTGAGGATATGCAACTACTGGACATGTGGGAGCAGGTGGATTACTGTTCTGGTAATCTATCAAATTTATTCGAAGGGATGAGGCAATATAATGGTAAGCCTAACAAGCTTTATGATTATGAATGCATTCCTCTCTTTAAAGAATTTTTATCAACCAATACTCACATAAACGATAATGATGTAAAACTCTTGGAATACATAGTTTATGAAGGGTCTCATGAGCTGCTTAGGAAAATTGGTATTATTATGGAAAATAGCGATAATGAGGATTTAGCAAGGTATCATAATATTATGGGTTATATTGTCAATTATTGTCAAGAACATTTAGTGGGAATGCACTTGTGATAAAGAGTAAGGAGCTATGTAAAACAATAGTTCCCGAAACAACATTTTGTAGGAACCACTAGATAACAAGGAGGAACACCAAAAAGGTAAGGTTGAAGACAAACATCATTCTACTAATAATAAGTTTGTTTATGATGCCTTAGTCTCTAGTAATGATTCTTATTGTGTTGAAACTGAATATAATTTATCTGTGGAGGCTTTATGCCTAGATACTCATTTCGAGAACACTAATAATGATGAACTAGAGATAAATCCTTGTAGTATTAATGAGCAGGTTTTGGGAGAGCACATCTTTGATGAAACATTTGCTGATGATGCTTCTTTTTATGATTGGATTGATAACTCTAGAACTGATGAACTTGATAGTAAGGGTGACGAACTAGAGAATAGAGACACTTTTGAATTTTTCCCAGCTGCTAAAGATGAGTATTATGAAGTGGTTCATCGTGATAGTGTAGCCCAAGAAGAGTACTATGAATTGTATCCCGATGATGCTATCAAAGGTAAAATGTTTAACTTTACATGTAAATATCTAATCCTTTTGTTGAAGCTATATAGGGAGGTATGCTCACCACACATGGCGCATCCAATCATCATTTGTGAGCAATAACACATTTATCTACAAGACTCCGATGCACCGCAAGCGGGTGAGACTTCGACCAGGCTATAATAGTAAGTGCTCCAAACCTCTTTTGGAGGTAAGAATAAATAATTCTCTGGCTCCTATCTATTGAAATCATACTGGAGAAAAGCCTGGCTACTTGGTTAAAAGAAATCGCTTCCCGGGAGGCAACTCGGAAGTCATTAGGTGTCTTTCTTAGTTTTGTGTCTTGAGTCTTGATGCATTCATGTTGCATTGGCATTTTTATTCTTTGCATGATTTGCTATTAGAGTTATCTTGTTGAAGTTTTCAAAAGGTAGAATTTACTGTTACTATGTGTTGCATAACTCAGTTGTACTTAAATCTTATTTTATACATGTTGTTGTTTGTCGAAAATTAAAGTTCTGTCAAAACAAGGTGTTTCGCTAAGTTTCAGGATAAGAAAGAATTCTCGAAGAAATAGAAATTTTTTGATGTCTACTGAAGGTTTAACGACCAACTATACGGTGGGAATAAAAAATTCAGCTGTATAGTTTGGCCATATAGATATCTTTGCCATCGACAAATTTTATTTCTTAGGTATAGAAGGTTTAACGACCAACTATACGGCGGGAATAAAAATTGCAGCTGTATAGTTCCGGCCATATAGTTATCGATGCCTTTGTCAAAATTCTTTTCCAGGATACTGAAGATTTAACGACCAACTATACAGTGGGAATAAAAATTCCGACCGTATAGTTCTGGCCATATAAATATCGATGCCTTCGTCAAAATTCTTTTCCAAGGTATAGTAAGTTTAACGACCAACTATACGGCGGGACCTTTTTGATCCGGCCGTATAGTTGCACCCGTATAGATGGGAAACCCTCTCTAATGCCTACTGGAAGGTAACCATTGCTCAAAATTTTATTCTTTCTTGTTCTAAAAACCTCGAAACACCACCTGGGAGATTTTCCCATGATCTAGAGAAGCCGAGAATATGTAAGAAATAAAATTCTACCTCAGAAACCTCTTGGACTGTAATTCTCTATAGAAGTTCATGTTTTCTTTTACTTTCCTTTTATCGGTGGGATAAACGAACTATGTTCGTATACCAAACCGGTGCATTTTATTTTATGTGTTATTTTCGTAGGGACTTGAACCTTGTGTGATGACGTGTACGATAGTGCCAACCGTGCAAACACTCGCATGAGCCACTTGGTTGCTTTAATTCAACGGTTCGACAATCAGTGTTTGTTTCCAAGCAGGTTCGCAAGGAAGGCAGCCACCAGGTTATATCAAGAAGTATACGTTAAAGCAAAGGTTTTTTGTCCATCAAAAGAGAGGTTACTTGTACCTCAATGGTAAAGTGTGTCACCCTTGTTTTCAACTAAGCTTGGGGAGGTAACCACTTATCAAACTCTCTTTTGGAAACTATATATTCTCTTTACTTTTTGGTGATATACTCAAGTTTGGTTCTTGCAAAGTTCTAAGCTTGGGGAGGTTACTTCTACATGTGTAGAGTCTTGTGCAATGTTCGTATTCGATAAAGGTTTAATGCAATCATGTATCCTGCTGTTTTTGAATGCTTATTTAAGTGAGTCTAGTTCTGTATTCATATTGGGATACACTTGCTCATGTGAGTCTAGTTCTATATGCAATGTTCGTATTTGATGAAGGTTTAATGCAATCATGTATCCCGCTATTTTTGAATGCTTGTTTAAGTGAGTCTAGTTATGTATTCATATTAGGATACACTTGTCTTAAGAGTTTAGCCTTAAAGATACTCAACACCATAGATGTGATGCTCGACTTGATAGTACTCTTTGAAAGGATTTGTTTGAAGAAACTAATATTTAGCGGTAATTGAGATGCATGCCAAATCTTGACCTGTTGATTAAAGTATGATATTACTTTATGCGTCTCTGCACCACTGTCGCACAACATGGGATGCTAACAACTCTGTTGGCCTTTGAACAGTCAAAAAGAGGAAACTCTTGGAGTTTGGCTATGAGTTGCCCAACATATGTAGCAAAAATGCTATATTTGGGTATGCATTGGTATTCTCATGGGCCCGCGTTCAAAGCAAAAGAGGTAATACTCCTCTAAACGTTATGAGAAATCATTATACCGAAAAGGGAAATCTTGGTAATGGTCACGAGTATCCATTCTTAGCCTGCACAGTCTGATTAAACACACTAAGTTTTGGCATGATCTCATTACTAATGAACTGAAGTTTTAGAAAGACAAAGAATTGAAAAGAGTGTTTGATAGCCATGATTCATTGATGTGGATGACCAAAAGAGACACTCTAATGCTATGCTTCTTTTGACATGTTCTCGCATTTCCTTTTGGCATAAATCTCATTACTAAGAGATAAACTTTCTGAAACTCAATAACTGATGTTTGCACTTGAGAGCCTTAAGTAGATGACATGATTGGGTAGAATTGATTCCTATTTATGCTTGACATATATTTGTGACTAAGTTTTTCCTCATAAAAAATAATGATAAGAAAAGTTATACAAAAGGTGCAATAAGAGGATCACAAGTTTGTCTGCAAGTAGATTCACTATTGACATGGAGCATATAAGTTTTGATGAATCTTTAGTGGTCTTTATAACTGAGCTTGTGTTGCCTTGTATGAATACATGTTTTCTCTCTTCAAGCTTGTAGAAGAAATAAGGATGCAAGGCATTGATTTCCAATGATAAGCTATTTCACAACCATTAATTTATTATCGACCCTTACTGCTCGAGGACAAGAAAGGTCTAGCTTGGGGAAGTTGATGGCTATAAAATACCACCTCTTTTAGCCATATAAAATGAGATATTTATCTCTCATATCATGTTTCTTTCAGCTATAGCTATGCCCTATATGCATGACTTCTAGTTCTCATTTACTTTCATATGAGCTTTGCACATTTAGTAGTTTAGGTAGAATTTTATCACTTTCCTTGTCTATGACATGTGTGTAGGTGTTGATGATGATTATGGATAAAACAAACGCAAAAGGAACAAAGAGAGCATAGTATGGAGGAGCTGCAGGGACCAGACTTAGCCATTTCAGAGGTTGGAAAAGTGAATTTTTCCAACTTCTCAAAATAAATATCCAAGACCATGGGGTTGTAGCCCTCGACGAGACGAACTCAACGAGCCCAAGAACACCAAAACAGAGTTTGTATAAAGAAATGGCGGCCAAAACACAGCGGAACACCGAAGGTTTGACGAGCAACTATACGACCGGAAGCATTTTTCTGGCCATATAATTGCGCCCGTATAGTTGCGAAAAAGGTCGCAAACGACGGGATTTCGCCCTAGAGAAGCCCCAGAACCTTCCCTAAGTCATATCACGGTATTGAGGGAACCCCAGGGCACCCCCAAGGCCTATATAAAGTAGGGAGGACCCAAGAAAGAGCTACCAAGCCATATCCTCCACCACGGCGGAGCCCTGCCACCGCCATAGCCGCCTCCAATCAGATCTACGCCATCACCATCACACAAGAGGATAAGGGACTAGGATCTTTAAGGCCTCCACGTCGATCTACATCATCTTCTTCATCAACAACGTCTCCATCACCGATCCCCTTTGGTTACTTGTTGTAATTCTAGATTGAATCTTAGATTTGCACTTGTCTTCAATTGTATCATCATACTTCATCCATATTCTATCCATGATGTTGATTGCCTTCATGTGTGAGTAGTTTCCTTTGTTCTTGGGGAGATGGAGAAACCCTAGTACGAGATTGAATTGAGATAAAGATTATTATGTGATATTGTTCAGTATGTGTCTGTGTTAGATTTCCTTCATCTTGATGTTGGATGAAGCGCGCCACTCAATATTTGCCTCACTGAGGACTAGATGGAGGGAACTACTTGTTGGTAGACGGAGGGACGATAGCACTTACAGTGACTATAAAGATGTTGTCATTCCTTACGTATCAACATGGGAACCGAGGAGAACTCACGGAACATTGTCCATGCCATGGGATACATCCTATGGGGTAAAGTCCCTTAATAGCGCAGTAATTCGATTGATGTCGAGTGCTGTCTGTTGTGGTTATGACAAATGATGTGTGCAGTGGTTGCTGCCTATTCGTTCATATATGGAGCTCCTCCCACACATATCATAAATGGTCTTATTCATTATAATAATTTTGATCACTCTTTCTAATTACTAGTAGTGGATCCACTACTCCCTGAGAACTCTTTCCATCATCTTGCAGACTTTCGTAATCACATTTGCATGCTCTTGTTTACTTACAGTTTTAGTTTACTTATTGTTCTCTTATTTGAAAATCCAAAAATATCTTTTACACAAAACTCGCATTTTATCTTGTTACTTAGAACGTTATTTAGCATTACTATTCAGTATTTCGTTCAAAGAGTTATTAGACTTCAGACTCCTTCTCCCTGTGGGATCGATATCTTTATTTTGAAACTAGCTACAAACGATCTGTGCACTTGGAGTCATCATTAGTACAACATCACCAATCTAGATAATTAATTACAGTACCAATCAAAGTAAGCAGTTTACAATCATTAATTTAGGAAGCTAATTGCATTCAAATCGAAAATACAATTTTATTGAGAGGATATTTATTACATCACATTATACTGCAACTACTTCTTACAAGGATCAAATCCTTGTTTCAACTTCTCTTCTACAAAATTATGAAAATAAAGAACTAAATATATCTACAACTAACCTAATTCTTCCACTTATCTTAAGTATAAGTGGAGGAATTTACCTAATATAATCTTGAGATCCTCTTTATTCTACTAACACTCTAATGTGACAAACGGAGACAGAGCCACCATCCTCCAACAACGATACTTTCATGGCGGTGGCAACAACGGTGATAGTGATGGCACCCTGTCAATAATCCTTCGCATGAGCTACGCTGACCGTGTTGTCATGGATCTGAAAGAGATAGAAGATAGATTAGAGAAAAAACATGGTGCAAAAACACATCGATTAGAGAAAGAACATGATGCAATGGTAGATCGGTTAGAGAAAGAACATGATGCAATGGCAGATTAATTAGAGAAAGAACAAGATCTAACAACATATCGATTAGAGAAAAAACAAGATCAAATAACACATTGATTAGAGAAAAAACAAGATCCAACAACACATCGATTAGAAAAAGAATAATATCCAGTAGAAAATCGATTAGAGAAAGAACAAGATCCAACAACACATCGATTGAGGAAGAACCTTAGGCTCGAAGGACTCCAGCACGGCTGGGACGGATTGCGAGGCATCGCCGCATTTGGGAGGGCCAACAGTAGTAGAGATGGCAGTTGGTGAGATCTTAGGATATTTTTAGAAATGACTATGTTCAAATCTAGGGTTTGTCTTGCCGGGAGAATGGGTGCGACGTCGTATGGAGAGGGGAGTTGAGAGAATGGGGACCAAGGACTCCCTGTATTATATAAGAAATGGGGTGGGCTGTTTGGGAGATGTAGTGTTTGTTTTATGGGTTATATAACAGCGTACGTCTAGTAACATGGGCCGAATTGGTTTATAGAGCCCATACGTGGTCTCCGGCAGCACGGGTAAGCACTGGTGGTCTGCACCTGTTAGCCAGACAAGCCTAACCAGTCAGCGGGCAGTGGTTGACCATTATCCAGCGGACATCAACAATTAATGTTGCTTCAAATGGGCGGCAGACAATGGGAATGCATGTGTTGGCCAAGCGAGACGTTAAAAACCACCGCCTTCTCTATCCATATACCACAACACCAAAATATGCTGCTACCGTGTGTGTCACGGCGTATAAGTGGCCGCCGAGACAATATGGTGCCGCCAAAACTCATCCGTCACGTAACCAACTATTGCTAATTCTTTTTGCTTATGTCGCCCCAAAAATCCGCCGGATATGTGTGGTGTTTTTGTAGTAACAACTCCTTTCCTCATGGCTCCCCAAACATCAGTGCTTGTATCTCGATCATTTCCCTGTAAAGTTGTGTGGCTCGGTGCATACATGTTTTCCCCTAGCTACCACACAACCATACTAATGGTAGAAACCATGCGATGTCACCTTCTATGTCGTCACATGTCTTCCCCACAATCATGAGTCTTGCCACCATCTTCACATTATTTCATGTCCCTAATCAGGAAAAAATGCGCTAAATATGTAGAGCAATAAAATTAAAATAGAAAGGCTCTATTTTAGGTTCTCTTTGGATCACATAATGGAAAATGCAGGAATATAAAAAACATAGAGATCAAACAGGTTTTCCAGTGTGAAACAAATGATTGCAAAACATAGCAAATTGCAAGATCTTTGTTCTGACAGAATACATGAAAAGTATAGGAAAGGAAAATTACCCTGATGGTGTGCAATTGAGTCTATAAATAGGTTGGAGTTGATGTTCAAATTCTGATGGAATTGTGATATAGGAATCTAATCCATATAAATTTTACTGGCACCATCCTATGACCCAAAGGCAATCAATCCATAGGAAAAAAGTCCTAATGGTTGGAATTCTACAATGATTTTGAAATCCCTACAATCCAAAGAGGGTTTTAGTGGATTTATTTCCTTGTAGGAAGTTGACATTGATATCTCGAAAATAGGTGTATTAAATACCAGAAATGTCTCGAAGGATTGAACCCTCTATGCCCCTTCGGTTCAAATTTACTCTTTAGTGGATTTATTTCCTTCACCATATGTAGCAAACACTTCACTTAATTCTAAATGATAATATCTTGGTTTGCACAATTTAATGATCTAAAAAAATCTAGTTATGTCAAATCCACAATGAATTAGCTATTTTCGTGTGCATAACCTTTGGTGCACATATCGTCCAAGCCATGAAAATGAGTAAGGGGATATTATTGTGGCATCTATGGCATTCTAGTTCGGTTCTATCAAAAAGTAATGTCATTATTGTCACATTTCATCGCCACACCATTGTTGTTGAGATCTTTTGTAAAACTGTTCACAGCTGAGAAATGCGTGAACATAGGGTGGCTATATAGAAAACTGGTAAGAATGTTGATCATCCGCTAGTATCCCGCACACACATAATATTGTTCTAGTATCCCGCACGCACATAAACATCCCATGGTGTCAATGCACATTTTTTTTTGAGATAAATCACTGTGGCTTTATTCAAACATCACCAGAGGACAAGTTCAGCACGTTTGCAGCATACACAGGAGATACACCAAACCAAGTTTTATAAAGCTTATTACCGCAGCCATCTTTGCTAGCCTATGCACGAACTCATTAGCCATCCTTCTAACATGGCCAACCTTGCAGTCATCAAAATCTCTAAGAAGAAACTTGATGTCCTCCACCAGGGGTCCGTGAATGGACCTATCTTTTTCCGAACTTTGTAGTTTAGACACTACACTAAGATAGTCCGTCTCCAAAAACACTTTCCTCTTTTCCAATTCCTCCGCCAGTTGTAGAGCCCTCCTACATGCCAGTAATTCCGCTCACTCCAGATCGTCCACTGCTGGGAAAAATGGCAGCATCCTACAAGAAAACCACCAGGGTGATCGTGAATAACCGCACCACCTCCGTTATAGTTGTCCTTCGAAAAGCAAGCTCCATCTGCATTAGCTTTGATCTAGTCTTCCGGTGGCGGCAGCCAGTGCTCCACCACCGTTGTATGCACACGAGAGGGCGTAGATTTAACTACCAGCCATTCCTCCGAGAGAGCAACGACCTTCCTTGCTGTCACCTGTGGAGATTCCACCTCCTTCCTTTCCCTAGCATCATTCCTGGTGAGCCAACTTTGGTAGATCGTTGTCATCGAAATTCCCAATTCCTTGTCCGGTATTTTACTCAGCCATTCCAGCAACCATCTTGACAGAGACCTAAAATCTTGACAGAACCTTGGAGGTGCCTTGAGCTCTAGTTTGGTGATATCTCTCAGGCATCGCCACACCGCTTCAGCATGCGGGCAGTCCCAAAATCTATGCATTAGCGTCTCCTCCCTGTCACAGATTATACATCGCACTCCCTCTTTTATTTTCCATCTCTGCAGCTCAAAGCCAACAGCCAAACCATTTTCACAAGCCGCCAAAAGTGGACCTTGACCTTACCCGGGACATCTGCTACCCAAAGGGCAAGCCATCCTTTGTGATCGTCACAAGACGTAGACGAGCTCGGCTTCCCCGCTGTGAGATAGTTGATTTGCGACTGAAGATGGTATGCAGATTTCACGCTGAATAACCTGTTTTTGGTGTAGTTCCATGCAAGGTAGCCTTCTGTTCCAGCACGACCTACGGGTATTTTCAGAAATCATCCACATCCACATCAAAAAGAGTATCCCTCAACTTTGCTTCATTCCAGCCTTGTCCATTCAGAAGCAGAAATTCTAAAACTTTCTGCACTGTTTTTTCAGGCTTATGACCCAGTGGTCTTTGTGCGCTAGCCCGAGGAATCCAGTTGCTATCCCAAACAGGGATATTAGAGCCATCCTCCACTCTCCAAATGAGTCCACGTTTAATCAAATCCCTTCCGTGTAATATGCTTCTCCAAGTAAAAGATGCATTTAAAGGGCATTTAGCATCCAATATATTCGCTTCCTTATAATATCTGGCCTGAAGTACTCTTGCACAAAGAGAAGCTGGATTGGTGAGGAGTCGACAAGCCTGTTTGGCTAACAATGCACGTATTTCTAGTGTATCTGCTACTACTTGCAAATTTCAATCTATGGTAAACATTACAAAACGTGAAGAATTACTTTTTTTTCTGAAAGTGAACAAGAAGCGTAAGAAGAAAAGAAAATATTCATGACTAAAAAAAGTAAACAACTTAGTTTAGTAAAAACAAATGTTGTGGATAACTGACACACCCAACAGAAAAATGTTAAAATCGGTGTACTAAAAATTCTTGGATTTGAGACCCAGTTTCATAGTGGCCCTATCATCCCAATTTTCGGAAGTTATCCGCGGTCCCACAAATATCAGCTCTACTGTTTGAGAAAGGGGACGCAATCAAACCTGCGAAATCATGTTCCAACCAAATCTAACACGAATAACAACCAAACACAATTGAGATTACCGTGTAATGTTTTGGGGAGCAAAGTGATTCTTGTTTTCTCGATCTTGGTTCCACCGCCTCCCTATCGTCTGGCGCCTCTAGGAAGCAACCACAAAAACTCAATGGAAACAAAATTAGTAGGAGCCTAGGGTACACCTGAATAAGGATGGAAGAACGAAGAAAAGAGACTACACATGGATGGGGAGAGGTCAGGGGAGAACGGCTGTTTGGTTGCGGAGATCAAGTTGGTTTACTCGGAAGCAGTTGGGCAGGAGCGAGAGGACGGGGAAGGGAGCCTTTTCTCACAACAGATAAGAGCCTGTTTGAATGACATGGGTTGGGAAACGTAGATAGGAAACACACAACAATCTTCCAGGCTTATCAGTCAAAATAGAGGGGTGCAAAATACAGAAAAAGTGCAAGAATTGTAGTTTTGATGGAGCATAGGAAAAACAGAAAAGAATCCTGCATAATGAAATCTTAAAAACAGGTTCGAGTGGATGTTCAAATTCCTATGTAGTATCATTCCTTTGATTCAAACACGGCCAGAGGGAAAAAATCCTACGTACAAAATTCCAACAATACAAGGAGGGCCTAAAGATACAATCATACAACTACAATAAGTTGGTGTATTCCTTCTTTCATGTACTGGCATCAGTCAGTGGATATCCTTGGGAAATGGTCATTAGCAACACCATCGCAAGGGGTACACAGACTTTACAACTGAAAAGAAGCTTCACATAAGCACGATCAAACTGTACTGACAAAGAAAATGTCCCCTGGCAGCACCCAGCCCCAGCCGATAGGATCAGACTGTATACAAAATGGAATCCATTCCACCACATTTTCCCTTCTTACTTGAAGTTCAATGGAACGGAAATATAGAATACTTATGAACCTTATGATTGGCACAAAACAGAATACACAAAAAAAAGATTGGTGCAAGAGAACAGACATTTTGCGCGTTGCGCAACACAGTGGGATTATTCGGTCCTCGAAACAGTTAGTTTTCTGTTCAGATACTCTTTAACCAATCAATCCCTGGCTCATATAGCTGGGAAGGGCGAAAAGTGTTCCTCTTTTTTTTTCAAACAAGTGGGAAGGCATGGAGCTCCACTAAGGTACGGTTCTGTTTGCTTAACATTTTTAACAGTTAGCAACTGATTTCTTTTGGAACTCCAGAATCAGTTCCATCTGTAGATATGGCAATCTGGCATTTACAGAGGAACTATATTCTGAACAATTTTTATACCTGGGTTCAGATTAAAGTTAGCCGGCTGTCTGATTGTGTATCTGACCAAGTCTGGTATCTTAGTACTCCAGATTTATGATTAAGCCACAGACTTTCCAAAATAACTTAATATCCATGTAAACATCAAAATCACAAACTCAAGCAACGGCTCTTGGGCAAGCAGCAGGAATAACATATATTTAACTCAAACCCTGAACATCACAGTTAACTGCAGTAAATTTTAGAAACCTGAACAATTATACACCCATGATCTATTGCCACATCCTATGTGACAGCTTAAATATGATAAACAGACCAAGCACGATGGAAAGGGGTGTGCACTCGATGATCAATCTAAGAACTTCCCAATATGAGGTCAAAACACCCACAGTTTTGCAAAATCACACAGACAAAAAGTAAGGCAGAAGTACCTTCTTCACCAAATGAACGAGCTACAACAGCTAATGAGCTCAGGTAAAGGATCCAGCTCCATGGCTGCAGTACAGAATAATCTACAGCACAGTAATTTTTATAACTGCCATTGAGTCCCAATACAACATACCACATTATGCCAGTACTCATCCTTTATCAAGCCCAATTTCATAATTTGATGTTAAACCACGATTGGAAGCCACAATAAGGGAAACATAACCTTTCGCATGTCCCAAAGCAAATTGGAAACCACATAGCAGCATCCATAAGAACACAATCAACTTAATCCATATCAAATAGTTCAATGTCACTTACTTTAAAGCTCAAATAGAGAGTTCACAAATAATAATAACGAGAAATACATCAAACATTTTTACAGGTGTAGCTAAAATTAACACCTGATCACGCATAATGTACAAAAACAATCTCAAGTACACAAACTCAATCACTGGAAGTGAAGGCTCTTGCCGAGTGAAACAAAAAATGGATCAATCGAGCAGGCCAGTCTTCCGCCACACGGCATTGCGTACCTGGCGGAGGTCCCTCCCCTTGAGCGTGCGTCCAGCGCCCTCCAGCACCGAGAACGTCGTCATGGGCGACTCCCGTGCGCGCGAGCGCGCCACCATCTCGTGCGGCGGCAGCATCTCCTCGTCGTCGTCCTCATCCGGTTCGCTCGTGAACGCCTCCACCGTAGGTTGCCGCAGCCGCGCTGCCGGTACATTCACCGGTGCGGACTGCGGTATGTGCATCGCCGGCGTCGGTGCCGGGCGGGGAACGGTGGGGATCATGCGGGGAAGGGCCGTCGCCGGGGACGCGGGGGACGACGAGGTAGACGAAGAAGACGGAAGAGGCGAGAGAGGCGAGCGAGGCCCGATGCGCTCGGTGAGGGCTTCGAGGATGCCCCCAGGTGGGCGGCGGAGGCGGGGGCTAGGGTTTGCGGCGCGGATGGAGGAGATGAGGAGGGGCCGGCGCGGCGGCTGAGGCTGCGGCCGCTCAGGGGATCCGACTCCCGAGCCGAAGAGATCGTCCTCGTCGAGCTCGAAGGCCGCCGAGCCGGGCTGGTCGCCGGCGGCCGCGGGAGGGAGAAAGGAGCCGAGGAACCGCTCGGAGCTGGGCGAACTCTTGTGGCGCGCACGGTCCATGGCGCAGCAGGCTGTGCGGGTGCAGGTGGTGTCACGGCTGGCGCCGGATTGGCGACTGACGACAGATGTCACAGGTGAGAGGCGGCGATCCGGCAGCGCAGTAGAGGATGCGTGCCGATGCCGACTTGGGTCCACGGGTTTGTTGGACTCTGCCCTTTGGGGAAGAACAGGGCCAAAGGTCTTGTACATCAGTGGCAGGGTTTCTGAATATTTTCTGCTACGTTTATGCTACCAACCTCTCAGAATATTAATCTTAAAGTTAAACTTTTTAAATTTGGTAAACCTTATATAAATGAGTAGCAACATGTATGACATTAATATATAAATGAATATATTACAAAACTATATTTTACGACTGGACCTAGTGGTACTAATTTAATGTTATAGATGTTGCTACATTTGAAGTTGATCAAATTCTAATAAATTTGACTTAGAACCAGAGGCGGACCCAGGGATTTGCTGAAGCCTGGGCGTGTCGCAGGTCAACTAAAAAATTTCTCAGACAAATGTAAGCATCATATGGAGCAAATGTAGTTTTCACAATGGTTTTAGTGCGGAAACACGAATGCAATACATTACACATTTAAATGTTCTGGGGGGGGGGGGGCGTCGCTCCAGGGGGCGGCTCGGGCGAACTCTAAATCGCAGCCGCCCCTAGCCCCCTCCCATCCCCACCCCCCGCCGCCGCCGGAGGACGACGCCAGGCTAAGCCCTTGCGGCAGACGGCGGCAACAGGATCTCGTCTTCTCGCACGGCGGGCGGTGGCAGGGGCTTCATCCTTCTGGTGTAGGGAGACCTCCGGCCGGCGTGGCGCCCTTGGACGTGGCGGCACTTCTGGCGGCGGCCCCAGGGTTTCCTTCGGCGACGGTGGCGGTCGCTGTGGGCGGCACGGTGGCCAGATCTGCGAGCCCAGGCCCTGTTGCGGTCGGTCCCGACCTGGTGCCCCTTGTCGGCGGTGGTTGACGCCCCCTCTTCCGTGGCGTTTGGCGACGCCCTTGGTGGTTCTCGGTGGTTAGTGGCTGGATGCAGCTCGGGTCCTCACCTCCGCGTGGTGCGGGTAGTGACGGCGGTGCTTGCGGAGCTCTGCGATCTAAGGTTAGGGGCGACGGTGGCGCTGCTACGGCGCAGGCGTGTTGGCCGCCTTGGAGAGCTAATGGTGGCTGTGATCGACGGTGGTTTCGGGTGGCCACGAGGGTGCTGGCTGCGGTGGTCGGTGGTGGAGATTGCGCCTGGGCTGGCCTCAGTGCTAGCACGGCGCGGTGCTAGTCGTGGCCCTGGGCGCGTGGCCGGATGGCTCGTCGTGGCGGCGCAGTCTCGTTCGGGTTTCGATCTAGGCTGCCAAGGAAATGTTACGGTGGCGGCGATCTTCTGTCCCTTTCGCGGTGGCGGCTGTCCGGGTTCGCTCTAGTTGTTTTTCGACAACTATCTCGCGGACAGTGGTGATGATCCGGACGGCGGCTTTCGTCGCGGCGACGAGGAGTCTAGGCATGGCGACGGGAGTGGATGTTTGTTGATCATCGGGAGCTTGGGGTAAGAGGGGAGGTGTGGTGGTTTGTGCCGGTCCTTGTTGGGCGGGCATGAGGTTTGGGACTCTTCGCTAGGCAAAAGCCTTGTCCTGGCGGCTAGCCGGGGTCGACGACGGTGATGCCCGTGGGCGCCGCATGCTTCTTGAAGCCATCGTCGTTGCGGGTGTTTTCATGCTCCTCCGCCTGGGCTCTCCGGGGGAAACCCCAGATCCCACTTGGGATCGGGCGTGGGCGACACTCTGGTGTCGCTTTGCCTCTTGGGGCCTCGCTTTGGACGTCCACCGGACAAAGGGACTTGTGGACTGTTGTGGTGGTTGGTGTAGCGGGTTCGTCTTCGGCCAGGCGGGGCCCGGCCCTGGGACCGGCGTGGTAGTTTGGAGTGGCAGCTCCGGTCTTTCGCCTTCGCCTGTTGCGTTGAGGTGTGGTGTCGACCTGGTTGGTCGTCGACCCGTTTGGAGTGCAACCTCGGGGCTGGCGTGTTGTGTTGTTTTTTCGGCCAGTTTTTCCTTATAAACGGGCCAACTATTTTCTCCTATATCAATGAAAGGCAAAGCTTTTGCCTCGTTTCAAACAAAAAAAAGTTCACAACACGTGTGAATGTTTACAAGTTTAAAACACATACAAATGCTCATATGCGCTAATAGTAGCTATGACAGGACTTATCAAGAACTCCCAAAAGTCTAATGAAACTCCAGCGATCGACGACAAGAGTTAAATGTCCAAACTCACCAACATCAAGACTCTACATAGTAAAATAAAGAAAGATGGATTAGTAAAATCATTTGAACATGCCTTGAAAATATATTCATCTTGGTTGCACCAGTGGTGTTTGGTAAGTTTGTATTAACCAAAAACCTCCCAACTCTTGAAATATGAACTATTTTATTAATGAATAATCAATATCTCAAGACTCAAGGTTCAAACCAGTTTGAGTTGAGCAATTCATGATCCACGTCCTAAATTACAGATTTACAGGTTCACATATGAGAACCGAAATTGACAAAAAAAAAAGAGCAATGGAAAATTAAGGAAGTAATACATGTCTATCTTTTGTTTGTTGAAGTGGAGCCCGACGAGCCTCTCGAACTAGACGCCGCCAGGTCGCCTCGCCGACGCTTGCGGCCGCCCCACGCGGCTAGGCAATGGACATTGTTGCTGCCTGGGATGCCTGCCACCGCCGTCGCATGAAGGATGTGGAGTAGCCGGCATCTAGGTAAATCCTTAAAGTATCTTTCTCAGCAAAATTACACTCACTCTGTCCGGTGACCAAGAAAGCTTAAAGAATACCGTCCTCAACTGAAGGCGCACTACTGTTACTATCAGTCTAGTCTCTCAAGGGCACTCTTTCGATCTCGAACAAACTGACTTCTTTTCTTCACTGAATGTTGGAGTATTAAGGATTAGATTTCACACATTGGCATGTTGATTAAGTCAGTTACTCGTTTCTACCTGAGGTTTGGCAACATCATCAATGTTCCCTTTTTATCGATGAAGCCCATCCATTGATGAATCTGTTCAAATTTCAAAACCATTTTTGTGTAGCTTCTAAACACGATGGCCTGATGCAGCTGGGCATGGCCGCGTGGCTGGGGAATAGCCGAACAGGGATCAATTGAGATTGATCGCAAGGCTTCCTCGCTCGCTGGCTTGCCGCCGCTACCTTTTCCATCGCGAGGCACAACCCAAGCCCATATAACCATGTATTAAAGGAATCGAAGCCCACCAGCAGAACGTGTCCCAGTTGCCCATGATTTTGCCCCTGGTCAGATCCGATTTCATCGCTATTTCTACTCTCGCTCAAGAGGCGAGTGCGAGCGAAGCCCAGGCAAGTGTCGGGTACAAGGGACGATGTGTCCGCCTAAAACTAGAATACACTTAGTTTGCGGACGGATGAATAGTATTCTAAAAAAATCAATTTTGATCTCCTAAAACTAAAAACCACTTAGCCCAAACAGTAGTATCAAGTACTAAAAACTAGGTTGTAGCTCAGTAGTAAGGGTTGCAATGGTAGCTTTGTAGATGTTTCGGCTCTAGTCTGGACCATAATTATGGTAACTCACTAATATGGGCTCTTTCTTAATATAAAATCATAAACCCCATGCCGGTCTCATTTTTCTTAATACCAACTTTTGTGTTCGATTTCAAGGATTGAAAACTACAAAAGAATTATGTTGGAAGTTTGAGTTTTTTTTAAGGAATGCGATAGGGGAGGCCCTACAATGAGTTTTTTTTAAAAGTAGTAAGAACCCAAATCTATGTCCATGAAGACTTGAATCTGGATGTTGGAGTTCTAAAGGAAAAAGCAATCACTCCAGTCTCATGGATTTATCTTTATAAAATTACTCTACTGGAGATGGAAGATATATCTATCTATTTATAATCTTGATTTAATTGGATTAAGTGCTACTCCATCTAGAAATGCTAAGAGCATAATACTGAGGTGATGTCAGTCTGTCTTTATGGTTGTCATGTTGGAGTTTTACAAAGTTGAAATAGAGAGAATGAAGAAAGATAAGTTTCTTTTTGGGTAGTTAAGTGATGCTCTCTTAGAAACTATGAAATAATTAATAACATATTTTTATTAAATAATTAATAAATAACCTAGGGATGAAGATAGGAGATAATGTATTGCACAACTTATATGTATTGCCATCTCCAGATCATGTGGACAACTAAGGAAATAGATATGCCTTTTCTATCATTTCTCATGCCCTAATAAAATCGTAAGTCACTATAATAAATCCTAATAAACTAATAGATATAAATCCTAATAAACTAATAGATATTGTGTACAACATGAGGTAAAATAAAATATATGAACATGCAAGTACCAACAAAACAACAAGCATTGTTAACCAAGGAAGGTAGCTTATTTTTCCTTGTGTCCCAACCACAAAACTATATTAATAAGTTGTATTTTGTTTGTCATGATTTAACAATGGTGACATCCAACTCAGCGATATAATGCTATATTTTTACAAGCTGGTATGGGCCTAAAAGGTTGACGATATAACATCAAACGTCACACCGTAACAGGGTGACTATAAAGATGGGTTTGGGTATTCCGAATGTGTTATGTTAAGGCTCATGGATCAAGAGTGGAATTTGTCAATCCCGATGACGGGTAGATATACTCTGGACCCTTTCGGTGATATCACATCAAGATAGCTTGCAAGCAAGTGATGTGATCACTAGAATGTTATATCACGGGAACGAGAAAAGAGTGCATGTCGGTAACGAGATCAAACTAGGTATTAAGATACTGATTATCGAATCTCGGACATGTAATATATCGCAAGACAACGTGATTTAGTTACTATCGTTAAAGGTTCTCTCGATCATAGAAGTCAGCGTTGAATGTGTGGGAGTCAGTATGGATTTTCAGGTCCCGCTTCTGATTATTGATCTGAGAGGGATCTCGATCATGTCTGCATTATTCGCGAACCGTAGGGTGACACACTTAAGGGTTACCAACACCATTTGGAGCAAATATGTTCTAGACGAAAGAATTGCAAAGCGCTGGAATTATTTCAATGGACACCGGAATTGTTCCGGGTGAAATTGCTAAAATTGGTTCTGCATGTGATATTGAAATGTTGCAGGGGGTTTATGTGAATGTTTGTTAATTAAAGTAATTAACAAAATTCTGAATAAAATAAATAAAATAGTTTTATTAAATGGAGTTGCGTTAAATTTGGTGAAAATTTAATGCATGTGAGTGGGATTTTGAGTGGAGGCAAAATTAATGTGAGTGGAGCTTCCACCACATGAATGAGGAAGAGGTGGGGGCACCCCCCCCCTTGGGCACCGGCCATGGGAGGGATAGAGCCCCTTTTCTATAAAAGGCCCCCTCTCCTCCCTCTCAAAACACACCTCCTCGTGAAGGATCTCTCTCGTCCTCTAGAATTATTCCTCCATGATCTCGGATTAGCGAGATACATATTTTCGGTGGTATTTCATCTAGAAGGAGTTGCTACTTCCGCTGCATCATTGGAGCGAGGAGGTAAAGGTTGTTAGGTGGCATGAACATGTGTGCGAGGATGGATGCGCTGCTGATTTGTGGCGCTAGGGCTTCCACACGATCTTGAGATCGACAAGCGTTTGACTATATCATCCACGAGTTCCATATTGTTACACTCTGTTGGTCTTCATGTTCTCTATGGATGTATATCCACCCATTATGTGTATCTAGTAGATAAATCTTGGCGTATAATAGTTCCCATCGTAGGAACTTTTTGTTTTCTATGCTGCGAATCCAATAGTGGTATCAAAGCCTGATCTATGCGTAGGTGCTTTGCACGGGTAGTACACATATGAGTATGTGGGCGATGATGATCATGTTATTGCATCTTATATGTATTTTTGATATTGGTGGCATGGTGGGATGAAGCGGTCCGGACTAACTTTACATGTCCTCGCACATGAGACCTGTTCCACGCTTGACATGCAAGTTTTGCATAAGTGGCTAGCGGGTGTCTGTCTCTCCTACTATAGTCAATATCTGATTTACAACAAGTTGCTAATAATTTGGTTATCATCGTTGTGGTTCCATGTTCGTAGGTAATACTGGTTCTATCTTCGAAAGCTCTAAGCCACGTAAAACTTGCAATTGATAAATTAGAGGCATCTAGTTTAGATCGTTGATGGGCTAGTGTCATGATATGGTAATGTTGTAATTTGATGTATAGTTGATACTCTTACAACACACCTAACGTGTAAGTTTCATAGACCTTGGCGTTACACACAAAGGAATGATAAAGATCATACCACGATGCACATGATAGTGATCAAGTGCAAGACCATATCATTTCACTTTACACATTTGATGTTTGCATCTTATATTGCTTGTTTGGAGTTTTAGTAGCATTATAAGATGATCCCTCATTTAGATATCAAGATAAAAATGTGTTCTCCCTTAAGTATGCACAGCTTTATGTTTCGCTGCTACAAGACATCACGTGATGATCGGGTGTACTTGAATCCACGATCATAAACAGGTGTAAGACGGTTTTACACACGCGAGTACTAAGCTTCTTACTTGGTGAGCCTAGCATGTACATGTTGGGTTCGCAACATAGAAAACAATTTTTTTCCTACGATGGGAGCTATTATGCGCCAAGATCTATCTATTAGATACAAGCAACGGGTGGATATACATTCATAGAGAACATACCCTCGAAGACAGCAAAGCTTTGTTAACGAGATGGAACTTGTGGATGATGTAGTCGTACACTTGCCGATCTCAAGATCGTGATGAAGTCTAGCAGCTCCAGCTCCAGCACGTCCATCGGATCCAGCTCTAGCAAGTCCAGCACCACCAAGTCTAGCACCGCAAAGCAGCGGTGCATACGTGATTGCACACACGTCCGGTACCCCGACAACATCCGTCCCTTGCTCTAGCAAAGCAGCGGAAGCAGCAACTCCTTTCCAGATAAAGCCACCTGAAACATGTATCTCGCTAATCCGAGACCATGGAGAAAAATACTAGAGGGGGGGAGAGATCCTTCACGAGGTGGTGTGAGTGAGAAGTGAGGAGAGGGGGCCTTTTATAGGAGGAGGGGAGGGTACCCCTCCCATGGCCGGCGCCCCATGGAGGGTGCCCCTTCACCTCCTCATTCATGTGGTTGTAACCGCCTCCACATAAATATGCCCCTTCACATTCTCTACTAAAGTCTCTACTTTAAATGCATTAAATTTCTCCAAATTTAATGCTCTCTCATTTAATAAAACTCTTTTATTTATTTTATTCCGAATTTTGTTAATTACTTTAATTAACAAACATTCACATAAAACCCCCTGCAACATTTCAATATTACATGCAGAACCAATTTCAGCAATTTCACCCAAAACAGTTTCGGTGTCTATTGAAATAATTCCAGCGCTTTCTTAAATATTTATCTGAAACATATTTGCTCCAAATGGTGTCGGTATCTCTTAAGTGTGTCACCCTACGGTCCGTGAATAATGCAGACATGATCGAGACCCCTCTCCGATCAATAATCAGCATCGGGACCTGGAGATCCATACTGACTCCTACACATTCAACGATGACTTATGTGATCGTGAGAACCTTTAATGCTAGTAACTAAATCCCTTTGTCTCGCGATATATTACATGTCCGAGATTCGATCATCGGTATCTCCATACCTAGCTTGATCTCGTTGCTGACATGTACTCTTTTCTTGTTCCTGTGATATAATATTCTAGTGATCTCATCACTTGCTTGCAAGATAACCAATGTGATATCACCGAGAGGGCCCAGAGTATATCTATCCGTCATCGGGATGGACAAATCCCACTCTTGATCCATGAGCCTCTACATAACACTTTCATAGCACTGAACCCACCTTCATAATCACCCTTTCACAGTGTGACGTTTGATGTTATCAAGATACTCTTCTAGTGTTAGTGATTGACATGATCTCATGGTCTAAGGACTAGGATTACTTCGTATGATGTTATAGCAATATAAACACAATGACTTTGATCGTAATGCTATACTTTGGATGAATGTTCATCACATCATTCCACTAATGTTGTGACCCCGTTATTAACAACATCTAATGTCCATGATTAGGAAACCTTGATCATCTTGTTAATCAACAAGCTAGTTTATAAGAGAGGCATAACTAGGAACTTTCCTTTTGTTTATTAAACACACATGTATTAACGTTTCCAAATTAATACAATTATAGCATGCAAAATAAACATTTATCATAAACAAGGAATAAGATAACAACCACTTTATTATTGCCTCTCGGGCATGTTCCCTTCAGTCTCCCACTTGCACTAGAGTCAATAATATAGTTTGAAAAACTTTGTGTATTGAACACCTATGGCTTTCTGGTGTTACATATACGCGATTGCTAGTAGTTAACATAATCTCCGGATCTGACAGTTTCAGGTCCGTGTGTATTTGCATTGTCGTCGGATTGAGGACAAGTACGCCATGAGGGGGTCCTCGAGGCGTGCGGAAGAGAGGGGTGTGAGACGTACGGTATTCCGGGACGGTGAGCACACAGGTTTACCCAGGTTCGAATCCGCCGGCTTTGGACGAATCCTACTCATGCTAGCAATCCAGTAATACGGCAGAGCCGGAATATGGGTTACAAGGGTATCGCCTATGCGAGTTGAGGGTCTAAAGTATTGGGTAGTGCCCTAAATGCTCTCCCTAGGACGGCTTATATAGATATCCGGCCTAGGGTTTACAGGAGAGATCAATCCGGCTACGACTAAGAGTTGGTTACAGAGCACATCTTGAACTACAAGTAACATTATGGGCCTAAGTCGGTAAGTCTTCTGGGCCTTCCCGTAGCCGGATTGGACTCCGTCTTCCCTCCCTGACTGGGCCGCCCGTGAAGCAAAGCTCTAACCCGAAGTGGGCCACCCTGGTCAGTGAGGAACTGTGAGGATACCCGGAAAGTATATCCCCAACATGCATGTCTTTGCGTCTCTATTATCACGCGTTCTCAAATTGTAACATCCCAAAACTCTCATCCAAGGTTATTAAGATCCAAATCATCAAAATTAGGGTTAACAAAAACTTTTCCATTTAAAAATATTAAAGCATTCATATGTGTGTGCATTTAAAATAGGAGTTGTTTTGAATTGCCATGTTTAAGTGATCCATTGATTGTAAAATGATTCTAAGGTGAATTAAACATCATCTATATCATTCCCAAACAAATCCCAAAGAAAAACAAATCAAAATAAACAAAAAGAAGGAAATGGTCATTTGTGCCATTTTAACTACCATGCCAACTTTGGCTATTCCTAGAACTCAATTCTTAACAGAAACAAATGTGGATCTTTCCACCCCTTGCTAGTACAAGTAATGATTTACCAAGGCCCACTTTGTGATCTACCAAAAACTTTGACACACTAATTTTAAATGGCATTTGAAAATTGAATCTAGTGTAGGTATCAAGATCACACTTATTCAAAAACCACTCAAATGAATTCCATTTTCAAAACCCAAGCACACCTAGAAGCTCAAGCATAAGATACAACACTCCACCAAAATTCAGCCCAAAATTCAAACATTTTTCTCTTGCGGCCATTGTGTCGAACACCTTGAAGACAGAATCAAATTAGCCTAACTATTACTGTTTTTGATCAAATATTGTCGAGCCATTTGAGTTGCATTGATCACTCTTGTCTCCCTTGAGTCCAACCAGACCAAAACCCACCCTAGTTCTATCCCCTGGCGCCAGTGCTACGCCATCCCGACGCCATGCTCGCCGGCCAACGTGGCCAACACAGCAGCAGACCACCAACCCCTCTCCGCTGCTCCAGGAAGCTAGGCGCCACCCTATCGCCGCCCACGGTCCACCCCACGGCCACCGCTAGCCACTGGACCACTCCCCAGCCTCGCCACCCATTCTCTCTGCGCAGCTAGAGCGCCCTCACCACCATCACGCCACAGACCTCCCCTCGACCCAATACCGTGCACGCCGCTCCGCCTCGACCCCAGCACCCCGCCAGAACGGCCGTGCACCGCCGCGTGACCCACAGTCGCCGTGCGCCGCGTCGAGCACCGCCTCTGTCTCCCAGAGCGCGGGACGCTCCCGACCAAACGCCACTGCCCCTAGCCGCGCATTTAAGCTGTAGAGCACCACCAGGAGGAAGGCCACCATCCCCTACCTCCAGCCACGACGATAGCATGTTGTACAGCCCTCGCTGGAGTCGCCAGCCCATCCCTTTCGGTCCCCTCGTCGACCTATAAAAGGAGGCCACCCCAGCACAAACTCCTCACACCATCTCACTCCCCTCTCTCCACTGATCCTTCCACCCCATCCCCGGAGCAAGGCAGGCCGCCGTTCACCGAAAATTTGCCGGAGCTTGCCGTAGCAGACGAGGAGAGACGCCGTTGATTGCGACTGCCCCAGGAGCCGACGCGACCACGCCTAGAATCGTCGTCGTCCACCAGCTCGATTGCCCCCGTCGCCATGTCTAGCTAGAGCCCTGGTAAGCCCCCACGCACCCCCACCGAGCCGCTAGGGTTAGCTCTCGTCGGCGACCTGTTTGCCGGAGACGACGATCCTCAGCCGTTGATCCACCTTTTAATCGTAGCGCTGAGAGTGCCCCGTACCGCTTCGCGTTTGATGTGTCGCTGACCTACGGGACCCCCCTGGCAGTTGTCATCTGCGCCGCGGAGCGTCACTGGGCTGGCCCATTAGTTTTAACGCGCAACCCAGTTAGTTCAAATATAGATTTTTCTATTTTGGTTTGAACTCACTTTTGTCCCTTAGTTCAAAAATCAATTCAAGAAGATCTACTGAACAAAATTGAGTGATTCATATTTTGGTAGAAAGCCTCTGAAAAGATCTATCCAAGTCCGTTGGATTTAATTTATTTAGAGTTAGAGATCTCTCCTAAGAAAAATAACAAGACGGAAGCTTTTGCACATTCAAACATTTTTATAAAATCAACCATAATATCTTTTGAGTTGATTCCAACTCTCAAAAATCACATTTAACCATACCTATCTAAATATGTAATAATATTAAGGTTTGCATGCAGTGACTTTGGACTAGTACCAAAATAATGCTATATAAGCATTTCTAGTCACTTTAAATCATTAATTATTAAACTTAAACTTATTCAAATGTGATCCAACCCTTAAATCACATTCCCACATGTTAGAATATGTGGTGATGACATGTGTCCACATGATCCCATATTTTAATTGGAGAATATTAAATCTTAGCTATTTTCCATGAGTAGAAATTACTTTTCTTAAGTAAAAAGGATGAAGCTAGTTAATAAAACCTTGTGATGCTTGTGATGATAATAGATCATCAAATGTGTGCCTTAGAGTGCTAAGTAGACTAGTTAAGTATTGTTTGGTGATTATGTACTCCGTATGTATTTATAGACGATAGTACCGACCAAGCTTTCGAGGAGGAGGAGTTCTATCAAGAGGAGGAGGAAGAAAACTTCAACCACTACACTACCCAAGGCAAGCCTAGCACTTCAAGTAAACTGAGAAAGCTAACACTTGCAAGTATTATACTAGCAAGCCATCATTAATAATGCAAGCTAACCCTTGCAAGCAAGATAACCTAAGCAAAGGCATTAGGCATACTTTGGTGATACCATTTGGATTTATACCTAGTCCAGGATTTAATTTCAACCTTTTACTTTCTTTACTTTACCAAAGTCCTTTACTTGTTTTGAAGGTAGCATAAAAAATATAAAACTTGACCTATCTAGATAACCTTAGATGTCATTCTATGGCATGAGATTGAGATTAGCATCCCACCTTAGTGAACACTCTTAACTTAGTAGCTTAGAGCTAAATCCAAAACTTGAGTCACTTTAGATGAGAAACACAAATGGTTTATGATGGTGAAAATGTTGAGGCATGAGCCTTAGCCCTTTTACAAAAACTAATGGTTGGATTCGGATGCGATACCATTCCAATTTTTACCGTACAACCACAATACCTGAATTGGGTAAGGCTTAGCTGGAAGTTTATATGCATTAGTATTAGTTCCCTCGTGGGAGAGGTTTGAGCTGAGGCTACCTCTCAATGTTGTCCACCTATGCAGTGCCCAAGATGACAGATGGTCATGGTTGGGAGGCCATACTCATAGGAGAGGTGCTTATACTAGGGTGTGTAAAGGAAAGGTTATGTTTGATTATCTGCATACTAAGTACGATGATTCAGGGTTATCCCTGACAGATGTATCGAATCTTGTTGTGAAAGTGTACCACCTCTGCAGAGTGTCAAACTATTCGAATAGCCGCGTCCGTGGTTATGGACAGTTGGAGTGGCCATACTGTTTCATTGTCAGATGTTTTCAAAATGACTTAGGAGATGACTGATGAACCTTGACTTGAACACAACAGAGTTGTGACTATGACACTAACTTCCCAACTTAAGTGATTCTAGAACTTTATTTTATCTTTTTTGTTTCTGAACTCAGCTTAGTTTTCAAACTTAACTTTACAAATAAACATAGAGTTAGCTATTCCACTAGCTTTACCTTACTTGTTAGTGGTAGTTTGCGATTACTTAAAGAGTACTCATGGCTTTTGTCCCTGGCTATTCCTATGGCTAGACTATGAAGGAGACAACCAAGATGAAGGACAGCAGGACGGCTATGATAACTAGGACTATCTGCCTTTGTCAGCATTGCCTGTGCCCCGGAAGATGGACCCTACCGCTACGCTTATTATTTATTCCGCTGCTTGTTGTATTAAGACTGGATCATGAGATCATTTATTCGTGTAAGACCTTATTATGATTTGTAATGGATGATGTACTGTGATATCCAGTCTGTTATGTCTCGCAAAAATGGTAATCTTGGGATTGCGAGGTATGGCATAACAGGCATGTGGGATTAAAAATCCGGGTGTTGACAAGTTGGTATCAGAGCCAGGTTGACCATAGGAGACCCTAGTTAGAATGGACGTCCGAACAAAAACTTAGTTTCAAAACCAAAGTAAGTATTTATGAAAACTATTTCCTCTCTTACCCTTGGGAATTCATTCTTTCTCAAAAATTCATGTTCCTCAAATTCTTACATTACTACATAAAATTTGACACACTTGATCACTTCACTAACTTCCTTATCCTTAATTCTTGTAGATGGAGACTCAGTTCAGCAAGTTCTACCAGTTGGGCAACGGAGGCCAAATGATCTTCGAGAGGGACCTAGATTCACTGTCTGAGTTATTGGGACGCCCACATCCGGAGTTTCTTGGAGCTCAACTTCTAGGACCCCCAGGAGGAGATTTACAGTGGCTAGTCACCGCTGATCTTCGAGGAAGCATAGAAGCACCAACATCCGGGAGAATCTAGTTCTCCGTAAGAGAGAACAACTGGCTAGATGGATTAGCCAGGGCAATGCATGAAGCTCTCGCACGTCTATGTGCCCTCAGTGTCAACCAAATCCAAGGAACCCGCTTTGCGCACTATGCAAGGCGTGACTTCTTGGGAATGCCGATGGAGATGCCAAGTCACCCAGAGTTGAAGAGTCAAGTGGAGAACCTTGACTTCCTGCTGTATGATCGCCAGAAGGAATTGGACAATGCTAGGGAGTTTCCCAACCACAACAGTGCCATTGCCGACTAGAAGGCCCAGACTTTCTCACTGCTTGTCAAGGACCGTCAGTCTCTTCGCCTCCAGGGCAAAAACAAGGATCGCCCCATCGCCCGTCTTCACAAGAAGGTGACCGACCTCGAGAAGACCGTCAAGGAGCAAGAAGCTCAGCTTGAAGCAAAGGAGGAAGAAGAGGAGGGTGAAGACATCCAAGGAGACATGGATTCTTGATACAATGCAAATGTATCTATAATTTTTGATGTTCCATGCTTGGTTTTATCTACTTTCTTATGTTTTTTCCACACTTTGGAGTACTTTTCTTATGATTTCTTGGAATAACCTATTAACAAGATGCCACATTGCCAGTTGCCTATTTTCTGCTGTTTTTGGTTCCAGGAGTCAGAAAATGAATATTCTCGGAATTGGGCGGGACAAAAGCCAAAGTTAATATTTACCAGAAGACTCACGGAGCCAGAAGTCGAGACGGAGAGGGGCCACAGGGTGGCCACACCACCCCTAGGCGCGGGTCCCCCTGGCCGTGCCAGGGCATGGTGTGGGCCCCCTGGCCACCCACCGACCTTGCCTCTTTGCCTATAAGATGTCTCCCGATGCAAAAACCCTAAATCATCCAGCCTCTAGCCACGAAAAGTTCTGTAGCGCTGCCGCCATCGAAGGGGAGATTCGGGGGACAGAAGTCTCTGTTTCGGCACCCTAACGGGACGGGGAAGTGCCCCCGGAGCCATCTCCATCGATCTCCACCACCATCTCCATCGTCGTTGCTGATTCCCATGATGAGGAGGGAGTAGTTCTCTCTCGAGGCTAAGGGTTCTACCGGTAGCTATGTCTTCATCTCTATCTATGCGTGATCATATTGTGATCATGAGCTTTGTAATCAAGTAGATCTACCTTGCTACTCAAGTGCTTTAATAGATCTCTGCTCTCCCCATGGGTGTGAAAGTGACAGCGTGCACACCACGGTGGCACTTAGGCTAGAGATTACAAATACTTGTTATGAGTTATATTTGGAGTTGGATGTATTTATGAAATTGTGGTGTTTGTTTGAACCATCTAGTGCTCAAGGTGACAGTGTGGGGGTTTCTAGATGGGAAAGGCTTACTTTGAGGTGTGCTGTTATAGCCCTACCATGGATTAGAGTGTCCAACTGGCGAGTAGTTAAGAGTAGTATCATGAAGATAATATATTTATATGAGAGTGTTCACTAGTGAAAGTATGATCCCTAGGCCTTGTTTCTAAGCATTGAAACACCGTTTGTAATTAGATCTGTTACATGTTTGCTTGCTTCCATCTTTATTTCAGTTTGCCTTTAGTCTCTTCCACACCATCAAGTTATTTTCTATCACTGTTACCACTTATAATTATTCATACCACTTGTATTTCACTATCTCTTCGCCGAACTAGTGCACCTATACACCTGCCAAGTGTATCTGGTGTGTTGGGGACACAAGAGACTTCTTGTATCTTGATTGCAGGGTTGCTTGAGAGGGGATACCTTTGACCACTTCCTCCCTGAGTTCGATAAACCTTGGGTGATCCACTTAAGGGAAAACTTGCTGCTGTTCTACAAACCTCTGCACTTGGAGGCCCAACCACTGTCTACAAGAATAGAAGTGTGTAGACATCAAGCTATTTTCTAGCGCTGTTGCCGGGGAGGTAGGGTAAAAGGTACTCACATCCTCCGGTTTGAGTGCTCGAAGTTATTTCCTTTAGATTCTGCAATTTTGTCTTTTTGTTTCTTGTTTTCACTAGTTAGGCCTAATGGAAAACAACAACAAAATTAGAGAGCTTTATAGTATTTATCTTGAGTTAGGACATGAAGTGTTTGAAGAGAAAATTAAAAAACCTATGGAACTTTATTTGCATGCTAATAGCAATGTTGTTAGTATGAATTCTTTGGACACCATTATTGCTAATGCTAAGGAAAATTCTATGCTTGGGGAAGCTAGTTTTTATGAAAATGATCTTTTTAGTCCCCCATCTTTAGAGGAGAAAATTTGCTTTGATGATACTATACCTCCAATATATGATGATTACAATGATGAATATGTCCACCTGCTATTGAGGAGTAAATTAAGTATGACTACAATATTCCTCCTATATTTGATGATTATGGTGATGAGAATAATAATGACAGCTATTTTGTTGAATTTGCTCCCACTACAATTAATAAGAATGACTATGCTTATGTGGAGAGTAATAATTATTATATGCATGTGGCTCATGATAAGAATGTTTCATGTGATAGTTATATTGTTAATTTCATTCATGATGCAACTGAAAGTTATTGTGAGAGAGGAAAACATGGTTTTATGCATCTCAATAATATTAAGTTTCCCCTCTTTATGTTGAAAGTCTTGAAGTTGCATTTGTTTTTCTTTACTATGCTTGTTGCTTTGTGCTTTCATGACTTGTTTCTTTACAAGATTCCTATGCATAGGAAGTGGGTTAGACTTAAATGTGTTTTGAATTTGCTTCTTGATGCTCTCTTTTACTTCAATTCATATTTCTTATGTGAGCATCTTCTCAAACTATCATGCCTAACTTAAAGGCGTTAAAGAATAGTACTTATTGGGAGATAACCCAAAAGTTTTAGATGAGTCTTGGAAGTTAATACTTCTCTAGTAACCGCTCCTTATCCTTTTTATTTGCTTTTTGTGCCAAGAGTAACCTCTAATGAGAGAGAAGTAATGATTGGGAAAGTTGTTGTCCCGAAACAGATTTCTGTGCTTCACCGTAAAAATTCGTGTAAAATCTTGGTACGTCCTTTCGAGGCGTGCATTTTTGTGCGTCTGTCCCAGGTTGTTATATAACTTTCGTTAGTCCAACACTTTTCGATTTGAGCAATATAAGGTCTTCGAAAAAATTCATCTTTACCTGCTGGTCTGTTTTGATAGATTTCTGCCATTATTTGCATTTGCTTCTTGTTGATTCCTTTTTGAGTTCTTTTGGAGAATTGAGATTTTTGGGGGAAGTGGTACAGTAGCTAGTGTTTTAATGGAAGTTTTATTGGTGTTAGAACTGAACCTAAAAGACTTGTTATCTTCAGTGCACTAATGTTGCTAATAAAGATTGTGTGAAGTTTTGTATGAAGGAAAAATTTCAGGTGTATGCAAGGAATGAGTAATGAGATGATCAAGCTTGGGGATGCCACGCGTGTCACCCCAAGAAATATCTAAGAAGTACAAGCGTCAAAGCTTGGGGATGCCCAAGGCATCCCCCTCTTCATCAATAAAAATCTCAGGTTTCTTCCAAACACTTCATTTTTATTGTTTCATGCACAGTTGTGTTGTTCTTGGAGCGTCTTCTTTTTCGTTTTCGTTTTGGTTTTTTGTTTCTTGGTTTTCTTAGTTTGCTGAATAAATTGGTTGGACCCCCTCTTTCATACATTGGTTTTCAAATAGTTTGGTTTGGATTGGAAAAGAGTAGGAAAGTTCATGCTTAAGTGGTAAAGAGAGCTTGTTTTTGACTGTGGCGTATGCTTTGTCATGCCATGCTTGATATTGTTTTGGCTTTATGCTTAGTATTATTTGTTGTAGAATGACTTGTTATAAACAATTGAGATTTCTTAATGTGCCTTGGAAGGATCATGCATTGTTTTAGCATATTAAAGCATAGTATTGTGGTAATCTCCTTTGATGCTTTATTTGGGTTGACTTGGCGCATGCTCACACCATGTTATGACTATCCAAAGTCACCATAGCCTTTATGATCCTTTATTTTTCAACTTGTAGTATCACTTTATTCTTTGATCAATGATGTTTTGTCGCTCTGCATGATTATGGCCATTATTGCTCTCTTAGTTGGTCGCTCCCAGTCTTTTGCTAGCCTCCATAACCAAGTATGGGTTCCACTCATGCATCCAATTCCTTAAACCAAGTTATTACAAAGAGTCCACCATACCTACCTACTAGCATATGCTATTCCAAGTATATTCATGTTTTTGTCTACCTTCCAAATTAAACTTGTTATGAGAAAACTAGTGATTAAAGCCCTCACAAACTTGATGGCACACTTTACTTTTTTGCATTTAATAACCTGAACCATTGCGTCCATCTTTGTTGTGTATATGCTTGCGCTTTATAAGTTGAAGTTAGCAGAACCATGTATCATGGGGAACACTTTCAACATTGCACTTGTACTTTGTACCCCGTTGATATCATGTTCTTTTGCTTATGGATCCCGGTGGTGTGAAATAAAAGTGGAACTTGTAAGATCATGGAGTTTGTATGTGTGTTAGAGAAACGCCTGGGCCGCTAGCCTAAGCCACGCCTAATCATGGTGGAAACTTGCATCATCACCACAATGAGCACTCTATGAAGCATCCTCAATAAAAACCTATGCAAATAGCAAATAAAAAGATCGCTGAGATGATTATTGTCTGCTTGCCTTGTCATTTTGATTATGGGATAGCTCTTGTGTCATGTGCAAAGGGTACCCCATTGGCGGTTCTTTATGATACATATGTACTTACAATGACAAGATCTTACTCGTGACTAAAGTTGAGTAGCATGAGGTCCGGTCTTCGTAAGTAAGGGGCATGAGATTTCGGTTTATAACTTGTCAAGCATATCCTCTTAGTTGTGTCACTTTAACCATAATCACTTCAATATGCTTATGATAGGGGCAATGAGAGCTCAAAGCTAATAAGTACCATAATTTTTGGAAGCTCTTTATGAAACTTGAATCCCTACTTCCTTCTATGAAGGCCTTTCTTTTACTTTTATGTTGAGTCTCCACCATCTATCTTTATGCACCTACTTTGAGAGCATAGTGGCCATTCTTAGTTCTATGTGCATTGTCCCAAGACTACTTGATTGAAGAATAACTTGATATTGCTTGTTTTAAACTATTTGTATCTAGTCACTCTTATGAACTTTGAAGGTGTTATATGCATTTATGTTTGCTACTCTATGAGGGACAAGCTGAATGCCATTATGCTATGTTTTCTTTATGTGAAACAAACAAATGTCTTGCAAAGTATTGTTATTCATGAATCTTTTGTTTATACCCTTTCATGTTGCAACATAGTTGCTTTGTCTTATTGCTAGAACTTTGTCTTTCATGTTATGATTAAAAAGTACTATGATCCCAGCTTTGAATGTTTTGCAAATACTTTGATCAAGTTTATGATGGTGCATGTCACCTCAAATATTCTTCTTCTTTTTATCACTTACCTACTCAAGGACGAGCAGGAGTTAAGCTTGGGAATGTTGATACATTGCAAATGTATCTATAATTTTTGATGTTCCATGCTTGGTTTTATCTACTTTCTTATGTTTTGTCCACACTTTGGAGTACTTTTCTTATGATTTCTTGGACTAACCTATTAACAAGATGCCACATTGCCAGTTGCCTGTTTTCTGTTGTTTTTGGTTCCAGGAAGTCAGAAAATGAATATTCTCGGAATTGGACGGGACAAAAGCCAAAGTTAATATTTTACCGGAAGACTCACAGAGCCAGAAGTCGAGACGGAGAGGGGCCATAGGGTGGCCACACCACCCCTAGGAATGGGTCCCCCTGGCCTCGCCAGGGCATGGTGTCGGCCCCCTAGCCACCCACCAACCTTGCCTCTTCGCCTATAAGATGTCTCCCGATGCAAAAACCCTAAATCATCCAGCCTCTAGCCACGAAAAGTTCCGCAGTGCCGCCGCCACCGATGGGGGGATTTGGGGGATAGAAAGTCTCTGTTCCGGCACCCTGCCGGGATGGGGAAGTGCCCCCGGAGCCATCTCCATCGATCTCCACCACCATCTCCATCGCTGTTGCCGATTCCCATGATGAGGAGGGAGTAGTTCTCTCTCAAGGCTAAGGGTTCTACCGGTAGCTATGTGTTCATCTCTCTATGCGTGATCATATGGTGATCATGAGATTTGTAATCAAGTAGATCTACCTTGCTACTCAAGTGCTTTAATAGATCTCTGCTCTCCCCATGTGTGTGGAAGTGACAGCGTGCACACCATGGTGGCACTTAGGCTAGAGATTACAAATACTTGTTATGAGTTATATTTGGAGTTTGATGTCTTTATGAAATTGTGGTGTTTGTTTGAACCATCTAGTGCTCAAGGTGACAGTGTGGGGTTTTCTAGATGGGAAAGGCTTACTTTGAGGTGTGCTGTTATAGCCCTACCATGGATTAGAGTGTCCAACCGGAGAGTAGTTAAGAGTAGTTTCATGAAGATAATATATTTATATGAGAGTGTTCACTAGTGAAAGTATGATCCCTAGGCCTTGTTTCTAAGCATTGAAACACCGTTTGCAATTAGATCTGTTACATGTTTGCTTGCTTCCATCTTTATTTCAGTTTGCCTTTAGTCTCTTCTACACCATCAAGCTATTTTCTATCACCGTTACCACTTATGATTATTCATACCACTTGTATTTCACTGTCTCTTCGCCGAACTAGTGCACCTATACACCTGACAATTGTATTGGGTGTGTTGGGGACACAAGAGACTTCTTGTATCTTGATTGCAGGGTTGCTTGAGAGGGGATACCTTTGACCACTTCCTCCCTGAGTTCGATAAACCTTGGGTGATCCACTTAAGGGAAAACTTGCTGTTGTTCTACAAACCTCTGCACTTGGAGGCCCAACCACTGTCTACAAGAATAGAAGTGCGTAGACATCAATTCTTACCTCAGCAATGATGATGACTTTCTGGAGGAGGATGTCGTGGACTTCTACACTGATGATGAGGACTCCGACTTCATCGATGACGAGTAGATGCACTAGAGCACTGTCGTAGCATGAGGTGTATCGGTCCCAATGTATTGTAGCTTGCAGAATGGTTCTTAAAACCATCTGTTTCCTTTGTTGTTGTGGTGTGTGTTTGTATCGTGTTCCTTGTTTGAATGAAGTGAAGTTAGTTGCCAAACCTAAGTCAAACTCAAAGTTTTAGCTTTGAAACCAAAACCATGAACCTTAGAACTTTCCCTCTTACCCCTTTATCTATCTCAATCTTCAGATGACTCATGGAAACCCCGGAGGGAGCAGCTCATCGCAGGACCCAATGTTGCAGCTTATGCAGATGTTAGTTGCAGACCGTGAAGCAAGCAGGGCAGAGCGCCAAGCCAACCTAGCAACACTGCAGCAGATAGCCCAAAACAACCAAGGGCACGGAAATCAGCATCATCAAGGATCCAAGCTGAAGAACTTCCAGAATACCAATCCCCCAATCTTTAGCACTTCAGAGAACCCATTAGATGCTGATGACTGGTTGCAGATGATGTAGAATAATTTGGAGGTAGCCAGAGTTGATGACAACGAGAAAGTTCTCTTTGCCACCCACTATCTGGCAGGAGATGCAAGAGCTTGGTGGAACAACATCTGCCTGATGAACCATGGTCAAGTGATGACATGGGAAGCCTTCAAAATCAAGTTCAGTCGCACCCACGCGCCACAGGGACTAGTCACCCGAACGAGGGATTTTTTTTGCAAGGCAGAATGACTGTGGTGGAGTACCGTGACAGATTCTTGTCACTTGCAAGGTATGCACCTGATGAGATCAACAATGAGGCAAAGAAGAAAGAGAGATTCCTGAACGGACTGCATGATGAGATGCAAACTGTTCTCGTCAACATTCGTTTCGAGGATCTCGAAGAGCTAGTCGACTCTGCCATTCAGATGGAAGGGAATATTAACCAGGCAAACGACAACCGCAAACATCGTATGATGCACCAAGTTGGATCCAGCAGTCACCAGAAATACCGTCCCAACCCATCTGTAGGGTATGCACCAAGAAACAACCGACCCCCAATGTCTCGCCCCAGCTACCCCAACCGTAGCGGAGGCAATGTGAAGTCCGGAGGAAACAACAACAACTCCGGCAACCCCAGCAATTTCAACCATGCCCCTCCCAAGAGAAGCAACAACAACAACAACACTGCACCCTGGACTGGAAGCAATGTTGTTCCTGTCGCAGCAAAAGGCAAGTCTCAGATCACTTGTTTCGAGTGTGGAGTGAAGGGCCACTACTCCAATGAGTGCCCCAAGAAGACTGCCGCCACTGCCAATGTGAATGCCCCAACTCAACAGCAGCGTCATGTTCAACCAAGGAGAAGATTTGCCCCAGGGAACCCTCACAACCGCAACGGCTATCTCTTCCACATGAACGCCGAGGAAGCCCAAGAAGCGCCAGACGTAGTGCTGGGTATGTTTTCTGTCAACTCAGTTTTAGCAAGGGTATTGTTTGATTCGGGAGCATCGCATTCATTTATCACCAAAGAATTTGCATGCACTAGTAAGATCCACCCAACCAACTTGAAGCATGTCATGATAGTCCAAATCCCCGATTCAACTACAAAAGCTAGAAAAATTTGCAAAGTTGTGCCTATTAGAATACATGGAATAGATTTTTATGCCAACCTAATCGTACTCGGAACCAAAGGATTGGAAGTAGTACTAGGTATGGACTGGATGTCAAGGCATAAAGGATTGATAGACTGTGCTAAGAAAGCCATCACCATGACCAGTAGCTCTAGAGTCACAGTAGAGCATATATCTGAAACCTTACCTCGTCAATTCAAGTGCAACAAGAGTCTAGCCCTACCCACCATAGACCAAGTCCGAGTAGTCTGTGAATACCCCGACGTATTCCCAGATGAATTGCCAGGTATGCCCCCGGATAGGGATATTGAGTTCATTATCGAACTAATCCCCGGAATCGGACCCATAGCCCAGAGACCCTATAGCATGAACCCCTTAGAGTTAGTAGAGTTGAAGAAGCAGTTGGATGTTATGTTAGCAGCAGGCTTGATTCAACCAAGCGCATCGCCATAGAGATCACCAGTGTTATTCGTCGACAAGAAAGATGGAGGCAACCGTTTGTGCACAAATTACAGAAAACTGAATGACGTCACCATCAAGAACAAGTACCCCTTGCCAAATATAGAGGATCTATTTGATCAGTTGACTGGTGCCCAGGTATTCTCAAAGATTGATCTTAGGATTGGCTATCACCAACTTAAGATTCATGCGACGGATATTCCGAAGACCGCCTTTACTACTCGTTATGGTTTATACGAGTATACGGTTATGTATTTTGGATTAACCAATGCCCCTTCTTATTTCATGAATCTCATGAATAAGATCTTTATGAATTTTCTAGATAAGTTTGTCGTTGTGTTTATCGATGATATCCTTATCTACTCCAAGTCAGAAGAAGAGCATGAGCAACATCTGAGGATCATCCTAGAAACCCTAAGAGAGCATCGGTTATATGCCAAGTTCAACAAGTGTGAGTTTTGGCTGAACGAAGTAGGATTCCTAGGACATATTGTGTCTGCCGGAGGAGTCTCTGTTGATCCCGCCAAGATTAAAGATGTCAAAGAATGGGAAGCCCCAACCACTCAAACCCAAGTCCGTGCATTTCTCGGATTAGCGGGATATTACCGCAAGTTCGTTGAAGGATTCTCGAGCATCGCTAGACCCATGACCCAATTGTTGAAGAAGGACAAGAAGTTTGAATGGACTGACAAATGTGAAGCCAGTTTCCAAGAGCTAAAGAAGAGATTGATTTCAGCCCCAATATTGATCATGCCAGATATCAAGAAGCCATTTGATGTATATTGTGATGCATCCAAGATTGTTCTTGGGTGTGTATTAATGCAAGAAGGCAAAGTCATCGCTTATCTGTCTCGACAACTGAAGCAGCATGAGCAGAACTATCCGACCCATGATCTTGAGTTAGCAGCCATAGTTCTAGCGTTGAAGACATGGCGTCATTATCTTATGGGTAATCACTGTGAGATTTACTCAGATCACAAGAGCTTGAAGTATATTTTCACTCAGAAGGAGCTGAATATGAGGCAAAGGAGATGGATAGAGTTAATCAAGTATTATGACCTTGACATTCACTATCACCTCGGCAAAGCTAATGTGGTAGCGGATGCTCTTAGCAGATTGCCGTGTAGACTAAACACCATGATCAAGGAGAAGCAACCAAGTTTGTATGAGGAGTTGGAGCAGTTTAGAGCTGAGCTAGTTAGCAAAGGATTTTTAGCTAGCATTGAACTTCAACCCTCATTAATCAGCCAAATCAAGGAAGCCCAGCAGGGAAATGAAAGTATCGATGGAATCAAACGTCGTATTGGTACGGGAAAGGTACCTGGATTTACTGAAGACAAAGAAGGAGTTCTATGGTACAAAGGATGTATCTGTGTGCCAGCAGATTCAGAGCTGAAGCAAGTTAGCAAGAAGCTCATGATACTCTTTATTCTATCCACCCCGGAGGAACGAAGATGTATCAAGATTTGAAAGAGCAATTTTGGTGGCACAAGATGAAGAGAGAAATCAGAAGTTTTATCGCCAAGTGTGACATCTGTCAAAGAGTCAAAGCAGAGCATCAGAGACCCGCAGGACTATTGCAACCATTGCAGATTCCGGAATGGAAATGGGATTCCGTCGGAATGGACTTTATCACCGGTTTGCCTACTTCTAGTAGGGGAAATGACTCAATCTGGGTAGACTATACAAGGTAGCTCACTTTATACCTCTCAAGACAACTTACTAGAGTTCGAAGCTAGCAGAGTTGTACATTGCTAGAATTGTTAGTCTGCATGGAACCCCCAAGACCATAGTATCCGATCGAGAAACCCAATTTACCTTGAGATTTTGGCAGAAAGTCCAAGAAGGATTGGGAACCAAGTTGAATTTCAGCACCGCTTATCACCCGCAAACCGACGGACACACTGAGAGAGTCAACAAAATCCTAGAAGATATGTTGAGAGCTTGTGTGTTAGAATACAGATCAAAATGGGAAGACTGCCTGCCTTTCGCAGAATTCTCATACAACAACAGTTATCAAGCTAGTCTGCAAATGGCACCATTCGAGTTCCTATACGGAAGAAAGTGCCGTACCCCTTTGAATTGGTCGCAAGTAGGAGAGAGTCAGATTTTTGGACCTGACATTCTCCGAGAAGCTGAAGAGAAAGTGTACAAAGTCCGTGAGCACCTCAAGAACACCCAGTCTAGATAGAAAAGTTATGCTGACAAGAGAAGGAGAGACCTGACTTTCAACGTCGGAGATTTTGTGTATCTCAAGGTTTCGCCATTGAAGGGAACACAACGCTTTAGTCTGAAAGGAAAGTTAGCCCCAGATATATCGGGCCCTTCAAGATTCCGAATCACCGCGGAGAAGTATTGTATCAACTAGAACTGCCAGAGGAGATGTCAGCCATCCACAATGTGTTCCATATCTCGTTACTTCGCAAATGCCTAGAAGTGCCGGAGAATACTGAAATTGTCAAGAACATTGATCATCGAGCTGTTGATATCAACAAGGACCTGACCTATCGTGAAGTAACCATCCGTATCTTGGAGGAAGCCTACAGAACCACCAGAACCAGGAGTATCAAATTTCTCAAGATTCCATGGAGCAACCATACCGAAGAAGAAGCCACTTGGGAGCGAGAAGATTACATTAGGACAGAGTTCCCAGATCTCTTTAGTTCCTAGTTTTTCTTTCGTAAATCTCGGGACGAGATTTTGTTTAAGGGGGGAAGGTTTGTAACATCCCAAAACTCTAATCCAAGGTTATTAAGATCCAAATCATCAAAATTAGGGTTAACAAAAACTTTTCCATTTAAAAATATTAAAGCATTTATATGTGTGTGCATTTAAAATAGGAGTTGTTTTGAATTGCCATGTTTAAGTGATCCATTGATTGTAAAATGGTTCTAAGGTGAATTAAACATCATCTAGATCATTCCCAAAGAAAAAAAATCAAAATAAACAAAAAGAAGGAAATGGTCATTTGTGCCATTTTAACTACCATGCCTACTTTGGCTATTCCTAGAACTCAATTCTTAACAGAAACAAATGTGGATCTTTGCACCCCTTGCTAGTACAAGTAGTGATGTACCAAGGCCCACTTTGTGATCTACCAAAAACTTCAAACACTAATTTTTAATGGCATTTGAAAATTGAATCTAGTGTAGGTATCAAGATCACACTTATTCAAAAACCACTCAAATGAATTCCATTTTCAAAACCCAAGCACACCTAGATGCTCAAGCATAAGATACAACACTCCACCAAAATTCAGCCCAAAATTCAAATATTTTTCTCTTGCGGCCATTGTGTCGAACACCTTGTAGACAGAATCAAATTAGCTTAACTATTACTGTTTTTGATCAAATCTTGTCGAGCCATTTGAGTTGCATTAATCACTCTTGTCTCCCCTGAGTCCAACCAGACCAAAACCCACCCTAGTTCTAGCCCCTGGCGCCAGTGCTACGCCATCCCGACGCCATGGTCGCCAGCCAACGTGGCCAACGCAGCAGCAGACCACCAGCACCTCTCCACCGCTCCAAGAAGCTAGGCGCCACCCTACCGCCACCCACGGTCCACCCCACGGCCACTGCCAGCCACTGGACCACTCCCTAGCCTCGCCGCCCATTCTCTCTGCGCAGCCAGAGCGCCCTCACCACCAGTATGCCACAGACCGCCCCTCGACCCAATACCGTGCAGGCCACTCTGCCTCGACCCCAGCACCCCGCCAGACATGGTCGTGCGCCGCCGCGCGACCCACAGTCGTCGTGCGCCACGTCGAGCACCGCCTCTGTCTCCTAGAGCGCGAGACGCTCCCGACCAAACGCCACCGCCCCTAGCCACGCATTTAAGCCGTAGAGCACCGCCAGGAAGCAGGCCATCGTCCCCTACCTCCAGCCACGATAATAGCACGTTGTACAACCCTCGTGGGAGTCGCCAGCCCATCCCTTTCGGTCCCCTCGTCGACCTATAAAAGGAGGCCACCCCAGTACAAACTCCTCACACCATCTCACTCCCCTCTCTCCACTGATCCTTCCACCCCATCCCCGGAGCAAGGAGCTTGCCGCAGCAGACGAGGAGAGGCGTCGTTGATTGCGACTGCCCTAGGAGCCGCCGCGACCACGCCTAGAACCGCCGTCGTCCACTAGCTCAATCGCCCCCATCGCCACGTCTTGCTGGAGCCCTGGTAATCCCCCACGTACCCCCACCGAGCCGCTAGGGTTAGCTCTCGCCGGCGACCTGTTTGTCGGAGACGACGATCCTCAGTCGTTGATCCTCCTTTTAATCGTAGTGTTGAGAGTGCCCCGTACCGCTTCGCGTTTGATGTGTCGCTCACCTGCGGGACCCCCCTGTCAGTTGTCATCCGCGCTGCTGAGCGTCACTGGGCTGACCCATTAGTTTTCCCGCGCGACCCAGTTAGTTCAAATATAGATTTTTCTATTTTAGTTTGAACTCACTTCTGTCCCTTAGTTCAAAAATCAATTCAAGAAGATCTACTGAACCAAATTGAGTGATTCAAATTTTGGTAGAAAGCCTCTGAAAAGATCTATCCAAGCCTGTTGGATTTAATTCATTTAGAGTTAGAGATCTCTCCTAGTAAAAATAACAAGACAGAAGCTTGTGCACATTCAAACATTTTTATAAAATCAACCATAATAGCTTTTGAGTTGATTCCAACTCTCAAAAATCACATTTAACCATACCTATCTAAATATGTAATAATATTAAGGTTTGAATGCAGTGACTTTGGACTAGTACCAAAATAATGCTATAAAAGCATTTCTAGTCACTTTAAATCATTAATTATTAAACTTAAACTTATTCAAATGTGATCCAACCCTTAAATCACATTCCCACATGTTAGAATATGTGGTGATGACATGTGTCCACATGATCCCATATTTTAATTGGAGAATATTAAATCTTAGTTATTTTCCATGAGTAGAAATTACTTTTCTTAAATAAAAGGAATGAAGCTAGTTAATAAAACCTTGTGATGCTTGTGATGATAATAGATCATCAAATGTGTGCCTTAGAGTGCTAAGTAGACTAGTTAAGTATTGTTTGGTGATTGTGTACTCCGTATGTATTTATAGACGATAGTACCGACCAAGCATTCGAGGAGGAGGAGTTCTATCAAGAGGAGGAGGAAGAAAACTTCAACCACTACACTACCCAAGGCAAGCCTAGCACTTCAATTAAACTGAGCAAGCTAACACTTGCAAGTATTATACTAGCAAGCCATCATTAATAATGCAAGCTAACCCTTGCAAGCAAGATAACTTAAGCAAAGGCATTAGGCATACTTTGGTGGTACCATTTGGATTTATACCTAGTCCAAGATTTAATTTCAAGCTTTTAATTTCTTTACTTTACCAAAGTCCTTTACTTGTTTTGAAGGTAGCATAAAAAATATAAAACTTGACCTATCTAGATAACCTTAGATGTCATTCTATGGCATGAGATTGAGATTAGCATCCCACCTTAGTGAACACTCTTAACTTAGTAGCTTAGAGCTAAATCCAAAACTTGAGTCACTTTAGATGGGAATACTTGCTGAAAATGAATTGTGAAAACCTTGTAATGATGAGTCATTCTATTGAAATGTTTTGACATGTTTTGACATGGGAAAACCTTGTGATGCTTGTGATGATAATAGATCATCAAATGTGTGCCTTAGAGTGCTAAGTAGACTAGTTAAGTATTGTTTGGTGATTGTGTACTCCGTATGTATTTATAGACGATAGTACCGACCAAGCTTTCGAGGAGGAGGAGTTCTATCAAGAGCAGTGATGGCTCAATGCACGGCGCCCAGAAAAGTGCTTGAAGGCGGTGTTGATGTAGAGCTCGTTGGGAACCCCAAGAGGAAGGTATGATGAGCACAGCAGCAAGTTTCCCTCAGTTATGAAACCAAGGTTTAATCGAACCAGTAGGAGCAAGGAAACACCTCAAAGGTGTTACTAGCTGAGCTTTGGCAGGGCGCACTACCGGTGCTAGTAGCAACATGGAGACCTGCACAACACAACCACGGAACTTTGTCCCCAACTTGCGATGAGGTTGTCAATATCACCATGTTTTGCGGAAAACAAAGGATTAAACGTATCGAATGGAAAGAAGTAAAAGTTTGCAGAAAGTAAACACAAAGCAGTAAAAGATTGTAGATTGTATGTAAACAAAAGGACCGGGATCCATAGTTCACTAGAGGTGGCTCTCCTTAAGATAGATAACATGCTAGGTGAACAAATTACAGCGGGGCAATTGACAAACACCGAGAAAGCAATACATGCATATACTAATCATCTTGACTCCTTTGAGACTTGATTGGGCATTACAACATTATACATAGACCGCCATCCAACTTCATCTATGACTAATAATCCACCTTCAGGTTATCATCCGAACCCCCTCCAGTATTAAGTTGCAAGCAACAGATTATTGCTTTACGAACTCCGTGTAAAGTAAACAATACGATTATTCTATGAACAAAGGATTGTTTTTTTCTCCCTAGTAGCACTAGCACATCTAGTACCTTAGAGATTTCTGTCACTTCCCCAGATTACCAGAGGCATGAACCCACTATCGAGCATAAATACTAACTCTTGGAGTTGCTAGCATCTACTTGGCCAAGATAGCTACTAACAACGGAAAGCATGCAAGATCTCAAATAACAAAGACATGATAGAATCAATAATCAATCTGAAATAGCATCTCAATATCCATTGGATCCCCACAAACACAACATGCAGAATTACAAATAGATGATCTTGATCATGAACGGAGCTCACAAGATCTAGACATGAAAGCACAAAGGAGGAGAACCAACCATCTAGCTACTACATGGATTCGTAGTCCAAGGATGAACTACTCACACATCACACCGGAGGCTTGCATGGTGATGAAGAAGGCCTCCAGGGTGAATTCCCCTCTCCGGCAGGGTGCCGGGAAGAGCTTCAGATCCCTCCCGATCTAGGGATGGAGATGACGACGGCTACAAACTCTTTCATGGATTTTTGATCGGGTACTTAGGGTTTACGTCTCGAGGGCATCTTATAGTCGGAAGGGGAGGCCGAGGGGGTGCCTGGGCTGGCCACACCACCCCCTGGCGCGGGTCAGGCCTGGCCACGCGGCCAGGTGGTGTGGCCGCCCTCTGGCCCCTCTCCGTCTCGTATTCTAACACTTGATGACATCCAGAAAAATAGACACTTTGGCTTTTGTCCCGTCCAATTCCGAGAATATTCATTTTCTGACTTTCCTAGAACCAAAAACAGCAGAAAACAGGCAGCTGGCACTGTGGCTCTTGTTAATAGGTTAGTCCAAGAAATCATATGAAAAGTACTCCAAAGTTGGAACAAAACACAAGAAAGTGGATAAAACCAAGCATGGAACATCAAAAATTATAGATACGTTTGCAATGTATCAACATCCCCAAGATTAACTCCTGCTCGTCCTCGAGTAGGTAAGTGATAAAAAGAAAGAATAATTTTTGAGGTGACATGCACCATCAAAGACTTGATCAAAGTATTTGCAAAACATTCAAAGCTGGGATCATAGTACTTCAATCATAACATGAAAGACAAAGTTCTAGCAATAAGCAAAGAAACTATGATGCAACATGAAAAGGCACAAACAAAAGATTCATGAATGACAATGCTTTGCAAGACATTTGTTTGTTTCACATAAAGAAAACATGGCATAATAGTATTCAGCTTGTCCCTCAATAGAGTAGCAAATATAAATGCATAGGACACCTTCAAAGTTCATAAGAGTGACTAGATACAATAGTTTAAAACAAGCAATATCAAAGTATGCATCAATCAACTAGTCTTGGGACAATGCACATAGAACTAAGAATGGCCACTATGCTCTCAAAGTAGGTGCATAAAGATAGAAGGTGGAGACTCAATATAATGGTGGAAGAAAGGCCTTTGTAAAAGGAAGTAGGGATTCAAGTCTCATAAAGAGCTTCCAAAAATTATGGTACTTGTAGTTTTCAGCTCTCATTGCCCCTATCATAAGCATCTTGAAGGTGATTAAGGTTAAAATGACACAACTAAGAGGATATTCTTGACAAGTTATAAACCGAAATCTCATGCCCCTTACTTATGAAGATTGATCCTCATGCTACCCAACTTCAGTCACGAGTAAGCTCTTGTCATTGTAAGTACATATGTATCATTAAGAACCGCCAATGGGGTACCGCTTGCAAATGATACGGGAGCTTTCCCATAATCAAAATGACAAGGAAAGCAGACAATGAGCATCTCAGCGATCTTTTTATTTGCTATTTGCATAGGTTTTTATTGAAGATGCTTCATAGAGTGCTCATTATGGTGATGCTACAAGTTTCCACCATGATTAGGCATGGCTTAGGCTAGCGGCCCAGGCGTTTCTCTAACACACATACAAACTCCATGATCTTACAAGTTCCACTTTTATTTCACACCGCCGGGATCCGTAAGCAAAAGAACATGATATCAACAGGGTACAAAGTACAAGTGCAATGTTGAAAGCGTTCCCCATGAAACATGATTCTGCTAATTTCAACTTATAAAGCGCAAGCATATACGCAACAAAGAAGGACCCAGTGGTTCAAGTTTATTAGATGCAAAAAGTAAGGTGTGCCATCAAGTTCGTGACAGCTTTAATCACTAGTTTTCTCATAACAAGTTTAATTTGGAAGGTAAACAAAAGCATGAATATACTTGGAATAACATAAGATAGTAGGTAGGTATGGTGGACTCTTTGGAATAACTTGGTTTACGGAGTTGGATGCATGAGTGGAACTCATACTTTGTTGTGGAGGCTAGCAAAAGACTGGGAGCGACAAACTAAGAAGCAATAATGGCCATAATCATGCAGAGCGACAAAACATCATTGATAAAAGCATAAAGTGATACTACAAGTTGAAAACTAAAGGATCATAAAGGCTATGGTGACTTTGGATAGTCATAACATGGTGTGAGCATGTGCCAAGTCAACCCAAATAAAGCATCAAAGGAGAATACCACTATACTATGCTTTAATATGCTAAAACAACGCATGATTCATCCAAGGCACATTAAGCAATGTCAATTGTTTATAAAAAGTCATGCTATAGCAAAAAATACTAAGCATAAAGCGAAAACAATATGAAGCATGGCATGACAAAGCATAGGCCACAGTCAAAAACAAGCTCTTTTTACCACATAAGCATGAACTTTCCTACTCATTTCCAAACCAAACCAAACTATTTGCAAACCAACGTATGAAAGAGGGGGTCCAACCAATTTATTCAGAAAAGTAAGCAAACAAAAGCAAACGAAAAACCAAGACGAAACGAAAAAGAAGACGCTCCAAGAAAAACATAAATGTGCATGAAACAATAAAAATGAAGCGTTTGGAAGAAACCTGAGATTTTTATTGATGAAGAAGGGGGTGCCTTGGGCATCCCCAAGCTTTGACGCTTGTACTTCTTGGATATTTCTTGGGGTGACACGTGTGGCATCCCCAAGCTTGAGATTTAGTCCATCCTTCATCTCATTACTCATTCCTTCCATACACCTGAATTTTTTCCTTCATACAAAACTTCACACAATCTCATTAGCAACATTAGTGCACTTAAGATAAATAAGTCTTAAGGTTCAGTTCTAACACCAAATAAACTTTCATTAGAACACTAGCTACTGTAGAACTTCCCTCAAAAATCTCAATTCCCCAAAAGAACTCAAGAAGGAACCAACAAGAAGCAAATGCAGAAAATGGCAGAAATCTGTCAAAACAGACCAGCAGGTAAAGATGAATTTTTTCGAAGACCTTCTGTTGCTCAAATCAAAAAGTGTTGAACTAAATAAAGTTAGATAACAACCTGGGTCAGAAGCAGAACAAACTAAAGCTAAATCCGACATACAGAGATCTCTCACGAATATTTACGGTGAAGCACGAAAATCTGTTTCGGGACAGCAACTTTCCCAATCATTACTTCTCTCTCATTAGAGGTTACTCTTGGCACAAAAAACAAATAAAAAGGATAAGGAGAGGTTATTACAGAGGTAATAACTTCCAAGACTCATCTAAAACTTTTGGGTTATCTCCCAATAAGTACTTTTCTTTAACGCCTGTAAGTTAGGCATAAAAAGCAAAGAAAGAATCAAGTGTTCTCAAATGAAGAAGCATTAAAACCAACTTTCTTGCCCTTACCTCTCTTACTTTTATTCTTAACCTTGGAGAAAATATGATTGTTTGGTGGACAAGAAAGGTGCATGGTCCCCTTTCCCACATCTATTATTGCTCCAAGGAGTTCTAATAGGGACCTTCCAAGTGTAATTTGTCCTTTTCCTGCACATTCAATAACAAGATAATCAATAGAAATCGTTTTCCCAAGGATCTTTGTAAACACTCCTTCAGCTATTCCAAGAGGTAATATGGTAGTATTATTGGTAAGAGATATTTATTTTCCTCCCTCAATGAGCCCCCAAGCATTCAGAGATTTATAAATATCTTTGGGCATAAGGCAAAATTCAGACATGATAGCATAGCGAGCTTGAAAAGTTTCAGTGTTCATCTCAATCTTTACTGTAGGTAACCACTTTGATGATTCAGAGTTTATTGGAACATAATCGTGATGCTCCCTAAGCGTATTATAGCAACTTTCTAATCTAGTAATGCTAGCCTCAAGACTGTCCAACCTAGCAAATATTTTTGCGAAAGAAATATCAGTTTGGCTAGGCATGTTGTAAGTGAGAATCAATTTATTTATAGCATTAATAGCATCATCCTCATTACATTGGAGGAAATATCCTCCCACAATAGCATCTAAGGCATATCTATAGCAAAGAGCAATCCCAAGGTAAAAACTGCGAAGGAACAAGCTTTGAGTCATTTTAGGCTCAGTTTTTTCATGTAGATCGGAGATCTAGACCAAGCTTCCTTAAAACTTTCCTCAATCCCTTGTTTAAAAGTGAAAATCATTTCCTCGGGTGACATAGTGACTGGAGCAAGGCTAGACATAGTGACAACTTAGGATAGGAACTAATTTTTTTTGTGTTTTTCAAACAAGAAAGCAAACAAGTAAAACTATTTTTTTGTGTGTTTTTGAATAAAGAAAACAAGCAAACAAAGCAAAAAGAAACTAAGCAAAACAAAAACAACAAAGTAAATATATTAGTTATGAGGGACTCCCCTTGTGAAGATGTCCTTGACTCTCCGGCAACGGTGCCAGAAAATCGCTTGATGGCTCAATGCATGGCGCCCAGAAAAGTGCTTGAAGGCGGTGTTGATGTAGAGCTCGTTGGGAACCCCAAGAGGAAGGTATGATGAGCACAGCAGCAAGTTTCCCTCAGTTATGAAACCAAAGTTTAATCGAACCAGTAGGAGCAAGGAAACACCTCAAAGGTGTTACTAGCTGAGCTTTGGCAGGGCGCACTACCGGTGCTAGTAGCAACATGGAGACCTACACAACACAACCACGGAACTTTGTCCCCAACTTGCGATGAGGTTGTCAATATCACCATGTTTGCGGAAAACAAAGGATTAAACGTATCGAATGGAAAGAAGTAAAAGTTTGCAGAAAGTAAACACAAAGCAGTAAAAGATTGTAGATTGTATGTAAAGAAAAGGACCGGGATCCATAGTTCACTAGAGGTGGCTCTCCTTAAGATAGATAACATGCTAGGTGAACAAATTACAGCGGGGCAATTGACAAACACCGAGAAAGCAATACATGCATATACTAATCATCTTGACTCCTTTAAGACTTGATTGGGCATTACAACATTATACATAGACCGCCATCCAACTTCATCTATGACTAATAATCCACCTTCAGGTTATCATCCGAACCCCCTCCAGTATTAAGTTGCAAGCAACAGATTATTGCTTTACGAACTGCGTGTAAAGTAAACAATACGATTATTCTATGAACAAAGGGTTGTTTTTTCTCCCTAGTAGCAATAGCACATCTAGTACCTTAGAGATTTCTGTCACTTCCCCAGATTACTAGAGGCATGAACCCACTATCGAGCATAAATACTAACTCTTGGAGTTGCTAGCATCTACTTGGCCAAGATAGCTACTAACAACGGAAAGCATGCAAGATCTCAAATAAAAAAGACATGATAGAATCAATAATCAATCTGAAATAGCATCTCAATATCCATCGGATCCCCGCAAAGACAACATGTAGAATTACAAATAGATGATCTTGATCATGAACGGAGCTCACAAGATCTAGACATGAAAGCACAAAGGAGGAGAACCGGCCATCTAGCTACTACATGGATCCGTAGTCCAAGGATGAACTACTCATGCATCACACCGGAGGCTTGCATGGTGATGAAGATGGCCTCCAGGGTGAATTCCCCTCTCCGGCAGGGTGCCGGGAAGAGCTTCAAATCCCTCCCGATCTAGGGATGGAGATGACGGCGGCTACAAACTCTTTCGTCGATTTTTGATCGGGTACTTAGGGTTTACATCCCGAGGGCATCTTATAGTCAGAAGGGGAGGCCGAGGGGGTGCCTGGGCTGGCCATACCACCCCCTGGCGCGGGTCAGGCCTGGCCGCGCGGCCAGGTGGTGTGGCCGCCCTCTGGCCCCTCTCCGTCTCGTATTCTGGCACTTGATGACATCCAGAAAAATAGGCACTTTGGCTTTTGTCCCGTCCAATTCCGAGAATATTCATTTTCTGACTTTCCTAGAACCAAAAACAGCAGAAAACAGGCAGCTGGTACTGTGGCTCTTGTTAATAGGTTAGTCCAAGAAATCATATGAAAAGTACTCCAAAGTTGGAACAAAACACAAGAAAGTGGATAAAACCAAGCATGAAACATCAAAAATTATAGATACATTTGCAATGTATCAAGGAGGAGGAAGAAAACTTCAGCCACTACACTACCCAAGGCAAGCCTAGCACTTCAAGTAAACTGAGCAAGCTAACACTTACAAGTATTATACTAGCAAGCCATCATTAACAATGCAAGCTAACCCTTGCAAGCTAGATAACCTAAGCAAAGGCATTATGCATACTTTGGTGATACCATTTGGATTTATACCTAGTCCAGGATTTAATTTCAAGCTTTTACTTTCTTTACTTTACCAAAGTCCTTTACTTGTTTTGAAGGTAGCATAAAAAGTATAAAACTTGACCTATCTAGATAACCTTAGATGTCATTCTATGGCATGAGATTGAGATTAGCATCCCACCTTAGTGAACACTCTTAACTTAGTAGCTTAGAGCTAAATCCAAAACTTGAGTCACTTTAGATGGGAATACTTGGTGAAAATGAATTGTGAAAACCTTGGAATGATGAGTCATTCTATTGAAATGTTTTGACATGTGTTGAGAAACACAAATGGTTTATGATGGTGAAAATGTTGAGGCATGAGCCTTAGCCCTTTTACAAAAACTAATGGTTGGATTCGGATGCGATACCATTCCAATTTTTACCGTACAACCACAATACCTGAATTGGGTAAGGCTTAGCCGGAAGTTTATATGCATTAGTATTAGTTCCCTCGCGGGAGAGGTTTGAGATGAGGCTACCTCTCAATGTTGTCCACCTATGCAGTGCCCAAGATGACAGATGGTCATGGTTGGGAGGCCATACTCATAGGAGAGGTGCTTATACTAGGGTGTGTAAAGGAAAGGTTATGTTTGATTATCTGCATACTAAGTATGATGATTCAGGGTTATCCCTGACAGATGTATAGAATCTTGTTGTGAAAGTGTACCACCTCTGCAGAGTGTCAAACTATTCGAATAGCCGCGTCCGTGGTTATGGACAGTTGGAGTGGCCATACTGTTTCATTGTCAGATGTTTTCAAAATGACTTAGGAGATGACTGATGAACCTTGACTTGAACACAACAGAGTTGTGACTATGACACTAACTTCCCAACTTAAGTGATTCTAGAACTTTATTTTATCTTTTTTGTTTCTGAACTCAGCTTAGGTTTCAAACTTAACTTTACAAATAAACATAGAGTTAGCTATTCCACTAGCTTTACCTTACTTGTTAGTGGTAGTTTGCGATTACTTAAAGAGTACTCATGGCTTTTGTCCCTGGATATTCCTATGGCTAGACTATGAAGGAGACTACCAAGATGAAGGACAGCAGGACGGCTATGATAACTAGGACTATCTGCCTTTGTCAGCATTGCCTGTGCCCCGGAAGATGGACCCCACCGCTATGCTTATTATGTATTCCGCTGCTTGTTGTATTAAGACTAGATCATGAGATCATTTATTCGTGTAAGACCTTATTATGGTTTGTAATGGATGATGTACTGTGATATCCAATCTGTCATGTCTCGCAAAAATGGTAGTCCTGGGATTGCAAGGTATGGCATAACCGGCATCTGGGATTAAAAATCTGGGTGTTGACACAAATGAGATGGCATTGTATAAATTTTGGTCCTTTGGTGAGACCTTTAGTTCGTTCGGGTTAAAATATGTTGATATTATTGTCATACAATATATCTTCATAGTATTAGCCCACTTTGAACCACACCTAGTTTGATAACAAACTACTTAATACAAATGCCCTCCTTTGCTGCTACTATAGCAGTCATATACTTAGCCTTTTGTTGTAGTATCTGTCACAATGTCTCAACTTTGGAACTCATCCAAATCCATCATGGAACATTTTTTCCATTACATTGTGCCACCAATAGTCTAAATTTAGATAAATTTAATTTGTATCTTGTGCCAAAATTAGTATCAATGTAACACTTTATAATGAACTACATTTAACTATTTGTCACTTATACATGATATATTCTTAGTTCTTCCAAAGCTCATAAGAATATCTTTACTATCGTCCAATGATCATCTTATAAATCATTCCGGTATATGCTCATAACATTTAGAGCATAGGACATATCTGGATATGTACATATCATGGTATATTTTATTGATCAAAATATTCATGTGATTTCACTCATCAAGTGTCAAAACACTTGAATCTTGTTTCATTCACCAAGTGTCAATACACTTGAATTTTGATTCAACCTTTTCCATGCAACAAGAACCTTTATTGTCGTTTCCATATTGAACTCATTCAATATCTCATATATATACGTTTGGCACAACCATATTAGCGCCTCAATCTATCCATATAGATATTGATGCCAAATATTCCGGTTTTGCCCAAGTCTTTCATCGAAATCCTATTTTAATGAAATTCTTAGCTTGTGTCAATAAAAGATACATCATTTCCAATCAACAATATGTACTCTGCATAATGTATTAGAAATTTGTCTCAGCGCCCCACTTGATTTCTTGCAAATGCAAGCATCTTCATCGTCTCCGATGAAACTAAACTCCTTTAACATTTTCATCATGGTGAAGATTCCAACTCCGCTGTGCTCACTTCAACTATGGAAGTTTGCATGCCCTTTTAGCACCCTTTGAATTAACAAAACCCTTCAGACCGTGTCTCGTACACGTCCTAGGTAACCATTCTATTAGAAGAACATTGTTTTGTTTGTTCAACTACCATACACAAAATTATATGTAGTGGTTGCTACATTAATCCCTCAAGACTAAATATCGCTATGAAAGATCAAATCTTGTCATAGTCAACTCCTTGAACATTGCCGTAAACTTCTTTCCGACATGTCAACTATTTCATAGATGTTAAACATTGATGTCTATTTCTTTATAGATCCAAACATGACCGATAGGCTTCACGCCTTTCCGGAGGGTCTTCCAAGTTCAGAAACTTGATTTCTCGTGTAAGTATACTATCATGGATTCTATGACTTCTAGTCATTTTATGGAGTCAGGGCCCATCATCGCTTCTTTGCATGCAGTCGGTTCATCATTGTCAAAACAGTAACGACTTGTTTATCAAATCTCACTATTTGATTCTTACCCGAAACATACGGTTCAAATAGAAACTCTAATCTCCAAGATCACACCCTTTATAATAACGGGAGACATGAGCATTGTGGCCGCCACCGGGACACTTTCTGGTGCTACGCTACTTAGCACATATAGCAAAGGTTCAACAACCTTATCAAAGTTCTATTGTCCTCCTACTTAACTTTTCGCGAAAAATTCCTTCAGAACAAACTTGACATTCCAAGCGACAAACTCTTTTGTCCTCGGTGTTATAGAGGAATTCCCAACAAATTCTTTGGGATAACCTACAAAGACGTGCTTATCCGACTTTGGTTGTAAACATTTTACTAATGCATAGTGACATGGGTATGCCTAATAGGCACTCAACTACAGCCTCCCTGGTGCGGCCCGACGGAAGGCCCACTCGAAGATATATCAAGGTCCATGAAGCCTGTGATGGTTCGACTAATATTACGCACATATGGACACGGAGTCCCAAACGCACAAGATAAGGACGTCTCAATACTAGAGTTTGAATACAACTTGTAACCAACTCGTATTGGTACCTGAGACCTAGCCTCCCCATATATAAAGGGTAGGAGGTTCCAACGAGGAGGACACGACCTAAGACCCCAATAGACAAATCGTGACTCCCCCAATAGATAGACCTACGATCTCCCACATCGCCACAATAGACAATAAATCTAGACACCAATCTCTTGCATACACATACGCCAGATCTAATCTGCACATACACCATCATCGAGGACATTGTAATCCTTTGGATCATCATCAATCAAGAGCAGACAAGTAGGAGTAGGGTCCTCTACGAGGCAGGAACCTGGGTAAACCTTGTGTCCCTGTGTGCTTGTTTGCTAGCCGATCGAGACTTCCAGCGCTCCCTCCTACTCCAAAACCCAAGTCCATAACAATGGGCATTGATGAGTTAAACCCTCGTCAATTGGCGCCGGGTGTGGGAATTGGGCATGCTGATGTTGTGATCTCGACGGCCCCATCATCAACAATCTACAACTTGTCGACATCGTCCGAGCAGAATCACTCGTCATCGACGGTAGCCGAATCGCATCTGGCTACTTCATATGCTTCGGCGTGTTCAACTTCTGCAAAAAAATTGATTCGGTGCAGTTTGCAATTAGGCGGTTGTTTACGTATTGAGCACAATAAGATGGCTATAGGGCGCCGGTAGTACCACACATAGGCGGGCCAATTTTATTTCCATAATAAAAGAGCTCTCGAGATTGGATCTACAGGCGAAATCATTGGAGCATAAGGCGTGCATACCAAGGCAAATCTACGTATAGACCAAGTTCAAACAAGTACGGATGGCTAAAAATCCAAGTAAATACCATGTCTAGCACTCCTTCCAAGAAAAAAGGGGAAGAATTGATCGTACGGTTGCATGGATTTCATGGCAAGGATGCTAGCTCACCGTCCAGAATCGAGTTTCGTCGCATCACGTGAAGATATATGGGGCCGCGAAGTCTCCGTCATGGTCGGCTTCGCCTCCGTCACAGCGGCCTTTGCCGGCACACAGATTCATCGCCTCCATTGATGTCACTGATGGTTTTATCGACGTTACATAATACTTCGTAGCCTAAACTCATCTTTTTCCCCGGGCTGCTGTGTCGATTCCATCCTCCACGTGACTCGCTATGGTTTTGGCTTCAGCGACCCGCTTCGGTCTTTGGATGCGGCAACCCGATACGGTCTTCGACTGTTGTGGCCCGTTATAGTCTTCATATGCGGAAGCTCGTCATCACCATGCGACTCGAATCCACCGCGGTGATTACGCCCGCCGCATGACCCGTTGCCATGTCAACTACAGTCTTCGACTCCAGCGATTCACTACGATATTCGGCTCCAACGACTCGAGGGCCCGGGGCTCCCTCCGCTTTGGCAACCACGTCAACTACGGTCTTCAGCTTAGGTGAATCGGAGGCTCCCTCGACTCCCGCGACCGCGAGCTGAAACAATCTTCGACTCGCGCTACCCGCTGGTCGAATCGGCTTCCGTGACAGCAACCGCTGCTGACATCGTCTACGACAACCAGCTACGATCTTTGGTTGCAGCAAACTGCTGCCGCCACCGGCTTCGGCGATCCGCGGCCGCGTCGACTCCGGTCCAACGCATCGTCTCTCGAACACCGCCTCAACTACATCGACCACATCAAATCTACACTCGGGGGCTCCGCCGACTCCGCCGTGAGGACGTTGCCGCCTTTGGCTACGGTGACTCACTAAGGTCTTCGACTCTGCCGACCTGCTACAACCTTCGACTCACGCGACCCAACGATCGCATCAGATCTTACGACTCGTTCACCACAGCGACTACCAATAAAGCTAAGTTTCCCTCTACCTAGAGCTAATTCTTACTTTACTCGCACTCGAAACACTCGGGGGTTGCGCCCTATTTGAGTAACCTAATGTGCCGTCGGCTCCATGCACTCGAGCACCTCATACGCGATAGGCCGAGTAGCTGAATCTGCCTGATCGTCGAATCCTTGAACTCCGAGTGCCTCGGCAAGGTACTGAGACTAAGGGTAATCAGGCTAACGAAAAGGCCTAGCATACAGTGCAAAAGTGTCGACTCGGTTGGCACCAGAATATGAATTTACAAGCCGAAAGGCAAATATTCTTCACAAGATACAAGTACTTCACAATTCTTCATGTTTTATGCAGCTTACAAGGATGTCGACTTCGTCGAGCTATTCCATTGGGTCCTCCAACAGGAGTCGATAAAACAACTGACTACGACATACACTCAAGACCTGAGTCGAGTCCCTCCTCGGATGGTTGCATCGCTTGATGCTACACACACGCGACATTGGCTGCGCACCCGACAGAAGTGATTGCGTTGAATCCATCTGCATCATCGACTCACCCGTGGTTTCTCCTCGCATGATTTTTGACTATCACTGCAAGATACAAGACTCGAGTCTCTGCCCGAGTCTACGACTCTGCCAGACACTCGGGGGCTACTCCAAACTGGAGCGTTGGTCGCACATATACAAGATCCTCGAGTGACACGTTCTAAATCCTCACTCGAATACATGATTCGACTAAGGACTCAGGGGCTACTCCCATAGGGAGCGCTGGCCGTGCACCTGAAGAAATTTGTGAAGATATCCAAGCATCATAAAAACCCTTCACTCGAATCTACGATTCAATTGTGGACTTCAGGTTACTCCCATAGGGAGTGCTCAAAACATATTCGACTGAAACAAGCAAAAGACGACAGCAGTCGCAAAGTACTTATAGTCCCCACTCGAGTCTACGACTCGAATAGGCACTCGGGGGCTACTCCCATAGGGAGCGCTGGTCGTGCACCCTATGATTATTTGTACATCGTACTGTGTGTTGATAACATCCACACTCGAATGCTATGGCGACTCCGCCTCATATTTTCCCTGCAAAGAGATTACGTCTCCTGGCCACCCGAATCATCTCCGCAATGACAAAATTTGGATGTCGCGCTTACAGCATGAAGATAAGACTTGAATAAGGCCTAGCAACGCATCTGCTGCGCACTAGCAGAGATATATCCGTGCCTGCAGGTACGATGAATATGCCTTGACGGACGCATTGAGTGCTCACACTTATACACTAGGATTCGAACTCTATAAGACCTCCGCAACATGAGTCAAATTACGCCAGCAATTTCCGAATTCGATTCCGGGGACTCAAGTTTGAGTAGGTAGCATTGTTTTTGCCCTAGAGCAATTAACTGGTCCCGATCCGTCGAGCGCACCAGGCACGTTTACCATCATCCCTATGAACTACTATGAATTTCCACTGACCCGATGAACTTTTGGGTGAGTGCTTTGCACTCGACACAATTGTCGACTCTGATATCCTAATGCAAAGATCAAGACTTCTGAGTCTCCATCCGAATCTATGATTCAAATAGACACTCGGGGGCTACTGACATGGGTATGCCCAATAGGCACTCGACTACAGCCTACCTGGTGCGGCCCGACGGAAGGCCCATTCGAAGATATATCAAGGTCCATGAAGCCCGTTGAAAGGGCATGTATACCCCCATGTGTGGTTTTGGTAATTAATTACAACCCCTATGGACTAATGTGCAAATTGAGTTTCACTTGTAGGTTTGTCCATTGGCATCGCTTGGACCATGTGTTGGTTTCAAGGATGAAAACGGATAAGCATTGTCCAAGGGCTTTGTGCCTATTGGAATCAAGTAGAAGAAGAAGATCAAGTATGTCTTGAAGAAGAAGAAGAAGATGGAGTTCCTCATGGCTATCTTCAAGACATGGTCAAGAATTGTTGTGCAAGCTCAAGATGCACCATCTCTAGAAGATCTCATGCTTGGAGCTTGCCTCCTCGGCGTTCATGGAGTGATGAAGACAAGGTCATCTCCAATTTGATCTTTTTGCCTCTTGTCGAGATCTCTTGGTCATCACATTATGGGGGAGTCATATGCTTGGTGCATATTACAAACCTAGAAAATGTGAACATTTGAGGTAGTGCCACTTAGAATTGATATTTATTTATCTAGCTCCTTTGTGGCACATTTAGCTCAAACAAGCTCTAATTTGCTCTGTTTCTTTTATTTCTCATCTTTTGGATCTTGTTTGTGAGAGATTTTCTTGATATGTGTTTCCTCTTATTTGGACCTCCATATCCTACATGGAAACCATTTGATTCAAGTTACTCTAATCACTAGTGATTGTGTGGCTATTTGGAGCTATCAAGAATCTCTGAAGCATCAAGCATAATTGTTATATCTTGTTACATGCTTCTTTGTGTGAATATGATCATGATTTCCTTGCAAACTACCTCGGGAAAACTTTCCCCATAATCCTTGTCCTTGGACAAGTGACACTCCATATATGGTAGGATTTATTGATCATGTTCACTTTGGCCTTTTGTTTTTCTTTGTCCCATCTTTGCCCAAGAGATTGTTTCCTTTTTATCCCATGTCTTCCTTGCTACTTGTGGATCCCTTTAGTTTATTGGTATTCCGTTGTGTTTTATTTAATGTAGGTAGTAGTGATGATCTCTTTTGTGTGCATTTTGCATTCAAAAGCAAAATTCAATATAATGCACCATTCATGGGGGAGCTCTCCTATATTATCTAGAACACTCCTTTTATGCTTCTTGTGTTGATCCATATCATGTTTTTTTGTGCTTGGAAGCTTGATCTTTTCTTTTGGTACTTTGTGCCATCATGAAAAGTGTAGAGAGCTTGTTTTATGTGTTGGAACCTTGCTCTATTTGGGAGTTGGCTTTGTCTCCTTTGTTACTTGTTTTGGTCTTTTAGAATGATATAAGTCCTTGAGCATTATGTGTTTTGTGCATCTTTTTCTCTTTGGCTTTTGCCTTGTTCATTTGTTGAATTTGTATTCTTTCATGTGTTGATTTGGCTCTTTGATTCAATTTGGACACCTTTTTGTCGTGTCACAATTTTGTGTGCTACTTCTGGGTTTACTTGGTGTTTTAGTTCAAATTGTATCTCCTTTTGGTTCTTGAAGTCTTGTGCATGCACATTTACTTCATGTATATATTCTGGCATGTTGTCTTTCTTTGATCCAATATATAGGGGAAACTCCACCAAATCCTAATGGCTAAGATGTGCATGAAATTCAATTTCATATCAATATGCACATATTTATGTGGAGCTTCTCCTATGTATTGTAGTTTCCTAACTTCTTTGGACCCAATTTATTTGGGCACCATAGTGTACTTATTGTTGTGTAGGTACATTGGGGATATATTGGGTGCTTGTCTTCTCAATTGGGAAGAAGCGGTGCTTACATGTCAATTGGAGGCAAGCTAGGATGATCAACAAATTCTTATCCTCCACATCCTACCTATTATATCTATGTATCAAGTATCTCTCTCATGCATACACTTCTTGTTTCCAACCTTTTGTGGGTTGCTTGTTGGCATGAATTTGTGTGTTCGAACAGTTGTGGTTCTTTGTTTGTTGTGTTCGAGTGCTCTCTATTGCAAATGTGAGTATGTTGAGATGAGTGCATATAATGGGGACTATACAAAATCATGATCATGATTCACTTATCCTAAATATGTCAATCTAGCAATTTTATTGCATATCTTTTCCTCATTCACTCTCATGTGCAATAGTGAGTATTTTGCATAGTTGATTTCTATTTGTGATACTTGTTGTCTTTCTCCATAAATTCCAACTATTCCCTTTTACCCTTGGTAATAGTTGTAATGTATGTAGTGTGTTGATTTTTGAAGCTCATTGATGTACAATAAGATATATTTGAGCCTTTGGCCATGCATTCATTCAAAAATCCTATTGGTATGTTATATGACTTCATTTTGTTGTTCATGTGCCTTCTTGTGTATCTATTTTGTGTGTGCATGTTTCTTTGTGGGCATATGTCTTTGTGATATTTTCCACCTAGAAACTTATACACACAAGAGAAGATAAATCTTTGGTTGTTTTTGTTTTCCTTGGAGACCACCTTTTACCTCTTGTTGATTCTTCGGTGGCTTCCAAAAAAATTTCTATGAGTGCTTGTCCCTTTTGTTTGGATCTCCGGGCACTCATAATTTTATCTCTCTTGCCGTGTATTGTTAAATGAGTTTGTAGGAGTGAGGATTCCATGATTGTGCACTTTGTTTCCAAATACAATTATTATAATTGGTGCATAATCCTTGGGGAGCTTCTTCAATTCATTTAAGAATGCTCATTTGCCTTTGTTCTCATCTTTTGTGTCTTAGATGTTTATGGGGAGTGAGGATTCCATACTTGTGCATGATGTATTCAAATCAATGATTCTAATTTGTGCACAAAGATTGGGGAGCTTACCTATTACATCTAAACACTCATTTGTTCGTATCATTTTATCTTGTGTTGTTTTGGTATCAATTAATGTTGTCAATTGGTATTTTTGGATCTTTTGTTTGCTTGCTTCATTTGTTGAAGCTTCTTTCGTTTTCTTTTATACTTTTTTGCAATCTTTGGGTCCTCAATATAGTTTTACTTCCTCCCAAGGATCCATCATTGGATATGTGCATATGCACCCCTTTGGAGGAATTCTCACTATACTGGTTGTCTAGAACTTTTCACCCATTTTGGCAATCGATGCCAATGGGGGAGAAGTTTTGGAGGGTTTAAGGGAAGTTGGTTTATGCTTTGAGTTGGTTCTTAAGCATTAGACTTGCATGCTCTTGCATCTTTGTTGTTGCTTTGCATGTTTAATATATAGAGGAAACTCAACCACCCGTAATGGTTGGCGATCTATGCAATGAAATTCAAGTTCATCACACATGCATAGATTGTGTGTGTGTGGGGGGGGGGGGGGTTGCTCTATATATTGTGGTTGTACCAACATCACATACTTGTGTATTATTTGATGTTGGGGCAACCATTTTGTTCGTTAAATTCCATATTTAAACCCTCTCTAGGGGATTGTCATCAATTACCAAAATGGGGGAGATTGAAAGGGCATGTATTCCCCATGTGTGGTTTTGGTAATTAATGACAATCCCTATGGACTAATGTGCAAATTGAGTTTCACTTGTAGGTTTGTCCATTGGCATCGCTTGGACCATGTGTTGGTTTCAAGGATGAAAAAGGAGAAGCATTGTCCAAGGGCTTTGTGCCTATTGGAATCAAGTAGAAGAAGAAGATCAAGTATGTCTTGAAGAAGAAGAAGAAGATGGAGTTCCTCATGGCTATCTTCAAGACATCATCAAGAATTGTTGTCCAAGCTCAAGATGCACCATATCTAGAATATCTCATGCTTGGAACTTGCCTCCTCGGCGTTCATGGAGTGATGAAGACAAGGTCAAAGAAGAGGTTTTCCCATGGAGTATGGGGGAGCCATTCGCAAGTCTTCATCAAGAAAGAGCAAGCACGAGCAATCAAGAAAGGTGTTCCATCTTGAAGGTGACAAGATCGTCTTCATCAAGCTCAAGTGGGATGCTCAAGGCAAAGATATGATCATGATAGGTTTTTTATTTTACTGATCTCGTGTAGTGTTGGGAGACCGGTTTTAGGATAGATAGCCGTACTATCAAGAGGGGCTCTCGAGTGGGTGACTCGTTCGTATCTTTCTAACAGAGCTCAAACCTTTGCATACATAGCATCATCTTTCTTGGTTGATTGTTTGGTTCTTGTCCATGTGAGGATCTAGAGATTGTTCTTCATAACAAGCTCTAGTTCATCAAAAACGGATTCCCCTTGCATATCTTATTGCGTTTTTGATCTTGCAGGTTTTCCGGCTCCACACCTTGGGAGGTATCTCACATATATATTCATGGTATTTTCTCCCTTGGTGATTCTACACGTTGCTATCTTTCCAACAAAATTGGTTTCGTCTCGTTTGGAGTTCGTATGCAAAAGTTGTGGCAGTTCTGGTTCTGAAGTTTTTGCCTATCCGGTAGTTCCGGCGGGCCACCGGTAGTACCGCCAGGGCAGTTTACCCCCGGTAGTACCGGTGTTAATTCTGGCCCAACTTCCGGCAACCACAATTTTGGTTCTGTACCCTCTCTGTCTTGGTGTGCGTATTTGTCGGAACTTTGGTCGGAATCTTGGGCGGTAGTATTAGCCCAGGTGGTAGTACCGGTGACTCACCGGTAGTACCGACTGGCCTCGTTTTTGTGTTCATTTGCACCTCGTTTTTGGACCGTTGGCTGAGTGCCACCGGTAGTACCGGCCATCCACTAGTACTACCGGCCGTGCACGAAAATGTGTGTAACGGGCAGATCGGGGAGCCCTTTAAAAGGAGCTCCCCTTCCCCCTTCGGGGCTAACTTGCTTCTTCTTGGTTCTTGCTCTCTCTCTCTCTCCTCCATTGTTGACCTTGAAGAGCTTGCCCTCTCCCCTTCTCCATCCTATGATTCTTGCATCTTTTTGAGGGATTTGAGAGAGGAGATCTAGATCTACAAGCCCCACCAAGCAAAATCCCTTCTTTGTGAAGGAATCCTTGGGATCTAGATCTTGGAGAGTTTTGTGTTCTCCTCTTGTGTTCTTCCTCTCTTATTCCCCCAATAGCTTTTGTAGCTTTGGTGGAATTTGAGAGAGAGAAGGACTTGCCTCTTGCATTTGGTGCATAGGTTTGAGTTCTCCTCGGAGATTCGGCGAGTTCAAGCCCTTGGGCTTGTTTCTCTTGGGTTCTTGGAACCCTAGACGGTTGTGTGGAGTTGTGGTGTGTTCTTGGGGCTCCAATTGAGTTGTGGAGGTTCCCCAAGCATGGTGGCCTTTTGTGGCACTGTGGAGCCTTTGTGGCATTTCTTGGGAGCCCTCCAATTGAGTTGTGGAGATTGCCCCAAGTCTTGTACGGGTTCGGTGACCGCCCTCAAGTGTCCCATAGTGGAACGTGAGTAGGCCTTTGTGGCGAGCTCACGGGAGAATAGGGTGAGCCTTTTGTGGCGTCGGTGAGTTGCGTGGCTTCGCGTCCTTGGTGAGGCCTTGTGTGGCGTTGGGTGAGCATCGAGCCACCACACCTCGAGGTGAGCCATTTGTGGCGTTCGAAGTACATTGCGCCCCCGCACCTCTCCAACGGAGACGTAGCTTCTTTGGAAGTGAACTTCGAGAAACAAATCATCGTCTCCACGTCCATCGGTTATCTCTCAACCGAACCCTTTACTTATGCAAGTTACATTGTGATAGCCTTCGCGCTTGAAGTATTATATATTGCTATCACCTTGTTGTTTATCTTGCTTAGCATAGGTTGTTGGTGCACTTAGTGAACCTAGTTGATTTAGGTTTTGGCTTGATAAATTAAACGTTAAGTTTCAGTCCGCATTTATTAGAGCCTAAATCGTAATAATTTTAAAACGCCTATTCACCCCCCCTCTAGGCGACGTCCATTTCCCTTTCACCCGTGATGGTTCGACTAATATTACACACATATGGACACAGACTCCCAAACACACAAGATAAGGAAGTCTCAATACTATAGTTTGAATACAACTTGTAACCAACTCGTATTGGTACCTGAGACCTAGCCTCCCCATATATAAAGGCTAGGAGGGACCAACGAGGAGGACACGACCTAAGACCCCAATAGACAAATCGCGACTCCCCCAATAGATGGATCTATGATCTCCCACATCGCCACAATAGACAATAGATCTAGACATCAATCTCTTGCATACACATACACCAGATCTAATATGCGCATACACCGCCATCGGGGACATTGTAATTCTTCGGATCATCATTAATCAAGAGCAGACAAGCAGGAGTAGGGTCCTCTACCAGGCCTGAACCTGGGTAAACCTTGCGTCCCTGTGTGCTTGTTTGCTAGCCGACCGAGACTTCCAGCGCTCCCTCCTTCTCCAAAACCCAAGTCCATAACAATGGGCATTGATGAGTTAAACCCTCGTCACATAGCATACCAAAATTTAAGAAAAGACAATTCAGGTTTTATCCCAAACCATAACTCATATGGTCTCATTTCAACGGATCACGATGGTGCTCTTTTCAGTGTAAAAGTGGTAGTCTCTAAAGCTTTTAATCCTTAAAACATAGTGGCAATTTTATAAATGACACCTTTGATCTTACCATGTCAAACATGGTTTGATTTCATCTCTCGAATATGCCATACTCCTATGGTTTATCAGGAAACACAAATCATGGAACAATTCCTCAAATCTTAGGTGTTTTGCTAAACATGTAACTCAAATATCTTCCTTTATGATCAAATCATAAACTCTTTTATTTTCTTGTTACAATGATTTTTCACTTCATCTTGAAAGTCTTTGAACAATTTTCAAATGTTTCATACTTCTTCCTTATTAAGTAAATATATAGATATATTCACTCAAATTTCTGGAGAAATCATATGAAGCAAAAAGATCCATTGCATATGGCTACACATAATGGACTATGCACATCAACATGCACAATTTCCAATAAGCTAGTCATCCGTTCCTCTTTGTCCTATGAACGGAGTTTCAATTATCTCGAGGAAAGTTTCACAAGCGTCAATTGATCAAAATCAAAAGACTCCAAAAATTCATCAACATGGAGTTTCTTCATGTTTACTTTCCAATATAATTTAAATAGTGATGTCACTTCATAAGTGATCTTCCAATCATTTGTCTTACGACATTTGAGTAATAATGTTTATGGATGTGATTTCTCCAACTAGACTTGTAAAAGTTCATCCATCCTTTATGGAATACGGTAATTATTTGAACAACCATTGTTCTTGTAAGACCGGAACAAAATAACAATTATTAAAACAAATCTTGAAGGCTAGGTTTGACGACAACGAAAAACACAATAACACATTATTTGTTTTCGATGAACATCATCACTTATTCTCTTGCTAGTTACTTATGAAGGGAATATGCCCGAGAGGCAATAATAAAGTGGTTATTATCTTATTCCAAGTTTATGATAAATGTTTATTTTGCATGCTATAGTTGTATTAATTGGAAACGTTAATACATGTGTGTTTAATAAACAAAATACAAAGTTCCTAGTAATGCCTCTCATATAAACTAGCTCGTTGATTAACAAGATGATCAAGGTTTCCTGATCATGGACATTGGATGTTGTTAATAACGAGGTCACAACATTGGTGGAATGATGTGATGAACATTCATCCGAAGTATAGCATTACAATTAGAGTCATTATGTTTATATTTCTATAACATCATACGAAGTAATCTTAGTCCTTAGACCATGAGATCATGTTAATTGCTAACACCGGAAGAGTATCTTGATAACATCAAATGTCACACCGTAACAGGGTGACTATAAAGGTGGGTTCAGTGCTACGAAGGTGTTATGTTGAGGCTCATGGATCAAGAGTGGTATTTGTCCATCCCGATGACGGATAGATATACTCTGGGCCCTCTCGGTGATATCACATTGAAATAGCTTGCAAGCAAGTGATGTGATCACTAGAATGTTATATCACGGGAACGAGAAAAGAGTGCATGTCGGTAACGAGATCAAACTAGGTATTTGGATGCCGATGATCGAATCTCGGACATGTAATATATCACGAGACAAAGGGATTTGGTTATGACGTTAAAGGTTCACACGATCACAAGAGTCATCGTTGAATATATGGGAATTAGTACGGATCTCCAGGTCCCACTTCTGATTATTGATCGGAGAGGGGTCTTGATCATGTCTACATTATTTGTGAACCGTAGTGTGACACACTTAAGGGATACCGACACCATTTGGAGCAAATATGTTTCAGATAAAGATTTAAGAAAGCGCTGGAATCATTTCGATGGAAACCGGAATTGTTTCGGGTGAAATTGCTGAAATTGGTTCTGCATGTGATATTGAAATGTTGCAGGGGGTTTTATGTGAATGTTTGTTAATTAAAGTAATTAATAATTCTGAATAAAATAAATAAAATAGTTTTATTTAATGAGAGCTTGCATTAAATTTGGTGAAAATTTAATGCATGTGAGTGGAAGTGTGAGTGGAGGCATATTTATGTGAGTGGAGCATCCACCACATGAATGATGGAAGAGGTGGGGGCACGACCATGGCTGCCACGCCATGGCCCTTGGGTGCCCTCCCTCTTCCCTATAAAAGGCCCCCCTCTCCTCCTCATAACACAAACCTCCTCGTGAAGGATCTCTCTCCCCCTCTAGTTATTCCCCATGGTCTCGGATTAGCGAGATACATGTTCCCGGTGGCTTTATCTGGAAAGGAGTTGCTGCTTCCGCTGCTTTGCTGGAGCAAGGGACAAAGGTTGTGAGGGTACCAGACGTGTGTGCGATCACGGATGCATCGCTTCTTTGCGGTGCTGGACTTGGTGGTGCTGGACTTACTGGAGCTGGATCTGATGGACGTGCCGGAGCCGGACCTGCTGAACTTCATCACGATATTGAGATCAGCAAGTGTACGACTACATCATCCATGAGTTCCAACTCGTTAACAAATCTTTGTTGTCTTCAAGGGTAAGTTCTCTATGGATGTATATCCACCTGTTGCTTGTATCTAGTAGATAGATCTTGGCGTATAGTTCCCATCAAAGGAATTTTTTTTGTTTTCTATGCTGCAAACCCAACAGTGGTATCAGAGCCTGATCTATGCGCCGATGCTTTGCGCGAGTAGTACACATATGTTTATATGTGGGTGATGATGATCATGTTATTACTTCTTTCATATATTTTGGATATTGGTGGCATAGTGGGATGAAGCGACCCGGACCAACCTTACATGTCATCGCACATGAGACTGGTTCCACGACTGACATGCAACTAGTTTTGCATAAGTGGCTGGCGGGTGTGTGTCTCTCCTACTATAGTCAATATCTGATTTACAACGAGTTGCTAATAACTTGGTTATCCTCGTTGTGGTTCTATGTTCGTAGGTAAGACCGGTTCTATCTCCGAAAGCCCTAAGCCACATAAAACTTGCAATGGATAAATTAGAGGCATCTAGTTTAGATTGTTGCTGGGCTAGTGTCATGATATGGTAATGTTGTAAGTTGATGTATGGTAGCTACCCTTACAACACACCTAACGTGTAAGTTCCATAGACCTTGGCCTTACACACAAAGGAATGATAGAGATCATACCACAATGCACATGATAGTGATCAAATGCATGGCCCATATCATTCCACTTTACACATATGATGTTTGCATCTTATATTGCTAGTTTGGCATTTTAGTAGCATTATAAGATGAGCCCTCATTTAAATATCAAGATAAAATGTGTTCTTCCTTAAGTATGCACCGTTCTATCGATCATGTTTCGAGACATCACGTGATGATCGGGTGTACTCGACTCTATGCTTTCATGCAGCGGGTGTAAGACAGTTTTACACACGCGAGTATTAAGGTTCTTACTTGGAGAGCCTAGCATGTACAGACATGGCCTCGGAACATGGACCAAAAGGTTAAGCATGAGTCATATAGTTGATGTGATGCCCATATTGATGCTCGCCTTTGAAGCTACACCGACTCACGTGATGATCAGACTTGGTGTAGTGGATTTGGTTCATGTAATCACCAAAAAGGCACGAGGGATGTCGTTTTTGAGTGGGAGTTCATTTCTAATTTGGATTAATCGAACTCAATTTGTCATAAACTACATCAAAGTGAATTTGCATAATTTGTTGTAGTCATTGGCATCTGTTCACTACCTTATGCTTAGTTTTAATTGAGATTATAGAACTATAGAGTTCTGGATATTTACTTTATGAACTGGTATCATATTGTTTTGAATGTCAATTTAAAGTTTAGAAGCCCTATTGCAAACTTTCAGTAAACTCTATTTACTCCATGAAGTTTAATAAGTAGTATTAAATCAAGGGTAAGAATTCCAATGTTAGTATCTAAAGTATCATGTTTGCCTCCATGATTATTGATATTCAAAAGTTGTTTTAATATCAAGATTATCTAGGAGCTGAAAAATTGTTTCAGAAACCATCATGTGTGGAAGATATTGTGATATCTGAAACAATGTTTTTGGTTGCATTATGATAGAGTATAATTTAGCAAAATACATATTCTCATATTGTATGAGAATTTGTGAAGGATGGAGATGCTAGGCATCCGGATCTCCCAAAAAAGTTTTGGGAACTAACATTATACTCGCGATTCTTCCTTATAGGCTATAGTAGCTTGATCATGAAAGTTTTCATGATAAGGATGAATAGAAGATGTAAGTGAAATGTTTACTACACTAATAGATTACTAAAGAATGGATTTTTGAAAGAACACCAAACATTTGATGATGGTGATCCACTTCAAAGTGCAAGTCCAAAGGTATTAGTATTTGACTATATACACTTTGTACTATGTGTCATGTGCATGACACCACTATTGATGTTGATGGATTCTTTTAAAAGAAAAGGAATTGTTGAAAAAGAATCTATAAAATAATTGGCAGAAAATAAAAGGTTGGAGATGTCCAACTTAGGTATATAGAAGATATACATGTTATGGCTGTATTCCTTGCTTGTTAAACAATGTGGTTCTGAGGTATTGGATACCAAATTGGTTGGTGTGAAGTGTCATACAGAACAACACAATTCATGAAATGCAACGGCCTAAGTAACTGGCAAGAGAATAAGTGATGATGTTCATCGAAAACAAATAAAGTGTTATCGTGTTTTCGTTGTCGTCAAACCTAGCCTTCAAGATTTGTTTTAATAATTGTTATTTTGTTCCGGTATTATGAAAACAATAATTTTTCAAATAATTACCGTATTCCACAAAGGATGGATGAACTTTTACAAGTCTAGTTGGAGAAATCACATCCATAAACATTATTGCTAAAATGTTGTAAGACAAATGATTGGAAGATCACTTATGAAGTGACATCGCTGTTTGAATTATATTGGAAAGTAAACATGAAGAAACTCCATGATGATGAATTTTTGGAGTCTTTTGATGTTTTGACGCTTGTGAAACTTTCCTCAAGATAATTGAAACTCCGTCCATAGGCCAAACAGGGACGGATGACTAACTTATTGGATATTATGCATGTTGATGTATATAGTCCATTATGTGTAGCCATATGCGATGGGTCTTTTTGCTTCATATACTTTCTCCAGAAATTTGAGTGAATATATCTATATATTTACTTAATAAGGAAGAAGTATGAAACATTTGAAAATTGTTCAAAGACTTTCCAGATGAAGTAAAAAAAATCATTGCAACAAGAAAATAAAAGAGTTTATGATTTGATCATAAAGGAAGATATTTGAGTTACAGGTTTAGCAAAACACCTAAGATCTCAGGAATTGTTCCATGAATTTGCATTTCCCGATAAACCATAGGAGTATGGTATGTTCGAGAGATCAAATCAAACCTTGTTTGACATGGTAAGATCAAAGGTGTCATTTATAAAACTTCATTATGTTTTAAGGATTAAAGCTTTAGAGACTACCGCTTTTACACTGAAAAGAGCACCATCGTGATCCGTTGAAATGACACCATATGGGTTATGGTTTGGGATAAGACCCAAATTGTCTTTTCTTTAATTTTGGCATGCTATGCATAAGTAAAATGTTTACAACCAAAGTCGGATAAGCACGTCTTTGTAGGTTATCCCAAAGAATTTGTTTGGAATTCCTCCATAACACCGATGACAAAAGATTTTGTCGCTTGGAACGTCAAGTTTCTTCCGAAGGAATTTTTCGTGAAAAGTTAAGTGGGAGGACAATAGAACTTTGATAAGGTTGTTAAACCTTAGCTATATGTGCTAAGTAGCGCAGCGCCGGAAAGTATCCTGGTGGCGGCCACAATGCTCATGGCTCCCGTGATTACAAAGGGTGTGATCTTGGAGATTAGAGTTCCTGATAAACCATGTGGGTCAGTAAGAATCAAATAGTAAGATTTGAAACAGAAGTTGTCATTGTTTTGACAATGATGAACCGACTGCATGCAAAGAAGTGATGATGGGCCCTGACTCCATAAAATGACTAGAAGTCGTAGAATCTGTTATAGTATCCATACACGAGAAATCAAGTTTCTAAACTTGGAAGGCCCTCCTGAAAGGCGTGAAGCCTATCGGTTGTGTTTGGATCTATAAAGAAATAGACATGGATGTTTAACATCTATGAAATAGTCGACATGTCGAAAAGAAGTTTACGGCAATGTTCAAGGAGTTGACTATGACAAGATTTGATCTTTCATAGCGATATTTAGTCTTGACGGATTAATGTAACAACCACTACATATAATTTGGTATATGGTAGTTGAATAAACAAAACAAGGTTCTTATAATAGAATGGTTACCTAGGACATGTACATGACATGGTACGAAGGGTTTTGTTAATTCAAAGGGTGCTAAAAAGGGCATGCAAACTTCAATAGTTGAAGTGAGCATAACGGAGTTGGAATCTTCATCGTGATGAAAATGTTAAAGGAGTTTAATTTCATTGGAGATGATGAAGATGCTTGCATTTGCAAGAAATTAAGTGGGAGCGCTGAGACAAATTTCCAATACATTATGCATAGTACATATTGTTGATTGGAAATGATGTATCTTTTATTGACACAAGTTAAGAATTTCATTAAAATAGGATTTCGATGAAAGACTTAGGCAATAACCAGAATATTTGGCATCAATATCTATATGGATAGATTGAGGCGCTAATATGGTTATGCCAGACGTACATATATGAGATATTGAAAGGGTTCAATATGGAAACAACAAGAAAGGTTCTTGCTGCATGGAAAGGATTGTATCAAGATTCAAGTGTTTCAACACTTGGTGAGTAAAATCACATGAATATTTTGATCGATTATACCGTGATATGTATATATCCAGATATGTCCTATGCTCTAAATGTTATGAGCACATACCAGAATGATTCATAAGATGATCATTGGACGATAGTAAAGATATTCTTATGAGCTTTGGAAGAACTAAGAATATATCATGTATAAGTGAAAAATAGTTAATGGTAGTTCATTGTAAAGTGTTACATTGATACTAATTTTGTCACAAGATACAAATTAAATTTATCTCAATTTAGACTATGGGTGGCACAATGTAATGGAAAGGATGTTCCATGATGGATTTGGATGAGTTCCAAAGTTGAGACATTGTGATGGATACTACAACAAAAGGCTAAGTATATGACTGCTATAGTAGCAGCAAAGGAGGGCATTAGTGTTAAGTAGTTTGTTATCAAACTAGGTGTGGTTCAAAGTAGGCTAATACTATGGAGATATATTGTATGACAATAATATCAACATATTTTAACCCGAACGAACTAAAGATCTCACCAAAGGACCAAATTTATACAATGCCATCTCATTTGAGAATGAGTGATGCGTAGAGACGCAAAGACATGCAAATACACATGGACCTAAAACTGTCAGATCCGAAGATTATGTTAACCACTAGCAATCGCGTATATGCAACACCAAAAAGCCATAGGTGTTTAATAAGCAAAGTTTCCAAAACAAGATTATTGACTCTAGTGCAAGTGGGAGACTGAAGGGAATATGTCCGAGAGGCAATAATAAAGTGGTTATTATCTTATTCCAAGTTTATGATAAATGTTTATTTTGCATGCTATAATTGTATTAATTGGAAACGTTAATACATGTGTGTTTAATAAACAAAATACAAAGTTCCTAGTAATGCCTCTCATATAAACTAGCTCGTTGATTAACAAGATGATCAAGGTTTCCTGATCATGGACATTGAATGTTGTTAATAACGAGGTCACAACATTGGTGGAATGATGTGATGAACATTCATCCGAAGTATAGCATTACGATCAGAGTCATTATGCTTATACTGCTATAACATCATACGAAGTAATCTTAGTCCCTAGACCATGAGATCATGTTAATTGCTAACACTAGAAGAGTATCTTGATAACATCAAACGTCACATCGTAACAGGGTGACTATAAAGGTGGGTTCAATGCTACGAAGGTGTTATGTTCAGGCTCATGGATCAAGAGTGGGATTTGTCCATCCTGATGACGGATAGATATATTCTGGGCCCTCTCAGTGATATCACATTGAAATAGCTTGTAAGCAAGTGATGTGATCACTATAATGTTATATCACGGGAACGAGAAAAGAGTGCATGTCGGTAACGAGATCAAACTAGGTATTTGGATGTCGATGATCGAATCTCGGACGTGTAATATATCACGAGACAAAGGGATTTAGTTACGACGTTAAAGGTTCACACGATCACAAGAGTCATCGTTGAATATGTGGGAATCAGTACGGATCTACAGGTCCCGCTGCTGATTATTGATCGGAGAGGGGTCACGATCATGTCTGCATTATTCGCAAACCGTAGGGTGACACACTTAAGGTATACCGACACCATTTGGATCAAATATTTTCGAATAAAGATTTAAGAAAGCACTGGAATCATTTCGATGGAAACCAGAATTGTTTCAGGTGAAATTGCTGAAAATTGTTCTGCATGTGATATTGAAATGTTGCCGGGGTTTTTATGTGAATGTTTTTTAATTAAAGTATTTAACAAAATTCTGAATAAAATAAATAAAATAGTTTTATTTAATGAGAGCTTGCATTAAATTTGGTGGAAATTTCATGCATGTGAGTGGAAGTGTGAGTGGAGGCATATTTATGTGAGTGGAGCATCCACCAGATGAATGATGGAAGAGGTGGGGGCACCACCATGGCTGCCACGCCATGGCCCTTGGGTGCCCCCCTCTTCCCTATAACAGGCCCCCCCTCCTCCTCACAACACACACATCCTCGTGAAGGATCTCTCTCCCCCTCTAGTTATTCCCCATGGTCTCGGATTAACGAGATACATGTTCCCGGTGGCTTTATCTGGAAAGGAGTTGCTGCTTCCGCTGCTTTGCTGGAGCGAGGGACAGAGGTTGTCGGGGTACCGGACGTGTGTGTGATCACGGATGCACCGCTTCTTTGCGGTGCTGGACTTGGTGGTGCTGGACTTACTGGATCTAGATCTGATGGACGTGCTGGAGCCGGACCTGCTGGACTTCATCACGATCTTGAGATCGGCAAGTGTACGACTACATCATCCACGAGTTCCAACTCGTTAACAAAGATTTGTTGTCTTCGAGGGTAAGTTCTCTATGGATGTATATCCACCTGTTTCTTGTATCTAGTTGATAGATCTTGGCGTATAGTTCCCATTGTAGGGATTTTTTTGTTTTCTATGCTGCGAACCCAACAACTTAGGCCGTTGAAGTTCATGAATTGTGTTGTTCTGTATGACACTTCACACCAACCAATTCGGTATTCAATACCGGTATCCAATACCTAAGAACCACATTGTTTAACAAGCAAGGAATACAGCCATAACATGTATATCTTCTATATACCTAAGTTGGACATCTCCAACCTTTTCTTTTCTGCCAAATATTTTATAGATTCTCTTTCAACAATTCCTTTTCTTTTAAAAGAATCTATCAACATCAATAGTGGTGTCATTCACATGACACATAGTACAAAGTGTATATAGTCAAATACTAATACCTTTGGACTTGCACTTTGAAGTGGATCACCATCATCAAATGTTTGGTGTTCTTTCAAAAATCCATTCTTTAGTAATCTATTAGTGTAGTAAACATTTTACTTACATCTTCTATTCATCCTTATCATGACAACTTTCATGATCAAGCTACTATAGCCTATAAGGATGAATCGTGAGTATAATATCAGTTCCCAAAACCTATTTAGTAGATTAGGACGTCTAGCATCTCCAACCTTCACAAATTCTCATACAATATGAGAACGTGTATTTTGTTAAAATATACTCTATCATATTGCAACCATAAACATTGTTTCAGATATCACAATATCTTTCACACATGATGGTTTCTGAAATAATTATTTCAGCTCCTAGATAACCTCGATATTAAAACAACTTTTGAATATCAAGAATCATGGAGGCAAACATGATACTTTAGATACTAACATTGGAATTCTTACTCTTGATTTAATACTACTTATTAAACTGCATGGAGTAAATAGAGTTTGCTAAAAGTTTGCAATAGGACTTCTAAACTTTAAATTGACATTCAAAACAATACGATACCAGTTCGTAAAGTAAATATCCAGAATTCTATAGTTCTATTATCTCAATTAAAACTAAGCATAAGGTAGTAAACAGATGCCAATGACTACAAAAAATTATGCAAATTCACTTTGATTTAGTTTATGACAAATTTGGTTTGACTAATCCAAATTAGAAATGAACTCCCACTCAAAAACGACACCCCTCGTGCCTTTTTGGTGATTACATGAACCAAATCCACTACACCAAGTCCGATCATCACATGAGTCGGTGTAGCTTCCAAGGCGAGCACCAATATGGGCATCACATCAACTATATGTCCCATGCTTAACCTTTCGGTCCGTGTTCCGAGGCCATGTTTGTACATGCTAGGCTCGCCAAGTAAGAACCTTAGCACTCGCGTGTGTAAAACTGTCTTACACCCGTTGTATGAAAGCGCAGAGTCGAGTACACCTGATCATCACGTGATGTCTCGAAACACAATCCATAGAACGGTGTATACTTAAGGAAGAACACATTTTATCTTGATATTTAAATGAGGGATCATCTTATAACGCTACTAAAACGCCAAACTAGCAATATAAGATGCAAACATCATATGTGTAAAGTGGAATGATATGGTCCATGCATTTGATCACTATCATGTGCATAGTGGTATGATCTCTATCATGCCCTTGTGTGTAAGGGTATTTTAAGGGTATTGTAAGGGTTCGCAACATAGAAAACAAAAAATTCCTACGATGGGAACTATTATACGCCAAGATCTATCTATTAGATACAAGCAACGGGTGGATATACATCCATAGAGAACATACCCTCGAAGACAACAAAGCTTTGTTAACAAGATGGAACTCGTGGATGATGTAGTCATACAATTATCGATCTCAAGATCATGATGAAGTCCAGCAGGTCCAGCTCCAGCATGTCCATCAGATCCAGCTCTAGCAAGTCCAGCACCACCAAGTCCAGCATCGCAAAGCAGCGGTGCATCCGTAATTGCACACACGTCTGGTACCCTAATAACCTCCATCCCTTGCTCTAGCAAAGTAGCAGAAGCAGCAACTCATTTCCAGATAAAGCCACCAGAAACATGTATCTCGTTAATCCGAGACCATGGGAAAAAATACTAGAGGGGGAGAGAGATCCTTCACGAGGAGGTGTGAGTGAGAAGTGAGGAGAGGGGGGCCTTTTATAGAAGGATGGGAGGGTACCCCTCCCATGGCCGGCGCCCCATGGAGGGTGCCTCTTCACCTCCCTCATTCATGTGGTGGTAACCCCCTCCACATAAATATGCCCCTTCACATTCTCTACTAAAGTCTCCACTTTAAATGCATTAAACTCCAAATTTAATGCTCTCTCATTTAATAAAACTCTTTTATTAATTTTATTCAGAATTTTGTTAATTACTTTAATTAACAAACATTCACATAAAACCCCCTGCAACATTTCAATATTGCATGCAGAACCAATTTCAGCAATTTCACCCGAAACAGATTTGGTGTCTATTGAAATAATTCCAGTGCTTTCTTAAATATTTCTCTGAAACATATTTGCTCCAAATGGTATCGATATCCCTTAAGTGTGTCACCCTACGGTTCGTGAATAATGCAGACATGATCGAGACCCCTCTCCGATCAATAATCAGCAGGGGGACCTGGACATCCATATTGACTCCTACACATTCAACGATCACTTATGTAATCGTGAGAACCTTTAACGCTAGTAACTAAATCCCTTTGTCTCGTGATATATTACATGTTCGAGATTCGATCATCGGTATCTCCATACCTAGTTTGATCTCATTGCCGACATGTACTCTTTTCTCGTTCCCGTGATATAACATTCTAGTGATCTCATCACTTGCTTGCAAGATAACCAATGTGATATCACCGAGAGGGCCCAGAGTATATCTATCCGTCATCGGGATGGACAAATCCCACTCTTGATCCATGAGCCTCTACATAACACTTTCGTAGCACTGAACCCACCTTTATAATCACCCTTTCACGGTGTGACGTTTGATGTTATCAATATACTCTTCTAGTGTTAGTGATTGACATGATCTCATGGTCTAAGGACTAGGATTACTTCGTATGATGTTGTAGCAATATAAACACAATGACTTTGATCGTAATGCTATACTTCGGATGAATGTTCATCACATCATTCCACTAATGTTATGACCTCGTTATTAACAACATCCAATGTCCATGATCAGGAAACCTTGATCATCTTGTTAATAACGAGCTAGTTTATAAGAGAGGCATAACTAGGAACTTTCCTTTTGTTTATTAAACACACATGTATTAACGTTTCCAAATTAATACAATTATATCATGCAAAATAAACATTTACCATAAACAAGGAATAAGATAATAACCACTTTATTATTGCCTATTGGGCATATTCCCTTTAGTACAAACATGGCCTCGGAACACGGACTGAAAGGTTAAACATGAGTCATATAGTTGATATGATGCACATATAGATGCTCGCCTCTGAAGCTACACAGACTGATGTGATGATCGGATTGGTGTAGTGCACTTGGTTCATGTAATCACCAAAAAGACATGAGGGATGTTGTTTTTGAGTGGGAGTTGATGACCCACAAGTATAGGGGGTGTATCACAGTATTTTCGAGGGAAGTGAAACCCAATTTATTGAATCGACACAAGGGGATCCAAAGAATATTTATAAGCCTTAAAAACTGAGTTGTAAATTCAGCTACACCTGGAAACAATCTTGCTCACAGCAATTTATCAGTAGCAACAGTTTTGTAATAGCAATAGCAAAGTATTAGCAGTAGTAGAAGTAAAGACAGTAGTAACGATAATAGTAAACGGTAGGATTAAAGCGTGGTAGGCATAGGGATGGATGGACGGGCGTTGCATGGACAAGACAATTCATATAGCAATCAAGACATAGGGCATTTACAGATAAATAAGATAAAGCATGTGTTCCATATATAGTCATACGTGCTCGTAATGAGAACTTGCACAACATCTTTTGTCCTGCCAACCCGTTTTCAACGGGGCCTCGAGGGAACTACTGGCAATTAAGGTGCTCCTTTTAATAGAGCACCGGAGCAATGCATTAACACTCCATGAACACATGTGATCCTCACATCAAAGCCATTCCCTCCGGTTATCCCGATTGTTGTCACTTCGAGGCCTTTGGTTCCGGACAATAACATGTGTACACAACTTGCAGGTAAGACCATAAACAATACTATCATAATGAATCAATAACATGTTCAGATATGAAATCATGGCACTCAAGCCCTAGTGACAAGCATTAAGCATAACAAGTCGCAACAAAGTCAAAAAGCACTAATAAAAGATACTAGGCATCATGCCCAAACAATCTGATGCCATTACATGAACGATCTCATCCAATCCCTACCATCCCCATAGGCTACAGCGGGGGATTACTCACTCATAGATGGGGGAAACATGGATGGTCGATGGAGAAGCGATGGTGATGATGATGGCGATGATCTCCTCCAATTCCCCGTCCTGGCAGGGTGCCAGAACGGAGTTTCTGGTGCTGATTTGCGGAATCTGGTGGTGGCGGCGAAGCGAAACTCTCTCTGGAAAAACGTCGAACCCCCTCGGTTTTTAGGTCAAGAGGCATCTAATAGGCGAAGAGGGAGGCCGAGGGGGCAGCCGAGGTGGCCACACCACCCCCAGGTGCGGCTTGGCCTAGCCCGCGCAGCTAGGTGGTGTGGGCCCCTCGTGGCCCTACTCCGTCTTGTCTTCTGGCTCCGTGAGTCTTTTGGTGAAAAAGGATTTTTGGCATATTTTTTGGGATTTTTCCTGCTAGTTGATTTTCTGCACAAAAACTAAACACCAAGGTAATTCTGCTAAAAATAGCGTCAGTCCATGTTCGTTGTATCCAAATCACACAAGTTTAGAGGAAAAACAATAGCAAAAGTGTTCGGGAAAGTAGATACGTTTTGGACGTATCAGGAGTTCATTCGTAATTTGATTAGTTAAACTCGATCTATCATAAACTTAGTCTAAACTTTACAAATTCTGTTGTAGATGGCACCACCTGCTTTTAATTTCAATGTGTTCATGGAGAAAGAGAAACTTGCAGCAAATGGTAGCAACTTTACCAACTGGGCCATGAATTTGAGGATTCTCCTCACTCCTGCACAAAAGCAATATGTGTTAGAAGCGCCGCTAGGCCCCCCACCAGCTCCTGATGCCCATGACGAGGAAAAGAACGTCTATTTGACTCGCTAGGAGGACCACAACTTAGTTCATTGCGGCATACTGTATGGGCTAGAGCCGAAACTTTGAAAGCGTTTTGAAAATGGCAATGCCTTTGATACCATGGGTGAGTTGAAAATGATTTTCGATACCCATGCTGTCGTAGAGAGCTATAAATGCTTTTGAAAAGTTCTTTAGCTGCATGATGGAAGAGAACGGCTCCATTAGTGAGCACGTACTCAAAATGTCTAGGTACGCCGATAAACTTGTGTCCTTGGAAATAATGATTTCCATTGACTTAGGCATACATCATGTTCTCCAATCTCTGCCACCAAGCTACAAGAGATTCATGATGAACTATAATATGCAGGGCATGAAGAAGTCTCTCCCCGAGCTTCTATCAATGCTTAAAACTGCAGAGGTGGAGATTAGGAAAGAGCATCAAGTGTTGATGATCAATAAGACCACCAGTTTCAAGAAAGACAAGAAGGGTAAGCAGAAGGGAAAGAAGGGCGGCAAATCTATTGCCGTGCCTAAAAAGAAATCCCGAGCTGACCCTAAGCCTGATACTGAGTGCTATTATTGTAAGGGGACTGGCCATTGGAAGCGTAACTGCCCCAAGTATTTGGTGGACAAAAAGGCCGACAAGGCAAACAAAGGTATATGTGATATACATGTTACTGATGTGTACTTTACTAGTACTCACAGTAGCACCTAGTATTTGATACTAGATCTGTTGCTAATATATGTAACTCGAATCAGGGGCTGCAGAACAAGCGACCGCTAGCAAGGGGTGAGGTCAAGATGTGTGTCGGCAATGGATCAAGAGTTGATGTGATCGTTGTCGAAACGCTACCTCTCCACCTACCGTCAGGATTAGTGATAAATCTTAATAATTGTTATTTGGTGCCTGCGTTGAGCATGAACATTGTATCTGGATCATGTTTGTTGCGAAGCGGTTATTCACTTAAATCCGAAAACAATGGTTGTTCGATTTATATGAATGATATATTTTATGATCATGCACCTGTGATGAATGGTTTATTTCTATTGGATCTCGATAATAGTGTTACCCATATTCATAATGTTGATGCTAAAAGGATTAAACTTGATGATGATATATCTGCATATATGTGGCACTGCCGTCTAGGTCATATTGGCGTTAAACGCATGAAGAAACTCCATTCTGATGGACTTTTGGAATCACTTGATTTTGAATCATTTGATACATGTGAGCCATGCCTTATGGGCAAGATGACTAGAACGTCGTTTTCCGGTTTAATGGAACGGGCGACAGATTTATTAGAAATCATACATCCTGATGTATGTGGTCCAATGAGTGTGTCGGCGCGAAGTGGATATTGTTATTTTGTTACTTTCACGGATGATTTGAGTATATACGGGTATATCTATTTGATGAAACACAAGTCTAAAACCTTTGAAAAGTTCAAGGAATTTTAGAGTGAAGTGGCAAATCATCGTAATAGAATGATTAAAATTCTGCGGTCTAACCATGGAGGTGAGTATCATAGTTACAAGTTTAGCGCACACATGAAAGATTGTGGAATAGTTTCACAACTCACACCTGCCAGAACACAACAACGTAATGGTGTGTCGGAACGTCATAATCATACTTTATTGGATATGGTTCGATCTATGATGTCTTTGACTGACTTGCCACTGTCATTTTGGGGTTATGCACTAGAAAATGCTGCATTCACTTTAAATAGGGCACCATCTAAATCCGTTGAAACGACACCGTATGAATTGTGGTTTAGAAATAAACCTAAGCTGTCATTTCTTAAAGTTTGGGGTTGCGATGTTTATGTGAAGAAACTTCAACCTGATAAACTCGAAACGAAAGCGGAAAAATGCGTCTTCATAAGATACCCTAAAGAAACAATTGGGTATTCCTTCTATCACAGATCCGAGGGCAAGGTTTTTGTTGCCAAGAATGGATCTTTTCTAGAGAAAGAGTTTCTCGCGAAAGGCGTGTGTAGTCGGAAGGTAGAACTCAAAGAGGTTATTGAACCTTCTCTTCATGAAACGGTGAGTGGCGCAGCGCCAGAAATTGTTCCAGAGTTGACTTGACCGAATGAAGAGGGAACTAATGATAATGATTATGAAACTCCGAAAGAGGACAATGTCGAACCTTGCAGGTCAAGCAGGACACGTGCAGCTCCTGAACTGTACGGAAATCCTATCATGAATTTCATGGTTGATGAAATAGATGACCCTGCGACGTATGAAGAAGCGACGATGAGCCCAGATTCCAACAAATGGCTAGAAGCCATGAAATCTGAGATGGAATCCATGTACGAAAACCAAGTTTGGACTTTGGTGGACTTACCTCACGACCGAAAGGCCGTTGAGAATAAATTAATTTTCAAAAGAAAAACCGATGTTGATGGTAATGTGACCATCTATTAAGCTCGACTTGTCGCAAAGGGTTTTCGAAAAATTCAAGGAGTTAACTACAATGAGACATTATCTCCCGTAGCGATGCTAAAGTCGGTTAGGATGATGTTAACAATTGTTGCATATTTTGATTATGAAATATGGCAAATGGATGTCAAAACTGCATTCCTCAATGATAATATTGAAGAAGAGTTGTATATGATACAACATAAGGGTTTTGTCGATCCTAAGGATGCTGATAAGGTATGCAAGCTTCAGCGATCCATCTAGGAACTGAAGCAAGCAACACGGAGTTGGAATCTCCGCATTGATGAGGTGATCAGAGAGTTTGGATTTGTCCAAACTTATGGAGAGGCTTGTATTTACAATAAAGTGAGTGGGAGCAATGTGGCATTTATGATAATATATATGGGTGACATATTATTGATTGGAAATAATATAGATCTTTTAAACAGGGTTAAAAGTTATCTAAACAACAAATTTTTGATGAAGGACCTTGGTGAAGCATCATATATATTAGGCATTAAGATCTATAGAGATAGATCAAGGCGTCTAATTGGGCCATCGCAAAGTACATACCTTGATAAGATATTAAAGAAGTTTAGTATGGACGGAAGTAAGAAAGGATTCTTACCTATGTTGCAAGGCAAGACATTGAGTAAGACACAAAGTCCGGCTATGGTGGAAGAAAGAGAGATAATGGATAAGATCCCTTATGCTTCAGCCATAGACTCTATAATGTATGCCATGCTATGTACAAGACCAGATGTGGCACATGCTATTAGTTTAACTAGTTGATGACCCACAAGTATAGGGGGTGTATCGCAGTATTTTCGATAAGTAAGAGTGTCGAACCCAACGAGGAGCAGAAGGTGTTGATGAGTGGTATGGATCAGGAATTCTCTACAAATACTTAGCAAACAGATTTTTAGGGGTTTTCGATAATGCAAGTAAATAAAGTACGAGTAAATAAAAGACAATAAGAATAAATGCAGCAAGTGGCCCAATCCTTTATGCAGCAAAGGACAAGCCGGTTGTATTACTTAAGATGACCAAACGTTCTCGAGGACACATGGGAATATTGTCAAGTGCTTTCGCTTCATATAGTTGAGTAATCTTCTTTAGCTTGCTAAGTGTTGTGTGTCTGAACTTGTGCTAATGTACCGACCTTCCTAGGACTAATATATACTTGTGATTATACCCCTTGCAAACATCTGTAAGTATAAGAAAGTAATTAAGGTAGAAACCTAACCACAACTTTAAACTCTAAGACCCTTACGTCCCTTGTGCAATGGTTTCCTAACGGGGGTCAGGTTTCTATCACTCTGGCAACCCCTACGATTAGTAGCCAAATACACAATGCATTCCCCTAGGCCCATATAGGTGAAGTGTGATACATTGCAAATGTATCTATAATTTTTGATTTTCCATGCTTGGTTTTATCTACTTTCTTGTGTTTTGTCCACACTTTGGAGTACTTTTCATATGATTTCTTGGACTAACGTATTAACAAGAGCCATAGTGCCAGCTACCTGTTTTCTGCTGTTTTTGGTTCCAGGAAAGTCAGAAAATGAATATTCTCGGAATTGGACGGGACAAAAGCCAAAGTGCCTATTTTTCCAAAAGACATCAAATGCTAGAATACGAGACGGAGAAGGGCTGGGGGCCGGCCACACCACCTGGCCGCGCGGCCAGGCCTGGCCCATGCCAGGGGGTGGTCTGGCCGACCCCAGCACCCCCTCGGCCTCTCCTTTTGCCTATATATTGCCCTCGGGACGAAAACCCTAAGTACCCGATCAAAAATCCACGAAAGAGTCTGTAGCCATCGTCGTCTCTGTCCCTCGATCGGGAGGGATCTGAAGCTCTTCCCGGCACCCTGCCGGAGAGGGGAATTCATCCTGGAGGCCTTCTTCATCATCATGCAAGCCTCCGGTGTGATGCGTGACTAGTTCATCTTTGGACTATGGGTCCATGTAGTGGCTAGATGGCTGGTTCTCCTCCTTTGTGCTTCCATGTCTAGATCTTGTGAGCTCCGTTCATGATCAAGATCATCTATTTGTAATTCTGCATGTTGTGTTTGCAGGGATCCGATGGATATTGAGATGCTATTTCAGATTGATTATTGATTCTATCATGTCTTTGTTATTTGTGATCTTGCATGCTTTCCGTTGTTAGTAGCTATCTTGTCCAAGTAGATGTTAGCAACTCCAAGAGTTAGTATTTATGCTCGATAGTGGGTTCATGCCTCTGGTAATTCTGGGGAAGTGACAGAAATCTCTAAGGTACTAGATGTGTTGTTTCTACTAGGGAGAAAACAACAATCCTTTGTTCATAGAATAATCGTATTGTTTACATTACACGCAATTCATAAAGCAATAATCTGTTGCTTGCAACTTAATACTAGAGGGGGTTCAGATGATAACCTGAAGGTGGATTATTAGTCATAGATGCAGTTGGATGGCGGTCTATGTATAATGTTGTAATGCCCAATCAAGTTCCAAAGGAGTCAAGATGATTAGTATATGCATGTATTTCTTTCTTGGTGTTTGTCAATTGCCCCGCTGTAATTTGTTCACACAACATGTTATCTATCTTAAGGAGAGCCACCTCTAGTGAACTATGGACCCCGGTCCTTTCTTTTACATTCAATCTACAAACTGTTTACTGCTTTGTGTTTACTTTCTGCAAACTATTATTTCCTTCCATTCGATACGTTTAATCCTTTGTTTTCAACAAAATCGGTGAGATTGACAACCTCATCGCAAGTTGGGGACAAAGTTCTGTGGTTGTGTTGTGCAGGTATCCACGTTGCTACTAGCACCGGTAGTGCGCCCTGCCAAGGCTCAGCTAGCAACACCTTTGGGGTGTTTCCTTGCTCCTACTGGTTCGATTAAACCTTGGTTTCATAACTGAGGGAAACTTGCTGATGTGCTCATCATACCTTCCTCTGGGGGTTCCCCGACAGGCTCTACATCAACACTGAGCCATCAAAGTGTCATGTAGTCGATGTTCACATGACACCACTAGAAGAAGTACACCACAACTTAATTAACAAACTATTGAATCTTTCTTAATACAACTCCACTACTAACAACATGACTTCTCCCATGTCCTCAAGAACAAAACGAACTACTCACAAGACATCATATGGATCATGATCAGAGATGGAATAATGATGTATAACAATCTAAACATAAACAATAATTCAATGGTTCACTCAATAGCATTAACTACAAAGAGTAATCAACACCGGGAAAGTTTCTCCTAAGAACTATGCAAGATTCAACCCAATTGTTACAGCGATATGATGGTGGTGATGATGGTGCTGGTGGAGATGATGGTGGTGATGATGATCCCGATGAAGTCCAGCTTGGTGGTGGTGTTGATGGCGACGATCTCCCCTCTCTGGGAAGGAATTCCCTCGGCAGAATTCTGTCTGCCGGAGAGATCTTTCTCTCTCGGTGTTTTCCGCCCCGCAGAGGCAGCGGAATCTTTCTATGGTCGCTCCCCGAGTCTTAGGGTATCGGGAGGATAATATACGCCAGATGGGAGAGCCAGGGGTGGACCAGGGCGGCCACACCACCTGGTGGCGCGGCCCAGGGTGGCCCGTGCCAGGGGGTGGTGTGGGCCCCCTGTGGCCCATCTCCACTTCCCCTTCTGGCTTTCTTCGTCTTCTAGAAAATAGGATTTTCCATGTATTTTCCCGGATTTTCTAATCTTCGCGAATTTCGCCTCCAAACAACCCCTTTTCCATCAGAATCCTGATTGCAGCGGTCCATGCTCCAAAAGTCATCAAGTATGCAAAAACAGATGAAATTACATAAGTATCATCTCTTAATATGAAATATATCAATGAATAACAGTAAATTATGATATAGAATAGTGATGCAAAATGGACGTATAAACTCCCCCCAAGCTTAGACTTCGCTTGTCCCCAAGCAAAACTGAACTCAATAAACATGGCCTCGGGTTTATGGAGTGAAGAGTCGATAAAAGAATACGGACAAGAAGCATCACATTCATCAATACACAGATCATAATAGCAGACAACTCACCATTATATAACTTAACTTGCAATAAGTAAAGGAAACACAATAAAGATATATAAAGTAAATCATAATTGGTAATGGCAAACTTAGCTCTTGGTCAAAGAATAGTTGATAAATCGCAGGAGTTTCACAAATAACTGGTTTTTCAATGATAGCTTTCAAAGTAGTAAACACCAAGATAAGAGCAATGTGCAAAACAAGGAACATAAGAAACGTGATTGAATAAATCATCATATGAATGAATGAAACACAACAACTCAAAATACTTGCTGGGATAGAAGGGAATAGGTTTACTGACTCAACTGAAAAGTAAAAGAAAGGCCCTTCGCAGAGGGAAGCAGGGATTTCAAGTTTCATAAAGAGGTTCCAAAAATTATGATACTTACTAGCTTTCATCTCTCATTGCCCCTATCATAGGCATCTTTTGGTTATTAAGGTCAAAGTGACACAACTAAGAGGATATGCTTGACAAGTTATAAATTGAAGTCCCATGCCCCTTACTTACGAAGACCGAACCTCATGCTACTCAACTTCAGACACGAGTAAGCTCTTGTCATTGTAAATACATGTGTATCATAGAGAACCGCCAACGGGGTACCCCTTGCACATGACACATGAGCTATCCCATAATCAAAATGACAAGGCAAACAGACAATGAGCATCTCAGTGATCTTTTTATTTGCTATTTGCATAGGTTTTTATTGAGGATGCTTCATAGAATACTCATTATGGTTATGCTGCAAGTTTCCACCATGATTAGGCATGGATTAGGCTAGTGGCCCAGGCGTTTCTCTAACACACATACAAACTCCATGATCTTACAAGTTCCCCTTTTATTTCACACCACCGGGATCCATAAGCAAAACAACATGATATCAACTAGGTACAAAGTACCAATGCAGGGTTGAAAGCGTTCCCCATGATACATGGTTCTGCTAACTTCAACTCATAAAGCGCAAGCATATACGCAACAAAGAAGGACCCAATGGTTCAAGTTTATTAAATGCAAGAAAGTAAAGTGTGCCATCAAGTTCGTGAGAGCTTTAATCACTAATTTTCACATAACAAGTTTAATTTGGAAGATATATAAAAACAAGAATTTACTTGGAATAGCAATAGTGCTAATAGGTAGGTATGGTGGACACAAATGGCATAGGTTTTGGTTTAAGGAGTGGATGCACGAGAAGAATTCCCTCTCGGTACAGGTTTTTGGCTAGCAAGGCTGGGTAGCAAGTATAAGAATTGAAGGAAACAAACAAACATACAAATGATAAAAACAAACATGAAATCTTCCTTGGAAGCACAAAAGATCTTAACTAGAGAATACTAAGCTTATGAGCAAATCAAGAAAGAAAGATGATGAAATTATATTTCTTTAGAGTAATTTTTATCTTTTTCATTCAACTCTAAAAATAGTGTTGCTATTGACCGAGCCAGGTTTGCCAAAACCAACTAAATTAACTCAATGATCCCAAAGTGATACCAATACTAACAACAATACCAATCATATAACCATGGATTGAATACTAATATAAGATATGCAAAAGGGTAAATGATAGAACTTCTCAATAATAATCCATAACGGCAAATCACACCAAGGGATACATATCTAACAAGAGAGGGGACACTTTCATAATGCAAACCATCCTACACGATAACTTCTCTATGCATGATATGACTCTACTAAAAAGGTAAAAAGATAGAAGATGGTGATGTGATACCGCGGCACTCCCCCAAGCTTGGAACAAACCAAGGGGATGCCAAAACATGATGACGAATTACTCCTTCAGTGGTGGTGGTATTCTCTCGATGAGCTTTTTTATCAATGTCCCCAAGTCCTCAATCTCGAAGGTGAGAGTACGAATCAACTCCGAGCTGTGCTTGATGTGGTGCATGATCATGTCAGGTTGTGAATCCCAGCTCTTGCGATTCTTTCCCCACTCTCCTTCCTTGCGGTCTTCTTTTCCTGCATGGTTATGGATAAAGGTATGGAAGGGACTCTTGGTGCTTGGAGAAGGTGTCCGTGGTGCCAAACAGTGACGCGGAGGCTTCCCTCCAGTTGACATCCGTGCAGTTCTTCTGATCCTAGCAGGGTTCGCCACCACTCCAATGCTTGCAACAGTAATGCCGGTGTGTGGATGTTGGCTTTGCTTTGTCTCCTCTTCACCTTCACTCTTGATCTCCTTCTCCTGCCCGGGGTCTTGGAGATCCTCCTCCATAGGCTCCTTTAACTTATCCTTGGCGGACACCATTATGCTTCTAAACTTTCAAGAATAGTTCCTGGTAGAAACAGATCGAAATGAAAACACGACGAGAACACAATATACGAACCTCGGGGGATCTGGGGGATTATATATTACGAAGTTTTACAACAAAAGGGGTACTGGGAGAAAACGGGTCAGAGACGGAGTCCGAGGTGGCCTCACCACCTGGTGGCGCGGCCAGAGGTGGGCCCACGCCACAGGGTGATGTGAGCCACCCTGGCTCCGTTTCCGTCCCTCTTTCTCTTTGTTGCCTCATTGGATAAAAACTGCAAAAATATAACTGGACAGATCTTTCACGGAACTTTTCTTACCAGAACTGTTACCTATTCGAAAATGGACTCTGCAGGTCTCTGAATTTGGTATTTAGTAGATTCTTCTGGAGTCACCACTTGAATAGCATCAATATCTTCATCTTCATACACGCATTGCTTGAGTCATGAAACCTTTCTCTTTCTTATGACACCATTTTCTCCACTAACCTAGAAATTTCTTTCACACAACACTTCACACCGTTCTCATTAGCAGCATTAGTGCATACGAGGTAATAACCTTTTGAGTTCAATTTCAACTGAAATTCATCAAAACATAAGCTACCGAAACAACTCCTTCTGAAAGCCCAAAAAGAATCCAAAAAGGAAATCGTTTTAAGAAGCAAATGCAAGAATGGCAAAATCTGTCAAAACAGACCAACAGGTAAAGATCATTTTTTTCGAAAATCTTCTGTTGCTCAAATCAAAAAGTGCAAAACTAACGAAAGTTGAACCACAACCTGGGGCAGAATCCCAAACAATTATAGCTCAAACCGACATACAGAGATCTCTCACGCATTTTTACGGTGAAGCACAAAAATCTATTTTAAGACAGCAACTTCCCCAAATATTACTTCTCTCTCATTAGGGGTTGATCTTGACACAAAAACCAAACAAAAAAGGATGAGGAGAGGTTATTACCGAAGTAATAACTTCCAAGACTCAAAGAAACAAAAGCAAACTGAAAGCAAAAATAAATTGGGTTGTCTCCCAAAAAGCTCTTTCTTTCTAGCCATTAAGATGGGCATATAATAATTTTGATGATGCTCACATAAGAATATGAATTGAAGTAAACGGGAGCATTAAGAAGCAAAAATACACATGTTTACGTCTAACCCACTTCCTATGCAAGGGGATTTTGTAAACAAACAAGTTGTTGAAACCAGAGGATACAAGCATAGGAAGGTAAAACAAGTGCAACATAAAAACTTTCAGCATAAAACGAGGAAACTTGATATTATTGAGATGCATAAGAACACTTTTCCCTCTCTCATAGTAACTTTCAGTATCATGCATAAACTTAATAATATAACTATCAAAAGAACCATCGTAGCAATGATCACTTATTCTAACAGAAAACACAGGAATACTAGCTCTCATAACACTACTTTGTGAAACAATATTAGAGGTATCCTTACAAAGGATAGTGTGTCCCTCTTCTACATATTTAGTAACAAAGTCTTTCACATTTGCTATTATAGGCTCATCATTCATTTGTTTATCAAGTTCAATAGCTTTATTTGTACTTTCATTAACCATACTAGCTATCATAGAATGTTCCTTTACCTTGACTGGGAAAGGCATTTTCTCAATATAAGGCTTAGGTAAAACATGATTAGCAGTATAAACTTCATTATTTCTTGAAGGAACACTCTTAGCAACATCTTTATATGGTTCATGATACTTATTCCACTTCTTTTTAGGCACTTCAATGTAGGAAGCAAAAGCCTTAAAATAAGTTGCAATAGCTTGAGAGTCTAGACCATAAGCATTTTTAATATTTTGAAAGTCATCCGTTCCCATAAAAGATTCAATGCATTCATAATCATAATTTATACCTGACTTTCTTCCTTTGTCATTCTCCCATGCTTCAGCATTATCTTGAATACGGTCCCAAAGATCCCATTTAGCTTCTTCTTCCATGCGAGTGAATGATCCCGCACAAGAGGCATCCAATAGATCCTTATCATGAAGAGGGAGCCTTGCATAAAAGTTATTGATAATAATGTTGTTGGGGAGCTCATGAATGGGACATTTGACCATTAGTAACTTCAATCTTCCCCAAGCTTGAGCTGTACTCTCTCCATCAAGAGACCAAAAGTTGTATATTCGATTCTGATCTTTATGAATCTCACTAGGAGGATAAAACTTTGAATAAAAGAGAGGTACTATTTCCTCCCATTCAAGAGATTGGCCATTCTTCAACAGCTTATACCATTCCTCAGCTCTTCCTTTCAGTGATAATGAGAATAACTTCTTCTTGACTTGATCTGTTGTAATACCTGCACACTTGAACAACCCGCATAATTCGTGTATAAAGAGCAAATGATCACCGGGATGGACAGTTCCATATCCAACATAATAGTTATCCATAACATGATCAATAATTCTTGTAGGTATTTTAAAAGCATCACTCTCAGCAGGTGGTGGTTCATATACTACCTTAGCAGGGGTAGTAGCATTACGAAATAAGAAACTCAGCGAATTATCCAAATTGAAAATAAAGCAACTAACATAAATAAACAATACTCATAGGAGAAGTTTCCTTTACCAGTTCCACTCTCCAATAGCGCTTTACTCCCCAACAACGACGCTAGAAAATAGTCTTGATGACCCACAAGTATAGGGGGTGTATCGTAGTATTTTTGATAAGTAAGAGTGTCGAACCCAACGAGGAGCAGAAGGTGTTGATGAGTGGTATGGATCAGGAATTCTCTACAAATACTTAGCAAACAGATTTTTAGGGGTTTTCGATAATACAAGTAAATAAAGTATGAGTAAATAAAAGACAATAAGAATAAATGCAGCAAGTGGCCCAATCCTTTATGCAGCAAAAGACAAGCCGGTTGTATTACTTAAGATGACCAAATGTTCTCGAGGACACATGGGAATATTGTCAAGTGCTTTCACTTCATATAGTTGATTAATCTTCTTTAGCTTGCTAAGTGTTGTGTGGGTGAACTTGTGCTAATGTACTGACCTTCCTAGGACTAATACATACTTGTGATTATACCCCTTGCAAACATCTGTAAGTACAAGAAAGTAATTAAGGTAGAAACCTAACCACAGCTTTAAACTCTAAGACCCTTACGTCCCTTGTGCAATGGTTTCCTAACGGGGGTTCAGTTTTCTATCACTCCGGCAATCCCTACGATTAGTAGCCAAATACACAATGCATTACCCTAGGCCCATATAGGTGAAGTGTCATGTAGTCGACATTCACATGACACCACTAGAAGAAGTACACCACAACTTAATTAACAAACTATTGAATCTTTCTCAACACAACTCCACTACTAACAACATGACTTCTCCCATGTCCTCAAGAACAAAACGAACTACTCACAAGACATCATATGGATCATGACCAAAGATGGAATAATGATGTATAACAATCTGAACATAAACAATAATTCAATGGTTCACTCAATAGCATTAACTACAAAGAGTAATCAACACCGGGAAAGTTTCCCCTAAGAACTATGCAAGATTCAACCCAATTGTTATAGCGAGATGATTGTGCTGGTGGAGATGATGACCCCGATGAAGTCCAGCTTGATGGTGGTGTTGATGGCGACGATCTCCCCTCTTCGGGAAGGAATTCCCCTGGCAGAATTCAGTCTGCTAGAGAGATCTTTCTCTCTCGGTGTTTTCTGCCCCGCAGAGGCGGCATAATCTTTGTGTGGTCGCTCCCCGAGTCTTAGGGTTTTGGGAGGATAATATACGCTAGAGGGGAGAGCCAGGGGTGGACCAGGGCGGCCACACCACCTGGTGGCATGGCCCAGGATGGCCCGCGCCAAGGGGTGGTGTGAGCCCCCTGTGGCCCATCTCCACTTCCCCTTCTGGCTTTCTTCGTCTTCTGGAAAAATAGGATTTTCCATGTATTTTCCCGGATTTTTTGATCTTCGCAAATTTCGCCTCCAAACAACCCCTTTTCCATCAGAATCCTGACTGCAGCGGTCCATGCTCCAAAAGTCATCAACTATGCAAAAACAGATAAAATTACATAAGTATCATCTCTTAATATAAAATATATCAATGAATAACAGTAAATTATGATATATAATAGTGATGCAAAATGAACGTATCACTAGTAGGTACCAATCTGAGCCAGGTTCGGTACACTAGATAGCGGTCAAGGATATTCTTAAGTACTTACGAAGAACTAAGGATATGTTTCTTATATACGGAGGTGAAGAAGAGCTGGTCGCTAAGTATTATGTCGATGCTAGCTTTGACACCGATATGGATGACTCTAAGTCTCAATCCGGATACGTATTTCTCTTGAACGGAGCAGCAGTTAGTTGTAGGAGTTCCAAACAACCTGTGGTGGCTGGATCAACAACGGAGACATAATATGTTGCTGCTTCAGAAGAGGCACATGAAGCGGTTTGGATGAAGGAGTTCATAACGGAACTAGGTGTGGTTCCTAGTGCATTGAACCCAATGTGATCTATTGTGACAACAATGGAGCCATAGCCAATGCCAAGGAACTAAGGTCTCACAAGAATTCCAAGCATATTAAGTGCCGGTTTCACTCCATCCGCGAGCATGTCAAGGATGAGATATAAAGATTTGTAAAGTACACAAACCTAAATGTAGTAGATCCGTTGACTAAAGTTCTCCCTAGAGCAAAACATGATCAACACCAGGACTCCATGGGTGTTAGATTTATCACTATGTAAACTAGATTATTGTCTCTAGTGCAAGTGGGAGACTGAAGGGAATATGCCCTGAGAGGCAATAATAAAGTTGTTATTATATGTATTCCAAGTATATGATAGATGTTTATTTTGCATGTTATAGTTGTATTAATATGGAAACCTTAATACATGTGTGTTTAATAAACAAATAGAAAGTTCCTAGTTATGCCTCTCTATAAACTAGCTTGTTGATTAATAGTATGATCAAGGTTTCCTAATCATGGACATTGGATGTTATTAATAACGAGGTCACATGATTGGTGAATGATGTGATGAACATTCATCCGAAGTATAGCATTACGATCAAAGTCATTATTTTTATATTTCTATAACATCATACGAAGTAATCTTTATACTTAGACCATGTGATCATGTTAATTGCTAACATCGGAAGGATACTTTGATAACATCAAACGTCACACTGTAACAGGGTGACTATAAATATGGGTTTGGGTATTTCGAAGGTGTTATGTTGAGGCTCATAGATCAAGAGTGGAATTTGTCAATCCCGATGACAGATAGATATACTCTGGGCCCTCTCGGTGATATCACATTAAGATAGCTTGCAAGCAAGTGATGTGATCACTAGAATGTTATATCACAGGAATGAGAAAAGAGTGCATGTTGGTAACGAGATCAAACTAGGTATTGAGATACTGATGATCGAATCTCGGACACGTAATACATCGCAAGATAAAGGGATTTAGTTACTATCGTTAAAGGTTCTCTCGATCATAGAAGTCATTTTTGAATGTGTGGGAGTCAGTATGGATCTCTAGGTCCTGCTTCTGGTTATTGATCTGAGAGGGGTCTCGATCATGTATGCATTATTCGTGAACCGTAGTGTGACACACTTAAGGGTTACCAACACCATTTGGAGCAAATATGTTCTAGACGAAAGAATTGCAAAGCGCTGGAATTATTTCAATGGACACCGAAATTGTTCCAGGTGAAATTGCTAAAATTGGTTCTCCATGTGATATTGAAATGTTGCAGGGGGTTTTATGTGAATGTTTGTTAATTAAATTAATTAACAAAATTCTAAATAAATAAATAAAAGAGTTTTATTAAATGAGAGTTGCATTAAATTTGGTGGAAATTTAATGCATGTGAGTGGGATTTTGAGTGGAGGCAAAATTGATGTGAGTGGAGCTTCCACCACATGAATGAGGAAGAGGTGGGGGCATCCCCCCTTGGGCGTCAGCCATGGGAGGGGGAGAGCCCCCCTCTCCTACAAAAGGCTCCCCTCTCCTCCCTCCCAAAACACACCTCCTCGTGAAGGATCTCTCTCCCCCTCTAGAATTATTCCCCCATGGTCTCGGATTAGAGAGATACATGTTTCCGGTGGCATTTCATCTAGAAGGAGTTGCTGTTTCCGCTGCATCGCTGGAGCGAGGAGGTGGAGGTTGTTCGGTGGCCTGAACGTGTGTGCGAGGACGGATGCGCTGCTGATTTGCAGCGTTAGGACTTGCACACGATCTTGAGATCGGCAAGCGTTCGACTACATCATCCACGAGTTCCATCTTGTTACACTTTGTCGATCTTCGAGGGTATATTCTCTATGGATGTATATCCACCTGTTGCTTGTATCTAGTAGATAGATCTTGGCGTATAATAGTTCCCATTGTAGGATTTTTTTGTTTTCTATGCTACGAACCCAATAAGTTGAGCCTATTATAAGCATGTCTTGAAGAAGAAGAATATAATGTGGTTCATTCTTGCATTTGTTCAAGACACCATGTTGAAAAAAGAATAAGATATAAGGTCGATCAAGACAAAGTGCGAAAAGTTGAATCAAGTGGATCCACACTCAAAGAATATATGAACAAGTGCAAGTTCAATATGATTCATCTCAAGAAGATCATATGCTTGAAGCTTACCATCCTCGGTGATCATTGATAAGTGAAGACATGCCCAAAGAAGATCTCTCCCATGGAGTATGGGGAGCCATTCACAAGTGCTCATCAAGCTAGCACGAGCAAGAGAAATCAAGACCATCTTGAGAAGGATAAGATCATCTTTATCAAGCTCAAGTGGAATGTGTTGGGCAAAGGTATGATCTTGATAGGTTTTCTCTTTTACCAGTCTCATGTTGTTAGTTGGGAGACTGAGTTTAGGATAGATAGTCATACTATCAAGAGGGGCTCTCGAGTGAGTAACTCGATCGTATCTTTCGGAGAGAGCTCAAACCTTTGCATACTTGGCATCATATTTCTTGGTTTTTATTTGGATCTTATCCATGTGAGGTTATATATGTTGTGCTCATCTTCATAACAAGCTCTTGTTCATAAAAAGATTTCCCATGTATATCTTATTACATTTTTTATCCTGAGGTGTTACCGGCTCTTTACTTTGGGAGGGTTCTCACATATTTCTACTTGGTATGTTATCCCTTGGTGATACTCAATATTTCCATTTTTTTGATTCCACTCTCTATTATCTTTCCAACAAAATTAGTTTCATCTCATTCGAAGTTCGAATGCTCGAGTTATCGCGGTTTTGGTTCAGTAGTTTTTCTTTGGTGCTAGTACCATGAAATCCCTAGTAGTATCGCCCAGATATGTTTGTCGCTGGTAGTATCGGTTGAAGTAAAAGGTCACTTCCGCCAAACCCATGTCAACCTTCTGACTTGGTCCAATTTATATCCGGAAGTTAGGCGAAAGTGAGGCCATAGTACCGGAGCCAAGCCTTCGCGGTAGTACCACCATGTACTACCTTATCTCTTCCATTTCGTTTTGACCATTGTTAGGGGTTGGTGGTAGTACCCCCGACTTGGTAGTACTATCGGGTCTGCGCGACTTGGACTCATACAGTTGGCGTTTGGATCCCCTTTTAAAGGGGAGCCTTCTTTTTTCCTTCCTACTTAGCTCTTTTACTCTCTCTCTCATCCATTGTTTTGACCTTCAAGAGCTTGTCCTTTCCTCTCTATTCCTCCTATTATTTCATTTTTTGAGGGATTTGAAAGAGGAGATCTAAATCTATAGTCCCACCTAACCTTATCCCCTCTTTGTGAGGGAAATCTTGAGATCTTGGAGAATTTGGTGTTCTCTTCTTATGTTCTTCCTCTCTTATTCTCCCAATAGTTTTTTGTAGTCTTGGTGGAATTTAGGAGCGAAGGAATTGCCATTGCATTGGGTGCATCAATTTGAGTTCTCTACGAAGAATCGGTTGGTGAAAGTTTTTAAGCTTATTATTCTTGGGTTCTTGGAACCCTAGATGGTTGTGGCCTTGGTGATATTTATTGGGGCCTCCAATTAAGTTATGGATATTGCTTGAAGCTTGTGGGATGTTGTGGCATTATCTTGAAAGCCTCCAATTGAGTTGTGAAGATTTCCCAAGCTTGTACGGGGTTGGTGACCACCCTCAAGCGTCCATAGTGGATCATGTGCCCACCTTTGTGGTGTGCATATAGGAGAATAAGGTAAGCCTTTTTTGTGGCTAGGTGAGTGGTGTTCCTTCACATCTTGGGGTGATGCCTTGTGCGGCATTGGGTCTGCATCGGGCAACCACACCTCAAGTAGAGCCACTTGTGGTGTTTGAGGAGCATTTCCCCACCACACCTCTCTAATGGAGATATAGCTTTTTTTTGGAAGTGAACTTCAGATAAAGTCATTGTCTCCACGTGCCTCTATTATCTCGATACCCGAGCTCTTTACTTATGCACTTTACATTGTGATAGCCTTCATTTTTAAAGTAATATATCTTGATATCACCGTGTTACTTGTATTGCTTATCATAAGTTGTTGGTGCACTTAGCAGAACCTAGTGGACTTAGGTTTTGTGCTTGATAAATTAAACGCTAGTTTTATCCATATTTATTAGAGCCTTAACCATAATAGTTTTAACCGCTTGTTCACTTCCCCTCTAGGCGATATCCATGTCCTTTCAATAATAAAAAGTGACATTTGTTTCTAAGAATAATTTTACCTAGATTTTTTTGTTGTAAAATGTGAGTAGCTTAAATTGTAAATACTTAAGCTAAGTTACAAAGTATGCAACTTTAGTGATATGAATTGACATGGATGTGGGGGTGACGGATGCAAGTATGCAACTATGAATAAACCAAGTTGGATATACAACCAAGATATATCAAACTAGTTTCAAACATATTCGGTACAAGTTAGTAACATGTAACAATTGCTATTGCATTCGTACCACTACATAAAAATAGACTCGGTCAGCAACCTCGGACGAAGAACGTTCCATTGGCCACAAGAAACATTCCCCAGAAAAAGAGGATCAAGTACTTGCTAGCGGGAAAAAAAGTACTTTGTGAAAAAAAGTACTTGCTAGTAGGAAGCTAACAGTGTGGCACACAAACTAGTTAGAGTTTGTTATGATTTGAGTAATTCTGTTTTTGGGACTGCGATCTTCTTATTTTAATTTTACGGATTCAATGAAGTATCTTATTCGAAGTGAAATAAAGAGCGCCATGAAAGCGCTTTTCCTCGAAAGAATTTTGTGAAATTTCACAAATCTATTAATAATCATCAATAATAGTTTAAATCTAAATGTAGTAAAAATTACAAACATGTCCGTGTATGACCTAGCGATGACTAGAGACACTGACATGAACCGAAGGCACGCAGTCATCCTCGCCCCTCCATCACCCGAACGGAGAACAACTTGTCGTACTAGACGAACGAGAAGTTATGGTGTTAAGATCTCAAAGGATCAACACACTAGAGCGGCAGCCAACGCAGAAGATGACAACCGTAAACGGAAGAGACTGATCTCAAATCATACCAACGAATATGAAAAACGATCGGATCCCAAGAGAACCATCAGACACACAACTTCACAAACCCTCCGTTGATGCTAGAGACACAACCGAAGTGAGGATATGGCAGATAAGACATTATTGTGGCTTTAGGATCTAACGACCGCCTCATGATCGCAAGGAAGACATTGAAAACAATATAAACAAAACTGAAAACCCTTCGCTGGCTTGCGGTCATGATTCGTCACACCTCCAAATCCCGATAGCCACCGAAAACGGAGCGGACCGGCAGCATCGCAACGAGGAGGGTTTCATGGTCGCCCTCACAGTTAGGTCACCTCATCCTATGAAGAAGAATTTGTGACCTAAGGTACGGGTTCTTTTTTTTTTCTTTGAAGAAGAATTTGTTAGCTTTTTTTTCGAGACAAGAAGAATTTGTTAGATGGACCGGTCTTAATCTCTCTTTTATGGACTGGTCGTAACCAAGAGTTGTGGTAGGCTAACTAGCCGATCTTTGGTTAAAACGGATTTGCTTATGGCCCAGATGGCCAGATCCAGTAGCGTCCCACCTGTAATCCCGTAACAATAATAACACAATCCAATATACAAAAGCGCCCACGGGAAAATCAAGAAAAAAAAAAGGAATCCTCTTCGTTTTCCTCCCAAGTCGCCCTCCTCTTGTTCCCGTAGCTTCGCCGTGCCGCACCAAGGAGACGAGTCCTCGCCGGGAAGCTCGCCATGATCTCCGCGGTAATTTGCGGCGCCCGCTCCCTCCCTCCGCCGCTTCTTTGCCGCCGCGCTACCGACCAGTCGCCTCGTTCGGTTGCTAATTTTTTCCCCTACTGAATCTATCTATGCGCGCTCTCGCAGGAGAGGAGCCAGTCGCAGAGCCCGCGGTCGCCCGCGGCGGCGGCTGGGGCGCCGTTCCTGTCAATCTCCGTCACGGATCCCGTCAAGATGGGCACCGGCGTCCAGTCCTACATCTCCTATCGCGTCATCACCAAGGTCATCTGACTCGTTCTCTCTGTCCACAGTCCCAAAACTGTCGGTTGCTTCGATTTAGTCTAGATTCAGTAGTTCTTAATGCGGTGCTTTTCGAGTTGATTACTTGCTTATGTACGTTCTGTGATGCGAAATCTTAGAGCAATTTTTGCCCGGTATTAGGTGCCAGTGAACAGTGGAACTCAATTTATGGACTAGGATTTCCTAACATAGATCCAGCACTAAATTATTAGCAATCCGGTAATAAATGAACTCGGTGATGTACAAACTCTTGTGGCCTCTGAGTAGGAAGCTGTTAACATATATATTCCGTAATTATTAGTGATAAGTACGAACTGGGTGAAGAAAACTGCAGAACACTGAACCAGTCTGAACGTTGGTGCGAAGAATAATACAGATCAGCTATGGAGCAACAGGACAATGTGAAGAAGGTGTCCATTGGATCGCACAAAATAGGTCGAGTCTCAGATCTGCTGAGAATGTATATATAATCACATCATAACAAGATAATTTCTTTTTTGCCTAAAAAGGAAAGATTTCCTTCCCTAGTGAAATGATTCTACCAGGAAGAACCATCTGGCACATTAGTCACACGAGTGCATAACTAAGCACGATTGGTTTTATCGATCATTCAGGCAAAGCACGATGATTGCAGGAGGACTTGACAGTCATGTAACCCCCCAAATGGCTACACTTTTTGTGTGTTCTGCTCTATTGTTAGTACAGATCCGTTTATATATCTTACTGAATTGACCTCCAAAGCTCGTGTTACTTTTCATTCTCCCTATTTTTTCTTGTGCTTGAATTCTGTTAGGACCTGTATCACATTCACTGCTCTGAGCAGATATATATACTTATTCATTTTTTTTTGGCTATATGATGGTTCTGATGCTATTGATTTACTACTTTTTTGCGTGATATTGATGTACTAATTTGGTAATATTTATCTCTGCAGACTAACCTATCTGAATTCGAGGGAGGAGAGAAAATTGTTATCCGGCGCTATAGTGATTTTGAGTGGTTGCATGATCGGCTATCTGAGAAGTTCAAAGGCATTTTTATACCTCCCCTTCCGGAGAAGAATGCTGTTGGTAATATACCAAATTTTAGTTTTGTCGATAGCCTATTCCATATATTCCCTACAAAGCAGAACAATATCTAGACCACTGAACTGTAGTGTCAGTATTGTGTTCTGTTGCGTACTGAGCTGTTATTATTTTGCTTTACCCTTATTAGAGAAATTCCGGTTTAGCAAAGAGTTCATTGAATTGAGGCGCCAAGCTCTCGACCTATTCGTCAACAGGATAGCTTCACACCCTGAACTTAAGCAAAGTGAAGATTTCAGGACATTTTTGCAGGCAGACGAAGAGGTAAAGGATTTGCATAAGTAGAGTGCTACGATTCCTTGTTAACTTTTAATATGTATATTTGTTTTACTTTAGATAATTTCTGTCATAATTTTTGAGTTTTCACATCTATGTACAGATACTTTTAACATATGAATGATTAGCTTATCATATTGTTCTTTGGTACTAGCTGTTAATAGTCAAGTAACTCTTGGGCCAACTGATTTTTACATGTTTTGTGCTGTATCAATCATTTCTAGTGTGATCATTGTTTAATTGCGCAAGGAAATTTTCATGAGATCAAAATAAAAGAAGAGTAATTTCACTGCATAATTGAGTAAGATCTGCAGAAACTCCAGTTGTAATGTACGATCATTTGAGTCAGTAAGTACTATGACTTCAAGTGTCGAGTGTGCAATAGTCTTTTGCAATCTTGTGCCTCACAAGGCTGATCATCCTTTAATGATCTATTGGAACTTTTATTATCCATCGTACCATGGCTGATATATATTGGTCATGTTAAGGAATGAGCTTCTTGTTCTTGACTGTGGATGGCATTCTTTCAGCTCATATGTTTTATTTTTCATGTGCATGAAGCAGAAAATGGACAGAGCAAGGTCTTACGAGTCTGGTATATTTAAAAAGCCAGCAGATTTCTTACAGATGTTTAAGGTACTGTTTCTTCTTTGCTCAGTAAGACGTTCTTGATATTACCTGGATACTTCCTTTAATAAGATTACTGTAAAACGTCATGGCCCCTCTTAATATTGATTTTTACCTCGCTGGTTAATAATTGGTAATCATTTTTTAGGATGTACAGTCAAAAGTCAGTGATGTTGTTCTGGGAAAAGAAAAGCCCATGGAAGAATCTACTCCTGAATATGAGAAGCTTAAACATTACATATTTGAGCTAGAAAATCATCTAGCAGAGGCCCAGAAACAAGCATTTCGCCTTGTGAAAAGACACAGAGGTAAATTTCTTGACCCAAAATTTGCATGTTAATTCAAAATTTTGTTCTCCCATCCAATTGCAGCCTCCATTCATATATTAGCTCGCCAAAAAGACAGTAATTAGTTGACGTAGTCCATGATATCATAATGAGCACAAGACTGCGCCCGGAGGCCATTAAGAATATCTCAACTTGCTCTTGGTTATGAAAATGTTTAACTGGATTGCAAGACCAATTACACCATTCTTATTTTTATCTATTAGAACTTGGGCAATCTTTGGCGGACTTTGGGAAGGCGATTAAGCTTTTAGGCGCCTGTGAAGGGGATTCCTTGGAAAAGGTGTTTTCTGAAGTTGGTTCAAAGTCAGAGTTGTTATCAATAAAGCTTCAAAGAGAGGTAACAAATAAACTGAGGATAATAGCACTTCGTTTTAAATACCATACGGCCATCCAGTTTTTAGTGCTTCTATATTACCTAATGACGTCGATATGTTGTTGCTATAGGCGGACAACCTTCTCTTTAACTTTGAAGAACCTTTGAAAGATTATGTGCGTGCTGTGCAGTCAATCAAGGTGAGTTTCTTTCTCTTTCCATGTATACAATGTAAATAGAGAATTACATATACCGTTGAAGAGTTCAAGCTAAATTGAGTTAATGACTTTTTTTTTCTCATGGTCATGACAGGCGACTATGCTTGATCGAGCCAATGCTTTCAGGCAGCACTTTGACTTGGACCAGGAGAGGAAGTATAAAGAGCTTAACCTGTATGTATTGCATATACCTATTTCATGCTCAGTGACAAAGTGCAATAATTTAGGAAAAATGTCCTGAGAGCCTTCACCATTCAGGATAATAACTACTCCCTCCGTCCTAAAATGGATGTCACAAATTTGTCAAAATTTGAATGAATCTTGACAAGTTTTAGTGTGTAGATACATCCAAATTTTAACAAATCTAAGACATCCTTTTTAGGACGGAGGGAGTAATAGAAATTTGGCACTATCAGTTTTAAGATTCAATAATTAAATAATAAAATCCCCGATCTCTTAGCATAACACAAGGTCTAAGATCCTTGTAGCGTTGATCTCGTGTACTATTACCTGGAAAGTTTCTAATCCTGTTCTTTTCTATTGACATATAATTCTAATCCTATTCTCACTGCAGTGAAAAATTGAAGTTCATGAACCCTGAGAAGTTCTCCGAATCGGAACTTGAGTTCAGTGAGGCAAGCATTCATTTTGAGGAACTATTTCAAGCGAGCAGAAATTGTGAATTGAATAATTGTTTTGATCAGAGTTTTTTTTTTTGTGAATAAATTCAGTTGAAAGCGGCCAGTGAGGAGGCTACGAAGAGGTATGATCACATAGTTAGCGTAATGAATGAGGAGCTTGCTCGATTCCAGGAGCAGAAGACAGCTGATATTGGACTTGCATTCCACGAATTCGCCAAAGGTCAAGCAAAGTTAGCTAAAGATATCGCTGATGCATGGCGCAGCGTCCTCCCAAAGCTAGAAGCTTGTTCCACGTCATAAAGGAAACTGTCTTAGCTCATTGTGTTTGAGATAGTGGTTGGCCCTTGTGAGTTTTAGGCTGATTTTTTTTTTCCAGTCGAAATTGACAGCAATTCCTGTATACTTAAAGTGATGGTTGAAAATGCTCCAGTTGTTATATTGACATTTTTTTCTTTCTGTGTGAGTGTGTACTCTGTAACAAAAAATCCTGGAGAAGTATCATGAATAAAGAGAAAAAGTGTGGGCAGTGGAGCTATTATCTGTTAGTCCCTGTAATTGAATTTATATCTTCATTTTCGGAAGAGTATACATGGAACGAGACCTGGAAAACAGGGTTTACAAGTTGTATCGACAGAGAATGGCAAAGCCTGGTGCATCATGTTCTTTGTTCAATGTCAAACTTGTGACAGACGAATAGATGTTTGAAGCGCCTGGAGGAGGCTCCTCATGATCCTAGGCTCCCCAGGTGGTTCCATGTCCTTCATAGCACCGTTCCTAACTGCTTGGAACACCAGTCCAGAGCCGTCGGGCGCCTGAAACACCAGGCAATCGATGTAGGCCAGGAGTGATGTCGCGCCGTCGTCGATTCCGATGAACCCTAGCCTGATCCCACCATCCACCTTGTCCACCTGTTTGCATATGAGAAATTCATTCATCTGCTGAAGAAATCTGGGGAGTACCAAAACGGTATCGTCAGCTCCTCGGTTTGCCTTACCTTGATAGGCACTGGTAGTGGCAACATTGCGCCTTGGCAGAGGCTGTTCCCCCACTGTCAAATAGACAAGATCGTCATAACTATCAGTTAAGCTAACACACCAATTTATTTTGTATCTATATATGTACTTGGGTGTATCCATTTACATGCACCAACAATTCACTCAAAAGAATAAGCTGAGAAAGAAGGCTTGCTTAGCTAACCTGAAACAGCAATGCCTCAAACCGAGCGACGTCAATGTTGCCAGGCAGCTTCACCGTGCCAAGGCTGACCCCATCATCGTCGGCCGGCACAATGCCGCCCTTCCCAGGCACGGCGCGCGGCGGTGTGATGGCCAGCCTTGCCCTGAAACTGGGGAGCTTCTCGGCCTTGAAGCAGCTGGAGGCGGCATGGAAGCCATGACCGTTGAAAGTGTGCTTTGGAAGCGTCCCTGGAGAGCAAGAGGAAGTGATCCTGTGGACCAGAAGCTGCCGTGCGGTTGCAGCAGCCATGCTTTGGGTGTTCTGCAGGTGCGATGGCAAGGCAGAATGGAGACTCAGATTTCAGACTTAGAGAAGAATAGACTAGTGACCAGAGTACCATGCCGTAGCCGGTTAACGAGTGCACCGTGATTCACCCGTGGGGATGAGAAATGAATGGACAAGCTGATGCCTCACAGACAAACTTTCTTTTGGTTGGTTGGACTCTTTTTGTTTTTGTATATATAATTAACGTGCTCTCCTGTTAACACAAAGACAGTTTGGCCGAGTGGTCTAAGGCGCCAGATTTAGGCTCTGGTCCGAAAGGGCGTGGGTTCAAATCCCACAGCTGTCATATTTTTCCTCCTTTTACGATTTTTCTTTTTCTTTTTTATTACTGGAGTCTGGATTCATCGGCATCGCTGTGGAATCGTGCCCGCGGCCTTGGCGAGAACTCCTGTGGGGCGATCGGCCATGGCGTCGTCTCTCCGAGTGTCGTCCTCCTCCCTCCGCTCGCGCCTCCTCTCCTCCTACGCCGCTTGGTCTCCCTGGCGCATCCTCCCTTCCTCCTCCATCCACTCGGATGCCGCCCACCAGACCGAAACCCTCGCCTTCGACGAGATCCAGCTCTCCCCTGAGAAGCCGTCCACCGCCACCGCCTTCGTACTCCACGGCCTACTGGGCTCCGGCCGCAACTGGCGCACCTTCTCCCGCACCCTCGCCTCCCAGCTCCGCGACCGCAACCCCTCCGATGGTAACTGCCGCAGAATATCCCCTTGTGAAATGCTTACATCTCTTAACTTAGCACTGCTACTGATCATTGTGAGCATCCGATGAACACGGGAGAGTCGTCAATGTGTCCCCATCTTATAGTGGCATTTGATATTGCTATATGCGTTTGCTTACAGGCACAGATTTTACTTACGTAGCTGAATTTTGACGCTTGTATGTGTGCGTGTGTTTGTAGAGTGGAGGATGGTTCTGGTGGATCTGAGGAACCATGGCAACTCAGCCAGGATCAAAGGGTTGTGCCCGCCCCATGACATGTCGAATGCCGCAAAGGATCTGGCTGATTTGGTGAAGGCTCGGGGGTGGACATGGCCGGATGTTGTCGTGGGACACTCCATGGGTGGAAAAGTTGCGCTGGATTTTGCAGAGAGTTGTTCGCGCAGCGACTATGGAGAATCTGCTGCTCTTCCCAAACAGGTGCAGTGGGTTATTTTTTGTTTTCATGTGATTGGTTCTAACATACTAGTTCTTCTGTACACATAGTTTAGTTTTGCATCTCAGTACAACCTTGGACAATTTATGGCAGTTTCTTCTGTCAGAATGATAATTTCTTGATTGCTTTACTTGGTAATTAATTGCTTGCTATCCTTGCTATCCCCAAATTATTTCAACTGGTCATGTCAGACACTTACTGTGCATTACTGGATCAAGAAGATAAAGAATATGTATGACTGTGTTATGTATTTCCTTTGATGCAGAACAGCTCTGGGTGCTTGATTCTGTCCCTGGAGAAGTAGACACAGATAACAGTGATGGTGAAGTTGAACGGGTTTTGCAAACACTAGCAAGTCTCCCTTCATCGCTTCCATCACGCAAGTACTATCTCGTCTATTCCCCTGCCAAGATATATTTCTCTGCTACCTATTTCATCTGATATATAAATTTGAAGTGTATGATGTTCAATCGGTTATGGATTAGTAGGCATTGAGCCATGGCTTCAGCATACAAATTTAAAGCTTACACCACTTGGTCAACCATTGACATAGTGGCCTGTCACATAGATAAAGCAGCTTGAGCAGGAAAGTCTTGTGCTATAAATGCATAAGCATGTAAAGAGAGAAGGTTCATCTGCAAATAATACGGTGTATGACTACATGGCGCAAAGACTAATAACAACGCCAACCTATGGAATAACAGAACAAATGAACGATAATTTGTTATAGTTCTAGGTAACATGTATTCCAACACCAATATATGGTAAAGTCTAGGCTATAGTGCGTGTAGCCATGCGCCGGAAGCTCAGAAATGTGTCCATTGGAAGCAAAATTTTGCTAGATCTTTGGTAATCTTTTTTTTTTACATGATCTTTGGTAATCTTGGGTGCATGTTTGATAGCTATTTTTTTCAGAGTTGTATACGGCTCAAGGCAGAAAATAACCTTAGATACACTTTGGAGTTCAGACGTCAAATAGCTTGGTTACTTTGATGCCCGCGATGAATAATTTTTAATATCTAAACACCAGATATTGGTCCTTGTCCTTAAATCTGTAATGCTGATTTAGGATGAGCATGAAGCGTATCCCTCCTACTATAAAATGGTTGAGGCCCTACCTCATCCGATGATTACCTTCAACTATATGCAAGCAAGATTACTGTTGAAGCCTTGATACAGCAAATAGTTCAGCCCTACCTCATCCAATGATTACCTTCAATTATATGCAAGCAAACTTACTGTTGAAGCCTTGATACAGCAAATAGTTCGGCCCTTTCATGATATTTTTCATGAACTACTAATGGTCCTCCTTTGTTCAGATTCTTATTGATAATACATGTTTGCTGTCAGGTGGGTTGTGGATCACATGGTCAGCCTTGGATTTTCCAAGTCACTTTCAGACTGGATTGGCAGCAACTTGAAGAAGGACAATGAACATGTGACCTGGGGTTTTGATCTTCAGGCTGCCATAGACATGTTTACTTCGTATAGGTAAGGTTCATCTTCAATTGGCGAACTAGATGCTGTGTAATCCTGTATCATCCAAACATAGTTACCACTTTGCTGTATGCAAACTGAGTTACGTTATTGTTAATTTTCTCTGTTAATTTTCAGAGAAAGGAGCTATTGGTCACTGCTGGAGAACCCACCAAAGGGTCTGGAGATTTCAATTGTACAAGCAGAGCAGAGTGATAGATGGTACCCTGATGATGTTCAGAGGCTAAAGGCATTGTCAAGGAGAGGCAGCAAACCTGACGCTGGGAAAGTATCATTCCACGTGCTCCCCAACTCCGGCCATTGGGTTCATGTGGACAATCCCAAGGGGCTACTTGAGATCATGGCGCCTAACTTCCTCTCCAGTGTCCAAAATTGACATATTTTTTAGTCTATAAACTGCAGCGTTTATGGGTTTTTCTTGTCACATGTGACCGTACGAAGAATAACACATTTATGCACTCTCTTTTTGTGACTGAATGAGGGCGTTTTGTGCTTTCGCCTTTCTGTTAATAATATACTAGTAGATGAAACTTTTGATGATCTTATGCTCTCTTCTTGTCTAGCTGAAAAATACCGTGGAAGTGATGTCCTAGTTTTATACCCATTCTATATGAATCTATCCCTAAATAAATATATCCCCTTTCTAATACCAAATGGGATTCTGTGAAAGGATACCATGTCAGGGGAATACTAGTGAGTGAAGAACAAGTGGGAATGTGGGATCCTTCTCCTTGTGGACTGGATGGAAGTGACTATCTGCATGGTAATAAACGGTAAATGTTTAGATGCTTCCTGATGGGAAAAATACCAATTGACGCTGGTATGGCTGGTTTCTAGAAATACAGGTCAACATACTGCCTGAGATTGTTCAACTTTTTTTTTAAATCTATCAAAATTTGTTGAGTTCAAGTTATGTCAAAAGTGCTAATACCGGCCGGTATTGTCGTCTATTGCTGCTGGGGATGGAAACACTTTCAGGCTTTGTTCGGTTGCATGGGATAAAATACACTAGCGGATCTAACACCTGGATTGGGTGATCCCTAGTTGTCACCCCTCTCCCCACCACCCCTCTCCCCACTTTCCCTACTAATCTCTGTCTTTTATTGCTATTCGGTTAATCCCTGTACAACCGGCAGCAGGAAACACAACTGCAGTTTCGGCACACAACACAGCTGCAGTTTCACACAACTGCAGTTTCGGCACACAACACAGCTGCAGTTTCGGCAGGCAGCAAAACAAGCAGCATAACATTTGAATCTAAATAATATTCTTTCTGACATCAGCTAAAAAATACAGGCAACAAAATACAGTGAAAGCACACACAAATTTCCAGTGAGATACAGTGAGATTCGTCCTTAGAATGGGCGTCGCAAGACCACCCATTCTGACCCTTATATTGAGGGGTACCGTGCTCATGCAGCAAATCCACAGGGGTCTTTTCTAGTTCAGCATTCCAAGAGGCTCTATCTGTTTGAGAAATATTTCAAGTTAGCCAAAAACAAGCATGTATAATAAGCTATTGGGGTTTAAGAATTGAAGTCTCTACCTTTAAACCGCTTTTTTGTTACCCTGCCTTTTGGTGAGAGATTTTTCTGGGCAACTTTAGTTTGCATGAGATTAATCCTTGGAGATCCTCTTCCAGTCATCATCATGACCCCTAGAACAATATTCACGATACAAGCAGCAAGAAATGTATCCTCATATAAGAATTAAAGAAGCTCAAATGTCATTACTTTATTACATCACATAAGAAACAAAAGAAGCTCAAATGTCACTACTTTATTACATCACACTTGACTTTACTGTTGACGGTAATCCGCCCACATTTGATGCGCAATCATATCTCTAAGATTGTTGCCTTTATTGTTGACTTGATGGTTTTGAGGAAGATCATCATCAGGAAGGTCCACATAATTTTCTGGAGGTATGTTGTTTGTTTGGTTATCTAACCAGCTCTCATCTCCCTTATGCAAAGGGATGATGTTATGCAATATTGCAGCAGCCGCCGGTAACTTCACTTGATTCTCTAATGTGTGATGGGTTCCCACTTTGAGAATGGGGAAGCGTTTCTTCAGGACTCCCAATGCACGTTCAATATGATTCCGTAGTACGGCGTGGCGGTGATTGAATAGCTCCTTGTAGTTTTGGGGTGCACGGCGACCACGCCCAAACTCCTTCAAATGGTATCGAACACCACGGTTTGGTGCAAGAAAGAATGGAGTGTTTGCATAACCACCATCTACGAGATAGAACTTGCCCTGAGGTACTTTAAATCCTTTGAGAAGTGCGGATCTAAGAACCCTAGCATCAGTCGCAGACCCCTCCCAGCCACAAGATATGAATGTAAAATTTAGATCGAAGTCACATGCGACCATAACATTCTGGCCGAGTGTCCCCTTCCTGTTCAGCTTTGTCACCCGGAATGGTCATGGGAATATGAGTCCCGTCAATGGCTCCAATACAGTTCTGAAAAGAAAATGATAAGAAAATAATAAGAAATTATTTTGGTTTGTGGAAAGGAAGACATTGTCATGGGAATATGATTTAGCAAAAACCTGAAAATAGGTGAAGAATCTCGAGTTAGACTGGATCTTTGGATGTACTTGAGTAGGATTTGGAGGCTTAAGAAAATGCTTTGACAGAGTAGGGATTATGTTGATGAAATTCTTCATGTGCCAATGAAAAGTGTCACCACTTCGCTTGAATTGGACCTGGAGGGCCTGGAAGGAGGAATTGTGGGACAACATCCATAGAAAGGCTACTAGTTTCTCTTCGACAGTAAGTATGGTATCACGTACCAACTTCTCCCGTCGAAGAAAACTAGCCAAAGCCTTGAAGATATGAGGCTCCATCCTAAATGCTTCTTGACAATTTTGACGTGCCCTTCAAGCAAGTCCCTTACAATCTCATCACCTCTTAGAATCAATGTATGGCGAGGCTTTTTTGGTTCACTGCCACCCAATAGATGAAGTGCAGGTAAAAGGAAAAGCATCATATCGTCATCCTCCTCCTCCTCCTCCTCTCTCTTTCTAATGCGATCCCTCATTCTCAAATCCATGCAAAAACTTAAAAAGAAACAGGACACTAGTTACCAGTAGCAAAATAGACAGTGTAGAAACAGAATATGTATTAAAATGGAACATACAAACACACTGCAGCTAACATGTATAAGAACATCATATGTGCTGAAATGGTGGTTAACATTATACGTTAAGTTAAGCTTTGACAACAAAAAGAACAGCATGCTTCTTTACTTGGCTTTACTTAACCATGTAACACATACCAAGTGATTGACAGTTGACAATTGCAGACCTGCTACTACATATATATCCAAATCATCCTTTGCAAAATAATCATTTCTACTTCAGAAACCTACTCCGTACTTGAATGTTCTTATCTTAGTCCATGTCACAATCAAAATTGTTAACAAAACGTTTATCTTATTGGACTAGAACATGCTAGAATTAAAAAGAGCGAGCTTCATTGTCTATCGAAGATATTGTTAATAAGAGAATAATTTTATACATCTTAGTTTTGCAACTGCCCAATCAGTTTAGTCACCAATTATGATATCAACTGCAATACACCTCAGACACTTCAATTGAAAGAATTGGATGCCTTTTTCTTTATGTTGCAACAAGGCAGTGCCAAAATTTCCGTTGTGCTTGGGCTATGCACTAGTGTGAGATCAGATATAGGAAAAAGATGCCATAGCACAGAACACTGTATTGTTAATAGACAACACACACTTCTGGAGTAACAGGTGGGCTGCATAAGCTCCAATGATAGTACTGGTCAGGAACACTTCTGACATATGTATGCATCACGGCTCTATCAATGATAATAGTGGTCAGGAACTTGCAAATAATCGATGCATATCATAGTTCTATCAGTGATACTAATGGTCAAGAATTTAGAGATAAGCGATACGACCCACTATTGAAGCAGAATTGGATGACGCAAGGAAGCCAAAGTTGCATGGCTGCTCAGAAAGAAAAACAGTATTGAAGTTTATTTTTTTCGTTTCATTCAGGAGTATATCAATGACAAAATCAAGCTAGGTGATGAGCTAGCAGCTCGAGCAAATTAGCTACCAGCCTACAACACAGACATCCAAATAAATAACTTAAATTGCGGCGAGCAAGCTAGAATCCACATGCTTAATGGCACTTGGGCAGAGTTCTTCGGTGTAAGCATACTAATTAAAGAATATACTGCAATGATCAACATCGATAAAGTTAAAACTTGAATAATTGCACTTCAGTGACAGAGCATCAGTCCAAGGTCAATGTTAGCCATAAAATGATGGGTCTCTTAGTCTAATTCAGGTAAGATAACATGTAAAGTTAGCTGAAGATATTAGTAGCAGGATAATATAAGGTACAAATCGTGGTGCAGAAGTGCAACATAATATTAGTAGCTGAAGATATTGGTCTCTGATGTAAGAACCTATTTCGCAACGCCATGCTACTAATCAGCTAACCTATTTCACAAAAACCAAGAATGGCAAGAACCTACCACTACCGACCACGCCAAGAACCCTAGAAATTGTTACAGGACACCCGCCAAAACCCTAGAAACTGTGAGATGACGAGGATGGCGATTAGGCCCTTACCAGTACGAAGCAGGCGAAGGTAGAGAGGACGCCAGAGGTAACGTCTCAGGGGCGCCGAGCTCGCAGGGGGCGAGGTCTCCGGGTCAAGCTAGCGCCGCCGGTTGGAAAGGGGGGAGGGGGGAGGGGGGAGAGGGTGAGGTCGCCGGATCAAGCTCAAATGGATTCTTTGCGCCGCCGCCGTCCCTAGCCGCAGTTGTCTCTCCGCCCCAGCCGCCGCCCGCCCTCCAAATCGGGAGATAGAAGTATCGGTGCGAGGGAGATGTGGGGATTTCTTCCACGTGTACGGGGTCGTGTTTTGTTTCCCCTCCGAAACAAAGGGGGCCGGGGTGGAAAAGAGTGGGTTGGACTCCCGGACGGGACTAACCAAACATGTCAAACTAATAGACCGGGATTAAAACCGCGCGTATTTGATCCCACCTGATCCACGGGGATATCGCCCCGATCCCGGCCGGGTTGGGCTGAAACGAACAAAGCCTCAGTCGGTTTTATGGAAATTCCGACTGGGATAAATAATTCTGATCTGGTGAGAAGATTCCGTTGTGGTTTGAGTAGAAAGATTCGGTTGCTGCGTTGACAATTACTCCTTCCGTTCCGATTTACATGACGTTGTAGAAATATTTCGGCAAGGTGAAAAAGTTCTGGAAATATTTCGACCAGGTGAAAAACAATTGAATTTTCGTCGCTACCCTTTGCTAAATCTGAATCTTCGGCACTTGGCATGTGGTCTCCATTGCGGTTGCGTGATGCTCGGACGAACAGTGTCATCTTCCCAGCGCGTGCCTTTCGAGTGCGGCGATGAACTACCGGCAAGCTGCAGCTGCGGCTGCTGTTGCAGCTGCGACGCAGCACGCAGGAGGCACTGCCCGGGCGTCGACACGCGGCCATGACGAGTGCGAGACGGCACGTTCCGTTCCATCTCGGAAACGTCTCATTCTGGCCACGGACCGCTGACGCAGCCGACGGCAAAGCGCCAACGCCGCCGACCAGTCACCAACCCAGCACATCGCTCACCCCGATCCAAATTAAACCGATCCGAACCGGCAAACGCCAGCTTGGTACTTGCACTTGCAGTGGCCGCCACGCCCCTCTGTCGACATGGATCCCGGGACGGAGGAGCACGCGGGCGCGACGGCGTGGCGCGCCCGCGCGGTGGGCGGCACGGAGTACAGCTGGTGCCGCGCCGTGCCGGGCGGCACGGGAACCACGCTCCTCGCGCTCCGCCTCTCGCCCCGCGCCGGCGCCGCCGCGGCCGAGGCGGCGGTCCGCTCCCTCCAGAGCGCGCACCCGGTCCTCCACGCCTACCTCCGCGCGGCTTCCACTTCCAGCCCCACCCTCGCCTTCCCCCCAACCCCCGCGCCGCAGCTCAGCCTCGCGCCCCAGCCCTCCGCGCTCGACTTCGACTCCCTCCTCGAGCGCGAGCTCAACCGCAACCCTTGGGCGGCGGCCGAGCCCGGGCCCGACGGCGCCCCGGTGCTCTTCGCCGCGCTCTACGACCTGCCGGCCCCCGCCGGCGGCGCGGCGCTGTTCGTCCGGATCCACACGGCGGCGTGCGACCGCGCGGCGTCCGCGGCGCTGCTGCGGGAGCTCCTCGCGCATCTGGCCGGCGCGGGCGCGGGCGACATGGAGGCGGCGGCGGTGGAGGCGGGGTTGGAAAGCAGAATACCGCAGAGGGACGCGTGGAAGCCCTTCTGGGCGCGTGGCGTGGACATGGTGGGCTACTCCATCAACGGCCTCCGCACCTCCACGCTGCCGTTCGTGGAGACCGGCACGGCGAGGTCGACGCAGATGGTGCGCCTCGGGTTCGGCCGCGAGGACACGACGCGCCTGCTCGATGTGAGTTGCTTGCATCCGGTGCACCACACTGGTCGGTACTATCGCATTTGACCTTTCATACCGCTGCTTCTTGTTTTGTGCATTGGTCATCTAGGCGTGCAAGGAGAATGGAGTGAAGCTTTGCTCGGCCATGGCTGCCGCGACGCTGCTAGCCGCGCGGCAATCCAAGAAGCTGGACGACAGTGTACAGCAGCAGGAGACCTACTCCGTGGCGACCCTGCTCAATTGCCGCCAGTTTCTCGAACCACCATTGGATGATCACAACGTTGGTGAGTCCCTGAAGCAAAGCAACCGGAACTAGAAGCATTTGCCATAGTATTCTGCAGCTTGAGCTTGACACTTTTCAACCTCTGCAGGTTTCTTCTACTCTGCCATCACCAACACCCACAAGATACACGGAGAGGAAGGGCTGTGGGAGCTGGCCAAGAGGTGCCATGATTCCTACACCAACGCCAAGAACAGCAAGAAGCACCTGACGGACATCGGCGACCTCAACTTCCTCATGCTGCGGGCCATCGAGAACCCCCAGCTGACGACGGCCTCCGCCCTCCGGACAGCGCTCGTCTCCGTGTTCGAGGAACCGGTGACCTACGACACCTCTGATCTGCAGAGCAAGGCTGGCGTGGAGGACTATGCCTGCGTCGCCACCGTGCACGGCATCGGACCGTCGGTCGGCGTGTTCGACTCGATCAGGGACGGACAGTTGGACTGCGCCTGCATGTACCCTTCTCCCCTGCATTCCAGGAAGCAGATGCAGGAGATGTTTGACACGGTGAAGCGGATTTTACAGGAAGGGAGCAGCAACACGGGTGGCGAGAAGCTATGAAGATTGCACGTAGTAGTAGATCTCAAGATCTTTGGGTAAATGAATGAAGTTGTACTGCAGCTGATGTCTCACATTCAAGTGCAATTTGTGATGTACACATCAGAATTGAACGGTTGACAGATCGAACACCGATCAGTTATGTCTGAGAATCTGAGAGAAAAATGATGACACGATACTGTATGGTGGCGATCTCCGTAAGAAACAGTGCGCACGTATGTAGAAGCCGGGTAGATTGCGGATCTACTATTAGAATCAGGATATCCTGGTCATATGGAGTTTATACATAAAACCACCGCTTTTCTATCTAAATTTTAAAAAACAACCAGTTTACATTTAAATCGCAAAAAACAACCACCACCGTGCTGCTGATAGATGGGCCCCACCAGCTTGTGACGGCCGTTAACAGACGTAACGACATATAGCATAAAACCACCACTCTTCCGCTTAAATTTTAAAAAACCACCACCTATCGCTGAAATCATAAAAAACACCAACTAGGGTAAATTTTTTTACAATGTGCAGTAAGCATCGATTCCACACGAATTGACGCTGGGTCTGACAAGATGACCCCGCCAACTTTGATGACATGGCACCACGCGGAAGCCGTCCGCCGGTTTGCACGCAGGTCCTCAAGTTTTGAAAGCAAATTACACAAGGGGTCCCTGGTACCTACACTTTTTTAGTAAACCTCCTGTTTATTTTAAGAAGTCCATAATTTTTACAAATTCAAATGGAAAAACTTTTAATACAAAAAGTTTTTAGAACTATTTGAATAATTTTAAAACTAGTTCACTATTTTAGATAATTAAAATATACAAACAATTAAAATTGCTTCTATTAGTAATGCAAACTTTGAAAATTCATAACTTTTATTATATAACTCAAAATAATATAAATAATATGTCCATATCTATTAGAAAAATCCAAGGAATCCATTTCTAGCATCCATCGTACGTGAATCACATGTGTTTCTCTCTGATATATTTATTATGCAACTCTGACGGTGACAGTCCACGTACGTTATCAGTGTCATGTTGCTCAACACCTTTACGGTGAAGGACATCGACACCCTCAAATGAGAAGCACGTGCAACTCGCCTAGCAAGCCTCCGTTCCTTCATTTTGATTCATCATGCATGCATGCATTGCCCGAAAAGAAATACATCCAATTTATGTGGCCTACAATACATTAACATGCAAGAATAAATAAAATGGCACACATTTATTATTACGATTTGCTTGTATAATTAAAATATCCGGTAGAAGCATAAGTTATTCATGCATGATGGATGTCAGAGAGGGATTTCTTGGTTTTTTAATAAATTTAGACATATTATTTATATTATTTGGAGTCATATAATAAAAGTTATGAATTTCCAAAGTTTTCATTACTAAGAAAAGCAATTTAAGTAGTTGCATATTTTAATTATCCAAAATAGTGAACCAAGTTTGTATTCAAAATATTCAAATATTTCTAAGGATGTTTCGTATTAAAAAAATTCTATTTAAATTTGTATTCAAAACTTATGGACATTCGCAATAAACAGAAGGTTTTGTGAAAAAACGTACGTGCCAAGGACCCCTACGTAATTTTTTATCAAAACTAGAGGATCTGCGTGAAAATGTCAGACGGCACGCCATCCCGTCGGGCCACGTCATTGAAGTTGATGGAGTCGCCTTGTCAAACTCAGCGTCAACTTGTCTGAAAATGGTGTTTAGTGCACATTGCAATTCGTAGAGTGGTGTCTTTTTTGGCGATTTCGGCGAAAGGTGGTGATCTTTTGAAATTTAAGCAGAAGAGTGGTTGTATTATGCTATATGTCGTTAACGTCTGTCAACGGCCGTTCCAAGCTAGTGGGGCTCTTCTGTCAGATCCAGCGTCAATTCGCGCCAATCGACTGGTTAGCGCATATTGCAAAAAAATCAGCATTAAGGTGGTGGTTTTTTGCGATTCAAACGTAAACTGGTGATTTTTCAAAATCTTTACTATTAAAAGGTTTACGGTCTTGATGGTCTGGTAGGCCGCTCCAAATCTACCCTATCTTTTCTAAATATTTACGTCATGTGCCATCCCTAAGTAGAATTACCGGTTTGATTTTCTTTTCTTTCCGTACGTGGCTCACGTGTTTTCGGATCCTGCCTGGATCCACCGATCGACTGCAGGGCGGCACCGAACTCTCCCTCACGTGCGTGGTTATCGGCCTTGTCCTATTTCGCCGCACCGCCTCCTGTCGACCGTGTCGTCGCCACGATCATTGCCAAGTCGAGCGGGATGCCGAAACGGAGCCACCGCCTCGCCGTCTTTCTCCTCGCCGAAGACCGGGAGCCGTAACCGCTCGGTATCGTCGGCAAGGCCGCCGTCGTCCCTGCCGGGAACCTGCGCACGTCTTTCTCCTTGGTTGTCGATGACTTCCGCCTCGGCCAACCTCCAACCGAACATCTTCGTCGACCACATCTCGGTGAGCTGCTCGTGCTACCCGTGTCCTCCTCCTGTCCGTTGTCTTCAGGCTATGGCCACGATCGCCCGTTGAACACGTCCAGCCCGCCACCGTTCCGTGCTATTCGCCACTAATCCGCTCGTTGCCTACTGCCACCGCCGTGTTCGGGAGGTGTCCCATCACCGGTGCTTCTCCTGAGCGCCGCCTTCAGCGACGAATCCGTCCACGTCCGCCCCCACGTAGACAGCAGCCGCCACGCGCACACGCACTGCAGGTACACACGCACAACAACGCTGCAGTTCCCCCTTTGTTCCCTACAACCACCCATATTCTACAGTTTTTATCCGGCGAGGACCTTCACACTAAATTAATCTTGGCATACCCCTCTTTTGGTAGCATCAAACCATTCACAAAGGGAGACAAGAGTCGATCGCAATCCTCCTCCGAAGACAGGCGAATCTCACTGACTCGAGCACGACAGTTCTGTCCAGTGCAGACCGCGTTTTCTCTCTCTATTCCTGGCCAGAGCACGCCTTCCACAGACGATCTCCGACGAATTTATTCTGCGGAAACTATTCTTAGTAGATCCATCACCGCAGAGCTTAAAACTACGTGTCAAACATAGCTCAATTTTTTTTCCGAATGGAACTATCTTTGTCACAAGGATATTAGACTAAACCAATTTTTGCTCAGTCAATATGTAGTCTTTACATACTTTTCAAGAACAAAATAGTTAATGCAACTATTAAAGGACAAAGATGTTAAAAAGGAAAAAAATGTATACTACTAATTCTCAAATAATTCATGTTTGAATCCCAAAATTTATTAGGCATATGAAAATTAAGCGACTTATGAAAATTACTCGGAGTATGAAAAACTTAAAGTACCTTCTTACTATATTATAAGACTTGGCATATGCATAATCCGTGTGATTGCATTATACCTATTATTATGAAAGGTTGTGTCAAATGCATAGGCATAGCCGGTGTTGGAGGACCATCACACATCGCCTCTCACGAGCTAGCTTGCAGCAACACACACGTGGATGAGAATTTGAAAAAATGGAAATAGATTAAATCAACACAAACAAGTGCTAATGAGCTTTGAGACATTAATCGTCTAGGCCTTTAGTTATCGAGGGCGTGCTCATGCGTAGCAAGGTGCGGTCACATGTGTATTCTCTTGCAGGCATTAATCGGTGTCAAGGATTTTCGTTATTGAGGGCGAGCACATGCGTACCTGCGGCTAGGCATGTATTCTCTGTGTAGTGGTGTGTCAACACCACCTGTATATATCCAGTACCTCCATGAATCCGGATAAACGGTGAAGGAGAACATGATAGTAGTATAGTACTACTTCGGATAGCGGTAATTAAGATAGCCGCAAAGAAAGAATCGTCATTCTCGACGGTAGCATGAGTAGTCAATTTCTCACTCTGGTGTGTCCGAAACGAACTACTAGCTTTTATTTTAGGTGCAACGAACGGGCATTTGTGCTGGTTTAGGTAAAAAAGTGGTGGTTTTATCTATAAACTCGGACATATGCTCCGTGCTTTGCCCGTTGCCCTCTACTCCTATATATTGACGTCCCCGTGATCCAATCTTCCATTGATCGGGGCAAACAAAATATGTTATCTTCTCTCTGGTTGCAGCGTCTCATTGCTCTCATGACTCTCGTGGCGGTCCTCCTTGCCACGCCAGCGATGTTAATGGCCAGGACAACACCCCTAGGACGTTAATCTGCCCCGGCGCCGGTCATGCCGCCTACCATGGCGTCCCCGGGGCAGTGGATACCGGCCAACGCGCCGTCACCCGACGATGGCACGACCGGGCCGAGACAAGGTGCCGTGACCACGCAAAAGGATTTTATTTATATTCCTCCCAACCTATGGATCTTCACTCCAGACACGACGTTGTACGACGACGACACTCCGACCAGCGCCACGGCGGCCGTATCGCCCGCCAGAACGGCTGCGGCGCTGTCAGGTCGCTGGCATGATGGTTATGATGCTGCTGTAAGTTCGCCGATCAGTTTGATTTCCTGGTTAGTTACAGTACACAGTACAATTCTTCCGTAGGCGTCAGCAGTCCAGTTCGGATCTACTATGGTACCAGTAGGTTTTTGCCATTACTACTAGTATTACTCTTCATCCGAAGCTCGTGTAATCTACCAGATCTTGAAAACTTTTATATTGCAAGGAATGACAAAACAATCAGCATATGTGCAAAGATTCTGTATCTCACCTTTAGATAAGCCCGGTCTTTGCATAGTTAGGATGCACAGAATCTCTGAAATTCAAGTCCAAACCAAAAAAGAAAAAGACGTATTACAACATGTCGTGGATAATCTATAAAACGCCTAAAATAGAGGAGGATAAATCGTGCCCCATCTATGTTGGATATTATATAATTTGCACTGATAGATGAAGCAAACTGCTGCACTGATAGATAACCTGCATAAGAGAAGCATATTTTTCATTAAAAATCTTGTTATTTCTATATAGCCATATCAACCAAATAATGGTAAGCGCTCTAACCTGAATAAGAACTCTGAACCTATGATCAATCCCACGTAAAAAATTTGAAGGAAGAGAGGATTGCATTAACGTAGTGCCTATTATGTCATTGATGGTTCGCAGAATTCGTTCAGCTTTTCCATTTTGAGGGGAAGTATAGGGATAGGAAAAATGAAGAAGAATGCCGTGTTGTAGAAAGAAATTATGATTGTTAAAGTTATTAAATTCACCGCCATTATCAGATTGGATGAAGAGAATGGGGAGGCAAAAGTGAGCCGAGACATGTCGTTGAAAGTTTAGAAATATATTATGCACGTCAAATTTGTTGCGTAAGGGGAAAGTCCAAACAAAGTGTGTAAAATCACTGAGAATCACAAGATAATATTTGAAACCAGATAAACTCGCTATAGGTGATGTCCAAAGATCACAATACAACTATTCAAAAGGAAACGTGATGGCGGTGCTAGATGAGCCAAAGGGTAGGCGCGCATGCTTGCCCTGCTGATCGGATTCACATGTGGCCGAATCATGGATATCTCTATTACATGGGGTAGCAAATTCACTAAGAAGCGATGACAGAGTGGCATTATTGGGATGACCGAGACGCCGATGCCAGAGATTGACCAAGGCGACCATGGAGGTTGGTGGTGCATAGGTGGGTTCGCCATGGAGTGAGTAGAGGTCGCCGGAGCTATTGAAATGTGCGATCTCCGCCTTGATCAGAAAATCCTTCACAGATAAATGGAAATGATCAAATTCAGCAAAAATAAGATTGTCGAGAGTGAATTTGCGAAAAAATAAGGTTTTTAATTAGGTCCAGCGCAACAAGGACATCTCAAAGAAGAAGTGGTTTTGTTTTAGTTGGAATATGAGATTGACCGACACAAGAAATAGGAATTGAAGATCCATCACCGAGAGTAATAGAAGGAAATGGAGAAGAGGTGAAAGAAGATAGCATATTACATGATGAAGACATGTGACTAGAGGCACCAGAATCAAAAATATAATCAGAATCTGAGTTACCTTGGGTAGCAAAGTTGTTCATGGCCTGCAGAAACGCAGCTTGGTCCCAGTTGGGTGTCGAGGTGGGCGTTGGAGCAGGTGCAGGTGTTGGTGCTAACATCGGGAGCATCATCGGTGAGGGGTACTGCAGCTGAAAGTGTCCCCCTCCATCATGGTGGTAGACCGGAGCCTGGTAGGGTAGCTGGAGTGGAGCGGCGTACGGGTAGTAGGTCAGAGCAGCATAGTAGGCATGCGTCGGAGGCCGCAGTGTGAGTGGGCCTGGAGATCTAGTGTGGGGACGGATGCCGGGAACCCACTGATGGGTTCGTAGCATGGAAAACAAAAAATTTCTACCGCAAGAACGAACAAAACCCAGATCTAATCTAGATAAAAGCCAAGATCTAATCTATTAGACATGTGCAACGAGATAAATAGGAACTAACCCTCGTAGATCCGAAAGCGTTAACGAGATTAGATCTCGTGGTTGATGTAGTCGATCACTTGCCGATCTCAAGATCGTGTGGACGATCCTTCCGGCGCCGCGTTCCGGCAGCGCTTCCGCAGTCGGTCACACGTGCGGAGTCGAAGCAGACCTTCCTCTCCTCGTTTCAGCGAGTAGCGGATGTAGTAGATCTTCTCCACGGAATCCCAGCAGCACGACGGCGTGGTAGTGGTGGCGGAGTAGAGAATTCTGCAGGGCTTCGCCTATCCTGTGCAGAAGAAAGGAGGAGGAGAGAGGCGGCAGAGATTTGGTGTTATGGAGGAGGACCTAGAGGTGGCGCCCCTGCCCCTCTATTTAAAGGGGGGAGGGCGCCTTGGGAGGGGGAGTCCTAGTAGGACTCCCCACCTCCTTGGCCGGCGGATTGGGGAGGGGGGGAGGAGTCCTCCTCCCCCACGACTCCTAGTCTTGACCCACCAGGACTCCTTGATCCCTTCCTTGGTTTTCAAGCAAACTCTAAGAAACCTTTCAGAACCTTCCGGAACATTCAGAAACCTTCTAGAATCCTCATACAAACACTCCGGAACATTTCCTAACTCAGAAAATGATCCCCAATATATGAATCTTATTCTCCGGACAATTCCGGATCTCCTCGTGATGTCCCGGATCCAATCCGAGACTCCGAACAACATTCGGTCTCCAACGCATATTTCATATCTACTTAAAACAACTTCGAACCTTAAGTGTGTCACCCTACGGTTCGTGAATATGTAGACATGACAGAGACACATCTCCTATCAATAACCATTAGCGGGACCTGGAGATCCATAATGGCTCCCACATACTCAACGATGACTTTTGTGATCGATAGAACCATTTACATACGAAACCAATTCCCTTTGTCTCGCGATACTATACTTATCCGAGGTTTGATCGTCGGTATCTCCATACCTAGTTCTACCTCGTTACTGATAAGTACTATTTACTCGTTCCGTGATATGTCATCCCTTGTGACCCAGTCACATGCTTGCAAGCTAACTAGATGACATTCCACCGAGAGGGCCCAGAGCATATCTATCCGTCATATGGATGGACAAATCCCAATCTCGGTACATGCGCTTCAACACATACTTTCAGAATACCCAATGACACCTTTATAACCACCCAGTTACGAAGCGGTGTTTGATGTCATCAAAGTACCCATCCGGTGATGGTGATTAACACAACCTCATGGTCGAAGGATTAGGTTACTATGTATTTGAAAGCATATAGCAATACGAACTTAATGACTTGATCTTTATGCTACGCTTACTATGGGTGTGTGTCCATCACATCATTCTCCTAATGATACAACCTTGTTATTAATCACATCCTAATGTCCATGATCAGGAAACCATGATCATCAATTAATCAACAAGCTAGTTCAACAAGAGGCTTACTAGGGACTCTTACATGTTTACAAAACACACATGTATTAGTGTTTCCTAATAATACAATTATAGCATGGGATGTAAACATTCATCATAAACACAAAGATATAATAATAATCACTTTTATTATTGCCTCTTGGGCATATCTCCAACAGTCTCCCACTTGCACTAGAGTCTATAATCTAAATTACATGGTAATATACCCAACACCCATGGCGTTCTGGTGTTGGTCATGCTTTGCCCTAGGGAGAGGTTTAGTCAACGGATCTGCCACATTCAGATCAGTGTGTACTTTGCAAACCTTTATGTCACCATCTCGGACATACTCGCGAATAGCGTGGAAACGTAGCTTGATGTGCTTCAGCTTGCTATGTGACCTTGGTTCCTGTGCATTAGCTATGGCACCTGTGTTGTCACAGTTGATGGCCATCGGGTCCAACGCACTGGGAACCACGCCAAGTTCAGTAATGAATTCCTTCATCCATACGGCTTTTTGTGCAGCCTCCGAAGCAGCTATGTATTCCGATTCAGTTGAAGATTTCGCCACAACGCTTTGCTTTGCACTCCTCTAGCTCACTGCAGCACCATTCAAAATAAATACGTATCTCGATTGTGACTTCGAGTCATCCGGATCGATGTTCCAACTAGCATCGGTGTAACCGTTTACAACAAGCTGTTCATCACCTCCATAAGAAAGAACCATATCCTTAGTCCTATTTAGGTACTTTATGATATTCTTGACCGCTGTCCAGTCTTCCATTCCAGGATCACTTTGATATCTGCTAGTCAAACTAACAGCATGTGCTATATTCGGTCTTGTACACAACATGGCATACATGATAGAACCTATGGCAGATGCATAGGGAATATTATTCACCTTTTCTCTATCTTCTGCCGTAGCTGGACTTTGAGTCTTACTCAAGGTCTTACCTGACAACATGGGCACGAACCCTTTCTTGCTATTTTCCATTCTAAACTTCTTTAGAACTTTGTCTAAGTATGTACTTTGTGAAAGCGCTATTAGGCGTCTTGATCTATCTCTATAAATCTTGATGCCTAGAATATATGCCGCTTCGCCAAGATCCTTCATTGAAAAACTATTATTCAAATAGGTTTTGATGCTACTAAGAAGTTCTACATCATTCCCAATCAACAATATGTCATCTACATATAGTACTAGGAATGCTACAGAGCTCCCACTCACTTTCTTGTAAATACAAGCTTCTCCATAAGTTTGTATAAATCCAAAGTTTTTGATTACTTTATCAAAACATTGATTCCAACTCCGGGATGCTTTCTTCAGTCCATAAATGGAGCGCTGAAGTTTGCATACCTTGTCAGCATCTTTAGGATCGACAAAACCCTTGGGTTGTACCATATACAACTCTTCCTCAATGTCACCATTAAGGAACGCCATTTTGACATCCATCTGCCAAATCTCATAATCGAAATATGCAGCAATTGCTAACAAAATCCTCACAGACTTTAGCTTCGCTACTGGTGAGAGTGTCTCATCATAGTCAACTCCTTGAATTTGTCGGAACCCTTTCGCGACAAGTCGAGCTTTACAGACGGTAACATTACCATGAGCATCTATTTTTCTCTTGAAAATCCATTTGTTCTCGACAGCCTTACGGCCATCCGGTAAGTCCACCAAAGTCCACACTTGGTTTTCATACATGGATCCCATTTCGGATTTCATGGCTTCTAGCCATTTGTCGGAATCTGGGCTCACCATAGCTTCTTCATACGTCGCAGGGTCATCATCGTTGTCCACCAACATGACGTTCAAGGCAGAGTCATACCAATCAGGAGTGGTACGAACCCTTGTTGACCTGCGAGGTTCAACAGTAACTTCATTTGAAGTTTCATGATCATTATCATTAGCTTCCTCTCCAATTGGTGCAGGCGGCACAAAAACATCTTCAGGTGCTGCGCTACTCTCAAATCCGAGAGAAGGTTCAATAACCTCATCGAGTTCTACTTTCCTTCCAGTCACCTCCTTCGAGAGAAACTCCTTCTCAAGAAAGGATCCATTCTTGGCAACGAAAACTTTGCCTTCGGATCTATGATAGAAGGTATACCCAATTATTTCTTTAGGGTATCCTATGAAGACGCATTTCTCCGCTTTGGGTTCTAGCTTATCCGGTTGTAACTTCTTTACATATGCCTCGCAACCCCAAACTTTAAGGAACGACAACTTAGGTTTCTTACCAAACCACAATTCGTACGGTGTCGTTTCAACGGATTTAGATGGTGCCCTATTTAAAGTGAATGCGGCTGTCTCTAATGCATAGCCCCAAAATGATAACGGTAAATCTGTAAGAGACATCATAGACCGAACCATATCTAAGAGAGTTCGATTACGACGTTCGGACACACCATTACGCTGTGGTGTTCCCGGCGGTGTCAACTGTGAAAGTATTCCACATTTCTTTAAATGCATGCCAAACTCATAACTTAGATATTCACCTCCCCGGTCAGAACACAGAAATTTAATCTTCTTGTTACGATGATTTTCCACTTCACTTTGAAATTCCTTAAACTTCTCGAAAGTTTCGGACTTATGTTTCATAAAGTAGACATACCCATATCTACTTAAGTCATCCGTGAAAGTGAGAACATAACGATATCCACCACGCGATGCTACACTCATTGGACCGCACACATCGGTATGTATTATTTCCAATAAGTCTGTAGCTCGCTCCATTATTCCAGAGAATGGAGCCTTAGTCATTTTCCCATTAGACATGCTTCGTATCTTTCAAGTGATTCAAAATCAAGTGATTCAAGAAGTCCATCAGAATGGAGTTTCTTCATACGCTTCACTCCAATGTGACCAAGACGACAGTGCCACATGTATGTAGAATTATCATTCAATTTTATTCGTTTAGCATCTATGTTGTGAACATGTGTATCACTACTATCGAGATTCAGTAAGAATAAACCATTCGACTCAGGTGCATTACCATAAAAGATATTACTCATATAAATCGAACAACCTTTATTCTCGGACTTAAAAGAGTAACCGTCTCGCAATAAACAGGATCCAGATATAATGTTCATGCTTAACGCAGACACCAAATAACAATTATTCAAATTTAAAACTAATCCCGAAGGTAGATGTAGAGGGAGAGTGCCGACGGCGATCACATCAACCTTGGAGCCATTTCCAACGCGCATTTGTCACCTCGTCTCTTGCCAGTCTTCGTTTATTCCGCAGCTCCTGTTTCGAGTTACAAATATGAGCAACCAAACCAGTATCAAATACCCAGGCACTACTACGATTACTAGTAAGATACACATCTATAACACATATATCATATATACCTTTCTTCTTGATGTTGCCGTTCTTCAGATCCGCCAGGTACTTGGGGCAGTTACGCTTCCAGTGACCAGCACCCTTGCAGTAGAAGCACTCAGTTTCAGGCTTAGGACCAGCCTTGGGCTTCTGAGCAGGTGCGGCAGCTTTCTTGCCGTCCTTCTTGAAGTTGTCCTTGTTCTTAGGCTTACCCTGTCTCTTGAAATTGGTGGTCTTATTGACCATCAACACTTGGTGCTCCTTCTTGATCTCCACTTCAGCAGTTTTCAGCATGGACGACAGTTCAAGCAACGTCTTGTTCATGCAGTGCATGTTGTAGTTCATCACAAAGTTCTTGTAACTTGGTGGCAGTGATTGGAGGAGACAGTGAATCCCCAACTCATTAGGAATCGATATTCCCAACTCTTGGATCTTGTTTGCGTACCCAGACATGGTGAGCACGTGCTCGCTAACGGAGCTTCCCTCTTCCATCTTACAGTTAAAGAACTTTTCGGAGGCCTCATAGCTCTCCATGGCCGCGCGAGTCTCAAAAATTAGCCTGAGCTCCTTAATGATCTCGAATGGGTCGTGGTGCTCAAAACGCTTCTGGAGCTCCACTTCTAAACCGTATAGAATGGCACACTGAACTGTGGAGTAATGATTTTTCTGAGTGGCGTAAACATTCTTTACGTCATCGGTGGCATCATCTGTAGGTGGGTCACCTAGCGGTGCTTCGAGCACATAGGTCAACTGACCAGCCCTGAGGACGATCTTCAGTCCACGGAACCAGTCCGTGAAATTGCTTCCATTGTTCTTAAGCTTTTCTTTCTCTAGGAATGCATTAAAATTGATGGAGGGGGTCGCCATAATCTACAAAATTTGCAAGTAGTTTAGACTAAGTTTATGACAAATTGAGTTCAAATTTAATTCTTAAACTAACTAGGTGAACTCCCACTCAAAACAACATCCCACACATTGTCTTAGTGATTACACGAACCAAGTCCACTACACCAAGTCCGATCTTCACGAGAGAAGATGTAGTTTCATCGGCGAACAATCTTCATGTTCATCATATCATTTATATGACCCATGCTCTACCTTTCGGTATTCCGTGTTCCGAGACCATGTTTGTACATGCTAGGCTCGTCAAGATAACCTTAGTTTCCGCATGTGCAAATCTGGCTTGCACCCGTTGTATGCACACGTAGAATCTATCACATCCGATCATCACGAGATGCTTCGAAACGACGAGTCTTAGCAACGGTGCCAACTAAGGGTGTATACTTTATTACTTGATATTTAGTGAGAGGGATCATCTTATAATGCTACCATCGCGATCTAAGCAATACAAGATGCATAAAGGATTAACATCACAGGCAATTCATAATTAGTGTGATATGATATGGCATTTTCTTCTTGCGCCTTTGATCTCCATCTCCAAAGCACGAACATGATCTCCATCATCACCAGCATTGCGTCAAGGTCAGTGGCGCCGCTTCATGGTTGTCCATCATCACTAGCAACTATTACAACTACTTGGAATAAAGCTATTACAAGATGAATAGACACGCAGGTCTTAACAGAATTAAAGACAACCATTAGGCTCCTGCCGGTTGCCATATTACAACAAGGATCATTGCATACATCAAATACAATCATAATCACATGATGGCCATATCACATCACAAAACCCCTACAAAAACAAGTTAGACGCCTCTAATTTTCTTTGCATTTTTTTACGTGGTTTGGGGCTTTCGCATAAGACCGATCTTACCTACGAACAAGAACCACAACGTTGATACAAGTGTTGTCAGATGCTCATTGTAAATTGAATCTTAACTATGGTGAGAGAGACAGACACCCGCAAAGCCACTTGTGCAAAGCAAGTTGCACGTCAAGCATGGAGCAAGTCTCATGTGCGATGACATGTAATGTTAGCCCGAGTCGCTTCATCCCACCATGCCGCAAGATGCAAAGTACACGCTAAGACACCGACAACAAAAGCATCAACGCCCACAATAACATTGTGTTCTACTCGTGCAACAGATCTATGCATAGATACGGCTCTGATACCACTGATGGGTTCGTAGCATGGAAAACAAAAAATTTCTACCGCAAGAACGAACAAAACCCAGATCTAATCTAGATAAAAGCCAAGATCTAATCTATTAGACATGCGCAACGAGATAGATAGGAACTAACCCTCGTAGACCCGAAAGCGTTAACGAGATTAGATCTCGTGGTTGATGTAGTCGATCACTTGCCGATCTCAAGATCGTGTGGACGATCCTTCCGGCGCCGCGTTCCGGCAGCGCTTCCGCAGTCGGTCACACGTGCGGAGTCGAAGCAGACCTTCCTCTCCTCGTTCCAGCGAGTAGTGGATGTAGTAGATCTTCTCCACGGAATCCCAGCAGCACGATGGCGTGGTGGTGGTGGTGGAGTAGAGAATTCTGCAGGGCTTCGCCTATGCCTGTGCAGAAAAAAGGAGGAGGAGAGAGGCGGCAGAGATTTGGTGTTATGGAGGAGGACCTAGAGGTGGTGCCCCTGCCCCTCTATTTAAAGGGGGGAGGGCGCCTTGGGAGGGGGAGTCCTAGTAGGACTCCCCACCTCCTTGGCCGGCGGATTGGGGAGGGGGGAGGAGTCCTCCTCCCCCACGACTCCTAGTCTTGACCCACCAGGACTCCTTGATCCCTTCCTTGGTTTTCAAGCAAACTCTAAGAAACCTTCCAGAACCTTCCGGAACATTCCGAAACCTTCTAGAATCCTCATACAAACACTCCGGAACATTTCCTAACTCAGAAAATGATCCCCAATATATGAATCTTATTCTCCGGACAATTCCGGATCTCCTCGTGATGTCCCGGATCCAATCCGAGACTCCGAACAACATTCGGTCTCCAACGCATATTCCATATCTACTTAAAACAACTTCGAACCTTAAGTGTGTCACCCTACGGTTCGTGAATATGTAGACATGACAGAGACACATCTCCTCTCAATAACCATTAGCATGACCTGGAGATCCATAATGGCTCCCACATACTCAACGATGACTTTTGTGATCGATAGAACCATTTACATACGAAACCAATTCCCTTTGTCTCGCGATACTATACTTATCCGAGGTTTGATCGTCGGTATCTCCATACCTAGTTCTACCTCGTTACTGATAAGTACTATTTACTCGTTCCGTGATATGTCATCCCTTGTGACCCAGTCACATGCTTGCAAGCTAACTAGATGACATTCCACCGAGAGGGCCCAGAGCATATCTATCCGTCATATGGATGGACAAATCCCAATCTCGGTACATGCGCTTCAACACATACTTTCAGAATACCCAATGACACCTTTATAACCACCCAGTTACGAAGCGGTGTTTGATGTCATCAAAGTACCCATCCGGTGATGGTGATTAACACAACCTCATGGTCGAAGGATTAGGTTACTATGTATTTGAAAGCTTATAGCAATACGAACTTAATGACTTGATCTTTATGCTACGCTTACTATGGGTGTGTGTCCATCACATCATTCTCCTAATGATACAACCTTGTTATTAATCACATCCTAATGTCCATGATCAGGAAACCATGATCATCAATTAATCAACAAGCTAGTTCAACAAGAGGCTTACTAGGGACTCTTACATGTTTACAAAACACACATGTATTAGTGTTTCCTAATAATACAATTATAGCATGGGATGTAAACATTCATCATAAACACAAAGATATAATAATAATCACTTTTATTATTGCCTCTTGGGCATATCTCCAACACCCACGAGCCAGAGTAGGCAGGCGGCGCACCAGCAGGAGACGGGACCAACCAGGGCATCGGCCAGGCTTGAACGAAGGATCATGAGGAGGGCGCCAGGTTGGAGCAGCAGGGGTGCCGGTGGTGGTGGAGGCGCTGTAGTCGGAGGTGGAGGTGCAGGAGTAGGAGGGGCCGCCTATGGCGGCCGATACATAGGGTTTTTGCCCCTTTAGTTTGGGCTCGGGCGCCATCCAGGTGGCGGTGGAGCCGTTCGTGTAGGCATGAGAGGGGCCAGGGGAGGGATCGGTGGACGTGGCGGTGAAGACCTGCGGGCGGGCATCTTTGCGAGCCTGCTGCTGATCGGTCCATTGGAGGAAAGATCGAACCTCAGAGAACGAGGGCATTGGACGCATCAACGGGATGAAGGAGGCATGTTTCTCAAATCAGTCACTAAGCCCGACAAGTAGCACGTTGATGAGTTGTTTGTCGTCGACAGGATCACCGAGTTCCCGAAGCTCATCGGCGATCGCTTTTAGGCGCTGGCAGTAGACACCGACATGGCGTCACCCTGTACGGTGTTGCGAAGCTCGGTGTGGAGGCCATTGACACGAGCATCAACGTTGTCCTGGAAGAGTTGACGAAGAGCCACCCATAGATTGGTGGCGGTAGTGGCTTCGCGAAACACCAAGTTGAAGATCTCGGTGGAGACGCTCTGGTAGATCCATTGACTTATAGCAAGATCATCTTTGACCCAACGAGGATCATGTGGACGCGGAACGGAGGCATCGACGATGTGAGATCGGAGGTTGCAACGGCCGAGGTGGACGTCGAAGAGATGAACCCAGTTGTAGTAATTGTGTTTGGCTAGATCTAAAGTTATGGGGATAAAGGGGCTAACATTGGCTATGGTGTCGGTGAGGGAAGTTTGAGAAGGAATCGGTGTAGGGTTTTGGGTAGGTAGAGTAGAAATTTGGGTGGAGCCGTGGAGGAAGAAGAGGAGGGAGCACCAGCGGCGCAGTACTCGGCGTCGGTGAAGAGCCGCCGAGGCGGCAGCGGCGGCAGAGGTGTTGGCGGTGAGGCCATGCCGAGGACGAAAACCTAGACGTCTGATACCATGTAAAGTTTGTTATTGTCTCTTGATTGATTGTTTACATAGATTAAAGGGGGAGTTAATATAGGGCAAGTCACAACTGACTCGGACCTCGTCGACTTGTAATACAAGTAAAACTAAACTGAAACTAACACGTAAAAATATAATCTAATAAAGAGGATGAGAACGAGATCAGGGGCAGTCTGTACACTCTAGCTCCACAAAACGGGGTGTTCTTGGTCAGGACGGTGCTAGAGCCATCTCGGGGGGACAGCAAGGTCGTGACTCTGCTGATCCGGTGGAGCGATCTCTACATTATGGCCTTGTATGTTGAAGGTACAGAGGTTTTTTTCTCAATGTGATAACTTTAAATCAGAGCTGGACTTAAATTTTAGTGCACTGTTAATTTACGTTGGCTATTTACATTGGATGGAATGCATGTGTCATTTGCTCTCTGTTCACGTTTTCATTCCCGCACTGCTAGAATAAATACAGAATGACAATGAAGCACTTAATCACGATCATTTCTTGCTTAGACTCACACTGTATATGAATAGCAACTAATAATTATAATTATATGGATTGACCTGCTTCACTAAAATAACCAAGCACACGTACGTTGGACTGGGTATGGTTGGAGTGATAAGCAACTAGCAAATTAAGCAGGTTAATCCAAATTAAGTGATTAAGCATGATTAATAAAACATGTTTTCCGAGGAAACACGGATGCACATTCCCTAGGAAGCTTCGAGGGGACAAGAGCCGAGGAAACTCTGCCGGGCCGACCCAAACGGGTGACCGAAACGTCCGTTTCTGTCTGTTTGGGTGGGTCGGGCTGCGGTCGCTTTTGAGTCGTGGTCCGGCCTGTCTGGCCAACCGCGCCCAGCAGCGCGATCCATTTGTCTGCGCCTGGACAATAGGACCAGGGCATTTAAAAAAATTCAAATAGAGTGCACGCTAAAAACTGGCGAATTTTATACATATTTATAAGTAATTTACATCCAAATATAAAAATCCAGATTTAAACTAGCCCTAAAATTACTAATCTTGTGCCGTTAGCAACGCCCCGTCCATCTATGGATTGAGGTTGATGTACTCCGGCGGCGTCTAGAGGTGCGCCGGTGGCAGGGAGCACGCGCAGGCGGGGTCAGGGGCAGGGGTTAGTCGATCACCTGGCCATGCCATGCCGGCCATGCATCCGTCTCCGCCGGCGCGGGTGGAGCAACCCACCTCGGCAGCGGCGGTGGTGGAGGCAACCCCGTGTTCACCTGCACCACCAGGCCGGTGAGCTGGACGACCTCCTGGTAGCCGTCCCACATGCCGTCCTCCTACTTCGCGCTGGCTGCGATGGCCTACTCGAGGAAGGCATCCTCGTCGTAGCCCCGCGCTAGGATTTCCTGGTACTTCGGGGGTAGGTGTGTGGCGGCGGTTGTGGCCTCCTCCTGCTCCTCCTCCTCTTTGACGACGATGTTGAGGTCGTTGTCGCCGAGATCGGCGTCGGAGTGGTTGACGGCATCGTCATCGTCGGGCTCGAAGGCGGGGAGGGCGTGCGACCCCCACGGCTCGAAGTTGCCGCGGAAGGAGATCGCACGCCGCGCCGTGTGCTCCCACTCCAGGAACTTCTTCCAGAATGTCTTGTTCTAGTAGGCGCAATCGTACCGGAGGGCCGGCGAGAGCTTGCAGATATGGCGGGCGATCTCCTCCTCCAGCCCCTTGCCCTCCTTGGGTGCGGGCGGCATCGACACCCTCTCCCGGTTGAGGTGCCAGCACGTGGGGAGGGAGACATCGTGGTGGGCGATGCCTCTCCCCTCCCTCCACCGCCACGCGGAAGTAGTGGCAGTCACGGTCGGGCTCCTCCTATTTCTAGCGCTGGGGCGGGAGGCCGACGAAGTCCTGCAGCGACGGCGGCACGACCCCTAGAAGGAAGGCCGGCATGCCGCTCCCCTTTCTGCGTCAGCCGCTCGAGCCGGATCCGCCCGCCTCGTGATCGTTCTTCCCCTTTTTGAACCACCTGGTTTCATCATCGCTGTCGGTGGCGGTGGCGGCGACGGGAGGTGCTGGGAGGGGTGTAACTGGCGATGGCGAGAGGAGGGAAGTGCCGCACCAACAGGCGCATGGGCCTGCTTAAGTAGCCCTACCCGTGCGAGCGCGCCTAGGTTCTCACGCCTTCACCATCAATGCTGACGCAGGAACTTAGGCGGCGTCCAGTCAATCACAGTCTGGGGCGCCCCGTCGCCATTGATAGCGAAGGCTGCCGCCCTCGTCTGAATCGGTGTCGCGCAGCTGTCGCTGACGGGTGGGCCACTAGCGCGCGCGGGAGGACACGCGCTCAACCCGTCTGTGTCCGAGCCGACGCATCGGCCACGTAAATTCCGTACGCCGATGGGTCGAACCGGACGCGCCTGTCCGGATGGGTCGTGCCGCTGGAGAGACCCCACACGTCCGAGAGAACGCGTTCGGACGCGTCCGGCCGGGTTGGGTCAAGCCGGCGGGGATGCCGTGACCACACGCGTTTCCTTGGCACCAGATCGGACGATCCACGTCCATCGAATCGTACGGCCTCCAACTGGTCCAGTCGGAAGCAAAAATGGTAGCCCGAGCCGTACTGAGCTCCCCCGTGATCAATCTTTCCATCGATCGGAGCAAACCAATCTGCTCTATTATCTTTGGTTGCAGCATCCCATGGCTTCCTGCAGAAGGCTCTTCGTTCTCCTGACTCTCGTGGCAGCCCAGCTTGCCGCGCCAGCGATGTCAATGGCCAGAACGACGCCCTGGGGCGCCCATCTGCACGGTCGCCGTCCGTGCAGCCTGCCACGGCGTCCTTTACACGACTCGACATGGGTGTGTTTATCCCCATATGGATGTCGTTAACTCCTGACGTGCAGCCGTCTGACGCCGACGCTCCAGCCATCGTCGCGGCTGGCGTATCACCGGCCGGAACTGCTGCAGCGCTATCAGTCGCCGGCGTGATGGCCATCATGCTGTTCTAAGTTCATTGATCAGTAGTCTAGTTCGAATATGGTACAAGTAAGCTTTTGTCATTACCATTCTTCATTCCAAGTTCTTGTAATCCAGCAGTTCTTGAATAGTCGCTGAATTCAGTTATTGTTGCACACACAAAAAATCAAGTGTTGTCCCCATATGCTAGAGACACCCCATAACTCATGGAACATGCTCAATATAGTGCTAAATAGCATTTAAGAATGGAACTTGGAAGACAAACTGTTTAGCTTTACATTGGATAATGCACCAGTCAATACCGCAATTGTCAACTTGTTGATAGAAAATTTGAAGAACAAGGGTTTTGTACTCTTAGAAGGAAAGTTACTTCATTTGCGTTGTGCAGCACACGTGCTCAACATAATTGTCCAACATGGTCTGCGAGAAATAAAACCTGTGGTCAATAACATTAGGGAAAGTGTCAAGTTTGTCAAAAGTTCCCAAGGAAGACTGGAGAAGTTTCTTGAGATAGTCATACAAGAAGGACTGAGTTCAGGTATAAAAGTCCATCTGTTGATGTCATGTCTCGCTGGAATTCCACCTATTTGATGCTCGAAGATGCTTTGCCTCTTAGAAATGTATTTCCTTCCCTCGAAAAACAAGATAAGGATTATACATTTTCCCCATCGCTCTCTGAATGGAAAATGGTTGCAGCCGTGTGCAAATTGTTGGAAGTCTTCTACACAGCAACAATATGTCTCTCAGGCTCTAAGTATCCAACATCACATCTTTACTTCTACCAGCCATGGAGCATTAAGAATATGTTGAACAAAGAAGAGTCAAATCTGGACAGAAAAATATGGAATAAAGTTGCATCAAGTCAGGATATCACAATTTCTCGTACGGTAAAGCAAATGCAGATCAAGTTTAACCAATACTGGAAAGAGACATGTTAGAGTATATATTTGTATATTATAGTTTCCCCATATGTTAGGGGGCTTTCTGTATATTTGCACCTGTACATGTACTATATATTCTGGCCTTTGGCCCTCTGGTAATACAATGATCTATTACCCTAACATGGTATCAGAGCCGTAAGGCTTTTTTTTCTCCCTCGCAGCCGTCGCCGCCGCTCGCCCCGGCATCCCACCGCCGCGCCCGGCCGCCGCCGCCTCCGCCTCCTCTCCGGCCGCCGCTGCCGCGCCCGATCGTCGCCGCCGCCTCCTCTCCGGCTGCCTCCTCTCCGGCCGCCCCGTCCCCGGCCGCCGCTCGCCCCAGCTCTCCGCTGCCGCGCCTGGCCGCCCAGTTTTCGTCCGATCTCGATCGGATCTGAGAAAAAAAATCGATAGAGCTATGTCTTCCTCGTCGGGCTATGTCGCGATTCCTCGCTGCCGGTGATTTTTTATGGAGCGAATTATCCTTATTTCGCTGCCTTTATGCGCGTCCATATGCGCGGTCTTCGCCTTTGGGGTGTGCTTTCCGGTGAGGTCTCCTGTCCACCACGCCCCGTTGCGCCTACGGCGCCTATTTCACCGACGCCCGTTGCCCTTGCCTCCGATGCCACTCAGGCGGTCAAGGATGTAGCCTAGAGTGCTGATGATACTGCTCGGGATGATTATGATCGGAAGGTCTAGGAGCATTCTACTGCTGTTGCGACCTACCGGCTGGATCTGGCTGACTACACTCAGTGGATAGATGAGGATGCTCGTGCTACTGCTGTTCTCACTTTCAGTGTTCTGCCTCAGTATGCTGCTGAGTTCATGGGTCTTCCCACTGCTGCTTCTCAGTGGGCTTTTCTTCATCAGCGCTATCAGCCGTCTGGAGATGCTCTTTATCTGTCTGTGGTTCGTCAGGAGCATGATCTTAAGCAGGGTGATTCCACTATTGATGAGTTCTATACTCAGAGTGCTGCTATTTGGCGTCAGCTTGACTCTCTTCGTACAGCTGTGTGTAACACCTGTCCCTATTGTCTGATTGTGCGCGCGGATCTGGAGTTTGAGCGCGTCTTTGAGTTCTTGTCATGGCTCCGCAAGGAGTTTGAGCCGCGTCGTGCCCGGCTGCTTGCCCGTGGTCATGTTCCGCTCTCTGAGGTACTGGCTGAGCTTCGTGCTGAGGAGACTCGTCTTCGTGGTGCTGGTCTTCTTGAGGTTCCATCTGTTCTTGCTGCTCGTGGTCCCCCCATGCCGCCGGCTTCGTCACGGTCTCTAGCACCGCCGCTACTCTCTGCTCCGCCGACCCAGGGGTCAGATTCAGCCTCAGCAGCCTCATGGTTCTCGTCCTCCCTGCGCCCACTTTGGCAAGCCTAGCCACGATATCTCTGGTTGCTGGACGAGGGATCCCCGCTTACGTCAGCAGTACCTTGCTCGTCGGCAGACTGGCTCTTCAGGATCTTCTGTCGTTGCTTCTGGACCTCCTGCTGGTGCACTGTCTGATCAGGATATTATCCGTGGTCTTCGTAGTCTGCTCGTTGCTATAGGCTCTTCCTCGTCGGGTACTGCTGGTTCTGTGCCTAGATCTTCTGGCACCGCGCGACATCACCTTCTACACAGTCAAGTACGTCATCCCCGTGGTATCTGGATTCTGGAGCTTCCTTTCATATGACTTCTGCGTCTTCTATTCTTTCTGCTCTTCGCTCTCTTATTTCTCCTGTCCGTGTTATCACGGCTGATGGTACCTCCCTTCCTGTTTCCAGTCGAGGCACCCTCTCTACTTCCTCTTTCTCTGTTCCTGATGTTTCTCATGTTCCTAGTCTTAAGATGAACCTTTTCTCTACTAGTCAGCTTACTGATTCTGGTTGTCGTGTCATTCTTGACGCTGATTCTTGTGCTGTTCAGAACCGTCGTACACAGGCTCTGGTTGGAGCTGGCCCTCGCAGCATTGAGTCTCCGGGGCTATGGGAGTTAAACTGGCTTCGCGTTCCTTCCGCTGACACTTCCTCTGCCAGTTCTCCTGCGATTGCTGCTTCTGTCACCGGCTCGTTTTAGCAGTGGCATCATCGATTGGGTCATCTTTGTGGCTCCCGTTTATCGTCATTAGTTTGTCGTGGCTTCTGGGGCCTGTCTAAGGAGATGTGTCTTTACATTCGTGTCAGGGTTGTAGGTTAGGCAAACAGATTCAGCTTCCCTATCCTACTAGTGTGTCTGTATCTCAGCGACCTTTTGATTTAGTTCATACAGATGTTTGGGGTCCAGCTCCCTTTGCTTCAAAAGGGGGCCATCGATACTATATTTTGTTCATTGATGATTTTTCATGGTACACCTGGTTGTTTTTTATGCGCTCTCGCAGTGAGGTGCTTCCCATTTATCAGCGTTTTGTGGCCATGGTTCGTACTCAGTATTCCACTCCTATTCGTGTGTTTCGTGCTGATTCTGCAGGAGAGTATATCTCGCAGCACCTGCGGGGCGTCCTCGCTGAGCAGGGCACCCTTGCTCAGTTCTCGTGTCCCGGGGCCCATGCTCAAAATGGTGTCGCCGAGCGTAAGCATCGTCATATTCTTGAGACTACCCATTCTATGATGATTGCTTCCTCTCTTCCGCCGCATTTCTGGGCTGAGGTTGTCACTACGTCGACTTACCTCATTAACATCCAGCCTTCTGCTGCTCTTCAGGGTGGCATTCCTCTCGAGCGTCTCTCTGGTACCTGTCCAGACTACTCGACTCTTCGTTTATTTGGTTGCGTTTGCTATGTCCTTCTCCCTCCTCGCGAACGCACCAAACTGACCGCTCAGTCTATTGAGTGTGTTCTTCTTGGCTACAGTGATGAGCAAAAGGGGTATCGCTGTTGAGACCCCGTTGGTCGTCGGATGCGCATCTCTCGTGATGTCATGTTCGATGAGACACGTCCTTTCTATCCTCGCCCCACCTCTAGTACTTACCCGGCTGATGATCTCTCTTTTCTTCTTTTTCCTGATACACCTCCCACTGTCTCTACTCCTCCACCTTCTCCTTCTGATGCGCCTCCTTTGTTTTCGTCGTCATCCTCTCCTCCGTCTAGTTCCGCTAGTTCTCCACATTCTCCGGCTTCGGACCCTTCCTCCGCTGTTCCTTCTTCCTCCTCTTCTGATGAGTCGTCTTCCGCGGATGAGCTTCCCTCTTCACGGCCTGTTCGTCAGCGTCGTGCTCCAGACCGTTACTCTCCTAGTCAGTATGGTCTCCATGTCGTCTCCGAGCCGACTTCTTATCAGGATGCCGCGTGTCATCCTGAATGGCAGCTTGCATGGCTGAGGAGATCACTGAGCTTGAGCGCACTGGCACCTGGGATCTTGTTTCTCCCCCTTCTGGTGTTCGTCCTATCACGTGTAAGTGGGTCTATAAAATTAAGACCCGCTCTGATGGATCTCTTGAGCGCTATAAAGCGCGTCTTGTGGCTCGTTGTTTTCAGCAGGAACACGGCCATGACTATGATGAGACTTTTGCCCCTGTGGCCCATATGACCACTGTGCGTACTCTTCTTGCTGTTGCTTCTGTTCGACGCTGGTCTGTGTCCCAGCTTGATGTTCAGAATGCTTTTCTTAATGGCGAGCTGAGTGAGGAGGTTTATATGCAGCCTCCTCCTAGGTATTCTGTTCCCGATGGGATGGTTTGTCGTCTTCGACGTTCCCTTTATGGCCTGAAACAGGCCCCTCGTGCCTGGTTTGAGCGCTTTGCCTCTGTGGTGACTGCTGCTGGTTTCTCTCCTAGTTCTCATGATCCAGCGTTTTTTGTTCACACTTCTCCTCGTGGACGCACTCTTCTCCTTCTCTATGTTGATGATATGATCATTACTGGTGATGATCCTGAGTATATTGCCTTTGTCAAGGCTCGTCTCCGTGATCAGTTTCTTATGACTAATCTTGGTCCTCTTCGCTACTTTCTTGGGATTGAGGTTTCCTTCACTTCTGATGGCTTTTCTATCTCTCAGGAAAAGTACATTCAGGATCTTCTTGCTCAGGCTGCTCTTATAGATGAGCGCACCGTTGAGACTCCTATGGAGTTTAATGGTAAGCTTCGTCCTACTGATGGTGATCCTCTTCCCGATCCCACTCGTTATCGCCATCTTGTTGAGAGTCTTGTTTATCTTGCTGTCACTCGTCCTGATATCTCTTATCCTGTTCATATTCTGAGTCAGTTTGTCTCAGCTCCTACCACTGTTCACTACAGTCATCTCCTCCGTGTCCTTCGTTACCTTCGTGGAACGATTACTCGTCGCCTTCTTCCCTCATTCTAGCTCTCTCCAACTCTAGTGCTACTCGGATGCTAGTGGGCGAATGATCCTACGGATCGTCGTTCACTTTCTTCTTACTGTGTGTTTCTTGGTGGTTCGCTTGTTGCTTGGAAGACGAAGAAACAGGTAGCGGTTTCCCGTTCGAGTGTTGAGGCTGAGCTGCGGGCTATGGCTTCGGTGACCGCTGAGGTGACCTGGTTACGGTGGTTGCTTGCAGATTTTGGGGTCTCTGTTACGACACTCACTCCACTTTTATCAGACAGTACAGGTGCTATCAGTATTGCACGTGATCCGGTCAAGCATGAGCTGACCAAGCATATTGGTGTTGATGCTTTTTATACACGTGCTCAGGTGCAGGACCAGGTTGTTGCGCTTCATTATGTGCCTTCAGACTTGCAGTTGCAGATTTCTTTACAAAGGCACAAACCCGCGCACAGCATGATTTCTTACTCTCCAAACTCAGTGTTGTGGATCCACCATGAGTTTGAGGGGGGGGGGTGTTAGAGTATATATTTGTATATTGTAGTTTCCCCATATGTTAGGGGCTTTCTGTATATTTACACCTGTACATGTACTATATATTCTGGCATTTGGCCCTCTGGTAATACAATGATCTATTACCCTAACAAGACATACATGTCTGCTTGCATTCCCGTCATACTTGATCCAAGGTTCAAGTACGACCTCCTTGAATATCTCTTGGGTGACTTCGGAAATGAAGAGGACGCAGCCACATGGATGGATGAAGTGAAGAATACCATGGAAGAGCTCTTCACGGAATACAGTAAAGAGGAATCTGTACAGCCATAGAGAAACGATAATCAGGTGGTTGAAGATGATGATGACCCGCTTGTAAAATGAGATCAATACATGAGGTCTAAAAGACGACAGTCAAGCAATGAGCTGGATCGATACTTGAAAGAAGAATTGATGCCTCGAAAGGAGGAGGTTGACATTCTCCAATGGTGAAAAATAAGTTCTTCAAAATATCCCGTGCTATCTAAAATGGCCTGTGACGTGTTGGCCATCCCACCCTCAACCGTCCCTTCCGAATCCGCTTTCAGCACCGGAGGACGCGTCGTCAGCGACTACATGAGCAGCCTCGCGTGCTCTACTGTCGAGGTTTTGATATGCCTCCAGGACTGGTTTAGGGCAGTCGGTAAGTGAAATTTTCCTTTATTCAAGTTCTTCTTTTAGCATGTATTTTTTCTTGCGGCTAACAAGAAATTATCTTATCTTTTCAGATGCTTTGGACCATGAGTAGCACATTTCCTAGTAGCTAGGATTGCATCTTACAGGTAACTTGTACTGTTCTATACATCTCTATGTTGAGACTGCCATGAGTTAGTAACCATGTCATCTTGTAAGCATGGTTGGGTGCTTGTAAACAAGGTCCTGTTTGGGCATATATAGGCTTGCTTTGACTAGTTTATTGGTCCTGTTGAGCATAATTTGGCATGTATGTATTCGTGATGTTTTGATCTAAACATATACATTTGTGAGATAACATAGTATGTGTGTCTTCTTATCAATTGTGGTTCTAACAATTTGATCATATTATTTTTCACTACACACTAACTCATCTATTATTCATTTTTTTTATCAGTAGCTTCTCGGCAGAGTTGAAGAAGCAATTGTCCTTCATGTTCTGAACAAGGATGCAAATCTGATGCTGAAAATATCTTGAAGAAATCAGCAAGTCATCTTCCTAGAGATTCACTCTGTTATGCCTGGCACTGCAATAAAGTGATGTAACTTGATGGCTTAGCCTGTTTGAAGATCTAGCTAGCTCAGTTTGCTCCTTCCTGTATTAGCTCTATTTGTTTATTCTGTGAAGAGCTAGCTAGCTCAATTTGCTTCTTCCATGTATTAGCTAGCCTAGCAGTGTTTGTGCCGGCAGACCAGTTGTCTCTGAATGTGAATGCAATCAGTTCTATTTGTTTCAGAGTACCGGATCAAACAGAATGAGCTAGCTAGTTCCTGAAAGCATTCTGCAATGCGGGTACTATACGGTGCCGCCAATAACCTCCTTAAATATGTGGGATGCCTGCATAACCCTACTTATATTCTGCGGTCATATGCGGGTGTCCCGCAGGCTGTCCCGCTTGCAGCGTTACCATCACCAGATGAACTGGTGTGCTACTGCATTGCTGAATTACAATCCTAGTATAATGCAAGGGATGACAGAACATTTTGCAACTTTGCAAAGATTCTGCAGCTCGTACACAAAACACATCAGATCTAAACCAACAGTCCTTGTCTGGTGGGTCTGCTGCTTTCCGAAACATCCCAAACCCAAAACAATGATTGAAGTAAACGGGTCAGTAACAACAACAACCATTGCTATCACTTCAAATTTCATTTTCCTTTATCAATTGCACACTTTGGAGTGATAACACACCATAAGATATACAGGCCTTTCACAATCACCCAATAAACCCCCAAAACTACATATAGCTGCACTCCACACAAGAGAAAAGAGGGTTAGCATTCATATTTTACGTGGCACATGAAGATTTGCTGGAGATGAAGCCTATGGGGATTTTACAAGTAGGTGCTCGTATAGTCTTGTGGGGTTGTTGTGAATGATTGAAGGGTTTGCGTCCTCGAGACGCTCCGCGAGCGATCTGAGCATAGAGACCAGATGCCGAGTGTTCTTCGTACATCTGCATACTAGGTCTAGATACTGCATCGCCTCCTGGGGCATGAGCCCAGTCATGAAGAAAGGGAAGAGCTTTGAATGTGTCATCTCCATCGTATCCATCGCCTCGGATGCCCATCCGGAGTTAGACTTGTCAGCAACACTCCCCTCCTCACGCTGCATCCGCCGTACCGATTCCAATCGTGGGAGCATATCCTTCTCTTCCTCCTTGAAGTGCTCTTTGGTGTGATCCTGCCAGGTGTTGATTAATTTTTAGATCCACGCCAAGCATGAAAAACATGTATATATGCAGCTATAGGTAGAGATTTCTGATGGTTTATGTAATCATTCAATGTTCCTTTTCTAAAACAAAATCCTTGTGCCAGTGAGTGATTACCAGTCTAATTCAATAGTTATCCTTATCTAGTAATATCCTTACAAGCTACAGTAGGAGTGATGCCCATCCAGTATTCAATAGTTCTAAATATTTAGGTACATCTTTCGCATTATTCTGGCATGTAGTTATATCATTTACTGTAATGTCTCAATAACTATTGAATACTGTATATTTCAAGAGTTATCAACCCCTCCTAGCTGGTTTTGAGCGAAACTATCGTTGTCTGCATACCACCTTGACGCCAAGATATTACTCAGTGAGTACAGTCTAATAGCTTAATACCCATCAGTATCAAATATGCAAGGAAGATGTGTGACTGGTCTCACAATCAAAGTGCTGAAGCATTTATGGAAGTGCTCATGATGACAACAGCACGTGCGATCTTAGTACTTTGCTGACCTACATCAACTCCTTTCATCAGCTTGGTAGGCACATTGTGGATAAACCTAGCTGTAGTGAGAATAAACAGCTACAAATCCAATGTCTTCCAAAGCAAATTTCTTAATTGCTTGGCCAGGCTACAGGCTAGCTTGGACCAGGCTGCACCCCACTTTTCCCCAACTTTTCACGCGTAAAATTCTAGTATAGTGATAGAGCTGAACGCAGTAGCAATGGTGGAGGATCCATACCCAAATTCTGAGAAAATCAAACCTAATGCTCTGCTGAAATTGTCAAAAGCAAATCTTACAAGGTAAACAGGTCAGTCCAGGCTGCATCCTGCTTTCTCCTCGACTTTCCACACACACACAACACTAATGTAGTATTGTGGTAGTAGAGCTGTACGCAACTGCCATTGTTGTGGATCTGTATCCAACTTGAAGACTAAAACTAACCCTACAATGTGCTGTTGAAACTATCAAGTTCTATAGAGCAAACAGGTTGGTAGTGTCCCTTATCCAGGGCCACATGATCTTCCTTGTTCTTGAAAAGTGCAAGGGGACAGTAGTGCAACATAACCAACTTTTTCATGGAGGAAGAAAGGAATCAGTTTATTTTTCTCTCGTGGAACTAGGTGAACTTTCATCATTGTACCTCACTTTCGGTTACTACTTTTCGAAGAATCTCTCATGTCAGGTTATTAGCTAAAGAGGTACTGATTATGAGAGGATAACCCACACCAACAAATAACTGGTGTCACTTTTGCCTGAAGACAGTAGAGAAGCCTTGCAAGTCACAAAAGGTGAAGTTTGCATATCAACCTCCGTGAAATGGCTTTTCATGTGGCACACTTCCAAAGCTACCTGCACTAGTATGTCGCCTATTCTTTCCGGCATGATATTCAAACCTACTAGTAGTAGCAGAAAATTTCAAACACAAACTTGCAAAGATTTCACAAGCAATGCAGAGTACAGAACAGTAGAGCTGTAAGCATGGAACAACAGCCAAATGCAATTGGTGTAAACCACCAACCAAAAGAGCGTGTACCTGCAACGCTTTGAGGCGAACAGCGAGGTTGACCAGGACTTCATGGAAGAGGGGGCTGCCCAGTTCCAACGTCAGAAGTGTTTTTATATCTTCCTTGATTCCGTTCATCATGGGCAGGTGCTTCCCGTGCTGCTCCTGAACCTTATCGCACACCCCTGCACATAAAAGATACTTCAGGATCAGATTAGGTTGCAGTTACTCAATCACATCGGCGTGATTAAACAACTTTCCAACTAAGCTCTGGGATCGAGGAGGGCAGATAAGGGCGTTTGGTCTAGTGGTATGATTCCCGCTTCGGGTGCGGGAGGTCGTGAGTTCGATTCTCGCAACGCCCCAGTTTTTGTCTGTTTTTCAGTTGGAAAATGACGAATGGGTTTGCTATTTTCTGTCGGTAGCTTTTGGCTCAGTATAGGACATTGCAATCTTCTGTTACTACCTTCTTCGTTTACCAACCTGGGCCCTGTACAGCTACAAAGGTGAGTGAGGCAGAGCCCTTTTGATCAAGGAACGCCATAGTAGAAAAAGGAAAAGAACACTACATCTCTATCCCTTGTTATCACAGCAGAAGATTCTGCAAATCCATCAACATTCACCACCACGACACTAGTACACGGCCGGCACGGAGCAATTATAGTAGGGAAACTGAGCAGTTGCCCGTAGCAAGTAAATACTCAGTAAAGACGAACAGGAATGCAAATGCACCTTGTTGGTCAAACCCTCCTCATAAATCCCCACAAAATATACTACTAGTAAGAGCAAAACAGCAATGCACAAACAAAATCCTCATGAACAGCAAAATTTAGCGAAAATACTGAAACGAGTGGGAATTGGATCAAGCTGAAATGGACCTGGAAAGGAAGCCCTCTGGATATCGGGGAAGAGCACCCTCTCCTCCATCCTGGCGTGCTCCAGCATCACCTCCATGGCGTCCCCGTACCACTTCCCCAGCCTCCTGACCTCCGCGCCCTCCACCGCGACGGTCCTCCCCTTCCCGGCGGCCTTCTTCCCCCCTTTCTTCACCATCTCCGCCAGCATTGCCGCGACGCCCTCCAGGTGCCGCTCCGCGCTGCGGTGCTGCAGGCGCACCATCTCGGCGACCTCCTCCGCGGCCGCGGCGGCCAGCGACGCGCGGGTGGCCGGCCGCTTCGGCGGCGGCGCGACGCTGGGCTTGCCCTCGAAGCGCGCGTCGACGTGGCGCAGCAGCTCGTCCGCGGTGCCGCAGAGCTCCGGGTCGGCGGCGGAGAGGCGGAGCACGGGGCGGCCGAGCGGGGCCGCCTCGGAGGGCGTGAAGTGCAGCGGCGCGGCCGCCTTGTAGAGGAGCGCGACGCGGAGGCGCCACGCGACGGGGCAGCCGTCGGAGCCGTAGACGCGGACGACGCCGTCCTTGTCGTCCTCGGCCGCCGCGTCGCCGTCGGGGTCGACGGAGACGGACACGGAGGGGGATCTGGCGAGGGCGTACGGGGATACGGTGGTAGCGCTGTTGCCGCCGCCGCTCGCCCTGCCCGAGCCGGTGCGACGAGGAGACGGGGAGCTCGTCGGGCCGGGGCGGCCGCGGCGTGGGGAAGGGGAGCAGTTGCCCATCGGGAGCCGGAGCGGCGGGGGCGGGGAGAGGAAGGGTTTGCGTTACTACTGACGCTGGAGGAGCCGGAGGTGGCGATGGGTAGGGGGGGCTAGTGTTGTGCTGCTGCTTCGGGGCGTTGGGGAGCGGGCGAAGTTGGCGGAGGGGGGGGGTGGGGCCTGGTTCGGGAGGCGGCCGTTTTGGTGTCGTGTCTGGGTTTTGCGACCGAGGGATCACCGGATCAGAAGATGCTCTTGTCGCTGTTATCAAGAAGAAGATGGTGCTGTTGATTTGCTTCGGAACAAAGTGTTTTTGGTGGTTTAGGTTTAGGTGTTGTTACTGGTACACACTCTGTTAGTCCTGTGGTCGGATGGGATACTCTCAGATTTAAGCAACCCTTTTGCTGTGAGCAGACTGCCCTTGGACCATGTGAATTTTCCTTTTCATCAAACACTAAAAGACATGATATATCTTTTCATGAATGGGCCAATGGGATTATGTACTCTCGGCACATGAATTGAATGGGACACTCTAACCTGTATTTAGAGCTATGATGCGGTAGAGGTAAATGTAAATCAACATTATGCGATTTGTTTCTCTTTTTGTCCATTTTGGTGTAAGAGCATCTCCAGCAGAGGCGTCAAAATAGCGCAGCGCTAAAATAACAGTTTTTTTACCCCGTGAGCGCGCTGTAAACGCCCCCGGCAGATTCGCTAAAATGAGGCGCACGGCAAATTTTTAGCTCGGCGCTGTATTTTGCGCTATTTGGAGCACAAAATATTGGGCTCCGGCTACAGTGCGTGCTATCGCTGGCGACGCGCGGGAAGAACCAACCGCCGGACTTTTCCCTCCCGCGCGCGCACTTTCTTCTTCCCCCCCACCCATTTCAACGTCGCCCACCAACCTCGTCGGCGTCGCCGCCAACTCCAACCCACCCGTCGGCGCTCCGCTCACCTCCCGGCACCGCCCCCGCTCGCCGGCCCGCTCTCCCGCTTACCTACCCCGCCCACCGTCCCGGCCGCCGCGCGGCGCGGTCGGATTTCCCGAAGCTTGGCGCCCGCGCGAGCTCGATTCGTTGGCGGCGTGCTCCCGCAGTGATGTCTACGCACTTCTATTCTTGTAGACAGTTGTTGGGCCTCCAAGTGCAGAGGTTTGTAGAACAGCAGCAAGTTTCCCTTAAGTGGATCACCCAAGGTCTGTCGAACTCAGGAAGGAAGTGGTCAAAGGTATCCCTCTCAAGCAATCATATAATCAAGATACAAGAAGTCTCTTGTGTCCCTAACACACCCAATACACTTGTCAGATGTATAGGTGCACTAGTTCGGCGAAGAGATAGTGAAATACAAGTGGTATGGATAATTATAAGTGGTAACGGTGCCAGAAAATAGCTTGAGGGGTAGGAAGAGACTAAAGGCAATCTGAAATAAAGATGGAAGCAAGCAAACATGTAACAGATCTAGTAGCAAACGGTGTTTCAATGCTTAGAAACAAGGCATAGGGATCATACTTTCACTAGTGAACACTCTCATATAAATATTCTCTCTTTATGATACAACTCTGAACTACTCTCCGGTTGGACACACTAATCCATGGTAGGGCTATAACATTACGCCTCAAAGTCTGCTTTCCCCATCTAGATAACCCCACACTGTCACCTTGAGCACTAGATGGTTCCAACAAACACCACAATTTCATAGAGACATCCAACTCCAAATATAACTCATAACAAGTATTTATGTAACCTTAGCCAAAGTGCCACACGGTGTGCACACTGTCAACTTCACACACGTGGAGATAAGCAGAGATTCATTAAAGCACTTGAGTAGCAGAATAGATCTATAGATTACAAAGCTCATGATCTCATAAGATCACGCATAGAGAGATATGACACATATCTACCGGTAGAGCTCTTAGCCTCGAGAGAGAACTACTCACTCCTCATCATGGGAGTCGGCAACGACGATGGAGATGGCGGTGGAGTCGATGGAGATGGCTCCGGGGCCACTTCCCCGTCCCGGCAGGGTGCTGGAACAGAGACTTTCTGTCCCCCGAATCTTCCCTTCAGTGGTGGCGATGCTACGGAACTTTTCGTGGTTGGAGGCTGGATGATTTAGGGTTTTCCCATCGAGAGGCTTCTTATAGACAAAAGGGCGATGTCAGAGGGTGGACCAGGAGCCCACACCACCTGGTGGCGCAGCCAGGGGGACCCGTGCCACCACATGGTGTGGCTAGCCCCTGGCCCCTCTCCGTCTCATCTTTTGGCTCTGTGTTCCCCTCGGTGAAATATTGACTTTGGCTTTTGTCCCGTCCAATTCCGAGAATATTCATTTTCTGACTTTCCTGAAACCAAAAACAATAGAAAACAGGCAGCTGGCACTATGGCATCTTGTGAATCGGTTAGTCCAAGAAAGTGTATAAAAATACTCCAAAGTGTGGATAAAACATAAGAAAGTAGATATAAAACAAGTATGGAACATCAAAAATTATAGATACGTTAGCAACATATCAACATCTCCAAGCTTAACTTCTGCTCGTCCTCGAGTAGGTAAGTGAAAAAAAGAATAATTTTTGAGGTGACATGCACCATCATAATCTTGATCAAAGTATTTCTAAAACATTGATAGCTATGATAATAGTACTTTAACATAGCATGAAAGATATAGTTTTAACAATAAGACATAGCAACTATGTTGTAACATGAAAATGCACAAAGAAAAGATTCATAAATAACAATGCTTTGCAAGACGTTTGTTTGTTTCATATAAATAAAGCATAATGAGAATGGTATTCGGCTTGTCCCTCATAGTGTAGCAAGACATAAATGCATAGGACACCTTCAAAGTTCATAAGGGTGACTAGATACAAATAGTTTAAGAACAAGCAATATCAAAGTTATGCATCAATCAACAAGTCTTGGGACAATGCACATTAAACTAAGAATGGCCACTATGCTCTCTCAATAGGTGCATAAAGATAGAAGATAGAGACTCAACATAAAAGTAAAAGAAATGCCTTCATAGAAGGAAGCAGGGATTCAAGTCTCATAAAGACCTTCCAAAAATTATGGTACTTATTAGTTTTGAGCTCGTATTGCCCCTATCATAAGCATCTTGGAGTGATTAAGGTTAAAGTGAACAAACTATGGAGTATATGCTTGACAAAGTATAAGTTGGTAATCTCATGTCCCTTGAATACGAGGGTCGCTCATCATGCTACTCAAGTTTAGTTACCAGTAAGTTCATGTCATAGTAAGTACATGTGTATCATAGAGAACCGCCAACGGGGTACCCCTTGACCGATGATATGGAAGAATCCCCATATCAAAAGGACAAGGCAAGCAAACAATAAGCATCTCAGCAATCTTCTTATTTACCATGGGAAAATGGTGTTTTTTTTCTTTTTTTCCTCTTTTCTCATCTTTTTTTTTCAATTTCTATCTCTTTTTTATAAGAAAATTGCTCATTATGGTTACGCTGCAGGTTTCCACCATGATTAGGTATGGATTAGACCAGCCGCCCAGGCGTTTCTCTAACACACATACATAACTCCATGAACTTACAAGCTCCCATTTTATTTCACATCGACGACATCCATAAACAAAAGAGCATGATATCAACTAGATATAATGTACAAGTGCAATGTTGAAAGCGTTCCCCATGACATCATGGTTCTGCTAATCCCAACGTATAAGTGCAAACATATACAACATAGATGATACAATGGTTCAAGTTTATTAGGGGCAAGAAAAATAAAGTGTGCCATCAAGTTCGTGAGAGCTTTAATCACTAATTTTCACGTAACAAGTTTAATTCGGAAGGTAGATAAAAACATGAATATACTTGGAATAGCAAATGCTAATAGGTAGGTATGGTGGACTCTTTAGAATAACTTGGTTTTATTTGGAGTTGGATGCATGAGTGGAACTCATACTTGGTATGGAGGCTAGCAAAAGACTAGGAGCGACCAACTAAGAGAGCAATAATGGCCATAATCATGCAAAGCGACAAAACATTATTAATTAAAGCATAAAGTGATATTACAAGACGAAAACTAAATGATCATAGAGGCTATGGTGACTTGGTATAGTCTTAACATGGTGTGAGCATGCGCCAAGTCAACCCAAATAAAGCATTAAAAGAGAGTAGCACAATATTATGCTTTTATATACTAAAACAACGCATGATTCTTTCAAGGCACATTAAGAAATCTCAATTGTTTTATAACAAATCATGCTACAGCAATAATCACTAAGCATAAAGCCAAAACAATATCAAGCATGACATGATAAAGTCTAAGTCATAGTCAAAACAAGCTCCTTTTATACCACTTAAGCATGAACTTTCCTACTCTTTTCCAATCCAAATCAACTTATTTGAAAGAACTCACAAAGATAATTATAAATAAAGATCAGTGAACTTGTCTCATAAATCCAAAAAGAAGAACTAAAAAGTTTTAAGATGAAAGCACAAGAAAACTAAGGCTAAACGTAGTGCTACCAAAAGAGAACACTCAAGAATGAAAACTAGAGTGCTCTAAACAATGAAAGCAGAGTGTGTCTCTCTCCAAAAGAACTATCGGGAACCAACCAACTTATTGCAGCAAACAAAGCAAAATAAAACTAAAAACATAAACAAAGACGCTCCAAGAACAACACAATAGTGCATAAAACAATAAAAATGAAGTGTTTGGAAGAAACCTAAAATTTTTATTGATGAAGAAGGGGATGCCTTGGGCGCCTTGGGCATCCCCAAGCTTTGACGCTTGTACTTCTTGAATATTTCTTGGGGTGACACGGGTGGCATCCCCAAGCTTGAGATTTTGTCCATACTTCATCTTATCACATTACTCTTCCCTACACTTTAAATTTTCCTTCATACAAAACTGCACACAATCTTCATTAGCAACATTAGTATACTCAAGATAATAAGTCTTTTGGTTCAGTTTCAACACAAGTAAGACTTCCATTAAAACAAAAGCTACTGTAGCACTTCCTTTAAAAAGTTCAAATGATTAAAGAGAACTCAAAGAGAAAGAGAATAAGAGGCAAATGCAAATAATGATAGAAATCTGTCAAAACAGACCAGCAGGTAAAAACCAATTTTTTCGAAGACATTATGTTGCTCAAATCTAAAAGTGTTGAACTAATGAAAGTTAGCTAACAACCTGGGGATTTATTCAGAAAACTACAGCTCAAACCGACACACAGATATTTTTCACGAATTTTTACAGTGAAGCACAAAAATCTGTTTGAGGACTACACTTCCCCAAATCTCACTTCCCTCTCATTAGAGGTTATTCTTGGCACAAAAATCAAATAAAAAGGATAATGAGAGGTTATTACAGAAGTAATAACTTCCAAGACTCAATAAAACTATTGGGTTATCTCTCAAGAGGTACTTTTCTTTAATGCCTTTAAGTTAGACATGATAGTTTGAGAAGATGCCCACATAAGAAATATGAATTGAAGTAAAAGAGAGCATCAAGAAGCAAATTCAAAGCACATTTAAGTCTAACCCATTTCCTATGCATAGGAATCTTGTAAAGAAACAAGTCATGAAAGCAAAAAGCAACAAGCATAGGAAAGCAAAACAAGTGCAACTTTAATTTTTTTTAACATCAAGAGGGGAAACTTAATATTGTTGAGACACATAAAACCATGTTTCCCTCTCTCATAATAACTTTCAGTAGCACCATGAATAAAATTAACAATATGACTATCACATAAAACATTCTTATCATGAGACACATGCATAAAAGAATTAATACTTTTCACATAAACATAGTCATTTTTATTAATATAGTGGGAGCAAATTCAACAAAATAGCTATCATTATTATTCTCATCACCATAATCATCAAATATAGGAGGTATATTGTAATCATAATTAATTTTCTCCTCAATAGTAGGTGGACTGAAATATCATACTCATCATTGTAATCATCATATATTGGAGGTTTGGTATCATCATAAGCAATAGAATAGCTATCTTCCAAAGCTAGGGAACTAAAAAGATCATTTTCATAAAAACTAGCTTCCCCAAGTTTAGACTTTTCCATAGCATTAGCAATAATGGTGTCTAAAGAATTCATACTAACAACATTGCTATTAGCATGCAAATAAAGTTCTATAGGTTTTTTAATTTTCTCTTCAAACATTTCATGTCCTAAATCAAGATAAATACTATAAATCTCTCTAATGTTTTTGTTGATTTCCATGAAGCCTAACTAGTGAAAACAAGAAACAAAAAGACAAAATTGCAGAATCTAAAGGAAATAACTTTGAGCACTCACACACCAGCAACAGTGCTAGAAGATAGCTTAGTAGCCAGAGGATGTGAGTACCTTTTACCTGACCTCTCCGGCAACGGCGCCAGAAAATAGCTTGATGTCTACGCACTTCTATTCTTGTAGACAGTTGTTGGGCCTCCAAGTGCAGAGGTTTGTAGAATAGCAGCAAGTTTCCCTTAAGTGGATCACCCAAGGTTTATCGAACTTAGAGAGGAAGTGGTCAAAGGTATCCCTCTCAAGCAACCCTGCAATCAAGATAAAAGAAGTCTCTTGTGTCCCCAACACACCTAATACACTTGTCAGATGTATAGGTGCACTAGTTCGGCGAAGAGATAGTAAAATACAAGTGGTATGGATAATTATAAGTGGTAACAGTGCTAGAAAATAGCTTGACGGGTAGGAAGAGACTAAAGGTAATCTGAAATAAAAATAGAAGCAAGCAAACATGTAACAGATCTAGTAGCAAACGGTGTTTCAATGCTTAGAAACAAGGCCTAGGAATCATACTTTCACTAGTGAACACTCTCATATAAATATCCTCTCTTTATAATACTACTCTGAACCACTCTCCGGTTAGACACTCTAATCCATGGTAGGGTTATAACAACACACCTCAAAGTCCGCTTTTCCCATCTAGATTAACCCCACACTATCACCTTGAGCACTAGATGGTTCCAACAAACACCACAATTTCATAGAGATATCCAACTCCAAATATAACTCATAACAAGTATTTATGTAACCTTAGCCAAAGTGCCACACGGTGTGCACACTGTCAACTTCACACACGTGGGGATAAACAGAGATTCATTAAAGCACTCGAGTAGCAGAATAGATCTATAGATTACAAAGCTCATGATCTCAAAAGATCACGTATAGAGAGAGATGACACATAGCTACCGGTAGAGCCCTTAGCCTCGAGAGAGAACTACTCCCTCCTCATCATGGGAGTCAACAACGGTGACAGAGATGGCGGTGGAGTCGATGGAGATGGCTCCGGGGCCACTTCCCCGTCCCGACAGAGTGCCGGAACAGAGACTTTCTTTCCCCCTAATCTCCCCTTCGGTGGCGGCAGCGCTACGGAACTTTTCGTGGCTTGAGGCTGGATGATTTAGGGTTTTCTCATCGGGAGACTTCTTATAGACAACGGGGCGATATCAGAGGGTGGACCAGGGGCCCACACCACCTGGTGGCGCGACCAGGGGGACCCGCGCCACCACATGGTGTGGCTAGCCCCTGGCCCCTCTCCGTCTCATCTTTTGGCTATGTGTTCTCCTCGGTGAAATATTGACTTTGGCTTTTGTCCCGTCCAATTCCGAGAATATTTATTTTCTGACTTTTCTAGAACCAAAAACAGCAGAAAATAGGCAGCTGGCACTGTAGCATCTTGTTAATAGGTTAATAAAGTGTATAAAAATACTCCAAAGTGTGGACAAAACATAAGAAAGTAGATATAAAAGAAGCATGGAAGATCAAAAATTATAGATACGTTAGCAACGTATCACGCGACGCCGCGCTCAAGCTCGTCGGCGCCGATGTCTTCCTCGAGCCGGGAGGCAACTTAGCACACACAAGGTGTTCGTCGAAATTACCGCATGGTTCGTTCCGCCGCGCCCGCGCTCATTTTTTGTGCATTCTAGATGGTAGAAGTTGTTTCAATTATTTTGCATACGTGTAGATGAGTTCATCCTACGATGACTCCGATGATGAATTCGATATGGTGGAAGATGAGGCCATTTCCATGCTATTGGCTTGGCGAGCCAACAAGAAGCCGAAGATAGGTGGCTCGATTTTTGGTAGGCATAAATTGTGGAGGGAACGGATCGAAGGCCACAACAAGTTGATGCGGATGTATTTCAATGATGATGCAACATTTCCCGAGAGCTATTTTCATCGTCGTTTTCAGATGAGCCCTGGTTTGTTCAAAGAAATCGCGGAGAAGGTGGCCAAGTATGATACATACTTTGTGCAGAGGAGGAATGTTGCCGGAGAGCTCGGGCATAGCACCTATCAGAAGGTGACCGCCGCTTTGAGGATGTTGGCATACGGTATACCGACCGATCTCATTGATGACCACCTGGCCATGGGTGAGAGCACCACTATCATGTGTGTGAAGCGGTTTGTTGTGGCCATTGTGCAAGTGTTTGGCGCCACATATTTGAGAGCCCCCAATGACGAGGACACGACTAGGCTCTTGGAGGAGAACGTGGCTCGGGGATTTCCCGGAATGCTTGGCTCCATAGATTGCATGCATTGGAGTTGGAAGAATTGTCCTACGGCATGGCATGGGCAATTCAAAGTGCACAAAAAGGATTCCACTATAATCCTTGAAGCGGTGGCCGACCACACGACATGGATTTGGCATGCATTTTTTGGTATGCTCGGGTCTTGCAATGACATCAATGTCATCCAACGGTCTCCTCTTATGACAAGGATTGCTTTGCGTGAAGGTCCACAAGTAGAGTTTGAAGCAAATGGCCGTAAGTACAACTCTGGCTACTATCTTGCCGACGACATCTACCCAAGGTGGCAAACATTTATGAAGCCAGTCCACAAGCCCAAAGGTAAGAAACAAACCAACTTTCACACAGCGCAAGCGGCGGCTAGTCAAGATGTGGAGAGAGCATTTGGGATTTTGCATGCCCAATTTGCTATCGTGAGAGGACCGGCTATTTTGGGACCAAGAGTGCCTTTGGTATATCATGAATGCTTGTGTCATCATGCATAACATGATCATAGAGGATGACCATGGAAAATATGTAGAACAAACCACCCTCTATGACTTGATGGGTGTGCGCGTACAAGTTCAACGCTCAGAACATAGGATTGCACGGTTCATGGCCTCTTATCATGCAATCCGGTCCAATGACGCACATGATGAGCTTCAAAATGATCTCATCGAGGAGTGATGGAAATGGTTTGGAGGCCGGTAGTTCATTTGTATGTTTGTTGTATTGTTGTGAAACAATTTATTGTATTTGTTGATGAATGGTATCATTGTATTGTTGTAAAACTATTTGTTGGTGTGTTGCCAAACTACTTGTACTATGGGTGATGCAAAACTTGTTGTAATAAATTTTCCAGACAATTTATTGTTAATTTTTCGGTGTTTGTTTGATCTCGTTGAATGTATGGAATTGTTGTTTTTGTGTTTGCGCATGTAGCGCGTGCTCTATTTTACAGCGCCTGGCGGGGGCACAAAACTCGCGGACACTCGGGCGCTGCATTTTAGCGCCTCCGGCGGAGGTCGCGCGATTTTGCAGCGCTCGAATGCGATAGCGCGCGTTCCAAAACTGATTTGCAGCGCTGCATTTTTGGGCTTCTGCTGGAGATGCTCTAAAGGAGTCAGGGTTCAAATATTTAGGGTTTTTTCTACGCTCGTTGCTTGATCTCGTATGATTAAATGATAAATGATTGGTTTCTTCGGATTATTTTGCACTATATTTCTTATAAGAAAACCATCAAGCCTCGACCTTTTGTGATCCTTTTTAATCTTACAATGCCAATTTACCCTACATAATTAAGATCCTGTATTTTTCACGACGGCTTTTGGAATTCTGCTTTTTTTTCACGTTCCTTGCAATTCTGTAGTTCTGCTATTTTCATGTTTCGTGGGCTTTTCGAATTATGCAACATGGTGGGAGATTACTTCGGTCATTGCATCATGCAAGCCGGTCAAACAATTTAGTTAAAACGACATTCGTGCCATTAACAAAACGACCTATAAATTGGCTCTGACTCGTATCGTCTTGGTCTATAACAAAATTTTGTATTCTATTTGTTCTTGGGTATTTGATGGTTAGCGGGTTATTTTCTCTTGAGTACGTATTTTAGAATATAAATTTAGAACATATGCCTACCAAGCATTGCAATATTTTGGCCTTCTTTTGAGCTATAGATTATGCATAACACAATGCATAAACTGCAAATATGGATGATTTCAAGAAGAAAGTACTTGCGCAAAAATTGACACCGTTGCATTGCTGGAAATAACAATAAAGAATGTCTTGATTGGATTTGGGAGGAAGTGAAGAACGATAACCTTTAGCCTATCATGGTATAGTAGAGGAGGACGAGGACGTACATCATCGTGCTTGAAAGTTTGTCATTATAATTATGATGGCTAGATACTGCTAATCCAGATCATCACAAAAAAATCGACTACTACTAGTAGGACAAAAGAGCGGAGCAAATCACTCCGGCGGTGATTACTGCAATTAACGGAAGAATCAAGTGCCGTACTGGTAGGTTATCTGCAAATCCCACACTTCAAAATCCCTTTGACTATCTTCCACCAAATTATCAGTGGCACGGCAGTACTTCATGCTGGATTCGCTGGTGGAATTAGTGAGAAAAGTAGTACGGCCTCTGAAATGATTCCGGCTCGAGTCGAGGACCTGTGTAACTGTGTTCGTTGTCTTTTTTATGTGAGATACTTACTCACTGGTCGTTGGAACTGGATTGTTGCGGAATCGGCATCTGGGATCATTGTCCGGTTATGCACACCTGCTCAGCTCAGTGGAACGAACAGGTTGATCAACATTTGTAGGTATGTAGTATGTCATTGCCTCCCGATGAAGCCAAGGCAGCACATACTAAAGCAAGCTACCAGTGGAACGGTTGGCTTAATTAGCAGTGAAGTACTGCAGCATGCTTCGAAGTTTGGTATCACTTGTAAAGGAAGTGTGTGTGTGTGTGTGTCCTCAGATGGGAATGATATTTGTGGATTTTCCTGAAAGATTATGTGGGTTTGGTAACCACGTTTTCAAAAAAAAATAGCAGCAAGGAGACAGTAAATGCCTTTGCCATGTACATTAGAAGTACACTACCATAGAGGCTAGTTTCAGCGACATGAAAGAAACTTAAATATTCCCTCCGACCCAAATTAGTTGTTTAGATTTGTCTAGATAGACTTATTTTAGTGCTAGATACATCCGAATCTAAACAAAATCAAGTCAACTAATTTGGGTCGGAGAGAGTAGAAAATTTCAGAAAACCACACGAAGACTGCACATTGATTTTTATTGCCTTATCACATTTTGTGAGAAGCGAACCGAGGTAAGGGCTTGTGGTGACTTCATCAGCATTAAAACGTGCCTACTCAGTCTCTCTGATGCCACGTTGATTTAGGTGGAGCGATGCTCCTCTCAGCGGATCGGCTACATGTTAATATAGACAGGAATAGCCTCCACTGTGACATGATTACAAGGAGGCATCCATATGGGTTGTGCACTACACCATACCATATGTATATGGTACAAGATCTAGATCTCCAACAGGGTGTAGGGTATACGTGTGTCATCTGCATCTGTAAGGTGTAGGGTATAGGTATTCCCCTCCCCCCCCCCCCCCCCCCCCCAAAAAAAAATCAGCCACTTGAGCAATGTGAATCCTACAATTTAAAATCTAGAATCTTCGTAAAATATGTTTATATGAATTTGGTATTACAGATGTTGATTGTACGTAGTTAAAATTTATGAAATTTAACAACGTAAATAAACCTAGAACATGCAGTAATCAAAAATAGATAAGAGTATTTTTTTAGTAGACCCCACTCGTTAGTACGGTTGCACAAGTGGGTTCCCACATATCCAGCAAAACACCTGGGGCTCGTTTTTGATTAAAAAAATTGTAAAACATAGGAATAGAAAAAGTGCAGGAATAAAATGACATGACATTTATAATCCTACATGAATGAAAAGTGCAGGAATCGGTAAGATAAGCTGTTTGATTGCATCATAGGAAAAATACAGAAAATTGTATACGGTTTGGATACATGTCATAGTTGTCATAGACACATAGCAATTTTTTCAAGAGGTATCACCTCTCGTTAGAAATTCTATAGGATTGTAGTGTAGGAAAGCAATGCAACGGAATTTTGTAGGATTTATTTCTTTGAAACAGACACACTCTATTGAAAAAATTCCTATAGATTGGAATCCTATAAAATTCCTTTAGAAATCCTTTGAATCAAATGTGCCCTTGGATTAGTATAAATTGTACTAAAGGGGTTCATTTTCATTTCATTCTGCATGCAGATAAATTGCACTAGAGGATAGTCCCGCATGCCACGATTTTTTTTAAAATAATACACTTTATTTAATGATTTTGAGAAGTATTGCACGAATTTGAAAATTTAGAAAACTAGCACATAGTCAGCTTCGACCTGGCCGAATGGTTCTAGTCGGCGTGGGCCTAACCAAGTGGACCGTCGACTGACAACCCAACATACAATCGGTCAGGTCCTGGCTGAATGCACCATTCGTTCAGGCCTAGGCCGAATGCAGCAGCACCATTCGGTCAGATCCAGGCCTTTTGATTTATTCGGTTAGCCCCTGGTCGACTGCTCTACTTGTCTTAGCCCTGACCAAATCCTACATGATCAATGCAAAACCACGTGATTAAGCTAAACCTAGACAGTTACAACCCTCTATTTTCTCCTGACGATTTCTCCCGCCACTTAGTTCCTGCCATTTTCTCCCGCCACTGGTTCCCGCCACTTTCTCTCGTCGATTTCTCTCTCCACCGGTTCCCGCCATTTTATCTCGCCACATATGTTGAGTGCTTCTATAAAACACCGACCACCGGTATATTTTCATTCACCATTTCATCAGGTCATCCTCTTTCTCTCTTTCCTAGATTTCACCATGAGTGTGCCTTATTCGGACCCTGACTACATGCCCGGGAAGATGAAAGATGCAAGGTTGCCACCAGGGGTGAGAGCAGAGAGATGTTGGTGCGGCCATCTTGCCAAGGTGAAGGAGAGTGGGGATTTCTCCGACAAGATGGACATGAAGTTTTTCATATGTCCCAACTATGACCAGAGTTCGCCCCGTCAAGCTAGTTCATCGCACGTGAGACCTCCTGTGAGTTCTGAAAGGATGATGAATATGCCTTTTTACGTCATTTCTTTTTCTTTTATTCATATTTGCAGTCTCCTCTGCCTCTCTACAAGTGGTACCATTAGATTGACACGGAGCAGCCAGCCTGGACCCTGCAGGAGATTGCGGACAGGAGCCGGCGTGCATGGCCTAGCTTTCACGCTAAGGAACATGCTAAAAGGATTGCCGCATAGGAGAAGAAGGATCGAGAGAGAACTGAAAGAAATAAGAGCGAAACAAGATCAAAACCGTGAGCTAAATAGAAAGAGAAGGGAGGAAGAGGAGCGCATGAAAGATGTGCACACGGAGGGCCGTAGGGCCGTGCGGCCAAAAGACAGAGATTAAGGGAAAGGGTTGCTGATGCGTAGACAACAGAAGAACGTGGGGACAAGACCAGAAGGTACCCGTGCTGGACTCAAGACTAGTAGGTGTATGTCCTAGAAGTGATATATCTTCATTTAAGTTGTAGTATCGTGAAGTATATTAACTTAAACATAAGTGTCTTGATGAACCCTAGTTTTAGTTTTAGTTTCGAGATGTATTCCACATTTCAGACACAATGTATTTATTCCCTTCAAATTCCCCCAAATTCTCCCGTAAAAGCGTTCCCGCCAAATATTTCCTGCCAAATTTTTCACGCCAAATTCTTTCTGCTAAATTATCCCGCCAACTTCTTCCCGATATTTTTTCCTGCCAACTTCTTCCCGCCATTTTTCCCTACCAACTTCTTCCGTCTATTTCCACTCTATAAAACCCTCTCCTCCCTCAGATTTGTAAGAACACAAGCTTTTTCCTCTCCCACGAATGTCTAGTTCTCTTTCTGATTGTAGGTTTGAGAAGTGGGGTCCTCGCAAGCTTTTATGTTTGGCTAGAGAGTTTTCGATAGACACGAACTTCACTATATTGGACATCTCTGCTGACATAAAAAATTCAAACTAATCAATTAATCAACTATCCGCAAATATTTTAAAAAATATACTATTAGCCTGCCAAATATTACTACAAATCCAAATACCAAATCTTCCCACTAATCCACCTACCAAATATTCAATCGGCTGGAAATACTAACTAAACCACCAAACAATTTTTCCCCTAACCCACCTGCCAAATATTCTAATAGACTACTAACCACAGCCGACTAGCTGCATAACCATATACAATAAGTGTGATTATCGAGTGATTCTAGTTTACCTTGAAGTGTGAGAAGCAACTCGGTACAGCAGTCTCGGTTCACCGGACAAGAAGCACGGCACAGCTCATGCAACCCCCAGCTCTAAACTCCACCGCAGCAGCACCATTACCATTGCTCCATCACAGCACCACCACCATTCCTTTAAAAATAACCACTACCAAAACGAGTCCCGAGCTAACCCATCACTCAGGCTGTGTTTGTTTGGGCTGTAGCTGTTGAAAATCAGCTGTGGAAAATCAGCTGTAGAAAATCAGCTGTAGGAAGCAGCTGTCGGAAGTAGAGATTTGGTGTTTGGCAGGAGTGCTTTTGACGACTGTTGTTGCTGGTTATCGGATTGAAATGTCTAAAATGTCCTTGATGGAAGAATATATTGTATAAATGTTAATTTGAAATAAATTAAGTTGTTTCTAACAGTTTTTCTCTTAAAAACATGTTCAAGGTCTTAATTTTGACTCTTTTAACATTACTGATTTGCTTAAGAGGTAAATTATCTCAATTAACCTACTCCCTCCGACCCATATTAGTTGACTTGGATTTGTCTAGATTTGGACGTATCTATACATGTTTTAGTACTAGATACATCCGAATCTAAACAAATCCAAGTCAACTAATATGGGTCGGAGGGAGTACTTTTTTTGCTAAAATAACTGCAAACATGTTTTTATCAAAATAATTTTGGTGCTATTTTTAGGCTTTCTCTTCTATTCTATCTTTTTTATTTCTTATCTATTTCTATTTTCTGAAATTGGCCAATCTTGATGGAGCAGTCCGGCAAGGTCGCCGGTGGAGCTCGTGCCCCGGTGCCTTCTCCTCGTGCTGGCGAGCTCGCTGGTGGAGCTCGTACCCGGCGCCGTCTCCCCGTGCTGGCGAGCTCGCTGGTGGTGCGCAACCCCTCCCCATGCGAGGCAGTGGTGACTGGGGTCGGGCAGGTCCTGAACGGCGATAGGCGGTGGGGAAGGGGGAAGGCGACCGGCGTCGGGGGAGGGAGGCGGTGGGGAAGGGAGACGATGACCGGCGTCGGGGGAGGGAGGCGGTGGGGAAGGGAGGCGGCTGGGAACCTGTCCATGGCGGTCCAGAACTGAGCGGGGACGAAGGAGTGGTGGAGGGGGAGCGTGGATGGCAGGGACGGCGACCGGCGGCGGGGATGGGACGCGGCAGGAAGGGGGCTGCGGAAACCCTAACCCTTACCTTCCATGGGGGCGAGAGAAGGTCGGGTCGGGGGCGATTTCCCTGTCCGCGTTTGGGGCAAGAGGCAGCCTGGGTGCGGTGGCAGATGGGTGTAATTTTCACGAAGTGTGGGAGGGCAGTTTTGTCCGCTGCTATGCGGGAAGCGCTGAAAAGCTCGGGAATCGGCTCCAACGCCGCTTTGGATCGACCGCGATCCGTAGTGCAATTTTCCTTACCGCTTCTCATCCGCGTGGCTGTTTGTTTTCTCCGGCGATTCCAAAACGCGAAGCTGCAGCCACAGCGCTAACAAACAGAGCCTCAGTCCCGTCGATGGACGTGTTCGAGGAGATCAATCGAAAGGGCCCCCGATTTCCTGTTTCACATGCTTGCGGCACTGCGGCCCAGCCCAGCTTAAACGGTCTCCCGTCCGTGCGGCTCTCGCGATTGATCCATGATCGGTCTTTCGCAGCGGTTGGATCTCGCGATCCATCTAGGCAGCGACCGTCGACGATCGATCTCCTTCCTCCAGCGGCCAGCGCAGGCGTGCCCTTCCTCCTCTAGGCTCTAGCGCCTTGCTGCTATAATCCTCTTCCTCTTCCACTCTTCCAGTCGGGATTGTCGAGAGAGCACGATCGATGGTGCTGCTTGCAGCATAAGGGTAAGAACCAAGAAGAGGATTAACGTGCTCACTGCTTCTCAGTCTAACGCTTTTTATTCAATTGAAAGGAAATCACAAGAATTTGCATTCTTTAGAATTCCTCCCGGACATCCCGCTATATTAAACTGAGAACTGTAGCAAATTGGTCGGCAATTGGCAACTACGGGCCTGCTAGTACGTGACCGCCCTATGATACCGCTTCCTCTCTCTTAAAGTATCAACTCTCAAGTGTGAAAGTCCCAACTAATTTATTTTGTTAATTTATTCATCTGTGAAACATGATGAATCTTGAGAAAACAAAGTGTCAATGTGGTGATGAAAACAACAAAGATTGGAAGCAGCTGCTCATTTAAAAAATGATGCTCTAGATATATTCATTGTGAAAGAGTCAAATAAATTCTGAAAATCAAAGCCCAATTGCTAGTGTTGACGATGAGGTTCGTTATCACTTCAGTGCTATATTTAATCTTTTTGATTAAATACTTGATATATTTCCGAGGATTGTACTGAGTAGCACATTCTAAATCTATATAATTAAGTAAACGTATATTTTAGTTTTACTAGTTACTAAGTTTGAACAAAAAATGTACTCCATTTTATAAGTCTGCACCGGGGCCCCCAAATCCTGGAGACAGGCTGCCATCAGTAGATCAGGCTTCCCCTACCTCTCTAATGATTTTAGAATAAAGATTTGGTGGAAAATCAGACCAAATGGGGGCAAAATAGCAGCTAGGAACGAGGAACTTGTGTAGGAGAGAGAGAAGAAGAAGCTGAAGAAGAGGAGCGGGACAGCCCGTGCGGAAGTCGACCTGGGGCCATCCATTCGGCCTCCTCTTGACCGAATGGGTATTCGGCCTGGGTGGAACCGAGTAGGGCTTTCAGCCAGCGTGGGCCCCGCGGCCACATGCAGTTGGTCTGCTCCTCGCCAAATGGAGCTGACTCGGCTTGACCAACGCCGATTGACCCATTCGGCTAGGGCGAAGCCGACTATGTGCTAGTTTTATAAATTTTTAAAATCGTGCAATACTTTCCAAAATTATTAAATAAAGTGTATTATTTAAAAAAAATTGCCCCGCATGCCACCCTATTTGTTAGACAATTCAATTTTTAAGAAAATACTTGACAATCAACTTCTTTACGTCACCTTTTCTAAACTTGGTTGGCCGTACGGGTAAGAAACCCGCAGCGCGCTGGTACTGGGTTGTATCGTCACCACCTAGCCATCCGGGCATGCCTCGGTTCATAAAACTTAAGCAGACAAGGGGACGATCCAAACGTGACCCGGTATAGGAACAGGCCAAGTCGCCATGAGACCCAACGCCAATGTCAAAGTCAAACACCCGTGTGTGGCCGTGTCATTTGGATGATACCCAGTGATTCGCGATCCCAGTGACACAGCAGTGTGACATGTGGGCACTGGGCAGTGCCCGTCATCTCGTCGCCACGGAGCATGACAAAATTTCCTCGACCGGCCGGTCCTCCGCGGATCGCCCACGCATCCCACGTGGTACCGCTGCAGCGCGTTCTCCACTCCAGGTACGGCCGGCGCGTGCTCTTCTCGTGGGCAGTGACACGGTGTCACGGTGACACGCACGGCAGAAACGAAATGCCGGAATTAAATCGCGCTTATGGTCCTGTTTGGCCATTAATCCTACTGGAAAGGCCAGTGCCGTTGACTGCGATCAAGGAGATGACATGAATGCCTGCATGTTCTAATGCACGAGTTTTACTCGGGTGTCCTTCCTGCCCCCAAACTTAGAAAACTTAAAACACACCCAAAAAAATTAAGGTTTCATTGTTCTCATGTTCCCTCTAGTTAGGGTTTCCCTTCTCTCACGGCGACAGCGGCGTAGAGACTTCTTTCCCTCGCTTGCTTCCCTCGGGCCTGCTGTCCCCGTGCCTGCCTGGGCGCTCGTTTCGTCCTCCAGGCTGGGAGTACGCTCGAGTGGCTCAGCAACGTGGGGCTTGGCGTGATCGGTTGGAAGTTATGACGACAGCTCCGTTGGGGGGCTTCCCCGGCGAAGGTGAAAGCGATGAAATCAACATGATGATGAAGAGGATGGGTCTTCGTGAGGAAGATCTGGACGATGTGGTTTTTGAGGAAGAAGAACTTCCATGGGCAGATTTGACTAGATGGTTGGCAATTGCTAGGGTTTGCACAGACGTGGAGACTCGAGTTTTTGGTTCTTCAAAAATATGCGGTCAGCTTGGGATTTGGCACGGGATGTGAAGACCAGATCGATTGAAGGGAACCTACATACCTTTCAATTCTCTTGCCTAGGGGATTGGGAGAGTGTGATGGACGGGGGCCCGTGGACTTTCCGCGGAAACCTTGTATCAATTGTTTTGTATGATAGATTCAAAAAACCATCGAAGATGGATCTCTCGATATAGATATATGGATCCAAATCCATGATCTCCTGATTGGATATGCTCCAATGATGGATTGCCTCTGAACATATCTCCAATGATTTTGAAGGAAACTTCTAACGGGTCAAGGTTAAACTGGATGTTACCAAGCCATTGAAACAGGTTGTCTCGTTGATCAGAGCAAGTAAAAGAGAGCTCTTTTTAGTAAAATATGAGAGATTGCCAAATTGGTGTCAGGTTTGTGGTCTCATGGGCCATGAATACAAGGATCACGGGGATGGGATGCACTCCCCGAAGTCGCCGATTTTTAAGGATCTGCGTGCTGGTTGGAATTTTAGGGGAGGAGGAAGGCCTAGTAGAGGAAGAGGTGGCTCCCGAGGCTCGGGTAGGGGTGGTTTTAATGGTGGATGAGGCCTTGGTAAATCTGGTTTTGATGAGGATAGTTCAGAGGATGCAAAAGATGATATGTCAGAGGATGACAATGACTTGGCCAGGAAAAGGGCAGCGCTAGTTCATGATTCTGGTGGTGAGTTATCGGATGCTCCTGCAAATAGAGTTGGAGCTATGGTGACGCAACTCCACGCAACATCTCCCCCAAGCCCTAATCCGGTTAGGGATCCTAAGAGACCAAGGACTAGGGCTTGTGGTAACACAAATAATAAAACTGTATTGGTGGACTCCAGTGAGGAGTGCCACCAGGTCCAATGAGGATATATGGTCAGAACTGTCGGGGTTTGGGGAATGAACCGGCAGTTCGAGTGCTTTTGGATACCCAAAGGCGATGCAAACCCGATGTGTTGTTCTTGTCAGAGACACACTTGGATAGATATCTGGCTGATTTTTTGAGAAGAAGGCTAAACATGGATTTTAAAATTGTGAATCCCAATAATGGCATAAGTGGTGGTGTTCTGTTACTTTGGAAGAAATAAATTAAAATTGTGCAAATTTATCGGCTCCAAAGTACATTGATGTCAAGGTATTTGAAGGACAAGACAAAGTGTGGCGGCTGACTGGTATTTATGGGGAGCCAAAGTGGGATGATAAGCACCTAACTTGGGATAAAATCAGAGAACTTAATGGGCAGTATAATTTACCTTGGGCGATTTTTGGAGACTTTAATGAGATTTGATATCTAAGCACTTCTATTCTTGTAGACAGTTGTTGGGCCTCCAAGTGCAGAGGTTTGTAGAACAGCAGCAAGTTTTCCCTTAAGTGGATTACCCAAGGTTTATCGAACTCGGGGAGGAAGTGGTCAAAGGTATCCCCTCTCAAGCAATCCTGCAATCAAGATACAAGAAGTCTCTTGTGTCCCCAACACACCCAATACACTTGCCAGGTGTATAGGTGCACTAGTTCGGCGAAGAGATAGTGAAATACAAGTGGTATAGATAATTATAAGTGGTAACGGTGATAGAAAATACTTTGATGGTGTGGAAGAGACTAAAGGCAAACTGAAATAAAAATGGAAGCAAGCAAACATGTAACAGATCTAGTTGCAAACGGTGTTTCAATGCTTAGAAACAAAGCCTAGTGATCATACTTTCACTAGTGAATACTCTTATATAAATATCTTCTCTTGATGATACTACTCTTAACTACTCTCCGGTTGGACACTCTAATTGATGGTAGGGCTATAACAACACACCTCAAAGTTCGCTTTCTGCATCTAGATAACCCCACACTGTCACCTTGAGCACTAGATGGTTCAAACAAACACCACAATTTCATAAATGAAGGGAATATGCCCGAGAGGCAATAATAAAGTGGTTATTATCTTATTCCATGTTTATGATAAATGTTTATTTTGCATGCTATAATTGTATTGATCGGAAACATCAATACATGTGTGTTTGATAAACAAAAAGGGTTCCTAGTTATGCCTCTCTTATAGACTAGCTTGTTGATTAACAAGATGATCAAGGTTTCCTGATCATAGACATTGGATGTTGTTAATAACAAGGTCACACCATTAGTGGAATGATGTGATGAACATTCATCCGAAGTATATCATTACGATCAAAGTCATTATGTTTATATTGCTATAACACTATACGAAGTAATCTTTATCCTTAGACCATGAGATCATGTTAATTGCTAACACCGGAAGAGTATCTTGATAACATCAAACGTCACACCGTAATAGGGTGACTATAAAGATGGGTTCAGTACTACGAAGGTGTTATGTTGAGGCTCATGGATCAAGAGTGGGATTTGTCAATCCCGATGACGGATAGATATACTCTAGGCCCTCTCGGTGATATCACATTAAGATAGCTTGCAAACAAGTGATGTGATCACTAGAATGTTATATCACGGGAACGAGAAAAGAGTGCATGTCGGTAACGAGATCAAACTAGGTATGAAGATACCAATGATCGAATCTCGGACATGTAATATATCGAGGGACAAAGGGATTTAGTTACAAGCGTTAAAGGTTCTCACGATCACAGAAGTCATCATTGAATGTGTAGGAGTCAGTATGGATCTCCAGGTCCCGCTTTTGATTATTGATCTGAGAGGGGTCTCGATCATGTCTGCATTATTCGCGAACCGTAGGGTGACACACTTAAGGGATACCGACACCATTTGGAGCAAATGTGTTTCAGATATAGATTTAAAAAAGCGTTGGAATTATTTCAATAGACACCGAAACTTTTTCGGGTGAAATTGCCGAAATTGGTTCTGCATGTAATATTGAAATGTTGTAGGGGGTTTTATGTGAATGTTTGTTAATTAAAGTAATTAACAAAATTCTGAATAAAATTAATAAAGGAGTTTTATTAAATGAGAGAGCATTAAATTTGGAGAAATTTAATGCATTTAAAGTGGAGACTTTAAAAGGGAAAGTGAAGAGGCATTTTAATGTGGAGGGGTTACCACCACATGAATGGAGGAGGTGAAGAGACACCTCCTCCATGCACCGGCCATGAAGGAGGGGCACCCCCCTCCTCCTATAAAAGGCCCCCCTCTTCCTCCTTCATCCTCACACCTCCTTGTGAAGGATCTCTCTCCATCTCTAGTATTATTCCCCCATGGTCTCGGATTAGTGAGATACATGTTCCCAGTGGCTTTATCTGGAAAGGAGTTGCTGCTTTGCTGGAGCGAGGGACGGAGGTTGTCGGGGTACCGGACGTGTGTGCGATCACGGATGCACCGCTGCTTTGTGGTGTTGGACTTGGTGGTACCGGAGCTGGATCTGATGGACGTGCTGGAGCCGGACCTGTTGGACTTCATCACGATCTTGAGATCGGCAAGTGTACGACTTCATCAACCACGAGTTCCTACTCGTTAACAAAGCTCGTTGTCTACGAGGGTAAGTTCTCGTTGGATGTATGTCCACCCGTTGCTTTGTACCTAGTAGATAGATCTTGGCGTGTAGTTCACATCGTAGGAATTTTTTGTTTTCTATGTTGCGGACCCAATAGTGGTATCAGAGCCTGATCTATGTATAGGTGCTTTGCACGGGTAGAACACATAAGAGTATGTGGGCGGTGATGATCATCTTATTGCTTCTTATATGTACTTTAGATATTGGTGGCATAGTGGGATGAAGCGGCCCGGACCAACCTTACATGTCATCGTACATGAGAACGGTTCCACGACTGACATGCAACTTGTTTTGCATAAGTGGCTGGTGGGTGTCTGTCTCTCCTACTATAGTCAATATCTGATTTACAACGAGTTACTAATAACTTGGTTATCCTCGTTGTGGTTCATGTTCGTAGGTAAGAACAGTTCTATCTCCGAAAGCCCTAAGCCACGTAAAACTTGCAATTGATAAATTAGAGGCGTCTAGTTTAGATCGTTGCTGGGCTAGTGTCTTGATATGGTATTATTGTAAGTAGATGTATGATAGATACTCTTACAACACACTCAACGTGTAAGTTCCATAGACCTTGGCCTTACACACAAAGGAATGATAGAGATCATACCATGATGCAAGTGATAGAGATCAAATGCATGGACCATATCATCTCACTTTACACATTAGATGTTAGCATCTTATACTGCTAGTTTAGCGCTTTCTGTAGCATTGTAAGATGATCCCTCATTTAGATATCAAGATAAAAATGTGTTCTTCCTTAAGTATGCACCGTTCTGTGGATCGTGTTTCGAGACATCACGTGATGATCGGGTGTACTCGAATCTACACTTTCATAGGAACGGGTGTAAGACAGTTTTACACACGCAAATACTAAGGTTCTTACTTGGCGAGCCTAGCATGTATAGACATGGCCTCGGAACACGGACCGAAAGGTTAAGCATGAGTTATCTAGTTTATATGATGCCCATATAGATGCTCGCCTTTGAAGCTACATCAACTCACGTGATGATCGGACTTGGTGTAGTGGATTTGGTTCATGTAATCACCAAAAGGCACGAGAGATGTCATTTTTGAGTGGGAGTTTATTTCTAATTTGGATTAGTCGAACTCAATTTGTCATAAACTAAATCGAAGTGAATTTGCATAATTTGTTGTAGTCATTGGCGTCTGTTCACTACCTTATGCTTAGTTTTTATTTGAGATAATAGAACTATAGAATTCTGGATATTTACTTTACGAAATGGTATCGTATTGTTTTGAATGTCAATTTAAAGTTTATAAGTCATATTGCAAACTTTCAGCAAACTCTATTTACTCCATGAAGTTTAATAAGTAGTATTAAATCAAGAGTAAGAATTCCAATGTTAGTATCTAAAGTATCATGTTTGCCTCCATGATTATTGATATTCAAAAAGTTGTTTTAATATCAAGATTATATTGGAGCTAAAAATTGTTTCAGAAACCATCATGTGTGAAAGATATTGTGATATCTGAAACAATGTTTTTGGTTGCATTATGATAGAGTATAATTTAGCAAAATACATGTTCTCATATTGTATGAGAATTTGTGAAGGATGGAGATGCTAAGCATCTGGATCTCCCAAAAAGATTTTGGGAACTAACATTATACTCGTGATTCTTCCTTACAGGCTATAGTAGCTTGATCATGAAAGTTGTCATGATAAGGATGAATAGAAGATGTAAGTAAAAATTTTACTACACTAAAAGATTACTAAAGAATGGATTTTTGAAAGAATGCCAAACATTTGATGATGGTGATCCACTTCAAAGTGCAAGTCCAAAGGTATTAGTGTTTGACTATATACGCTTTGTATTATGTGTCATATTAATGACACCACTATTGATGATGATAAATTCTTTTAAAAGGAAGAGGAATTGCTGAAAGAGAATCTATAAAATATTTGGCAGAAAAGAAAAAGTTGGAAATGTCCAGCTTAGGTATATAGAAGATATACATGGTATGGTTGTATTCCTTGCTTGTTAAACAATGTGGTTCTTAGGTATTGGATACCGGTATTGGATACCGAATTGGTTGGTATGAAGTGTCATACAGGACAACGCAATTCATGAACTGCAATGGCCTAAGTAACTAGCAAGAGAATAAGTGATGATGTTTATCGAAAACAAATAAAGTGTTATTGTGTTTTTCATTGTCGTCAAACCTAGCCTTCAAGATTTGTTTTTGTTATTTTGTTCCGGTATTATGAGAACAATGGTTGTTCAAATAATTACTGTATTCCATAAAGGATGGATGAACTTTTACAAGTCTAGTGGGAGAAATCACATCCATAAACACTATTGCTAAAATGTCGCAAGACAAATGATTGAAAGATCACTTATGAAGTGACATCGCTGTTTAAATTATATTGGAAAGAAAACATGAAGAAACTCCATGTTGATGGTTTTTTTGGAGTCTTTGATTTTGTTCAACTGACGCTTGTGAGACTTTCTTTGAGATAACTGAAACTCCGTCCATAGGCCAAAGAGGAACGGGTGACTATATTATACATATTGATGTATATAGTCCATTATATGTAGCCATATGCGATGGATCTTTTTGCTTCATATGCTTTCTCTAGAAATTTGAGTGAATATATCTATATATTTTCTTAATAAGGAAGAAGTATGAAACATTTGAAAATTGTTCAAATTCTTTCAAGATGAAGTGAAAAATCATTATAACAAGAAAATAAAAGAGTTTATGATTTGATCATAAAGGAAGATATTTGAGTTACATGTTAGCAAAACACCTAAGATTTGAGGAATTGTTCCATGATTTGTGTTGGCATATTCGAGAGATGAAATCAAACCATGTTTGACATGGTAAGATCAAAGGTGTCATTTATAAAACTGCCATTATGTTTTAAGGATTGAAGCTTTAGAGAATGCCGCTTTTACACTCAAAAGAGCACCATCGTGATCCGTTGAAATGACACCATATAAGTTATGGTTTGGGATAAAACCCGAATTGTCTTTTCTTAAATTTTGGTATGCTGTGCATAAGTAAAATGTTTACAACCAAAGTCGGATAAACACGTCTTTGTAGGTTATCCCAAAGAATTTGTTGGGAATTTCTCCATAAAACCAAGGACAAAAGAGTTTGTTACTTGGAACGTCAAGTTTCTTGAGAAGGAATTTTTCGTGAAAAGTTAAGTGGGAGGACAATAGAACTTTGATAAGGTTGTTGAACCTTAGCTATATGTGCTAAGTAGCGCAGCGCTGGAAAGTTTCCCGATGGCGGCCACAATGCTCATGGCTCTCGTGATTACAAAGGGTGTGATCTCGGAGATTAGAGTTCCTATTGAACCGTGTGGGTCGGTAAGAATCAAATAGTGTGATTTAATAAACAAGTCGTTATTGTCTTGACAATGATGAACCGACTACATTCAAAGAAGCGATGATGGGCCCTGACTCCATAAAATGACTAGAAGTCATAGAATCCGTGATAGTATCCATACACGAGAAATCAAGTTTCTGAACTTGGAAAACCCTCCGGAAAGGCGTGAAGCCTATCGGTCGTGTTTGGATCTATAAAGAAATAAGACATGGATGTTTAACATCTATGAAATAATCGACATGTCGGAAAGAAGTTTACGACAATGTTCAAGGAGTTGACTATGACAAGATTTGATCTTTCATAGCGATATATAGTCTTGACGGATTAATGTAGCAACCACTACATATAATTTGGTATATGGTAGTTGAATAAACAAAACAATGTTCTTCTAATAGAACGGTTACCTAGGACGTGTACATGACATGGTCCAAAGGGTTTTGTTAATTCAAAGGGTGCCAAAAGGGCATGCAAACTACAATAGTTGAAGTAAGCATAGCGGAGTTGGAATCTTCATCATGATGAAACTGTTAAAAGAGTTTAAATTCATCGGAGATGATGAAGATGCTTGCATTTGCAAGAAATTAAGTGGGAGCGTTGAGACATATTTCTAATACATTATGTAGAGGACATATTGTTGATTGGAAATGATGTATCTTGTATTGACACAAGTTAAGAATTTCATTAAAATAAGATTTCGATGAAAGACTTGGGCAAACCCGGAATATTTGGCATCAATATCTATATGGATAGATTAAGGCGCAAATATGGTTGTGTCAGACATACATATATGAGATATTGAAATAGTTCAATATGGAAACAACAAGAAAGGTTCTTGCTGCATGGAAAGAATTGTATCAAGATTCAAGTGTGTCAACACTTGGTGAGTAAAATCACATGAAGATTTTGATCGATTATACCATGATATGTATATATCCAGAATGTCCTATGCTCTAAATGTTATGAGCATATACCAGAATGATTCATAAGATGATCATTGGACAATAGTAAAGATATTCTTATGAGCTTTGGAAGAACTAAGAATATATCATGTATAAGTGACAAATAGTTAAAGGTAGTTCATTGTAAAGTGTTACATTGATACTAATTTTGTCACAAGATACAAATTAAATTTATCTCAATTTAGACTATGGGTGGCACAATGTAATGGAAAGGATGTTCCATAATGGATTTGGATGAGTTCCAAAGTTGAGACATTGTGACGAATACTACAACAAAAGGCTAAGTATATAACTGCTATAGTAGCAGCAAAGGAGGGCATTTGTGTTAAGTAGTTTGTTATCAAACTAGGTGTGGTTCAAAGTGGGCTAATGCTATGAAGATATATTGTGTGACAATAATATCAACATATTTTGAGCCAAACGAACTAAAGGTCTCACCAAAGGGCCAAATTTATACAATGCCATCTCATTTGAGAATGAGTGATGCGTAGAGACGCAGAGACATGCAAATACACACGGACCTAAAACTGTCAGATCCGTAGATTATGTTAATCACTAGCAATAGCGTATATGCAACACCAGAAAGCCATAGGTGTTCAATACGCAAAGTTTTTCAAACTAGATTATTGACTCTAGTGCAAGTGGGAGACTGAAGGGATTATGCCCGAGAGGCAATAATAAAGTGGTTATTATCTTATTCCATGTTTATGATAAATGTTTATTTTGCATGCTATAATTGTATTGATCGGAAACATCAATACATGTGTGTTTGATAAACAAAAAGGGTTCCTAGTTATGCCTCTCTTATAGACTAGCTTGTTGATTAACAAGATGATCAAGGTTTCCTGATCATAGACATTGGATGTTGTTAATAACAAGGTCACACCATTGGTGGAATGATGTGATGAACATTCATCCGAAGTATAGCATTACGATCAAAGTCATTATGTTTATATTGCTATAACACTATACAAAGTAATCTTTAGCCTTAGACCATGAGATCATGTTAATTGCTAACACCGGAAGAGTATCTTGATAACATCAAACGTCACACCGTAACAGGGTGACTATAAAGATGGGTTCAGTACTACGAAGGTGTTATGTTGAGGCTCATGGATCAAGAGTGGGATTTGTCAATCCCGATGACGGATAGATATACTCTAGGCCCTCTCGGTGATATCACATTAAGATAGCTTGCAAGCAAGTGATGCGATCACTAGAATGTTATATCACGGGAACGAGAAAAGAGTGCATGTCGGTAACGAGATCAAACTAGGTATGAAGATACCGATGATCGAATCTCGGACATGTAATATATCGAGGGACAAAGGGATTTAGTTACAAGCGTTAAAGGTTCTCACGATCACAGAAGTCATCGTTGAATGTGTAGGAGTCAGTATGGATCTCCAGGTCCCGCTTCTGATTATTGATCTGAGAGGGGTCTCGATCATGTTTGCATTATTCGCGAACCGTAGGGTGACACACTTAAGGGATACCGATACCATTTGGAGCAAATGTGTTTCAGATAAAGATTTAAGAAAGCGCTGGAATTATTTCAATAGACACCGAAACTTTTTCGGGTGAAATTGCTGAAATTGGTTTTGCATGTAATATTGAAATGTTGCAGGGGTTTTATGTGAATGTTTGTTAATTAAATTAATTAACAAAATTCTGAATAAAATTAATAAAAGAGTTTTATTAAATGAGAGAGCATTAAATTTGGAGAAATTTAATGCATTTAAAGTGGAGACTTTAAAAGGGAATGTGAAGAGGCATTTTAATGTGGAGGGGTTACCACCACATGAATGGAGGAGGTGAAGAGACACCTCCTCCATGCGTCGGCCATGAAGTAGGGGCACCCCCCCTCCTCATATAAAAGGCCCCCCTCTTCCTCCTTTATCCTCACACCTCCTTGTGAAGGATTTATCTCCCCCTCTAGTATTATTCCCCCATGGTCTCGGATTAGCGAGATACATGTTCCCGGTGGATTTATCTGGAAAGGAGTTGCTGCTTCCGCTGCTTTGCTGGAGCGAGGGACGGAGGTTGTCGGGGTACCGGACGTGTGTGCGATCACGGATGCACCGCTGCTTTGCGGTGCTGGACTTGGTGGTGCTGGAGCTGGATCTGATGGACGTGCTGGAGCCGGACCTGCTGGACTTCATCACGATCTTGAGATCGGCAAGTGTACGACTACATCAACCACGAGTCCCTACTCATTAACAAAGCTCGTTGTCTACAAGGGTAAGTTCTCGTTGGATGTATGTCCACCCGCTGCTTTGTATCTAGTAGATAGATCTTGGCGTGTAGTTCACATCGTAGGAAATTTTTTGTTTTCTATGCTGCGGACCCAACAATAAAGTCATCCAACTCCAAATATAACTCATAACAAGTATTTGTAATCTCTAGCCTAAGTGCCACCATGGTGTGCACACTGTCAACTTCACACACATGGGGAGAGCAGAGATCTATTAAAGCACTTGAGTAGCAAGGTAGATCTATGGATTACAAGCTCATGATCTCAATAAGATCATGCATAGAGAGAGAGATGAACACATAGCTATCGGTAGAATCCTTAGCCTCGACAGAGAACTACTCCCTACTCATCATGGGAATCAACAACGGCGATGGAGATGGTGGTGGAGATCGATGGAGATGGCTTCGGGGGCACTTCCCCATCCCGGCAGGGTGCCAGAACAAAGACTTTCTGTCCCCCGAATTTCCCCTTCGATGGCGGTGGCGCTGTGGAACTTTTCGTGGCTGGATGATTGACGATTTAGGGTTTTTGCATCGGGAGGCATCTTATAGGCGAAGACGCAAGGTCGGTCGGCGGCCAGGGGGCCCACACCATGCCCTAGCGCGGCCGGGGGATCCGCGCCTAGGGGTGGTGTGGCCACCCTGTGGCCCCTCTCCGACTCTCCTTCTGGCTCCGTGAGTCTTCCGGTAAAATATCAACTTTGGCTTTTGTGCCGTCCAATTCCGAGAATATTGATTTTCTGACTTTCCTGGAACCAAAAACAGCAGAAAACATGCAACTGGCACTGTGGCTCTTGTTAATAGGTTAGTCCAAGAAATCATATGAAAAGTACTCCAAAGTGTGGACAAAATATAAAAAAGTAGATAAAACCAAGCAGGGAACATCAAAAATTATAGATACGTTAGCAACGTATGAAGATTCTATATTCACATGAAAAAGAAGGAGGCAACTGTTGGAAATATGCCCTAGAGACAAATAGTAGTAAGGACTGTTATCATATTTCATATAGTTTATGATTAAGTTTTATATCATGCTATAACTGTATTGAGTGGAAACATCAATACACGTGTGATATACAAACAACCAGGGGTTCCCAGTGAAACTCTAGTCACTGGTTCATTGGTCAACAGATGATCAAGTTTCCTGATCATGTGGCATTTAATCCAGTTGGAAATGAGGTCATCTCATTCTGAGAATGAGATGATGAACCAATACCCAACCTAAACATCGTGACCCGATCATGTCACGAAGTTCAAGTTACGATGATTAGAAATGGATCCTCGTAGACTATTCCTTAGACCGTGAGGCTATATCAATCACTATCTCCCGAGAATGCTTAGATAGCATCAAACACCATCTGGTAAAACGGTGGTTATAAAGGTGTGTTCAGGTATTCAGAGGAAACCGTAGAGGCAATATATGTCAAGAACGGGATTTGTCCGTCCATGTGACGGAAAGATACTCAAGGGCCCACTTGGAGAAGTTATATCCAATAGGTGCGCAACGTGTGATTAGATCACGAGGATATCACTCGTCAGGACGAGTTAAGTAGCATTGTTCAGTAACGAGATTGAACACGACATGGTGATGTCATTGATCAGATCTTGGGCAATGCAAGTATCGAATGACAAAGGGAATAAGACACGACTGTCCCGGTTCAAACGACGAAAGATCTCCGTGGAACGCACAGGGGTCACATGGCCATCCAGGTCCCTCTGTCGATCATTGGTGCGGGAGTGTCCCGACCATGTCTGGAGTGTTCCTGAACCGTGGGGTATCACGCTTAAGGGCTTGATGATGCTTAGAGAACATTTATTGGATCGGTAGAATCACCGAAGAAAAGAAGGGAGAAAACCGGAAGGGTTTTGGTAAGTCCGGAGGATGTCCGGAGTGGAGGTGGAAAGGTGTTCCATGGCCACGGAGATTAAATGATATGTGAATGAATGTTAAATATTGATTTAATCGTTTATTCATAATTATTTAATAAAGAGAAAATCAGTTGAAAGGTCAAAAAGGCTTAATGGGCCAATTCCGGAGGGAGAGGGCCCATTAGGGGAAAGGAGAGAGGGAGAAGGGGCAAAGGGGAGGCCGGCTGGGCCTAGAACCCCCGCGCGGGACCTACTAGGTGGCCGGCGGCCACCTCCTCCCCCTTCCTCTCCTTTAGTCCCACCCCGGGACTTTAGGGGAGGTAGTACCTCCCCGCCCCTATATATAGTGGGGTATTTGGCCTAGAAAAATACACCCAATAATCAATAAAGGTCTCCCCACTTTTGGGAGGACCTCTAATTGATATTTTCTCTCTCCCCCTCTCTCTCTCGTGACCGTGGTCCCAAGTATGGACTGCGCGAGCGAGAGACATCTTTACCGCGGAGCGCCGTCGCGCTGCGGGATTCGGATCCGGGAGCTCTACTTACGCAACTACTGTTGGATCAGGGAAGCGGGAGTCATCGTTAGGCACCGGATGTGTGTAACTCCCCGCGAGGTGTCGCACTTGAGTCACTCAAGTCGTTGGAGCCAGAAGGAGTGCAAGGACTTCATCACGACCTTGAGGTCGGCTTCGGCTCGTCTACATCAACCACGCTCTTCTGAGCGTTGACAACTCTTTTCGATCTTCAAGGGTAAGTTTGTGAAAAGCCCCTCCTATTACTGTATTACTAATATATAGGTCCTGGCAGCTTCAGGGGTTTAGGGGCGTAGAGTAAAATTTATTGCTTTTATGCGCGGAACCCCTACAGTGGTATCAGAGCTAGATCTATGCGTAGTAATGCTAGTACGGGTAGAACACACGAGATGTAGTGTGTGGGCGTTGATCTTTTAGTTGTTACCCTCCCACGTGTACTTGTGTATACCGCAGTAATGCTTGATGAAGCGGCCCCCAACCGACTTTACGCGTTCATCCGCGAGACTGGTCCACGCTTGACATACGGCTTGTACCGTATAAAGTGGCTTAGGGGGTGTATGTCTCTCTCGCATTAGTTGGTATACCATTTGCAATGGAGGGCCCCAAAAGGGGTGTAGTAAGAGACAACTACTTGATCAGCGTTGTGCTGAAAGTTCGTAGGTAAGAACGGTTCTTGTGCGAAAGCCCATTTAGCCAAGTAAAAACATGCAAAGATAAAGTAGAGGCGTCTAACTTTGTTTTGCAGGGGGGGCGTTGCTTTGTGATATGGTTGTGGCAAAGGTAAAGTAATTACCTTTTGTTGCATAGTAGTAGATAGTCACGGTACTGACAAACTACCACGCCGGAAAGACACCGGTACCCTAGTGTCTACGACGCCAAAACCCTGGCGCCGGAACCCGGTGACGGTGGATGGAGATCACGACGTGAAGGACCATATCACATAGCATTTACATTCAATGTTATTGTTTGTATGTCTTATTGTGTGCTAGTATTAGATACTCGACGGTAGCCTAATAAGATGATCCCTGTTAAAATTACCAACAATTGTGTTCCCCCTTAGTGTGCACCACCAAGAAAGTTCTTCGGTATGAGGCAGACCGTGATGATCGGGTGTCAGACAAATCTACGTTCGCATACAGGGGATGCAAGCCATGTTCCACAGAGAAAACACTAAGGTTGAGTTGGCGAGCCTAGCACGCTAGAGAAGCGTGGCCTCGGAACGTGGATGGTCGAAAGATCGAGCACGAGTCGCATGAATGATGTGACCGACGTTTAGCGTCCACCCTTGAACCCGCATTGATGGCCATGATGATCGGGGGAGATGTGGCTGATAGGGGTCGTGTTATCACTAGGAACCCTTTTGGGGATAGGTGTTTCTGAGTGGAGTTATTATTAACTCATTTAATTATAAACTTAGTCTAAATTCCTTTTGCAATTATAAATGTGGATGGGCTCTTTCGTGTTGACAATTGAATGGTTAGAAGGAGAGAAGCTCAGGTTAGATGGATCGAACTTCTCCATTTGGGTTGCCAGTCTCCATGTTCTCCTTAGCGAGAACGACATGGTCGACTACATACTTGACGGGATGGATTTGGATCCGTCCACAGACCTTGAGACCCTAGAGGAGCGGAAAGACCGCTATCTCCGTCGGGAGATGGCCTCCTATATTTCAGTTGTGATGCGTTTCGGAATGGTGGACGAGCTGTGGCCTTTCGTGGGTGATGTTAACCCTCGTTCGGTGATGCTACAGCTTAGGACACATTTCGTGGATCAGACACGCATTTGGGAGCATGAGTTGATGGGAGACTTCCTCTCCATTAAGATGGAGGGGAACTCGTCACTAGACAGCCACTTGCAGCACATGCATGATGTGTACATGAGGCCAGCATACTTCCTGGACGTCTGGATTTCAAGCTCTTTTGCAAATGCTGCTGTGCTGCGGTCGCTACCACCAAGCTACCAAGCACAAGTCAAGACTTGCGTAATGAGGAGCGACACGGAAATGGAGTTCCACCGGTTCATGACACATCTCAGGAATGTGTTGGTTGAACCAGATGTCGCTCAGGTCGTCAACGACAAAGGTATATATTTGATATACAGTTTTATAAATGTTATAATCTTGCAAACACATTGCAGTGTTAAGTATATCTGATACTTGTTCTGTTTTACTGAAAACATGTCCTTCTGCATGAGAGGTGCTTGCTGGAGAGGAGGTGACGTTGCGTGTTGACGGCAAGCATGATGATGACGGCCAACGACACTCTCCCTCGACATTTATCATTTAGTTTGTGCTTTAGGATGATTAATGTAATCAAGAGATTGTGAACTTCTTTAGTGTGTCTCACACTTCGTGAGACGGTTATTCATATGAGTTTGTAACAAACAATTATTCTGCTTTTATGAATGATTTCTATTCATGTTCATATCTTGTTTGATTACTTGTGAATTATCCTTATTGTTTGAAACTGATTGATAATGCATGAACATTTATAAAACATTAAAATGAAATGCCTTGTTTAAAATACCCAACTTAATGATATTTCATTAATGAATGAAACCATTGTTTAAATTCAAAGTTATGTGATAATATGTGAAAGTCATTCGATTTCTTATCACATATAAATCATGCCTAAGTTCAGGAAAATAACTTGAACACCGTGTATTACTTGAATACAAAATGTTTAATGAATTGTTAAAAGTTAATACGTATCCGATGTATTGGGTTTTAACGAAAATGGTAATTATCATTAAATGATTGTTTAAATGTGTAAATAAGTTTACCAAAGAAACATGAATATGAAACTATTTGATTTGATCAAAGTGTTTCATCAATAAAAGGGTATAAGTATAAAAGAGAATCTAATTACTATGATTTGATCAATAGTGATTCGAACTTATAAGAATGGCATAAAAGAAATAGTGGAATGCAAAGTGTTTTGAAACGTCAAAATACAAAGCATCACAATGTGATATTAGATATCAAAGGGGTTTAATAGAAGGCACCAAATAAATTGTTGTAGTGTATATGTAGAGACCATTAGTTAAGAAATAGTTAGCACTCAATTAGAATTGGTAAACCATTTAAATTCGTGAAATTTTTGGGGTTATTGGATATAACCAAAACAATAGCGAATAAGTCCTTGTAGAGTATTCATTGGAAACTTTGAATACGAAACCCATAGCTCAAACCAAAAGGAAAGCAAGCTTCGTATTGCTTGGATTTTGGTGCATTCTTGAGAAAGCCCACTATTAGTGATGTTTCTCAACTATGATCAAATGGAAATTAGTGTAAAACACGACGAGGATTCAAAACCCTGCATTAGAGTGTTGAGAAGCGGAACGGACAGCGTTCCTGAACGATTGTCTTCACGGAAGGAAAGAATCAATGATTTTGATTATTGTGTTTTTCCCTCCACTATTGTTTGTCACTACATGAAGTAGGATTCAAAATGTAAATCCATATCTTGTATGGAGACATTTGTGAGTCATTTGTCATGATTTTGAAACATGACATACCTACAAACTACTAAGGAAATAATGGTAAACTAAATTATGAGAAATCCTAGAAGCAAACTTCCCTTGAGATTAGAAAGCAGTTTGTTGCTGAATCTCACAAGTAAAAGGAGTTACTTGATTTTTCCCAAATGACTGCAAAGCCATAGTAGGAAAAAGGGGTAAATGATAAAAGCACAATTTGTCAGGTATTGGATGAATTCAAATGAATTTGATTCATGTGTGCTAAATGTCTAGTGGATTTAAAAACTAGTAAAGTACTAGTATGTCATAGTAAATCTCCAAGTTTGATATTTGATCAAAGGATTTTGAAGTTATTCAAAATAGTAAAGGAGATATGCAATTTGCATAAAATTGAGTGCGAGCTATGAAAGTCTTCCTGAAACAATATGTGATTGACATATTTTAAGTGGGAGCAATATGAGTCTCAAACTCAAATATGTAGGAACATATTTTGAGTGGGAGCTTATAGGAGTAATTCTTAAGTAAGTTAAGGATGAAAGCGCAAATACTTATAAATAAGGATTTATAAGATGTAGAAGTTGATAATAGATGTATTATAATATTATGTAGTATTCCTTAAGGGATTCTGAAAGGGGTTTCGGAATAGAAGTTAATTAAGGAACCAGTCCTTAATAACTCAAATTAGGAATAGCATTTAGTTTAACATCAATGGTTGAAAGAAAGAAAAGGATGATCATCATCCACTATGTTAAGACATAGGTTCTATCTTAGTTAACCATGATGATAACTTAGCATAATATGTAATCCAAATAAGGAACATTTGAAAGTGATTAAGTTCGAATCACAGAACGTTGAGTTAAGTTTGTCCGCAGTGTCTAGTAGAGAACTGTGGACATATTTTCCAAATCCATAAAGGATGACATATCTTAAAGCATAAAAGGTTATGTTATAAAGGAATATGTTGGAAACTCCCGTAGATACCAATTAAAGTCAAGTTGGAAGCGAGGTGAACCAAAAACATCGAAAGTTGCACAGAGTGCACTAGTGTTTCGATGAATACATTTATAATAATAGATAAGGGTACCATCTAAAGTGTTGTATAATGTTATGGCGGGGCTAGTTCGCTTTTAACGTAGAATGATGTGTCCCAGGGCACAGTGCCCATGAGAAAGCCCTCGAGGTTGATCTAACATCACTGTAGGCTCCTAGAATCAGGCCTCGTTCTACTACCATAGCGATGATGCATACACTAAGATGTTATCATGTGATGATAACATCTTAATGTTATCATGTGATGATAAAGTATTAATGTCAATCAAGGTGACATTAGTAAGTTGCAAAGGATTTGGGACTGTAAAGTACAGACCCAAGACTCAACCTGTTCCATGAGCAAGCATGTTCAGGGTACCGGATACTTGGTGCCAATGATTGAGAACAAATGCAGCTAGTGTATTTGTACTCTAGTGCAAGTGGGAGACTGTTGGAAATATGCCCTAGAGACAAATAGTAGTAAGGACTGTTATCATATTTCATATAGTTTATGATTAAGTTTTATATCATGCTATAACTGTATTGAGTGGACACATCAATACACGTGTGATATACAAACAACCAGGGGTTCCCAGTGAAACTCTAGTCACTGGTTCATTGGTCAACAGATGATCATGTTCCCTGATCATGTGGCATTTATGCCGGTTGGAAATGAGGTCATTCTGAGAATGAGATGATGAACCAATACCCAACCTAAACATCGTGACCCGATCATGTCACGAAGTTCAAGTTACGATGATTAGAAATGGATCCTCGTAGACTATTCCTTAGACCGCGAGGCTATATCAATCACTGTCTCCCGAGAATGCTTAGATAGCATCAAACACCATCTGGTAAAACAGTGGTTATAAAGGTGTGTTCAGGTATTCAGAGGAAACCGTAGAGGCAATATATGTCAAGAGCGGGATTTGTCCGTCCATGTGACGGAAAGATACTCAAGGGCCCACTCGGAGAAGTTATATCCAATAGCTGTGCAGCGTGTGATTAGATCACGAGGATATCACTTGCCGGGACGAGTTAAGTAGCATTGTTCAGTAACGAGATTGAACATGACATGGTGATGTCATTGATCATATCTCGGGCAATGCAAGTATCGAATGACAAAGGGAATAAGACACGACTGTCCCTGTTCAAATGACAAAAGATCTTCGTGGAACACACAGGGGTCACATGGCCATCTAGGTCCCTCTGTCGATCATTGGTGCAGGAGTGTCCCGACCATGTCTGGAGTGTTCCCGAACCGTGGGGTATCATGCTTAAGGGCTTGATGATGCTTAGAGAGCATTTATAGGATCGATAGAATCACCGAAGAAAAGAAGGGAGAAAACCGGAAGGGTTTCGGTAAGTCCGGAGGATGTCCGGTGTGGAGGTGGAAAGGTGTTCCATGGCCACGGAGATTAAATGATATGTCAATGAATGTTAATATTGATTTAATCATTTATTCATAATTATTTAATAAAGAGAAAATCAATTAAAAGGTCAAAAAGGCTTAATGGGCTAATTCCGGAGGGAGAGGGCCCATTAGGGGAAAGGAGAGAGGGATAAGGGGCAAAGGGGAGGCCGGATGGGCCTAGCCCCCCCCCCCACACGGGGCCCACTAGGTGGCCGGCATCCACCTCCTCCCCCTTCCTCTCCTTTAGTCCCACCCCGGGACTTTAGGGGAGGTAGTACCTCCCCTCCCCCTATATATAGTGGGGTATTTGGCCTAGAAAAATACAACCAATAATCAATAAAGGTCTCCCCACTTTTGGGAGGACCTCTAATTGATATTTTCTCTCCCCCCCTCTCTCTCTCGTGACCGTGGTCCCAAGTCTGGACTGCGCGAGCGAGGGACATCTTTACCGCAGAGCGCCGTCGCGCTGCGGGATTCGGATCCGGGAGCTCTACTTCCGCAACTGCTGCTGGATCATGGAAGCGGGAGTCATCGTCAGGCACCGGACGTGTGTAACTCCCCGCGAGGTGTCGCACTTGAGGCACTCAAGTCGTTGGAGCCAGAAGGAGCGCAAGGACTTCATCACGACCTTGAGGTCGGCTTCGGCTCATCTACATCAACCACGCTCTCCTGAGCGTTGACAACGCTTTTCGGTCTTCAAGGGTAAGTTCACGAAAAGCCCCTCCCGTTACTGTATTACTAATAGATAGGTCCTGGCAGCTTCAGGGGTTCAGGGGCATAGAGTAAAATTTATTGTTTTTATGCGCGCAACCCCTACAGCAACCCCCGACCACAGAGGTACATACAGGCTTTTCGAGATGTCATTATTGATTGTAATCTTATTGCTATCAGGTTTACTAGTGATCCTTTTACTTGGAAAAGAGGACATATTCGAGAGAGGCTTGATCAGATGTTGGTGAATGAAGCATGGAATACCATGCACCCCGAAGCGGTCCTACGTCATCTGGAATTTTTGAAGTCAGACCATCGACCTCTGTTGCTTGAGACGGATGTTCCTGTTGTGCATAGCCATGGAACAGTATGCCAATTTGAGGCAAATTGGCTCCAGGAGACTGATTTTAGACATGTGGTTGAGCAGGCCTCGAGTGATGCAAATTAGTCGGTGGAGAATGGAGGGGTACTGGCTCGCCTAGCCCATATGCATGGTTCCTTGCATGCATGGGATGCTACATACCTCAAGAAGCCCAGGAAAAGAATACGCGAAGCTCAGATCAAGCTAGACAAGGCGCTCAGTGGACCGATGAATGATGAAAATGAAAAACTTGCAAAAGAATTAGCTGATCTTGTTGAGTTTCTATTAGAACAGGAGGAAGTGCATTGGCCCCAATGGTCCCTAGTAGACCTAGGTTATCGAATCCTCAGAAAGTGAATGCGTAGTGAAGTTACTTTAATGGACCTTAGAAAGTTTTAGAATTCCTTTTGTGTTTTTACCAGACCAATAGTTTGCGTCTTTTTGTTGTTGTCGATGATGGAGAGAAAGGGCCTAGGACGTTCGGTTTCACTTGTAGCTGTGCAAAACATCTGATGGGAATAAAATAGTAAATTAAAGTATGCATGTACTTGTTAGAGCAAGATAAATTATATGTGGGCAGTGTATCCATAATTTCTATTGCCTCCGCAACCGCTTATAGAAATAACCTACTAGTCTCATCCATAGAAGAAAGAGAACTAATGATATGCATAGTGATGTCACCGTTAATCCCAAGTAAATCCGTCACATACAACCGTACTACCCCTTCTGTCACTGGGGTTCCCAACCTGCAGATCAGTCATTACTCATACTCCCTATACCTGGCTCAACCCTTAGGGTCTTGGGTATCTGACAAGTCCTTGGATTGAGGAAAGATAGGATACAATAATCATCATGTTATACAAACTAATACATGATACCATCTATGATAAATAACATGCACCAACGCTACATGGCTAGGTCGAAGCCGTTAGCCCAAGGAGAATTACTCACACATAGAGATGAGACCAACAATCATAAGCATTGTAATGAAAATCATAAGATTGATAGCAATAGTCTTACAATGTCGCCAATTGAAGAAGAAATCTACTATTACAAGTGATGGAATATGGCTATGGAGATGGAGAAGGGTTTTGAGATGGAGGCGGCTGGAGATGTCTATGGTCTAGGGACGGCTGGAGCTTGTTTTCTCGTTGCCCGAGGCTTCTTTATATATGGGTCCCTTCACGAAAGTTGTTCTGTTTGACCTAACGGTGGCGGCGCCAACTATACGACCAGAATTTTCTCCGGTCGTATAGTTGGTCGTTAAAGCGTCTGTCTCTGCTTCACGGCTCCTGATTTCTTCTGGTTGTTGAAAATCTCATATCTTTGACTTTCATATAGTGATTCCCATCTTCAAACGACATTATTTGTGCAGGAAAAATATAAAAAGAAAGGATTGCATACCCCTCTGAATATTAGGCATTAGTGACAGGGTTTAGAGAGATATTTCATAAAAAATAAGAATAATATCTAGTTTAAATGTGGACGTAGATGGCTATATTTCAGAGCCATCACTAATGCAAGGAGATCGGAATACTAATTTTTCCATCAATTTCAACTGCATGTAGGAAGAGAAACTATATAAACCGGCTAAAAGGACCTGACGATGAGTGGGTGGAAGGTATAACACAGTTGAAGCCTGTTATTTTTACTTCTGAAGTACATGTTACTGATCAGGCATTGCTGGATAAAATCAACCCAAAGGTGACTATGGATATGAATAATAATTTGTTGAGGCCTTTCACAGCCGAGGAAGTGAAAAAAGCAGCCTTTAGCATTGGTGATTTCAAGGACCCTGGTCCCGATGGTCTACATGCTATTTTTAGAAGAAATTTTGAGAGATGTGTGGCGACCAAATTACTACGGAAATTTTGTCGGCTCTAGAGACTGGAATTATTTCGGAGGGATGGAATGATACTACTATTATTCTTATCCCAAAAGTTGAGTCTCCCGAGCTAGTTACACAGTTTAGGCCTATAAGTTTATGCAATGTCATCTATAAGATTATATCCAAGATGTTGGCATTCAGACTTAAGATTGTTTTACCTGAAGTGATTTTTCCAATGCAGAGTGCCTTTGTACCAGGTCGATTAATCACATATAATGTTCTGGTGGCATATGAAACTATCCATGCAATTAAGAAGAAGAGGAGAGGAAATTGTGGTGCTTGCGGCAGTGAACCTGGACATGCATAAAGCATATGATCGTGTAGAGTGAGTCTTTCTGGAGAACATGCTGAGAAAGCTGGGATTTGCTGAAAGATGGGTTACTCTTATGATGGCTTGTGTGAGATCAGTGAGATATCAAGTTCGATTCAATTCAGAGGAAACGGAGATGTTTACTCCTTCTAGAGGACACCGTCAGGGGGACCCTCTTTCTCCATATTTGTTCCTAATATGTGCGGAAGGCTTATCTAGTCTTTTGCTGCACGAAGAAGAAGTTGGTGGCATTGATGGGTTAAGAGTGTGCAGGAATGCACCGCCAGTCTCTCATTTACTTTTTGCTAATGATTCTCTTATTCTCATGAAGAAAGATATGAACAATGCAACTTGCTTACAGCGGGTGCTGTATACCTATTATGCAAATTTGGGTCAACTGGTGAGTTTTGCAAAGTCAAGCATCTTCTTTTCCACAAATACTAAAGTTCTCTTGAGGGCTGAAATCTGTCAGACTCTTCATATTGATATGGAGGCTCTATCTGATAAACATCTGGGATTGCCGGCGATGGTAGGTGCTGATAAAAGCGATAAGTTTATTCATTTCGTTGAGAGGATCATCCAGAGGATTAATGGATGGAAGGAGAATACCTACCCATTGGTGGAAGAAAATTCTTTTAAAAGTTGTTGCTTAGGCTATCCCTATTTATGCTATGTCTGTATTCCAATTGCCTATTGGGATTTGTAAGAAAATGACTGAAGCAATTTTTCAATTCTAGTGGGGAGATGATGAGAATAGCAAGAAGATACATTGGCTTGCATGGTGGAAAATGTGCGTTCCAAAATGTGATGGAGGTATGGGCTTCCGTGATTTCCATTCGTTTAACCTTGCTATGTGATACGTTGCTAACGTATCTATAATTTTTTATGTTACATGCTTGGTTTTACATACTTTCTTATGTTTTGTCCACACTTTGGAGTACTTTTTAGACACTTTCTTGGACTAACCTATTAACAAGAGCCACAGTGTCAGCTGCCTGTTTTCTACTGTTTTTGGTTTCAGAAAGTCAGAAAATGAATATTCTTGGAATTGGACGGGACAAAAGCCAAAGTCAGTTTTCACCAAGGGACACACGGAGCCAGAATACGAGACGGAGAGGGGCCAGGGGGCCGCCACATGATGCGCTCAACTTTCGACGTAGAGCTCGTTGGGAACCCCAAGAGGAAGGTATGATGAGCACAGCAGTAAGTTTTCCCTCAGTTATGAAGCCAAGGTTTAATCGAACCAATAGGAGCAAGGAAACACCCCAAAGGTGTTACTAGCTGAGCTTTGGCAGGGCGCACTACCGGTGCTAGTAGCAACGTGGAGACCTGCACAACACAACCACAGAACTTTGTCCCCAACTTGCGATGAGGTTGTCAATCTCACCGTGTTTTGTGGAAAACAAAGGATTAAACGTATCGAATGGAAAGAAGTGAAAGTTTGCAGAAAGTAAACACAAAGCAGTAAACAGTTTATAGATTGTATGTAAAGAAAAAGGACCGGGATCCATAGTTCACTAGAGGTGGCTCTCCTTAGATACTTGCTGCATCCGCAATCATATTGACCGGGATGCATATACTAATCATATTGACTCCTCTGAGACTTGATTGGGCATTACAACATAATACATAGACCGCAATCCAACTACATCTATGACTAATAATCCACCTTCAGGTTATCATCCGAACCCCCTCCAGTATTAAGTTGCAAGCAACAGATTATTGATTTACGAACTGCATGTAGAGTAAACAATACGATTGTTCTATGAACAAAGGATTGTTGTTTTCTCACTAGTAGCAACAGCACATCTAGTACCTTAGAGATTTCTGTCACTTCCCCAGATTACCAGAGGCATGCACCCACTATCGAGCATAAATACTAACTCTTGGAGTTGCTAGCATCTACTTGGCCAAGATAGCTACTAACAACGGAAAGCATGCAAGATCTCAAATAACAAAGACATGATAGAATCAATAATCAATCTAAAATAGCATCTCAATATCCATCGGATCCCCGCAAACACAACATGTATGAATTACAAATAGATGATCTTGATCATGAACGGAGCTCACAAGATCTAAACATGAAAGCACAAAGGAGGAGAAACCAGCCATCTAGCTACTACATGGATCCGTAGTCCAAGGATGAACTACTCACGCATCACACCGGAGGCTTGCATGGTGATGAAGAAAGCCTCCAGGGTGAATTCCCCCCTCCGGCAGGGTGCCGGGGAGAGCTTCAGATCCCTCCCGATCTAGGGATGGAGATGACGGCGGCTACGTACTCTTTCGTGGATTTTTGATCGGGTACTTAGGGTTTTCGTCCCGAGGGCAACTTATAGGCGGAAGGAGATGCCGAGGGGGTGCCGGGAGCGGCCACACCACCCCTGGCGCGGGTCAGTCCTGGCCGCGTGGCCAGGTGGTGTGGTGGCTCCCTGACCCTTCTCCGTCTCGTATTCTAGCACTTGATCACTTCCGGAAAAATAGGCACTTTGGCTTTTGTCCCGTCCAATTCCGAGAATATTCATTTTCTGATTTTCCTGGAACCAAAAACAGCAGAAAACAGGCAGCTAGCAATGTGGCTCTTGTTAATAGGTTAGTCCAAGAAATCATATGAAAAGTACTCCAAAGTTGGAACAAAACACAAGAAAGTGGATAAAACTAAGCATGGAACATCAAAAATTATAGATACATTTGCAATGTATCAACATCCCCAAGCTTAACTCCTGCTCGTCCTCGAGTAGGTAAGTGATAAAAAGAAAGAATAATATTTGAGGTGACATGCACCATCAAAGACTTGATCAAAGTATTTGCAAAACATTCATAGATGGGATCATAGTACTTCAATCATAGCATGAAAGACAAAGTTCTAGCAATAAGCAAAGAAACTATGATGCAACATGAAAAGGCACAAACAAAAGATTCATGAATAACAATGCTTTGCAATACGTTTGTTTGTTTCACATAAAGAAAACATAGCATAATAGTATTCAGCTTGTCCCTCAATAGAGTAGCAAATATAAATGCATAGGACACCTTCAAAGTTCATACGAGTGACTAGATACAATAGTTTAAAACAAGCAATATCAAGTTATGCATCAATCAACTAGTCTTGGGACAATGCACATAGAACTAAGAATGGCCACTATGCTCCCAAAGTAGGTGCATAAAGATAGAAGGTGGAGACTCAATGTAATGGTGGAAGAAAGGCCTTTTGTAAAAGGAAGTAGGGATTCAAGTCTCATAAAGAGCTTCCAAAAATTATGGTACTTGTAGTTTTCAGCTCTCATTGCCCCTATCATAAGCATCTTGAAGGTGATTAAGGTTAAAGTGACACAGCTAAGAGGATATACTTGACAAGTTATAAACCGAAATCTCATGCCCCTTACTTACGAAGACCGAGCCTCATGCTACTCAAGTTCCGTCTCGAGTAAGCTCTTGTCATTGTAAGTATATGTGTATCATTAAGAACCGCCAACGGGGTACCCCTTGCACATGATACAGGAGATTTCCCATAATCAAAATGACAAGGCAAGAAGACAATGAGCATCTCGGTGATCTTTTTATTTGCTATTTGCATAGGTTTGTATTGAGGATGCTTCATAGAGTGCTCATTATGGTGATGCTGCAAGTTTCCACCATGATTAGGCATGGCTTAGGCTAGCGGCCCAGGCGTTTCTCTAACACACATACAAACTCCATGATCTTACAAGTTCCCCTTTTATTTCACACCGCCGGGATCCGTAAGCAAAAGAACATGATATCAACGGGGTACAAAGTACAAGTGCAATGTTGAATGCGTTCCCCATGACACATGGTTCTGCTAATTTCAACTTATAAAGCGCAAGCATATACGCAACAAAGAAGGACCCAATTGTTCAAGTTTATTAGAGGCAAAAAGTAAAATGTTGTTGGGGGGATACCCCCGGGTAGGGTCACGCCGGGGTATAAAGGCCGAGTTAGCCGAGGTTCGGCAAGGCCAAAGCGGATGCTGGCCGGGTCACCTCAAGGCAGGCCGAATCACGGGGTAACCCGGACCGAGGGGCATTCGCCTAACTAAGTCTCAACCGACTTAAGGAGTAAGTCGGAAATGCCTGTTTTACTTGTATGCAGGAACAGGTGTGGCCAGATCAACTATGGTTCGGGTCACGTCTAGCTTCTAGGAGAAGGAAGGAATCTCGCTGGTCAAAAGAAGCCCCGGTACGCACTACCTGAGCGAAGCAAACAAGGGCAAGACCACCGGGGCATGGCCGACAAGGGTGACGACGCCCATGTCGGCTGACGCGGGCGCCGCAGAGGCTCACGTAGCCTCTGCCTATGTGACGCGGGGGAAAAGCACCTCGGTCGGCTTGCTACTTTAGGAGGAGGCATATTCTTAGGAATATGAATATGCCTCCACGTATGCCCTAGGCAGAGACCTAGTTCCCTCTATATAAGGAGGGCTAGGATCTCAGTGGAAGGGGTTCCACTATTCTGTTTTATCTAGGGTTTTGAGTGTGATCTGTGGGTGAGAGTAAGAGAGATCCTTCTTCCTCCTCTCACCAATACAGCTCTAGGAGCACTTGTAATCTTGGAAGCAAAGCAAATATAAACTTCTGTGTGAAGAATCACTTCACTATCCCTCCCTGGATTCCCCTAGTTTGTATTAGTCCCCACCTTTAGCCTATCCGTGGCATCTGCCGTGACACCACCACGATAGTTGGCGCCCACCGTGGGGCTAGCGGCGCTAGCAGGGGTCAAGATCCGGACGGGAAACTTCATCGGCATTGGCGAACGCATCGTCTCCGGGCTCGTTCAGCGCTTTGGAGCGCTGGACTTCGTCAGCGACAACGCTGGCTGCTTCGGCACGCGCCCACTTCCGCGCAACGGCATCTTCATCAAGCTCGGTGCGCACAAGGTCTACGTTGTTGTTGACGTGTCGTGTGTTCATCCATGCCACGTCGTCGAGGCAGGGGAGCCACCCCTCACCGTGGTTTCCGGGACGCGTATCACTCGCTCCCCGGACCATGCAGAGGTGATGATGACTGCGGCTGGTGCGGGCGCGAGCAAGGATCTGGCGCCAGATCCAGAGGTAACGCCTAAGGCACCTAGGAAGGGTAGAGGTCCTCCACTAGAGAGGCCATAGAATGTGTTGAGGGAAGCGATGGATAGCTTGGCAAACCCTGTGGTAGCAGCAGTAGATCCGGCTCGGGCGCAGGCCGAGCTAGAAGAAACTAGGCAAAAAATACTAGAGGGTGCAAAAAAGATAGCCGCGGCTCAGCAGTCGTTGAACATGATGCTGTGTGAGTACGCAAAGGCAAACAAAGTTGATGCTGTAAAAGTAAAGGGGAGAAATCTCATGAGCGAGATGAACAGAGAAGGTGATACTGGAATTGAGGAATCAGAAAATTGTTTGTCCGTGGGGCTGCCGAGGTATAGTACCCCGGCAAAGAACCTCAGAGCAGCGGATGCAGCAACATCTGAATTAGAGGGTCTAACGGGTGAGGCTCGGCAAAGACAGCAAGATAGGGTCAACGAGCTGGTTCGGATCGCGAACAGACAAAACGAAGAACTACTCAGAGCTAACCCGGAGAGAGTTGGAGCCTCCAAGATCGTACATTCGGTGATGGGCAACCCAGAGAAATCCGCTGGAGCCGCGTCATCTCCTCATGGTGGTCCAAGGAGAGAAGAGGTAGTAACCTCGGCCAGACGGAACAAGCAGATCGTCCCCTATGACCCAACGCGGGCTGGGAAAGGAAAGGAAGCACAGAAAAACAATGATCGACGGAGTGTGAGCCGAGGTGAAGCTGGCCGAGGTAACCGTGACCAAGGCAATGCCGGTCAAGGGAATGCCGTCAACGGCAATGCCGGACAGCGAAACTCGGCAGGAGCAAGACAACCGCAGCAGTGGAATATACCAAGGCAAGAGCAAAGTGCCGGCCAAGGTATGCAACAGAAAGGTGCTCCGCGAGAGCAAGACAGGTATAATGATGGAGATTCGGAAATGGCAAACGCAGGATACCCAAGACCGGACTATCACGTGATAGGGTCAAGATTGGGAAGAAGGGATTTAATGCTGGATGATGCCAGGTTGAAACTGGATCGACTGTATAGGTCGGAACAAATTAAATGTCAAGGTCCACCGGGTCCAGAGTGTTTTGGACCCCGGATCATGAAGGAGCCACCGGTACCTAACTTTTAGTTACCCAGGGGCACAAAGACGTATGATGGCAGTACAAAGCCGGAGGATTGGCTGATAAATTATGCTACAGCTGTGAAAATTGCCGCTGGCAACTTGAGATGGGCTGTGCGATACGTACCCCAGATGTTGGAAGGGCCAGCAAGGGTATGGCTGAACAATTTGCCGCCCGGGAGCATTAACTGCTGGATAGATTTCGAGGAAATGTTCATCAGCAATTTCTCGAGTACGTATCAGAGGCCAAATTGGCCGCAGACCCTAGCTATGTGCAAGCAAAGGCCAAATGAGACAGATCGGGAGTTTTTAACCCGGTGGTGTGCCGTGAGAAACTCATGTGAGGGCGTGATAGAATCACAGGCCATAGCATGGTTTGCACAAGGGTGCAGATATGCCAGCGAGCTGTGGCAGAAGTTGCAAAGGAAAATGCCAACTACGTTGGCAGAGATGATCCGGATTGCAGATTCATATGCTTTGGGTGATCCGACTCAACCTAGGCTTGTGTCAAACGAGTCAAACGATGAGTATTACCTGAGGGATGGAGCCGGATCATCCCGGAGGAATGACTACAGAGGAAAAAGAAGAGATGATAGACCAGATCATTGATACGGTTCGCAACATGTTGCGGCTGTGAATCAAGACCAGCCCGGAGCAGGGGGCAGTCAACGCCAGAAAACTGGAGGGCAGTGGACTCCGAGAAACGATGGCAAGAAAACTTGGACACCAGAGCAAAAGAAACAGTGGCAAGAAAAGAAGGACCGTCCGAGGTATACTTATGAGTCGATGTTGGACCAGCCGTGTAAGTTTCACACGCCAAATCCGAATAACCTAGCGGGTCATACGACGAGGCAATGTGAGTGGATGCGCAAGATTGAACAAGGTGGTTCGGGGAATGCTCAGGCACCCCGGAATGATCAGCCTCTGCAGGAGTTACCCCGGCAGCAATTGCTCTCCGGAGTGAACACGCAACAGCTAATGTTGCCTCTCCCTCCGCCGAGATATGATAATAATGAGAGAAGCGATGCGGTGCATCAGGTGGAAAATCAACATTAGCCGGATCAAAGGTACCCCGGAATTGAGGGGAGAAATGAGTATAGAGAGCATCATCAGAGCTACTGTGTGTTCACCACTGAGGAAACAGATAGAAAGAGCTTGCAGCACTGACATATGGAGGTGAATGCAGTAATGCCTGCAGTGCCTAGGTATATGCCTTGGTCGGACCAAGAAATCACCTGGAGCATCAAGGATCATCCCAAGCTTATACCAAGCCCTGGTTCGTATGCATTGGTGCTGGATCCGACGTTCATTGGACCTAGCATTAACGTAAGGTTCTCAAAGGTACTGATCGACAATGGCAGCAGCATTAACATCATGTATGCGGACACAATGCGCAAGTTGGGTATCTCGGAGAACATGTTACAGGCCACGAGGACAACTTTCCATGGTATTGTGCCCGGCATTTCTTGTGAGCCCATAGGCAAGGTCCGGGTTGACGTATTGTTCGGCACGAGGGATAACTGTCGAACCGAAAATTTGGAGTTCGAGGTGGTGAACTTAGAAAGTGCATACCACGCGTTACTCGGAAGGCCAGCGCTGAACAAGTTCATCGTGAGCTGTCATATTAGTTACTTGAAGATGAAGTTGCCCGGACCAAATAGGGTGATTACCATTGCTGGGGATTTCTGACGTTCCATGGAGTGTGCGTCGGCCGGGTCTAACTTAGCCAAGTCACTTGTGATTGCGCAGGAAAAAAGGAAAATTCAAGAGGTGGCGGCATTGGATCAGTCCGCGCATCAGTATATGCCGGCGCTGAGTAACCCGCATGGAAGTGTATCCTTCTAGGCCACGAAAGATACCAAGAAGGTTCCTGTTGATGACATGTTCCCAGAGCGCACCGTAACAATTGGTGTCGGGTTAAGTGATAAATAGGAAAGCGAGCTCGTCAGCTTCCTCCGTGAGAATCGAGACATTTTTGCTTGGTCCACACAGGACTTGCAAGGTGTTCCGAGGGAGTTGGCCGAGCACTCTTTGAATGTGAGACCCGGAGCTAAGACGGTGAAGCAACCTCTCCGCCGCTTCGCCGAAGATAGGAGGAAAGTCATCGAGGATGAGATAGCTCGGTTGCTAGCTGCAGGATTTATCATGGAAGTTCTTTATCCGGATTGGCTGTCTAATCCGGTGCTGGTGGAGAAGAAGAAGGATGATCCGAATATGGCAGTGGTTTGGCGAATGTGTATCAATTCCACGAACCTGAACAAGGCGTGTCCAAAAGATCCATTTCCGCTGCCAAGAATAGATCAGGTCATAGACTCAACTGTTGGATGTGAATTGTTGTCATTCATTGATGCATATTCTGGTTTCCACCAGATACCTCTGAATCCGGATGATCAAATAAAAACTGTGTTTATTACCCCGTATGGGGCTTATTGCTATCGCACCATGCCATTTGGTTTACGTAATGCAGGGGCAACGTACCAAAGATGTATGCAAAAATGTATGCACGACCAAATCGGTCAAAATGTACAAGTGTATGTGGATGATGTGATTATCAAGACCAAGGAAAGAAGAACGCTCCTTGATGATATGAGGCAAACGTTTGCGAACCTAAGGAGGTTCCGGATGAAACTTAACCCGGAAAAATGCACCTTCGGTGTCCCGGCTGGGAAATTGCTTGGTTTTCTTGTTTCCAGCCAAGGTATCGAGGTTAATCCAACCAAAATCCGGGCCATCGAACGAATGGAACTGCCGAAGTGCCTTAACGATGTCCAGAAGTTCACAGGTTGCCTGGCCTCGTTAAGTCGGTTTGTATGTCGGTTGGGAGAAAAGGCATTGCCTCTCTACCAACTCATGAAAAAGTCGGATAAGTTCGTTTGGACACCGCAGGCCAATGAAGCCTTTGCCCACTTGAAGAAGATGTTAGCCACTGCACCGGTATTAGCCTCACCACTATCAAAGGAGCCAATGTTGCTCTATATAGCCGCAACCAACCGAGTTGTAAGTGCAGTGATAGTGGTGGAGCGCGACGAGGAAGGTAAGTCGGTGCAAAGACCAGTGTATTACTTGAGCGAGGTGTTGTCAGCCTCAAAGCAGAACTATCCACACTATCAAAAGGTGGCGTATGGCGTGTACATGGCCGCTAAGAAGCTGAAGCACTACTTTGAGGAGCATCCCATCAGGGTCATATGTGAGGCCCCCATATCCGAGATAATGAGCAACAAAGATGTGAGCGGTAGAATTGCAAAATGGGCAATTGAGCTAGCTCCTTATGCGCCGCAATTTGATAGAAGAGAAGCCATCAAATCTCAAGCTGTGGCGGACTTTTTCGTGGATTGGGCCGAGGTGCAATATGAACCGCCACTCCCAGATCCGAACTATTGGCGAATGCACTTTGATGGCTCAAAAACCAAAACCGGGCTAGGTGCCGGAGTTGTACTTACTTCGCCAAAGAAGGACCAGTTGAAATATGTGCTGCAGATCCATTTCGCGGCATCAAACAATGTCGCTGAGTATGAAGCACTTGTGCACGGGCTCAAGGTGGCAAAAGAGATTGGGATGCGTCGGATCATATGCTTTGGCGACTCAGATTTAGTGGTGCATCAAGTGTCGGGACTGTGGGACGCCCTTGATCCAAACATGGCGCTGTACAGATTTCATGTGCAGAAGATATCCGGCTACTTTGAGGGATGCGAGTTTCACCATGTACCCCGGGTGGAAAATGAGGCTGTCGACATGCTGTCAAAGCTCGGGTCAACCTGACAAGCAGTGCCACCAGGTGTAGCATTAGAGCACCTCAGGAAACCATCCATCAGGCCCTCCCTAGAAACTGACTCAATCTATGTCCCGGAGGACACGGAATCTGGAGCTGTGCCCATGGATATTGACATGGGAAGTGGTGCGCGAAACCCGGGGACTACCTCGGCAAACCCAGGGACTACTTCAGTGAACCCGGGGACTGCTTCGCAAGACCCCGGGACTGCTCAGCGTGATCCGGTTGAAGTTATGCCGGTGGACCAGATGGAGATTGATGAGGATGTGTTCCCTGTGCGAGCAATACCAGCTTGGGCACTACCTATATTTCAATTCCTGAAAGATGGAACGTTACCCATTGAGGACGTGCTGTCCAGGCAAACACAGAGGAGGGCAAAGGCGTACACGATCATCAATTCCGAACTATACAAAAGAAGTGTGACCAATATCCTCCGGCGATGTGTTGACCCGGAAGAAGGGCTTGACATCCTCCGAGATATACATCAAGGGGAATGCGGGCATCATGCCTCGTCCTGAGCCTTGGTAGCTAAAGCTTTCAAGCACAGATTCTACTGGCTAAATGCCTTAGAGCAAGCAGAAAATATGGTGAGAAAATGTAATGGTTGTCAGAGGTACGCTACCAAGACACATATGCCAATGTCGGAACTCAAGACCATACCAATTACTTGGCCTTTTGTCGTATGGTGCTTGGATATGGTCGGCCCGTTCAAACCAGCAAGGGGAAATATGACTCACATTTTGGTGATGGTGGACAAGTTTACGAAGTGGATTGAAGTAAAGCCTATAAGAAAATGTGATGGAGCTACGGCCATAACGTTTCTCAAGGATATCATCTTGAGGTACGGTTATCCTCACAGTATCATAACTGATAATGGCACAAATTTTGCGGAAGGAGCATTTGCGCGTTTCTGCCGGGATAAGAAGATCCGGCTGGACGTAGCCTCGGTAGCCCACCCCGCATCGAACGGACAAGTGCAAAGAACCAACGGATTAGTATTATCCAGGATAAAACCCCGGCTCATTGAGCCGCTGCAAAGATCAGCGGGGTGCTGGATAGAAGAACTACCAGCGGTACTGTGGAGTTTAAGAACAACTCCGAATCGATCAACAGGCTATACACCGTTCTTTCTGGTATATGGGGCAGACGCTGTATTGCCAGCCGACATAGAGCATCATTCGCCTAGGGTCACCCAATACACAGAAGCCGAAGTGCAAGAAGCCCGGCAAAATGATGTTGATCTGCTGGAAGAAGCGAGAGAACTGGCATTGTCCAGCTCCGCCATATATCAGCAAAATCTCCGACGCTATCATAGCCGGAAAGTAAGCCCCCGAGTCTTTCAGGAAGGCGATTTGGTGCTCCAGTTGGTACAACGTACTGCTGGCATGCATAAATTATCCCCCCCATGGGAAGGACCATTCATCGTGAGCAGGGCATTGCACAATAATTCTTATTATCTTATAGATGCAAAGCCATAGGAAAAGAACAAGGCGGACAGGTCCGGCGAGGAATCTAAGCGACCATGGAATATAGCTCTACTTCGTCCTTTCTACACTTAGCTAAAAAGTGTATGTATCCGAGTCTTCTCATATGTCGGTATGTATGTCGGCAATGAGCTTATCAATGAAATGTTGGCGCCTCGAGCAGTAACTCGGGGACTGCCTTAATAATATTTGTTGTCTTTTCTGCGTTAGCTGGAATAAGTCGTTCTACTTAACTCGGACCAGTAGTGTGTGAGCACCAAGAACCCAACTCTTCGACTTGCTGCTGTCCAACAAGAATTGGCTTTATGGCAAGCAAGAGAACAAGTTTGGAATTGCGTAGCACATGAAAAACGACTAAGGAAGAGAATGTATTCGAGCCGACGTTTGTTTTTAGGACTAACCTTGTATTTATTTTCAACTTATTATGCAGTTTTATTTTTGAGCTAAGTCTAAAAGTTTCCCAGTATTGTTAAGACAATTTTTGAAGCTCGGATTCGTAAGTCGTAAAACCGAATCAAGGTAGACACGAGCCGAGCCAAAAGATTGGACGAACAAGAAAAAGAAACTCGGGGACTACGCCCAAGTTAATCCGGCATAAGAACTTAGTAGCAAAATATCACATGTATATGGGATACAACTCCACCCGGCATACCAGGGATCTGATAAATTTTCAAGTTTTTTCACTCAAGGAGCAGCAGGAGGAGGAAGTTCGGCATCATCTTCGCTGCCTTCAATATCCGAGGCGTCATCTTCTCCATCACCGTCCAATCCATCTTCATCGTGCTCAACCTCTTCGTCCCCAGCGGCTTCCAGGAAGCTCGGCCCCTCAGCCCATTCATGAATGGGAGCGTATTCGATGAGGCTATGGGCGCAAGGCTGGCGCCGAGCTACCCATTCCGGGTCATTGGTCCATCTGGATCCTGTGCGCAAGCGTGTCAGGAGGTTGAGATCGATCTTCTCATACCACGTGAGTATGTGGTGAAGAATGGTATCAGCTGCGGCATATCCAGCGGACTCTCTCCAGAGGTCGAGCTGGGTCTCGGTTTCCATTAGCTTCTCAACGAGCATTGCGGTGGTCTCCGGAGTATCTTCTCCGGGCCAGAACGTGTTGAAGATGCGAACTGCAACGTCGAGGATGTCCTTGCCGTAATTCTTTATGAGCTCCATGCGAGATGACAAGCTGACCAATAGGTCCTCCATGTCATAAGGAATCTCTTCACCGTTGGGAGCGGCAGGAGTACCCCTTTCTCGGTGGAAGTCTGCAACTGCTGCGCTCGCAATAGCAGTGCCCTCTAGAAATTTGCTTGGAAACAAGACAAAGGAAGAAGGTAAAGAAAAGACATATGAAGTAACCCGGAGAAGTAGGTCGGATAAGGGAAAGGAACTTACGTGATATATGGCTGAGGATCCGGGTCAACTCCCTGGTGCAGTCATCACGTCTCTTACGAAGCTGCTCAAGCTCAGCGTTCGTCGACCCAAGCTGGACGTCGGACTCCTTGAGTAGATCTTGGTCCTTGGCGATCTGGAGATTGAGGTGCTCGCGCTCTTCTGTGTAATCCTGGCCAACCTTTTTGAGCTCGGATTGGTGCTGGGCCTTCATTTTCTCCATCTCTGCCTTGAGCCGGGCGATCTCATCGTCCTTGGTCCGGAGGAGGGCGAGCTCATCATCTTTCTTCTTAAGCTCAGCTTGGTGCTGCCCTGCTTGTTCGAGAAAATGCAGCATCATATCAGGCACGGGTACACTATCCTCAAGCGATGCTAAAATAGTGTGTTGACCCGGCAGAGCCGAGGTATGAATGTTTGCCGAGCCAAGGAGAAAAGGAAATGGAAAGCACTGTGAGGTCGGACAAAAAATGACTTACCGTTGATGTGCTCCAGATTCTTCCGCATAATCTTGTTCTCAGCCTCCACCCCAGCTGTGGAAACCGAATGATGAGACTAGTTCGGCAGAGGTGGATGAAGCAAAACGAAGAAGTGCCAAGGAAGAAATTTACCCCTTTTCTCGTATTCCGCGAGAAGTGCATCTTGCTTGGAGCGTAGCATCTTGTGGGTATCCAGCAGACGTTGGAATTCAGCACTCCGGCGATTGGTGGTCACCTGAAAGGAATACAGAAACATAAATTAGCTTGGTGCATGTTCGAAGTGTACAAGATCCGGGCCAAGTGGAACTTAACACGGCTCTAGGTGTGTGCATGTTCGAAGTGTACAAAAATCCGGGCCAAGTGGAACCTAACCCGGCTCTAGGTGTGTGCATGTTCGAAGTGTACAAAAATCCGGGCCAAGTGGAACTTAACCCGGCTCTAGGAGTGTGCATGTTCGAAGTGTACAAAAATCCGGGCCAAGTGGAACTTAACCCGGCTCTAGGTGTGTGTGCATGTTCGAAGTGTACAAAAATCTGGGCCAAGTGAAACTTAACCCGGCTCTAGGTGTGTGCATGTTCGAAGTGTACAAAAATCCGGGCCAAGTGGAACTTAACCCGGCTCTAGTTGTGTGCATGTTCGAAGTGTACAAAAATCTGGGCCAAGTGGAACTTAACCCGGCTCTAGGTGTGTGCATATTCGAAGTTCTCATGGAGCTGCGGTAGTTTTCTAAAAAGCATCCGGCCGAGTAACAAGTTACTCCCCCCGGAGGCTCGGGGACTAATGGTTACTATCTACAGCATGTAAAGGGGAGGTGACGTACCTCCATCATCGTCCCGACGAGGTTAATTGCCTTAGCGGCTGTGTTCATTTGGGCGGAAAACTCGGCGGGGCCGAACTTCTCCGGGAGATCGTTGTCATGGACGAACTCAGCCTTGTTCCAGTTGTTGACAAATTCAATCAACATTGGAGGGTACCGCTCGCCGGTGGGCATATGGGGCGCCACCAAGCCCTTCGCGTGCGCCTCTTTCCTCTCAACCAAAGCAAGGGTTGGGCTGGTGTGCAGAACCATCTGTTGTGCATCGGTTGGCTCGACAGGGGCGTCCTTCGCTGCTGGAGCCTTCTTGGGAAGCATTGATGCGAGGGTATGCTGCCCAGCCTCGACGAATGATGATTTGGTAGCGTTAGGAGCCTTTTTGCCCTTTGCTTGCTGAGAAGAGGAAGTGGTTGCAGCGGACTTTCCCTTAGGAGCTGCCAGGGTAGTTCCTCGCCGAGGTTGAGAAGACTCGGACGAGGCGGAGGAACTTGGCGTTGGTGCTCTGGTGGCTAGACTTGGTGTAGCTGCTGGTTTTCTTGCTACCGGACTTGGTGCTGGTGCCGGAACTGGTGCTGGTTCAGTTACTGGTGCTGCTGCCGAGGTAGCTTCGGTGGTGGCTGGTTGCGGTGAAGCCGAAGTCATGGATGCCGTTGCCTCGGCTGGGCCCGTCTCCCCCGCTCTAAGGTTACCCTCCTCTTGACGAGGTGGAACAGAACCCGGAGCAGCCGCAGAACCCTCAGGAATAGGGCTCAGCAGGCGTGACTCGTCGCCATGAGGAGGAGAAGGGCTAGGCCGGAGCGGCGAAGAGATGCTAGATCCACTCTGAGGGACCTCCACCGCAGCCCTACCAAATCAAATAATGTCAGAAGAGAAATTACAACAATACAAGGAAGAACAAGTTGCAGAAGGAAAAAATGACTTACGCATCCGAGGTTTGGGGCTCCTTGGGTTTCCGAGCCCTTCGTGCTGAGGCCTTGCCTGTTGGCTTGGAGGCAGTTTTGTCTCCGGACTTCTTTCGCCTTTTGGCAGGTTGAGAAGGTCCGGAGGAAGAACTTGGTGCCGCTCCGCGCTTCTTCTTCGGCGCTAAAGGAACTGGTTCGCCCGTAGCAAGGGGAGGGTCCTCGTGGATATTCCCACCGGGATTAGCTGATGCCGGAAAAGCAAAAAAAAGGGGGGACAACATCAACAAGTTCAATCACCTCGACGTCCGAGCCATCTTCATCACCGGGCCAATCTCTAATAGAAGAGGATTTACCCGTGGGTCGCTTGGTAGCGTCGGTCATCGGGAGGAACATCTCCTGGTCCAGTCTTCCTCATCCGGAGTCTCCCGGTCCGGCGCCCACTTAAGGGTCGGTTCGGTGCCGTCCTCAAGGGTCTGCTGAAGAAATTGCTGAGGAAAAGAACGAACAGCAGAGTCATAAATGCAACAATGACCGATATATAATTAGTCCAGAGTAAGTTTGCACCACGAAGCTTACCGCGGGAGGAAGCCTGTCACGGCAATAATGCTCAATTCCCCAAGTCCACTCAGAGGAGAAGTCCTTGTGGGTGGTGAAGAGAGCCTTAACCCGGCGATATATCTCCATGTTGCTCAACTCAAAGGATGAGGTCCGGTTGGGGTCAGGGCAGAAGCTCATGTGGCACACCTTGTGGGTGCGCTTCTAGAGGGGGGAAATTCGGTTGCGCACGAACGTGATCATAGCGTCCTCGTTGCGCAACCCCAGCTTCTTCAGCTCCGTGAACCTCTTGTTGACCTGGTTGGCCAAGGCCATGGACTTCTTGGGGACGACATCCCACAATTCCGGGTTAGGTGGGCTCGGAGTATAGGGAAGCAGCCAGATTAAATCTTCAGTACTTGTATTCTGGACATAAAAGAAGGTCCGGGCCCACCCTTTGTAGGACTCTAGCCCGGTGACCCGGGGGAAAACGGAAAGCCTCCGGGGTGAGATGGAAGCAGCTCCAAATTGAGTGAGCTGCTTGTCCTCCGGATCGAGTTGGATGTTTGGGATGACATTACGATGAAGGCCGAAAAAACGGATCCATAGCTCCTTCGTGGGCCATAGTCCGGCATAGCCTTAGATCGTGGAAGCAAACGCGGAAAGAGAAGTGATGGCATTGGCAGGAAGGTGGTGCGCTGGAGTTGGTAGGTACTAAGCCAATCCCGGAAGAAGTCGCTGACCGGCAAACCAAACCCCCGTTGGAAGTGGGACAAGAACACGACGTACTCACCCGGATTGGGTGAGGGGGCTAGTTCAGCGGAGGCAAGACGGGCGGCGACGCCGGCGGGATGCGTCTGGTGCGGTAGAGCCAATCCAGGTCGTCCTAGCAGACCCAAGACCCGGCCCACGCACCACGGTCAGCCGCCGCGGAGTCCTCCTCCATCTCTTGCTCATCGACGACGAGCTCCTCCTCCGTCATCTGGTATTCGTTGCCCTCGCTGGCGCTAGTGGTGGTGGGGGGCAGAGGCCTAGATTGGCAGCGACCCGTGATGGAGGAGGCGCGTAGCGGTGGCGAAGATGCAGAGGTGTGGGGAGAAAAGTGCGGCGGCAGCGCTGCTACGGAGAAGCACTAGCGGCGGCGCTGTCGCGGGTAAGAAGAAGAAGAAGAGCAAGGGACAGAGGGGCGCGGAAGGGGAAAACTCCTAAGGGGCGCACCCCTCCCCTATTTAACCTCTCCCACGATGGGAAAGTGGGATCGTGTCCTGCAGGCGCGCCACATGATGTGGCCGTGTATTACCCGCATCAACCAATCCGCACGAAGCCACACGGAAGGCCACAGAACGAAATTGATCCCATGACGTGACACGTGGATGCGGTAAACGAGGAGGCAGGCGTGACGTGACCCACGCACGGTGATAACTGACAATCACTACGGCAGTTACTGTTATGGCCCTTAAAATAAGACAACATAATGATCAGCCTCCACATGGGTTGGCGTACGAGAGAAGGAAACAAGACCCGGATGGAACCATGGTAACCCGGCCAGCAAGTGAAAAGTGGAATGTGCAGAGGGAAAGTAAAACCATGAGGTTCGAGTTAAAGTGGTAACCTGGCCGGCAAGTGAAAACTTGGAATGTGCGAAGGGAACGTAAATCCATATGATCCGAGATAAAGAGGTAACTCGAAAATAACGACCAAAGCCCAGAATTGAACCTGATGTGGCCTTAGCGGCCAAGGCAGCTAAGACTGCACCAGCTTCGGGGACTAATGTTGGGGGGATACCCCCGGGTAGGGTCACGCCGGGGTATAAAGGCCGAGTTAGCCGAGGTTCGGCAAGGCCAAAGCGGATGCTGGCCGGGTCACCTCAAGGCAGGCCGAATCACGGGGTAACCCGGACCGAGGGCCGTTCGCCTAACTAAGTCTCAACAGACTTAAGGAGTAAGTCGGAAATGCCTGTTTTACTTGTATGCAGGAACAGGTGTTGCCAGATCAACTATGGTCCGGGTCACGTCTAGCTTCTAGGAGAAGGAAAGAATCTCGCTGGTCAAAAGAAGCCCCGGTACGCACTACCTAAGCGAAGCAAACAAGGGCAGGACCACCGGGGCGTGGCCGACAAGGGTGACAACGCCCATGTCGGCTGACGCGGGCGCCGCAGAGGCTCACGTAGCCTCTGCCTATGTGACGCGGGGGAAAAGCACCTCGGTCGGCTTGCTACTTTGGGAGGAGGCATATTCTTAGGAATATGAATATGCCTCCACGTATGCCCTAGGCAGAGACCTAGTTCCCTCTATATAAGGAGGGCTAGGATCTCAGTGGAAGGGGTTCCGCTATTCTGTTTTGGCTAGGGTTTTGAGTGTGATCTGTGGGTGAGAGTAAGAGAGATCCTTCTTCCTCCTCTCGCCAATACAGCTCTAGGAGCACTTGTAATCTTGGAAGCAAAGCAAATATAAACTTCTGTGTGAAGAATCACTTCACTATCCCTCCCTGGATTCCCCTAGTGTGTATTAGTCCCCACCTTTAGCCTATCCATGGCATCTGCCGTGACACCACCACGACAAGTGTGCCATCAAGTTCGTGAGAGCTTTAATCACTAGTTTTCTCATAACAAGTGGAAGGTAAACAAAAGCATGAATATACTTGGAATAGCATAAGCTAGTAGGTAGGTATGGTGGACTCTTTGGAATAACTTGGTTTAGGGAGTTGGATGCATGAGTGGAACTCATACTTCGTTGTGGAGGCTAGCAAAAGACTGGGAGCGACAAACTAAGAGAGCAATAATGGCCATAATCATGCAGAGCGACAAAACATCATTGATCAAAGCATAAAGTGATACTACAAGTTGAAAACTAAAGGATCATACAGGCTATGGTGACTTGAGATAGTCATAACATGGTGCGAGCATGGGCCAAGTCAACCCAAATAAAGCATCAAAGGAGAATACCACTATACTATGCTTTAATATGCTAAAACAACGCATGATTCATTCAAGGCACATTAAGCAATCTCAATTGTTTATAACAAGTCATGCTACAGCAAAGAATACTAAGCATAGAGCCAAAGCAATATCAAGCATGGCATGACAAAGCATAGGCCACAGTCAAAAACAAGCTCTTTTTACCACATAAGTATGAACTTTCCTACTCTTTTCCAAACCAAACCAAACTATTTGCAAACCAAATGTATGAAAGAGGGGGTCCAACTAATTTATTCAGAAAACTAAGCAAACCAAACAAACTAAAAACTAAAACGAAAACGAAAAATAAGACGCTCCAAGAAAAACACAACTGTGCATGAAACAATAAAAATGAAGCGTTTGGAAGAAACCTGGGACTTTTATTGACGAAGAAGGGGATGCCTTGGGCATCCCCAAGCTTTGGCGCTTGTACTTCTTGGATATTTCTTGGGGTGACACACGTGGAATCCCCAAGCTTGAGCTTTAGTCCATCCTTCATCTCATTACTCATTCCTTCCATACACCTGAAATTTTTCCTTCATACAAAACTTCACACAATCTCACTAGCAACATTACTGCATTTAAGATAAATAAGTCTCAAGGTTCAGTTATAACACCAAATAAACCTCCATTATAACACTATCTACTGTAGCACTTCCCTCAAAAAGCTCAATTCCCCAAAAGAACTCAAGAAGGAACTAACAAGAAGCAAATGCAGAAAATGACAGAAATCTGTCAAAACAGACCAGCAGGTAAAGAAGAATTCTTCCGAAGACCTTCTGTTCCTCAAATCAAAAAGTGTTTCACTAACGAAAGTTAGATAACAATCTGGGGCATAAGCAAAAAAAATTACAGCTCAATCCGACATACATATCTCTCTCACGAATTTTTACGGTGAAGCACATAAATCTGTTTCGGGACAACAACTTTCCCAATCATTACTTCTCTCTCATTAGAGGTTAGTATTGGCACAAAAAGCAAATAAAAAGTATAAGGAGAGGTTATTACAGAGGTAATAACTTCCAAGACTCATCTAAAACATTTGGGTTATCTCCCAATAAGTACTTTTCTTTAACGCCTTTAAGTTAAGCATAAGAAGCAAATAAAGAATCAAGTGTTCTCAAATGAAGAAGCATTAAGACCAAATTTTGTTTTCATAGGAGAAGCAAAAGAAATATTTTCTCTCTTTTTAGGGAAGTGTTCTATACCTTTCTTGAGTGGGATTTGATATTTAATGGTGCCTTCTTTCATATCAATGATGGCACCAATAGTTCTAAGAAAAGGTCTTCCCAAAGTAATAGGACAAGAAGCATTGTATTCAACATCCAAAACATAGAAATCAACGGGGACATAAGAATCGTTAACCATAATAAGAACATCATTAAGACTCCCCATGAGTTTCTTTTTAGCATTAGCATCAAGTGGGACATTCAAATAACAATCTTCAAGAGGAGGCAAATCAAGCATATCATAAATCCTTCTAGGCATAATAGAAACACTACTATCAAGATCACACAAAGCTTTGAAATCGAAGTCATTCACTTTCATATTAATGATGGGTTCCCAACCATATTCTTGATTTATAGGAATAGAAGCTTTATGTTTCATCTTTTCTTCTTTAATCTTTATGAGAGCATCAGTAATGTGTTTTGTAAAAGCCATGTTCATAGCACTAGCATTAGGACTTTTAGCAAGCTTTTGTAGGAACTTAATAACTTCAGAGATATTGCAACCATTAAGATCAAAATCAACTTTATCATCTAAAGTAGTAGAACTATTACTAGCCTCAACACTAGTGGTGGTGATAGTAGAAACGCTAATGTTTCTAGCAATTTCATCTTCTCTTTCCCACTTAGCATGTAATTCAGCTAATAGTCTAACATTTTCATCAATTCTTACTTGTATGGCATTAGTAGCTGCAAAGGGATTCTCATTAGTTTCAGGTTTAGCAGCCATTTTATTCAAAGTAGATTGAGCTTCAGCCAAAGATGCTATATTTCTTTCAGCATTGGAGAGTTTTTCCTCAATAGTTTTATTGAAAGCAGTTTGTTTACTAATAAACTCTTTAAGCATAACTTCAAGTTCAGAAGGAGCACTCTTATTATTGTTGTAAGAATTTCCATAAGCATTACCATTTTTGGGAGGATATGGCTTATAATTGTTGTTACCAAAATTGTTCCTATAAGCATTGTTGCCAAAATTGTTATTTCTTATGAAGTTCACATCAACTTGCTCTTCTTGAGCAACCAAAGAGGCTAACGGAACATTATTTGGATCAATATGGGCTTTCCCATTAACAAGCATGGACATAATAATATCAATCTTATCACTCAAGGAGGAGGTTTCCTCAACAGAATTTACCTTCTTACCTTGTGGAGCTCTCTCAGTATGCCATTCAGAATAATTAACCATCATATTGTCCGAAAGTTTTGTTGCAGCACCCAAAGTGATGGTCATAAAGGTACCTCCAGCAGCTGAATCCAATAGATTCCTTGAAGAATAGTTCAATCCTGCATAAAAAGTTTGGATGATCATCCAAGCAGTCAGTCCATGAGTGGGACAATTCTTTACCAAAGATTTCATTCTTTCCCAAGCTTGAACAACATGCTCATTATCAAGTTGTTTAAACTTCATTATTTCACTTCTCATGGATATAATCTTAGCAGGAGGATAGTATTTTCCAATAAAAGCATCTTTGCACTTAGTCCAAGAATCAATACTATTCCTAGTTAAGGAATTCAACCATTCTTTAACTTTTCCTCCCAAAGAGAAAGGAAACAATTTTAGCTTAATAATATCACCATCTATATCCCTATGCTTTTGCATCTCATGAAGTTCAACAAAGTTATTTAGATGGGAAGCAGCATCTTCATTACCAATACCAGAAAATTGCTCTCTCATAGCAAGATTGAGTAAAGCAGGTTTTATCTCAAAGAAAGTATTTTCAGCCACAGGTGGAGCAATAGGTGTGCTCATAAAATCATTGTTGTTGGTGCTAGTGAAGTCACACAACTTAGTGTTTTCAAGAGTAGTCATTTTTTTGGGTTTTCAAATAAGAAAGCAAACAAGTAAAACTAATTTTTGTGTGTTTTGAATAACAAAACAAGCAACAAAGCAAAAAGAAACTAAGCAAAACAAAAAGAACAAAGTAAAGAGATTTGTTATGAGGGTCTCCCCTTGTGAAGATGTCCTTGACTCCCCGGCAACGGCGCCAGAAAAGTTCTTGATGTGCTCGACTTTCGACGTAGAGCTCGTTGGGAACCCCAAGAGGAAGGTATGATGAGCACAGCAGTAAGTTTTCCCTCAGTTATGAAACCAAGGTTTAATCGAACCAGTAGGAGCAAGGAAACACCCCAAAGGAGTTACTAGCTGAGATTTGGCAGGGTGCACTACCGGTGCTAGTAGCAACGTGGAGACCTACACAACACAACCACAGAACTTTGTCCCCAACTTGCGATGAGGTTGTCAATCTCACCGTGTTTTGCGGAAAACAAAGGATTAAACGTATCGAATGGAAAGAAGTGAAAGTTTGCAGAAAGTAAACACAAAGCAGTAAACAGTTTATAGATTTTATGTAAAGAAAAAGGATCGGGATCCATAGTTCACTAGAGGTGACTCTCCTTAGATAGATAACATGCTGGGTGAACAAATTACAGCGGGGCAATTGACAAACACCAAGAAAGCAATACATGCATATACTAATCATCTTGACTCCTCTGAGACTTGATTGGGCATTACAACATAATACATAGACCTCCATCCAACTGCATCTATGACTAATAATTCACCTTCAGGTTATCATCCGACCCCCCCCCCCAGTATTAAGTTGCAAGCAACAGATTATTGCTTTACGAACTGCGTGTAAAGTAAACAATACGATTGTTCTATGAACAAAGGATTGTTGTTTTCTCCCTAGTAGCAATAGCACATCTAGTACCTTAGAGATTTCTGTCACTTCCCCAGATTACCAGAGGCATGAACCCACTATCGAGCATAAATACTAACTCTTGGGAGTTGCTAGCATCTACTTGGCCAAGATAGCTACTAACAACGGAAAGCATGCAAGATCTCAAATAACAAAGACATGATAGAATCAATAATCAATCTGAAATAACATCTCAATATCCATCGAATCCCCGCAAACACAACATGTATGAATTACAAATAGATGATCTTGATCATGAATGGAGCTCACAAGATCTAAACATGAAAGCGCAAAGGAGGAGAACCAGCGATCTAGCTACTACATGGATCCGTAGTCCAAGGATGAACTACTCACGCATCACACCGGAGGCTTGCATGGTGATGAAGAAGGCCTCCAGGGTGAATTCCCCTCTCCGGCAGGGTGTCGGGAAGAGCTTCAGGTCCCTCCCGATCTAGCGATGGATATGACGGCGGCTACAGACTCTTTCGTGGATTTTTGATCGGGTACTTAGGGTTTACATCATGAGGGCAACTTATAGTCGGAAGGGGAGGCCGAGGGGGTGCCGGGAGCCACCACACCACCCCCTGGCGCGCGGCCATGTGGTGTGGCTGGCCCCTGGCCCTTCTCCGTCTCGTATTCTGGCACTTGATCACTTCCAAAAAAAATAGGCACTTTGGTTTTGTCCCGTCCAATTCCAAGAATATTCATTTTCTGACTTTCCTGGAACCAAAAACAGCAGAAAACAGGCAGCTGACACTGTGGCTCTTGTTAATAGGTTAGTCCAAGAAATCATATGAAAAGTACTCCAAAGTTGGAACAAAACACAAGAAAGTGGATAAAACTAAGCATGGAACATCAAAAATTATAGATACATTTGCAATGTATCACCACACCTGGCTACGCAGCCAAGCCTGGACCGCGCCAGGGGGTGGTCTGGCCGCCTCGGGCACCCCTCGGCCTCCCCTTTCGCCTATAAGATGCCTCTGATACAGAAACCCTAAGTACCCAATCAAAATCCATGAAAGAGTCTATAGCCGCCGTCATCTCCATACGTAGATCGAGAGGGATCTGAAGCTCTTCCCGGCACCCTGCCGGAGAGGAGAATTCACACTGGAGGCCTTCTTCATCACCATGCAAGCCTCCGATGTGACGCGTGAGTAGTTCATCCTTGGACTACGGGTCCATGTAGTAGCTAGATGGCTGGTTCTTCTCCTTTGTGCTATCATGTTTAGATCTTGTGAGCTCCATTCATGATCAAGATCATCTATTTGTAATTCTACATGTTGTGTTTGCAGGGACCCTATGGATATTGAGATGCTATTTCATATTTATTATTGATTCTATCATGTCTTTGTTATTTGTGATCTTGCATGCTTTCTGTTGTTAGTAGCTATCTTGGCCAAGTAGATGCTAGCAACTCCAAGGGTTAGTATTTATGCTCGATAGTGGGTTCAGGCCTCTAGTAATCTGGAGAAGTGACAGAAATCTCTAAGGTACTAGATGTGCTGTTGCTACTAGGGAGAAAATAGCAATCCCTTGTTCATAGAACACTCGTATTGTTTACTTTACATGCAATGCGTAATGCAATTATCTATTGCTTGCAACTTAATACTGGAGGGGGTTCCGATGATAACCTAAAGGTGGATTATTATTTATAGATGCAATTGGATTACGGTCTATGTATAATGTTGTAATGCCCAATCGAATCTCAAAGGAGTCAAGATGATTAGTATTTGCATGTATTGCTTTCTCGATGTTTGTCAATTGCCCCGCTGTAATTTGTTCACCCAACATGTTATCTATCTTAAGGAGAGCTACCACTAGTGAACTATGGACCCTCGTCCTTTGTTTTATCTTCAATCTACAATTGTTTACTGCTTTCTGTTTACTTTCTGCAAACTATTACTCTCTTCCACACAATACGTTTAATCCTTTGTTTTCAGCAAAACCGGTGAGATTAACAACCTCACCGTAAGTTGGGGGCAAAGTTCTGTGGTTGTGTTGTGCAGGTTTCCATGTTGCTGCTTGCGCCGGTAGTGCGCCCTGCCAAAGTACAGCTAGCAACACCTTGGAGGTGTTTCCTTGCTCCTACGGGATTGATAACCTTGGTTTCATAACCGAGGGAAAACTTACTGCTGTACTCATCATACCTTCCTCTTGGGGTTCCCCAACGAGCTCATTAATACACGAGTCAGCAAGTATATTTTCTAGCACCGTTGCCGAGGAGTCAAGGACATCTTCACAAGGGAGTCCCTCATAACCAATCTCTTCACTTTGTTGTTTTTGTTTTGCTTAGTTTATTTTTGCTTTGTTTGCTTGTTTCTTTATCAAAAACACAAAAAAATTAGTTTTACTACTTTGCTTTCTTTACTAAAAACACAAAAAATGACTACTCTTGAAAACACTAAGTTGTGTGACTTCACTAGCACCAACAACAATGATTTCATGAGCACACCTATTGCTCCACCTGTTCCTGAAGCTACTTTCTTTGAAATAAAACCTGCTTTACTCAATCTTGTTAATAGAGAACAATTTTCTAGTATTGGTAATGAAGTTGCTGCTGCTCATTTAAATAACTTTGTTGAACTTTGTGAGATGCAAAAGCATAGGGATATAGCTGGGGATATTATTAAGCTTAAATTGTTTCCTTTAGCTTTGAGAGGAAAAGCTAAAGAATGTTTGAATTCCTTAACTAGAAATAGTATTGATTCTTGGACTAAATGCAAAGATGCTTTCATTGGAAAATACTATCCTCCTGCTAAGATTATATCCATGAGAAGTGAAATAATGAAGTTTAAACAATCTGATAATGACCATGTTGCTCAAGCTTGGGAAAGACTGAAATCTTTGGTAAAGAATTGTCCCACTCATGGACTGACTGCTTCGATGATTATCCAAACCTTTTATGCAGATTTGAACTATTCTTCAAGAAATCTATTGGATTTTGCTGTTGGAGGTACCTTTATGACCATTACTTTGGGTGCTGCAACAAAGCTTCTGGATAATATGATGGTTAACTATTCTGAATGGCACACTGAAAGAGCTCCACGAGGTAAGAAGGTAAATTCTATTGAAGAAACCTCCTCCTTGAGTGATAAAATTGATGTTATTATGTCTATGATTGTCAATGGGAAGGCTCATATTGATCCAAATCATGTTTCCTTAGCCTCTTTGGTTACTCAAGAAGAGCAAGTTGATGTGAACTTTATAAGAAATAACAATTTTAGCAATAATGCCTACAGGAATAATTTTGGTAACAACAATTATAGGCCATATCCTCCTAACAATGTTAATGCTTATGGAAATTCCTACAACAATCATAGGAGTGCTCCCTCTGAACTTGAAGTTATGCTTAAAGACTTTATCAGTAAATAAACTGCTTTCAATAAAACTATTGAGGGGAAACTCCCTAATGCTGAAAGAAATATAGCATCATTAGCTGAAGCTCAATCTTCTTTGAATAAAATGGCAGCTGAATCTGAAACTAATGAGAATCCTTTGCTGCTACTAATGCCATACAAGTTATAATTGATGAAAATGTTAGACTAATAGCTGAATTGCATGCTAAGTGGGAAAGAGAAGATGAAATTGCTAGAAACATTAGTGTTTCTACTATCACTACCACTAGTGTTGAGGCTAGTAATATCTCTACTACTTTAGATGATAATTATGATTTTGATCTTGATGGTTGCAATATATCTGAAGTAATTAAGTTCCTACAAAAGCTTGCTAAAAGTCCTAATGCTAGTGCTATGAATATGGCGCTTACAAAACACATTACTAATGCTCTCATAAAGATTAAAGAAGAAAATATGAAACATAAAGCTACTATTCCTATAAAAGAAGAAGATGGTTGGGAACCCATCATTAATATGAAACTGACTGATTTTGATTTTAAAGCTTTATGTGATCTTCATAGTGGTGTTTCTATTATTCCTAGAAGAATTTATGATATGCTTGATTTTTCACCATTGGAAGATTGTTATTTGAATGTCCCACTTGATGATAATGCTAAAAAGAAACTCATGGGGAGTACTAATGATGTTCTTATTATGGTTAACAATTCCTATGTCCCCATTGATTTCTATGTTTTGGATATTGAGTGCAATGCTTCTTGTCCTATTACTTTGGGAAGACCTTTTCTTAGAACTGTTGGTGCCATTATTGATATGAAAGAAGGCACCATTAAATATCAACTCCCACTCAAGAAAGGTATAGAACACTTCCCCAAGAAGAGAGAGAAGATTTATTTTTCCTCTCCTATTAAAACAAAATTTGCTCTTAATGCTTCTTCATTTGAGAACACTTGATCCTTTTTCTTGCTTCTTATGCCTAACTTAAAGGCCTTAAAGAAAAGTACTTATTGAGAGATAACCCAAAAGTTTTAGATGAATCTTGGAATACTTCAGTAATAACCGCTCCTTATCCTTTTTATTTGCGTTTTGTGCCAAGAGTAACCTCTAATGAGAGAGAAGTAATCATTGGGAAAGTTGCTGTTCCGAAACAGTTTCTGTGCTTCACTGTAAAAATTCGTGTAAATCTCTGTACGTCGTTTTGAGGCGTGAATTTTTGTGCTTCTGACCCAGGTTGTTATCTCACTTTCGATAGTTCAACACTTTTTTATTTGAGTAAGAGAAGGTCTTCGAAAAAATTGTTTTTTACCTGCTGGTCTGTTTTGACAGATTTCTACCATTATTTGCATTTGCTTCTTGTTGGTTCCTCTTTGAGTTCTTTTAGGGAATTGAGATTTTTGAGGGAAGTGCTAAAATAGCTTGTGTTTTAATGGAAGTTTTATTGGTGTTGAAACTGAACCTAAAGACTTATTGTCTTGAGTGCACTAATGTTTCTGATAAAGATTGTGTGAAGTTTTGTATGAAGGAAACATTTTAGGTGAATGGAGAGAATGATGTAATGAGATGAAGAATGGACTAAAGCTCAAGCTTGGGGATGCCACCCCGTGTCACCCCAAGAAATATACAAGAGGTACAAGCTTCAAAGCTTGGGGATGCCCAAGGCATCCCCTTCTTTATCAATAAAAATCCTAGGTTTCTTCCAAACACTTCGTTTTTATTGTTTCATGCACAGTTGTGTTGTTCTTGGAGCATCTTCGTTTTTTGTTTTTGGTTTTCGTTTGCTTGGTTTTCTTAGTTTGCTGAATAAATTGGTTCGACCCCCTCTTTCATACATTGGTTTTTAAATAGTTCGGTTTGGATTGGAAAAGAGTAGGAAAGTTCATGCTTAAGTGGTAAAATGAATTTGTTTTTGACTGTGGCCTATGCTTTGTCATGCCATGCTTGATATTGTTTTGGCTTTATGCTTAGTGATCTTTTCTGTAGCATGACATGTTATAAACAATTGAGATTGCTTAATGTGCCTTGGAAGAATCATGCGTTGTTTTAGCATATTAAAGCATAGTATTGTGGTATTCTCCGTTGATGCTTTATTTGGGTTGACTTGGCACATGCTCACACCATGTTATGACTATCCCAAGTCACCATAAGCCTTTATGATCCTTTAGTTATCGACTTGTAGTATCACTTTATGCTTTAATCAATGATGTTTTGTCGCTCTACATGATTATGGCCATTATTGCTCTCTTAGTTGGTCGCTCCCAGTCTTTTGCTAGCCTCCATAACCAAGTATGAGTTCCACTCATGGATACAACTCCTAAAACCAAGTTATTCCAAAGAGTCCACCATACCTACCTATTAGCATTTGCTATTCCAAATATATACATGTTTTTATGTACCTTCCGAATTAAACTTGTTATGTGAAAATTAGTGATTAAAGCTCTCACGAACTTGATGGCACACTTTACTTTCTTGCACTTAATAAACTTGAACCATTGAGTCCATCTTTGTTGCGTATATGCTTGCGATTTATAAGTTGAAGTTAGCAGAACCATGTATCATGGGGAACGCTTTCAACATTGCACTTGTACATTGTACCTAGTTGATATCATGTTCTTTTGCTTATGGATCTCGGCGGTGTGAAATAAAAGGGGAACTTGTAAGATCATGGAGTTTGTATTTGTGTTAGAGAAACACATGGGCCGCTAGCCTAAGCCATGCCTAATCATGGTGGAAACTTGCAGCATAACCATAATGAGCACTCTATGAAGCATCAATAGCAAATAAAAAGATCACTGAGATGCTCATTGTCTGCTTGCCTTGTCATTTTGATTATGGGATAGCTCCTGTATCATGTGCAAGGGGTACCCCGTTGGCGGTTCTCTATGATACATATGTACTTACAATGACAAGAGCTTACTTGTGACTAACGTTGAGTACCATGAGGTTCGGTCTTCGTAAGTAAGGGGCATGAGATTTCAGCTTATAACTTGTCAAGCATATCCTCTTAGTTGTGTCACTTTAACCCTAATCACCAAAAGATGCTTTTTATAGGGGCAATGAGAGCTGAAAGCTAATAAGTACCATAATTTTTGGAAGCTCTTTATGAAACTTGGTTCCCTACTTCCTTCTATGAAGGCCTTTCTTTTACTTTTATGTTGAGTCTCCACCTTCTATCTTTATGCGCCTACTTTGAGAGCATAGTGGCCATTCTTAGTTCTACGTGCATTGTCCCAAGACTTGTTGATTGATGCATAATTTTGATATTGCTTGTTCTTAAACTATTTGTATCGAGTCACTCTTATGAACTTTGAAGGTGTCCTATGCAATTATATTTGCTACTCTATGAGGGACAAGCTGAATGCCACAATGCTATATTTTCTTTATGTGAAACAAACAAACGTCTTGCAAAGCATTGTTATTTATGAATATTTTGTTTGTGCCTTTTCATGTTGCAACATAGTTGCTATGTCTTATTGTCAGAACTTTATCTTTCATTCTATGTTGAAGTACTATGATCCCAGCTATCAATGTTTTATAAATACTTTGATCAAGTTTATGATGGCGCATGTCACCTAAAAAATATTCTTTCTTTTTATCACTTACCTACTCGAGGACGAGCAGGAGTTAAGCTTGGGGATGTTGATACGTTGCTAACGTATCTATAATTTTTGATGTTCCATGCTTGGTTTTATCTACTTTCTTATGTTTTATCCACACTTTGGAGTACTTTTTATACACTTTCTTGGACTAACCTATTAACAAGAGCCACAGTGCCAGCTGCCTGTTTTCTGTTGTTTTTGGTTCCAGGAAAGTCAAAAAATGAATATTCTCGGAATTGGACGAGACAAAAGCCAAAGTCAGTTTTTCACTAAGAGACACATGGAGCCAGAATACGAGACGGAGAGGGGCCAGGGGGCCGCCACACCACCTGGCCGTGCGGCCAAGCCTGACCCGCGCCAGGGGTGGTCTGGCTGCCTCGGGCACCCCCTCGGCCTCCCCTTTCGCCTATAAGATGCCTCCGATACATAAACCCTAAGTACCCGATCAAAAATCCACGAAATAGTTTGTAGCCACCGGCATCTCCATCCCTAGATCGGGAGGGATCTAAAGCTCTTCCCGGCACCCTGTCAGAGAGGGGAATTCACCCTGGAGGCCTTCTTCATCACCATGCAAGCCACCGGTGTGATGCGTGAGTAGTTCATCCTTGGACTACGGGTCCATGTAGTAGCTAGATGGCTGGTTCTTCTCCTTTGTGCTATCATGTTTAGATCTTGTGAGCTATGTTCAGGATCAAGATCATCTATTTGTAATTCTACATGTTGTCTTTGCGGGGATCCAATGGATATTGAGATGCTATTTCAGATTGATTATTGATTCTATCATGTCTTTGTTACTTGCGATCTTGCATGCTTTCCGTTGTTAGTAGCTATCTTGGCCAAGTAGATGCTAGCAACTCCAAAAGTTAGTATTTATGCTCGATAGTGGGTTTATGCCTCTAGTAATCTGGAGAAGTGACAGAAATCTCTAAGGTACTAGATGTGTTGTTGCTACTAGGGAGAAAACAACAATCCTTTATTCATAGAACAATCGTATTGTTTACTTTACACGCAATGCGTAATGCAATTATCTGTTGCTTGCAACTTAATATTGGAGGGGGTTCGGATGATAACCTGAAGGTGGATTATTAGTCATAGATGCAGTTGGATTACGGTCCATGTATAATGTTGTAATGCCCAATCAAATCTCAAAGGAGTAAAGATGATTAGTATATGCATGTATTGCTTTCTCGATGTTTGGCAATTACCCCGCTGTAATTTGTTCAACCAACATGTTATCTATCTTCCACCAATAGTGAACAATGGACCCCAGTCCTTTCTTTTATCATCAATCTACAACTGTTTACTGCTTTTTGTTTACTTTCTGCAAACTATTACTCTCTTCCACAAAATACATCTAATCCTTTGTTTTCAGCAAAACCAGTGAGATTGACAACCTCACTGTAAGTTGGGGGCAAAGTTCTGTGGTTGTGTTGTGCAGGTTTCCACGTTGTGCTGGCGCCGGTAGTGCGCCCTGCCAAAGTCCATCTAGCAACACCTTGGAGGTGTTTCCTTGCTCCTACCGGATTGATAACTTTGGTTTCATAACTGAGGGAAAACTTACTGATGTACTCATCATACCTTCCTCTTGGGGTTCCTCAGTGAGCTCGTTAATACACGAGTCAGCACTATGCTCGCTAAACAAGTTTGGAGGCTAATTACAGAACCATAGTCACTGATGTCTACGCACTTCTATTCTTGTAGACAGTTGTTGGGCCTCCAAGTGCAGAGGTTTGTAGAACAGCAGCAAGTTTTCCCTTAAGTGGATCACCCAAGGTTTATCAAACTCAGGGAGGAAGTGGTCAAAGGTATTCCCTCTCAAGCAACCCTGCAATCAAGATACAGGAAGTCTCTTGTGTCCCCAACACACCCAATACACTTGTCAGGTGTATAGGTGCACTAGTTCGGCGAAGAGATAGTGAAACACAAGTGGTATGGATAATTATAAGTGGTAACGGTGATAGAAGATAGCTTGATGGCGTGGAAAAGACTAAAGGCAAACTGAAATAAAGAAGGAAGCAAGCAAACATGTAACAGATCTAGTAGCAAACGGTGTATCAATGCTTAGAAACAAGGCCTAGGGATCATACTTTCACTAGTGAACACTCTCATATAGATATATTATCTTCATGATACTACTGTTAACAACTCTCCGGTTGGACACTCTAATCGATGGTAGGGCTATAACAGCACACCTCAAAGTAAGTCTTTCCCATCTAGAAAACCCCACACTGTCACATTGAGTACTAGATGAGTCCAACAAACACCACAATTTCATAAAGACATCCAACTCCAAATATAACTCATAACAAGTATTTGTAATCTCCATCCTAAGTGCCACCATGGTGAGCACGCTGTCACTTTCACACACATGGGGAGAGCAAAGATCTATTAAAGCACTTGAGTAGCAAGGTAGATCTATAGATTACAAGCTCATGATCTCAATAAGATCATGCATAGAGAGAGAGAGAGATGAACACATAGCTACCGGTAGAACCCTTAGCCTCGAGAGAGAACTACTCCCTCCTCATCATGGGAATCAGCAACAGTGATGGAGATGGTGGTGGAGATTGATGGAGATGGCTCCGGGGGCACTTCCCCGTCCCGGCAGGGTTCCGGAACAGAGATTTTCTATCCCCCGAATCTCCCCTTCGGTGGCGGCGGCGCTACGGAACTTTTCGTGGCTGGAGGCTTGATGATTTAGGGTTTTGGCTTCGGGAGGCTTCTTATAGGCCAGAGGGCAAGGTCGGTGGAGTGCCAGGGGGCCCACACCACCTGGTGGCGCGGGTAGGGATAGCCCGCACCTGGCGGGGTGTGGCCAAGCCCTGGCCCTCCTCCGTCTCGTATTCTGGCTCCGTGAGTCTTCCGGTAAAATAGGAACTTTGGCTTTTGTCCCGTCCAATTCCGAGAATATTGATTTTCTGACTTTCCTGGAACCAAAAACAGCAGAAAACAGGCAACTGGCACTATGGCTCTTGTTAACAGGTTAGTCCAAGAAATCATATGAAAAGTACTCCAAAGTTGGAACAAAACACAAGAAAGTGGATAAAACCAAGCATGGAACATCAAAAATTATAGATACATTTGCAATGTATCAACATCCCCAAGCTTAAGTCTTGCTCGTCCTCGAGTAGGTAAGTGATAAAAAGAAAGAATAATTTTTGAGGTGACATGCACCATCAAAGACTTGATCAAAGTATTTGCAAAACATTCAAAGCTAGGATCATAGTACTTCAATCATAACATGAAAGACAAAGTTCTAGCAATAAGCAAAGAAACTATGATGCAACATGAAAAGGCACGAACAAAAGATTCATGAATAACAATGCTTTGCAAGACGTTTGTTTGTTTCACATAAAGAAAACATAGCATAATAGTATTCAACTTGTTCCTCAATAGAGTAGCAAATATAAATGCATAGTACACCTTCAAAGTTCATAAGAATGACTAGATACAATAGTTTAAAACAAACAATATCAAAGTATGCATCAATCAACTAGTCTTGGGACAATGCACATAGAACTAAGAATGGCCACTATGCTCTCAAAGTAGGTGCATAAAGGTAGATGGTGGAGACTCAATATAATGGTGGAAGAAAGGCCTTTGTAAAAGGAAGTAGGGATACAAGTCTCATAAAGAGCTTCCAAAAATTATGGTACTTATAGTTTTCAGCTCTCATTGCCCCTATCATAAGCATATTTAAGGTTATTAAGGTTAAAGTGACACAACTAAGAGGATATGCTTGACAAGTTATAAGCCGAAATCTCATACCCCTTACTTACGAAGACCGATCCTCATGCTACTCAACTTCAGTCACGAGTAAGCTCTTGTCATTATAAGTACATGTGTATCATTAAGAACCGCCAACGGGATACCCCTTGCACATGATACAGGAGCTTTCCCATAATCAAAATGACAAGGCAAGCAGACAATGAGCATCTCAGCGATCTTTTTATTTGCTATTTGCATAGGTTTTTATTGATGATGCTTCATAGAGTGCTCATTATGGTGATGCTACAAGTTTCCACCATGATTAGGCATGGCTTAGGCTAGCGGCCCAGGCGTTTCTCTAACACACATACAAACTCCATGATCTTACAAGTTTCACTTTTATTTCACACCGCCGGGATCTGTAAGCAAAAGAACATGATATCAATGGGGTACAAAGTACATGTCGGGGGGATTATCCCCGGGTACCCCAAAGAAGCGCTCAAGATGGTTAAAAAAGGCGAGACACTAATAAAAATAAAGACAGAAGAGCAACACCAAGTTTTGGGCCGAATGGAGCCACCCAGCCGGCCTGCCTCGCCCATTCCGGCTGGGCCTCCACCAACCGGCTCCTGCGGCACCCTCCCTGTCCGGCTGGGCCGCCCCACGCCACGGTCCGACTAGGTCGGCCGCCGCGTCGCCCCGCCCGGACGGCCACCACTTCCGCTTCCCGACTCCCTCCGCTTGGGTCGGCTCCGTGAGGCCCACCCCGGCTCCCGCCTGGCTCTGCTGCCCGTGGCTGGGCCTCTTACCAGCCTATCCGGCTCCGCCTCCTCGCCTGGCGCCACTCCCTTTGCTGGGCCGACTGGCCCAGTCGGCCAGCACCTCGATCCAGCCTGCCGGAGCTCCCTAGGAGCTGGCGTGGCTCTGTCTGCCTCACACCGGATGTGTCGCCACCTCCTGGCCGCTTCGGCTGCTCCAGCCTAAGCGGCATGCTCCCATCGCTACCAGACCGATCAAGACCAATACCAGCTATCCCCAGACGTACGAGAAGCCAGGAAGGACAAGTACCAGACAACGAGAAGACCGACAAGACCGAGCCCATGCTGCTTTATCAGATGACATGCCAAATAGTGTACACTATGCATGACATCATGCCACTTTATCAGATGACACCATGTATAGTACTAGTTAGGCTGAGTGTGTCCCACCATGTCCCCTTGGCCACCTTTATAAGGCAAGGGAGGGACTCACTCACATGACACGCTCACACACATCCATTCCCATCCATCGCTCACAGGGAGCTAGCTCTCCCCGCGAGCTCTCTTACTTTGGCGTACACACACGCACTAGCTCAGTTTAGACAGTAGGTTGGTCATACAGCATTTAAGGCATTAGCTAGCACATACAGCTCGAGGAGCACTTGTAGTTCGTGTATTCCCCATAGTCAGATCCGGCAGGAGTAGGGGATTTATCTCACCACGAGGGCCCCGAACCTGGGTACTTCTTGCGTCCCGCTACGCTCGCTTGTACCCAATCTCGCATGCGGACGCCGTCGATAGTTTCCCTGCTAGTCCCCACACCTCTATCTAACCTCCTCAGGTACTGCCGTTCTCAATACAACAACAGTTGACGCCCACCGTGGGGCAAATTATAGCTTCGGCCGGAGCTCCGTTCCGCACGGGACCGATTTTATTCATCGTTGTCGTCCGCATCGACACCGTTTCGAATTGCCCGGGGGCTCGCCGCCTCCGCTTCGTCAAGTTTCTCGGGGGCTCGCCCGTGGCCGTGGTCGCCGTCTCGTCGAGAGGCTCGGGGGCTCGCCGTCGCGCCGTCGTCTCGCCGAGGAGCCCGACAGCTCGCCATCGCCTCCGCGTCGTCATCGTCTTCGCCTCGCCAAGGGGCTCAGGGCTCGTCGTCCTCGCCGTCTCCGCGTCGCTGTATCCGTCCTCGACCGGTTCAGCGTGACTGCGTTCGGGCTCGCGGCAGCCGCACCCGTCTGCGCCTCTGCCTCCCGCGTCTGCGAGCAAGCGTCCACGAGCATCCCGCGCGTCACCGCGCTGGCGGCAGCCTCCCATGCTGCGCCTCCCCGCGTGCGGCAAGCCGACCGTGCTCGCGTGCATGTGCATGGCCCAAGGCAGCAAGCAGCAGCAGCAGAATCCTCCCACGCTCGTGTACGTGCACGCAGCAAGGCGGCAAGCGGCGTACGCGTACGATGGCCGACACGCGCGTCTCCTCCCGAGCCCGTCGGCGTCGTCGCCAACCTCGCCATCTTCGTGTCTACACCAAGCCCTGCCCCCGCGCCTGCGCGTGTTCCCGCCTACACATCGAGCCTGCGTCCGCGCGTGTCGGCCTCGACCGCGGGCGCCGACCGCCGCGTTCGGCTGCGCCTCCTCGTGCGTCCACGTCATCCGCGCCACTGTCGTGCACCTCCCAGGTGAGCTCCTCCGACCGCCGCTGGGCTGCATCCCCGCCGCCCGCCAGCTCCGCACCCTCGCCCGTGTGTACGTCGTCGCACCCGTCCACCTCGTAGCAACCCACACGCCCGCAGCGCTGCTGCCCGCGAGCTCAGCCCGTCGTCGAGCTGCATCTCCGTGGGCCGCCCGACGCCTCCTCCCGCACCTCCCCCTCTCGTGGTCGCTCACGTGCCGCCCTCCGGCTATGCCCGTGCTGGCCAGGCACCGCCCACGTCGCTTCGGCCGCACGCGCGTCCCCGGCACCGCGCGCCGCCCGCCCGCCGGCCGTCGACCGGCTCCGGCGCTGCGCCTCAACGCCTCGTCCCTCGCCCATCTGCGGCCGGTCTGCGCGCCCGCGCCTGCGCCTGCGTCCTAGCTCCGGTCGGTTGAGGAAGAAAAGGAGGAAGGAGAGAGGAGGTGGCGGGGCCGGTTAAGAAAAGCAGAGGAGGAAAAAATTAAAGAGAAAAGAAGCGCCGGCTGGGGGTGCTCGTGGGGTGGCCGGCTGTGAAAAGAAAAAGAAAAAAAGGGGCCGGTTGTAGCTAGTAGTCTGGGCTAGTCCGGATAAGCTAGCCGGTTGAGAGAAAATTAGAAGAAAAAAAAAGAAAGTGAGGGAAAGAAAAGAGAGATGGAACGGCCAGTCAGAAAAATCAAGAAAAAAGGGAAGTGGAAATCCGGCTGGTTAAGAAAAAGAAAAGAGAGAGTCAACCGGCTGCTAGTTGTAGTGGCTGCTAGTTGTAGTCGGTGGGAAAAATAGAAAAAACCAGAAGAAAAGTATGACCGGATAAGAAAGAAAAAAGTAGGCCGGCTATTGGCAACCGGTTGTGAAAAGGTGAGGAAGAAAGAAAGAGAGGGAAAATATGAAGGAGAAAAATTAGACTAGATTTATCCGGCTAGAAAGGTGCAAGAAAAATTCAAATCCGGCTATACTAGTCCAGGTAAGAGAAAACCGGCTGAGAGAAAAAGTCAAGAAAAATCCTGCTACGCCGATCCGTCTGTACAGTTTCGGTTCGGCTGATCTCTGTTTGTCTGTCCGACTCGCCCGGTTCGGACCCGTTCCGGCTGAGTCGGGCCGATTTCGTCCCGTTTGGTTACCGGTTCGGCCGGCTGGACCCAGTTCTGGCTGGGCCAGGCCGGCTCGGCATGTCCTGGCGCGTTTGGTTGTCTGGCCAACTAGGGACCGAATTCGGCTACGCCGTGTTTGGTTGCCTGTCCGGCTGGAGCCAGGCTATCCGGCTGGAACGCCAGTTGGACCGTTTCAGCAGCCAAAATGCCTGCGGAATCACGTCTTCGACCCTGCTACACCGACAACTACAATGTGAGTGTTTTTCCGACCTCGAGCAACCCTCGAGGTCTCTCCAGATGTTGTTTTTCTTCCTGTTTTCAGTTTTCCGACGCCGGTAACCCCTACCCGGGGGCTCGCCGGTTGGCCCGGCCTGCTAAACCTGTAAACCGACTGAGTAGTGTGCGACGGTGTCAGAGGCCCACTCTTCGTCTCAGCTACAGACCGCAACCCGGCTGTCCGGCTAGCAAGAGCAAAAGCCCGAGGCATCCCACATGAAAAACGACGAAGGGTGAGACAGTTCGGACATTCTGGCCTTGTGCCTAGTTGGTATTTTCCGGCTGCTCAGCCCCCAGTACCGTGTGCAATGTACTGTCAGCTCCCCCTTCGGTTCCGGCTCCAGACCGCAACCTGGCTGGCCGGCAAGGACACAACGTAAACAGCAGAGCGCACGGGAAAGTGACTAAGTATTCAGTGAAGCACGAGCTAGTTTTTGAAAAATAAAACCGTTATCCGGTTGATAGCATGTGTACTATATGTTGATATACTGACAATCAATTCTGTTTGTTTGTTTTGGCACGACTGCACCGAGTCGGATTTCAAGGGCATTTGAAGATTCAAAGCACCTGGCGTCGCCAGCTACTTCGAATCTCGGGGGTTACACCCACCGGGTGCGCTCGCGCGCCCCCGGTGTAATCAAGCTCTTCGGTCCGGCTGAGGGCGTTCAGCCGGATAGCAAGTTCGAGGTGTCGAAAATGGCAAGAAATAGAAGATTCACAGCACCTGTCTTCGTCAGCTACTCCGAATCTCAGGGGCTATACCCCGCGAGTGCGCTCGCGTGCCCCTGCGGTAGTTCTGTTGCTTCCCGGGCTGGAGGTGTCCAGCCGGACGCTGTTCAAGAATTTCATCTACAACGACAACGGCAAGTTTTTGTGGAGCTCGTGCGAATTTCCCCCTCCGGGTGAAATCAGCGCGCGCTCGGGGGCTAGTGTCAGGGGGATTATCCCCGGGTACCCCAAAGAAGCGCTCAAGATGGTTAAAAAAGGCGAGACGCTAACAAAAATAAAGACAGAAGAGCAACACCAAGTTTTGGGGCGACTGGAGCCACCCAGCCGGCCTGCCTCGCCCATTCCAGCTGGGCCTCCACCAACCGGCTCCTGCGGCACCCTCCCTGTCCGGCTAGGCCGCCCCACGCCACGGTCCGGCTAGGTCGGCCGCCCCGGCTGGGCCGCCGCATCGCCCCGCCCGGACGGGCCACCACTTCCGCTTCCCGACTCCCTCCGCTTGGGTCGGCTCTGCGAGGCCCACCCCGGCTCCTGCCTGGCTCCGCTGCCCCCGGCTGGGCCTCTTGCCAGCCTATCCGGCTCCGCCTCCCCGCCTGGCGCCACTCCCTTTGCTGGGCCGGCTGACCCAATCGGCCAGCACCTCGATCCAGCCTGCGGGAGCTCCCTAGGAGCTGGCGTGGCTCTGTCCGCCTCACACCGGATGGATCGCCACCTCCTGGCCGCTTCGGCTGCTCCAGCCTAAGCGGCATGCTCCCATCGCTACCAGACCGATCAAGACCAATACCAGCTATCCCCAGACGTACGAGAAGCCAGGAAGGACAAGTACCAGACAACGAGAAGACTGACAAGACCGAGCCCATGCTACTTTATCAGATGACATGCCAAATAGTGTACACTATGCATGACATCATGCCACTTTATCAGATGGCACCATGTATAGTACTAGTTAGGCTGAGTGTGTCCCACCATGTCCCCTTGGCCACCTTTATAAGGCAAGGGAGGGACTCACTCACATGACACGCTCACACACATCCATTCCCATCCATCGCTCACAAGGAGCTAGCTCTCCCCGCGAGCTCTCTTACTCTGGCGTACACACACGCACTAGCTCAGTTAGACAGTAGGTTGGTCATATAGCATTTAAGGCAGTAGCTAGCACATACAGCTCGAGGAGCACTTGTAGTTCGTGTATTCCTCATAGTCAGATCCGGCAGGAGTAGGGGCTTTACCTCACCACGAGGGCCCCGAACCTGGGTACTTCTTGCGTCCCGCTACGCTCGCTTGTACCCAATCTCGCCTGCGGACGCCGTCGATAGCTTCCCTGCTAGTCCCCACACCTCTATCTAACCTCCTCAGGTACTGCCGTTCTCAATACAACGACAGTACAAGTGCAATGTTGAAAGCGTTCCCCATGAAACATGGTTCTGCTAATTTCAACTTATAAAGCGCAAGCATATACGCAACACAGAAGGACCTAATAGTTCAAGTTTATTAGAGGCAAAAAGTAAAGTGTGCCATCAAGTTCGTGAGAGCTTTAATCACTAGTTTTTTTTATAACAAGTGGAAGGTAAACAAAAGCATGAATATACTTGGAATAGCATAAGCTAGTAGGTAGGTATGGTGGAATCTTTGGAATAACTTGGTTTAGGGAGTTGGATGCATGAGTGGAACTCATACTTTGTTGTGGAGGCTAGCAAAAGACTAGGAGCGACAAACTAAGAGAGCAATAATGGCCATAATCATGCAGAGCAACAAAACATCATTGATCAAAGCATAAAGTGATACTACAAGTTGAAAACTAAAGGATCATAAAGGCTATGGTGACTTTGGATAGTCATAACATGGTGTGAGCATGCGCCAAGTCAACCCAAATAAAGCATCAAAGGAGAATACCACTATACTATGCTTTAATATGCTAAAACAACGCATGATTCATCCAAGGCACATTAAGCAATCTCAATTGTTTATAACAAGTCATGCTACAACAAATAATATTAAGCATAAAGCCAAAACAATATCAAGCATGGCATGACAAAGCATAGGCCACAGTCAAAAACGAGCTCTTTTTACCACATAAGTATAAACTTTCCTTCTCTTTTCCAAACCAAACGAAACTATTTGCAAACCAAATGTATGAAAGAGGGGTCCAACCAATTTATTCAAAAAACTAAGCAAACCAAGCAAACTAAAAACCAAAACAAAAACGAAAAAGAAGACGCTCCAAGAACAACACAACTATGCATGAAACAATAAAAATGAAGCGTTTGGAAGAAACCTGAGATTTTTATTGATGAAGAAGGGGATGCCTTAGGCATCCCCAAGCTTTGACGCTTGTACTTCTTGGATATTTCTTGGGGTGACACGCGTGGCATCCCCAAGCTTGAGCTTTAGTCCATCCTTTATCTCATTACTCATTCCTTCCATACACTTGAAAATTTTCTTTCATACAAAACTTCACATAATCTCATTAGCAACATTAGTGCATTTAAGATAAATAAGTCTTAAGGTTCAGTTCTAACACCAAATAAACTTCCATTAGAACACTAGCTACTGTAGAACTTCCCTCAAAAATCTCAATTCCCCAAAAGAACTCAAAAAGGAACCCACGAGAAGCAAATGCAGAAAATGGCAGAAATCTGTCAAAACAGACCAGCAGTTAAAGACGAATTTTTACAAAGACCTTATGTTGCTCAAATCAAAAAGTGTTGAATTAATGAAAGTTATATAACAACCTGGAGCAGAAGAACAAAAAATTACAGCTCAATCCGACATACAGAGCTCTCTCACGAATTTTTACGGTGAAGCACAGAAATCTGTTTCGGGAGAGCAACTTTTCCAATAATTACTTCTCTCTCATTAGAGGTTACTCTTGGCACAAAAAGCAAATAAAAAGGATAAGGAGCGGTTATTAGAGAGGTAATAACTTCCAAAACTCATCTAAAACTTTTGGGTTATCTCCCAATAAGTACTTTTTCTTTAACGCCTTTAAGTTAGGCATGATAGTTTGAGAAGATGCTCACATAAGAAATATGAATTGAAGTGAAAGAGAGCATTAAGAAGCAAATTCAAAGCACATTTAAGTCTAACCCACTTCCTATGCATAGGAATCTTGTAAAGTAACAAGTCATGAAAGCACAAAGCAACAAGCATAGGAAAGCAAAATAAGTGCAACTTCAAAACTTTCAACATAAAGAGGGGAAACTTAATATTATTGAGATGCATAAAACCATGTTTCCCTCTCTCATAATAACTTTAAGTCTCATCATGAATAAAATTAACAATATAACTATCACATAAGACATTCTTATCATGAGCCACATGCATATAATAATTATTACTCTCCACATAAGCATAGTCATTCTTATTAATTGTGGTGGGAGCAAATTCAACAAAATAGCTATCATTATTATTCTCATCACCATAGTCATCAAATATAGGAGGCATATTGTAATCATAATTAATTTTCTCCTCAATAGTAGGTGGACTGAAAATATCATACTCATCATTGTAATCATCATATATTGGATGCATAGTATCATCAAAGTAAATTTTCTCCTAGGGGGACTAAAAATATCATGCTCATCAAAACTAGCTTCCCCAATACTAGACTTTTCCATTGCATTAGCAATAATGGTGTTCAAAGAATTCATACTAATAACATTGCTATTAGCATGCAAATAAAGTTCCATAGGTTTTTTAATTTTCTCTTCAAACACTTCATGTCCTAACTCAAGATAAATACTATAAAGCTCTCTAATTTTGTTGTTGTTTTCCATTAAGCCTAACTAGTGAAAACAAGAAACAAAAAGACAAAATTGCAGAATCTAAAGGAAATAACTTCGAGCACTCACACCGGAGGATGTGAGTACCTTTTACCTTACCTCCCCGGCAACGGCGCCAGAAAACAGGCGTCTGCCGTGGGAGGTTCTTCTTCTTTAATCCTCCGGTGTGAATCCTTTTACCTTACCTCCCCGACAACGGCGCTAGAAAATAGCTTGATGTCTACGCATTTCTATTCTTGTAGACAGTTGTTGGGCCTCTAAGTGCAGAGGTTTGTAGAACAGCAGCAAGTTTTCCCTTAAGTGGATCACCCAAGGTTTATCGAACTCAGGGAGGAAGTGGTCAAAGGTATTCCCTCTCAAGCAACCCTGCAATCAACATACAAGAAGTCTCTTGTGTCCCCAACACACCCAATACACTTGTCAGGTGTATAGGTGCACTAGTTCGGCGAAGAGATAGTGAAACACAAGTGGTATGGATAATTATAAGTGGTAACGGTGATAGAAGATAGCTTGATGGCGTGGAAAATACTAAAGGCAAACTGAAATAAAGAAGGAAGCACGCAAACATGTAACAGATCTAGTAGCAAAAGGTGTATCAATGCTTAGAAACAAGGCCTAGGGATCATACTTTCACTAGTGAACACTCTCATATAGATATATTATCTTCATGCTACTACTCTTAACTATTCTCCGGTTGGACACTCTAATCGATGGTAGGGCTATAACAGCACACCTCAAAGTAAGTCTTTCCCATCTAGAAAACCCCACACTGTCACCTTGAGTACTAGATGAGTCCAACAAACACCACAATTTCATAAAGACATCCAACTCCAAATATAACTCATAACAAGTATTTGTAATCTCCAGCCTAAGTGCCACCATGGTGAGCACGCTGTCACTTTCACACACATGGGGAGAGCAAAGATCTATTAAAGCACTTGAGTAGCAAGGTAGATCTATAGATTACAAGCTCATGATCTCAATAAGATCATGCATAGAGAGAGAGAGAGATGAACACATAGCTACCGGTAGAACCCTTAGCCTCGAGAGAGAACTACTCCCTCCTCATCATGGGAATCAGCAACAGTGATGGAGATGGTGGTGGAGATTGATGGAGATGGCTCCGGGGGCACTTCCCCGTCCCGGCAGGGTTCCGGAACAGAGATTTTCTATCCCGATCCCCTTCGGTGGCGGCGGCGCTACGGAACTTTTCGTGGCTGGAGGCTTGATGATTTAGGGTTTTGGCTTCGGGAGGCTTCTTATAGGCCAGAGGGCAAGGTCGGTGGAGTGCCAGGGGGCCCACACCACCTGGTGGCGCGGGTAGGGATAGCCCGCACCTGGGGGGGTGTGGCCAAGCCCTGGCCCTCCTCCGTCTCGTATTCTGGCTCCGTGAATCTTTCGGTAAAATAGGAACTTTGGCTTTTGACCCGTCCAATTCCGAGAATATTGATTTTCTAACTTTCCTGGAACCAAAAACAGCAGAAAACAGGCAATTGGCACTGTGGCTCTTGTTAATAGGTTAGTCCAAGATATCATATGAAAAGTACTCCAAAGTTGGAACAAAACACAAGAAAGTGGATAAAACCAAGCATGGAACATCAAAAATTATAGATACATTTGCAATGTATCAGTCACTTTGTGCACAAGTTCTCCAAGCTAAGTACTATCCATAGGGTGATATTCTTAAAGCAGGGTCAAAGGCATGTTCCTCTTTTACTTGGCAAAGCATTGTGGCTGGTCTGTCTACGTTCAAATAGGGACATATCTGCTGAGTGGGTAATGGAGAGAAGATCAACATTTATTCTGATCCATGGATCCCTTCAAGTGTGGACAAAAAACTCATGTCTCCAAGGGGTAACTCTATTTACACCAAAGTATCGCAATTGATTAGCCCGATTACCGGCCTTTGGGATGAGCAACTTCTGTACAGTTTATTCAATATGGTGGATGTGGTCCGCATCCTTAAGATACCCATAAATAATCAGGAGTTTGATGATTTGGTGGCTTGGCACCCGACATTGCATGGTATATTTACCGCCAGATCAGCCTATCAGCTACAATGGCACCATTGTTTTGGTCCTTCTGAAGCTCAGGTGGCAGTACCAGGGACGTTCATTCAAAATCCCGTTTCGAGATATCTTTGGAAGCTCAAAATACCTAGTAAGATCAAAATCTTTGCATGGTGGGCACTACATGGGATAATACCACTGGAGTCCATTTTGGTAAACAAACATATCGGTGTTAGTGGTGAATGCCCAATTTGCAATGAAGCAGCCCAAGACATTATGCACCTACTGTTTCGATGTGCTCCTACACATGCGATCTGGGAAACTATTGGTGTTTCATCTATAGTTGACCGAGTATCGGATAGAGAGTTATCTGGTTCTATAGTTCTAGAAAATTTGCTAACCAGTTCTATTTCAGTGATGCCAGGGTTTAGACAATTGGGTTTCAAAGAAGTGGTTGTTATCGCATTTGGTACTTGTGGTGGATGAGGAGAAGGCATACATATGAGGAAGAGGTATCACCGATCCATAAATGCCGGATGTCGATTCTTTCAATTGCTGCAAATTCAATGAAATTAAGTTCTAAGCAAACTTCTGGGCAAACTAAGTGGACGAGACCAGATCCTAGACATGTCAAGGTTAACGTTGATGGATCCTTTCATTATGATAATTGTACGGGTGCTGTTGGAGCTATGGTACGCGATCATAAGGGACATTGTATTGCTGCTGCTACGGTTTATATTCCTAATGCTACATCTCCATCTATGATTGAGGCTATTGCCATGAAAGAGGGTCTAGCTTTTGCTAATCGTCTTGGGTGTCATAATGTTTTAATGGAATCTGATTCCTTGGGAGTCATGGAGGCGTGCAATGGTATAGAAGCATGGTGGGGGCAATCTTCAGCTATTTTTGCAGACTGTATCGATGAGGCGTCGATGATTGGTACTGTTTTATTCAAACATTGTCCAAGGGGGGCTAGTGGATTTGCGCACAAGCTTGCTAAATCCTGCTTCTTAGATAAGAATTCTTGTAATTGGGCCGATGAGCCTCCTAGAATTTTTCTAACACACTCTTTTCCTCACCAGGGTACCTAAGGGGACTGAGAGGTTTTAATGAGGCGGCTTGCATGCCTAATATATATTGGTGTTTCAAAAAAAAGAAAACTTAAAACACAAGGACTGTCAGAATTTACCAATACTCATTCATGCTCTCCAAACGAAGGGGTATTCGTCAATCCTGATCCTTCTTGTGTTTTCAATTTCCTAAATTTGGGAGGAGGGGGAGGACACCACCTCCTAATACACATCACATGTCACGAATAATGAAGGTCTCTATACTCATATGAAACCGAACCACCACGGTTCGATAAAGTTTTGAAAGAAGGTAAGTCGATCAAATGCGAAGCACTCTCCCTTGCATTAGTTCAGAACAATGTTGGTTAGTGCTTTTCTAGTGGTGTAATGTTTTTTACAAAATTCCATTGATTTATTAAAAATCATCAACAGTAGAAAGAGACCAAAAGTAAAGAATCCTGACTTTGTGGATCGATAATTTTTTTAACTTCTTTATGGCTTGTTTTTATTCCCTTTACATTTGATTGAACAGTTTTACTGGAACACGAATGGAGGATACACGAAGGCTTCTAATTTATTTGCCAAATTCTATTTCAAGATTTTGCTCCTAGGACTTTGGTGGGATCCCTCTTGTCATCTTACACATGATAAACTTCCTTTGATGAGTATTTTGATCAGATCAACCATGGCCGGAAGATCTAATACTGACACGTCGCACACCGCTAAACATAAATCAGAGGGCCAGCAAAAACCAAAACACAACAAAGTCCATCTAGCAAGCTGTCCTCCTAAAACGTCCACAAAAGAGCAAGAGGAAGAAGACGTCGACGTCGGGGCAAAATGTGTTGTAGATGCCAGATATTTGTATAGGATCGATGCATCAGGTGATATCCTAAGATCAATTAATAAAAACATTTTTCAAAATTACGAAAAAATCTAAAACTAGTAAACAATACACATACAAACAATCTATGACTTCCAGAAATTTCAGCTCAAAAATTCAATGTATAGATGGGGAAACAAAAATAGTAAACTTTGTCGTGAATAATGTCAACTCTACGGCGCTGTAGGGGCTTCCTCTACCGCATTCCTTTCAAAAAAAACTCAACTTTACATAAGTAGTATTTCACACTATTCACACGTTAGTTTTATCTTTTTTTGTCTCGGTCGAATTTGAAGCTGTAATTTTTTGGGATCGCATACATAGCATAGATGTTTGTTGTCAAATATTTTTAACGTATTTTTCCTTTTCAAAAAATTGATCTAAAAATTGATCTTATAGATCCTATCTAAGATTAGATCCTACCCACGTTAACCCCAATCAACCAGCAGGGAGACAAACCAAAGGGCGATGCACATGTGGGAGACGATACAAAGCCCAAGCATGAACCCATTTTGGGGCTGTGCTACCTTACGGGTGATCGTTCCCCCGGTTGATTTCCGGACAACCCAACAGTTTTGGAAAAGTCCGGCTATTCCCTTTGGGTCACACGCTTTTGCGCGGGCTTCTCCCCTGATGTTCAGTCTTCCCGCCTATTCCCTTTCAAATATGTTCCCTTTTTGGGACAACGGTATTTCAGGGATATAAAATGGGAGGGAGATAGCACCCGGCCGGTGAGGGGATCAAATTCGCGAGGAAGAAGAGGCGGAGACGGAGAAGATGGACGGGTCGCGGGAAGCTAGTCTGCTGGGTGGGGTGGTGTAACCGAAAAAAAAACGTTTCGTGCCAAAAATAAAAGGAATAGCGAGGAAAGGGAGTAGCGCGTGCATGATCACACTTGACCGTGGCCACGGTCACCCGGAAACAAGCTCGTTCGTTTTGAGCCACCGTATACGTTATATCATCTGAGCGGGCTGGCCTATTTCAGACAGCAAATGTATCCGTCTTGGTCAGTTAGATTCTCCCTGCTGATAATCCCACGGGAAAGGGCGGCAGTCCCGCTGACTGCAATCGAGATGAAACAGGAACTCATGCATGTTGTAATCCAGATCATATGTCAAAAATTAGGGTCTCTGAACTTGTATCAAACTTGTAACGTGGCACACATGATAAGCGTACTTTGGTGATTATTTGGACCAGTGCATTGGCTCCAACCGTCCTATAGTGCTCCAATACTGAGAAGCAGCCATCCGGATGCCATAGGATTGCCCCCCAGGGCTGAAATCGCAATTACGCTTATCACTTGGAAAATTTGAAAAGAGAGGAACGCAAGAGTTTTCAGCAATAAATTCGCAAGACCGGCAATAATTATAAACAAGATTAAGGAAGAGAACAAAAATTTGATTTTGGCAGGGGCCAAGCATCTCCAGGAGATTACAAGCTAGGATTTTCACCCCTTAGTTTTTTCCCCTTTGGCTTAGGCCACCCGTGTTTGCTCCTTCTATATCAATATAAAGGCAAAGCTTTTGCCTCATTTAAAAAATGATTATTTTGACCAGATCAACCATCACCGAAAGATCTCGACCGCTGCCACGTCGCACACCGCCAAACATGAACCGGGGGCAGCAGAAACCAAAAACACCGCAAAGATCATATAAATGCATCTCTAACATGTAATGTAAATAGGACACTTATGCAGTAGCAGGTGATGTAAAATAGGTCAACTATTTCAATCTTCATTTAACAATTTTAACTAAAAACAATGATCATCACAAGCATATGAACAAACGAAACTAAAATTCTTAGGATCCAACATTCATTTGTTGCAAAACACTACATGAACAACACCCATCGATCACACAAAATTGTATACAACAACCAAATAATCAAAAGAAATTTGAAATACAAAAAAAGAGAGAAAGAAACTATATTTGTGATATTTCATCGAGCACATGCAAGGCGACGGGCGGCGCGAGAACCTCCTCTTCCTCCTCGGTTGGAGGCAGCGACGGCGTCGGGAGAACCTCCTCCACGGCGACGGCCACGGGGACGGTTGTCAGCCTCAGTCTATGGGAGGCCGTGTCCTTTTGCCTCTTTGATTTGTCGTCGGTGGCCTCAGGATGCTGCCTCTTCGCTCTAGCGCTGGTGGCCGGTTTCCACCCTTTCATTGGCTTTTTTACCACCGCAAGGATGTCCTGGGCAGGATTCACGGCCGCAGTGACCGGCCGGGAGTTGCAGGCACCTGGCGGCGGAGGGGAGGCCCCATAAGGTTTGGAGGGGCACGACAGCGGCTGCAGGGGTCGGCGGAGGCGCGAAACCGGCTTGCAGATGTGTGTGAGGGGCGTCGGGGGTTAGTAGGGAGCCGTCCATGGCGACGCGGTAGCTAGTGCCAGCTGAATCGTGGCGGCGGGCAGGAAGGTGTGCGGGGGCGGGAGGGAAGCGGGAACATTCAGAACGATGGTTGGGGACTCAGGCGTGTGGGTTTTGGTTTTACACCACCAGGGGAGGTGATGTGTATTTTCATCACCTAGGCTAAATTTATGCATCACCTCCCAAAATTTTACATCACTGTATAGGTCTAGGTCATCTGTTGGAGAGGTATTTTTTAGTCCATGTGATGTATAAGTTAGTTTTTAATCACCACTGATATTATACATGACCTGTTAGAGATGCTCTAAGCAAATCTTCCCTCCTGAAACATCCACAAAAGAGATGTCGGGGCAAAATGTGTTGTATATACCCATCAACCAGCATGGGAGGCTACCAATACAAACTTAGTTTAGACCTCTAGCAATTTTAATAGTAAATGTTTGCTATTCCCTCTCATTAGGATTTTCTTCCTCGCAGCGACTATGTCGCCATCGAGAACTACTACTCCTCCACCACCATATCTCTATCGGTGATATCATTCGGGTTGTCGTGGGCAATCCCAATGTCACTGGCCGGCAGGCGTCTCACGGCGTGGGCTTGGTGGTTGGAAGCGGTTCTCTCACGAGAAGATTTTGGGGAACCCGGGTTTCCGAGGATGGCGAACGGCGTCTAGTGTGGGAGGATCCGCAAAGGATGATCTTGATGAGATGATGAAGAAGATAGGAATATGGGAGAGGACCTTGATGATGTGGTTTCTGAGGACCCAAACTCCACCTTCGGTTGAGGCCACTAGATGGTTGGCGGTTGCTAGAGCGCATACTAGTTGTGAATACAACGATTACTGGTTCCATAAAAATATGTGCACGACATGGGATCATGCTCAGGAGGTGAAGTTCAGATCGCTAGAGAATAACGTGTACACGATGCAATTTCCGTGTCTTGGGGACAAAGTGATGGAAGGAGGCTCTTGACGTTCAGAGGACATCCAGTGCTTCTAGCTCCATATCACGGATTTACTAAACCATCCAAAATTCATGTACACAGATTCAGAATATGGATACAAATCCATCATTTGCCAGATGGATTCAAATCAATGATTGGGGTACTTGCTGGTAAAATTGGAGAGTTTATTCATGCTGAACCTGTCACAGGTGATTTTTTGGGATTTTTTAGAATTCATATGTGGATCGATGTCCTTAAACCTCTGAAGAATCATGTATCGATAATCAGAGAGGGGAAGCGTCTGATTTTTATTGTTTTTTTGAAACGACAGGCAAAAGATTTGCCCGTTTCATTAATTAAGAGAAGAATAGAGTTACCCAGTTAATTACGGAAAACCGAGCGAAAACCGATACAACAACAACACACACGCCAATTCCGAAAGCCTAAGGCTCAGTAACCCAAGCGACGAGAGAGAACACCCTAGAAACACAAGAGCTTCGGAGCGGCATAGGCTACAACAACACCACACACACACGGCATAGGCTACAACCTCAACACCACACACACACGGTGCCGCACACTGAACTGGTCAAACTGCACTAGACATCGGGGATGGTCTACACGGCAGCAACATGCTTCTTCTTTTTCTTTGAGGCATCCTTGGAGTTGAAGTTGGGCGGCTTCTTCTTCTGTTGCGCGATACGACCACTGCGACGAGGAGAGGCACGTACTACTCCTTTGGTGAACATGAATAGGCACGTGCACTGCATTGCAGTCACTCATGCCTGTCTTCTCCAAGAGCTTGCTGGCGAATGCGCTCTGCTTGAGGGTGATCATTCCCGGTGTCTGCTCGACCTCGATGCCAAGATAGAGCTTGAGCAGGCCAATGTCACTCATAGAGAACCTGGGGCTCATCTCAGCCTTGAAGGTGGAGATCGCAGAGGTGCAGGAGCTGGTGATGATGAGGTCGTCGACGTAGACGCCCAGCAGGAGTCGCTCGCTGTCGATCACCATGAACTAGTTTCGAGGCTTCACTTGCCTCAAACGTGGCTTCACATGGTAACGGGGCACTCCGTTCCTCGTGATCCACACACGGTAGATCGTGATCCACTTGCGCCACAATCTTCGTAGCCGGTGATGGAGGATCCTCCTCATCTTTCAGCTCAGTTACTTCGAGCATCAGCATCATCGGTCCATCATCTCCTTCCTAGACGATGAGAGCTCTCTCCTTCAGCGGTTTCTTGCAATCCTTCTTGAAGTGACCGAGCTCGCCGCAGTTATGACATCTTGCTTTCTTAATGTCAAACTTCCTCCGCGGCGGAGTGTCGTCCTCGTCCTCCCCTGCGATATACTTTTTCGCTGGGCGAGAAGCTTCTTTATCACTCCTGCTTCCGAATCCTTGATCGCCCTTTTCTTTGGCGACCACCGCCTGCCACTGGGCACGGGTAAGCATCACATGCTCTTCCGGTACCGCATCACCGTAGGTGATCTTCATCCGCTCGTCATGAGCCTTCAATCGTCCAACCAGATCATCCGTCGTGAGAGTCTTGAGATCAACGCACTGCTCGATCGCCGACACAACGGACAAGTAACGCGGCGGCGCCGCGCGAAGGAAACGCCGAACGACTGAGATCTCTTCGAGCTTCTCGCCGAGCGCGCGAATCCCATTGACCAAAGTGGCTACCCTCGAGGCAAACGTGTCCAGCGTCTCATCTCCTCCCATCTCCAGATTCTCGTAATTCTTCTGTAAGGTTTGTAGGGTTGCCTCACGGACACGCTCGTCCCCAAGATTTAGCGTCTTGAGCGCCTCCCACGCCTCCTTTGCAGATTTCTTCGAGATCAGGTGCTGCATCACGTCCGCCGGCATCACCGAGCCGATGGCTGTGAGTGCCTGCCGGTCCTTGCGGTACTTCAACGCGTCCTTCTTGAACTCGTCGCCGCCGAGATCGACAGCCTTCCATAGATCGTTGGACTCCAGCGCCCACTCCATCTGGGTCACCCACATCGTGTAGTTGTCGCGGTTGTACCGCGGGTACTGCGTCATCACCTGCGCGTCAAATCCTTTAGCCGCACCGCAATACTCGCCCACATCCATCGTCGTTATGACCTCCCGTTACTAGGAGATCCTTCACAAGGCTCTGATACCAATTGTTGGCCCAGACCCGACAATACTTTCGCCGGGATGCTACACGCCGAGTACTTTCCGACGTAGACGATGAAATTGATCCGGCGAGACGATTTCCGGCGTGGCAAGCAAGCACGCACGTTGTAGCTAAGCAAACCGAGCGATCAACTAGTAGTTAGCTCACCTACAATGCAAACACAGGGACTAGATCGATTGCGTCTTGCTAGCTCGCTGGAACTCACATACGGAAACGATTGATCGCCACACGCACGTATCGTACGTGTCTTTCTCTTCTTTATTTCTCAATCGCTCAATTGATTACAGGGGTACTACACATGTATATATAGTAGTTTTGTTGTATCTAGCCTAGTAGAATTAGGACTCCTAATTCTTATCTTAATCGGCTACACAAAACCTACTCGAATACGACTCCGTATACAGGCATACAGCGATTATTGCTAACAGGGGCAGCTCCTTCTCGTCGGGTGCGTGCTGAACCAGCACGGACTGCAGCCCGCAGGAGATGGAGCGGGGGCGGTGGGCGATGCAGCTAACCCGGTGTGCTCTATGTAGAATGATAGGACATTTATGTACTGAGCACGGTGATGGTATTCATCCACCATCATATTTGGTTTTCAAGGATCCGAAAGCTACTTGGGCAATACGTTCAGCTGGTCAGGGACGTGGTATTCATCTGCCATCATTGTGGCTTCAACTCTACTCCTCCCGAATGTGTCGACACCATAAGCTGCTGAAGCCATTGCTATGCGCGAAGGTTCAGCTTTCGCCAATCGCATGGGATGCCATAATGTGATAGCTCGATCCGATTCTATGGAGATCATCGAGCGTGTGGTGGGGGGTGTATATCATCACCATTACATGGTGACTGTGTTGATGAAGTTTCGATGATTGGCGTTATTTCTTTTCAGCACTGTCCGAAGGAGTCAAACTGCGTTGCTCATGAGCTACCTAGATCTTGTTTTTATGATAATATTTCTTATAATTGTATCGACGAACCCCGGCTTTATTTTGGACAAACTCCTAAACGATATACCTATTGTTTAATAAATTTAATAAAGCATCACAGTAGGATGTAATCCGGCTGTCTCCCTCAAAAAAACAGGTACAGGTAGAGTGATTTGTCCATCACACACCCAACAATTAAATCCATACATTAATAAGGGAATCATGTGACCTAACTCTCGGAAGTTAAATTGGAGAATTGACAAACAATACACATGAAATTTTAGAAGATCAGGTCGGAGATGTTTCGGGGAAAAGAAAAGGTTCGTAAACGCAGTTTGAAAACTTTGTAGTACTTCTTTTAGACAAGTTTTGAAAACTTACCCAAATATTTGAACCCACGATTAGTTATGCAACGAAGTATGTATTCTGTTCCATGTCCATCTCTCAAGCACTGAAATACACTATCTTGCTTACACAAAATCTCGTTGAGTAGCTTTTTGACTTTTCGTCATGTTCCTTCAGCCACACGAGTCTACATGCCACATGTGGTTTTCTCCTTTGTGTAATTTCTCCCCCTTCTCTCTATTCTTCAATATTCGAAGCATCCAAGTGACCAAGCCCCGGATCCACCCCCGATCTTGTTTCTTCTCCGATTTGGAGCACATGCGAGATGACATATATTTCACTTTGATATCTGATTTGCAAGTCATTTGTGCAAGAGTGGTTTCTAAGAGATAGCTTGTTAACATACATCGCGAAAATGATTGAATGCATTCTGGTTAGAATTATTTATGAATTCAGTACGATACGCCGTGTGCAATTCGACCGAAAATTGTTAGTTCCCCGTTATCAAAACGTCTAGTTATTATTTTGGTTATAATTAAAACACGATAAAGGTAAGAACGTTTTAGATCTATAAATTAACCCTATCAACACACAGATACTTTTGCTAGTATAATAAACACAGGTAAGAAAAATACCGTAAAAGAAACACATCTCCCTTAATGGATGACATCTATTGGAAGGCATCTAACGAAACTAGAACCGTGCCTAGCTACAAAATTTCATGGCCACCGTGTAGAGATTACTCACGCACCAGTTAAGCAAAGGAATACACGACATCGATATAGCGAGCTAGGCCGTGGTGCACATGGCGGCGAGAACGTAGAGGCTGTTGCGCACGTAGCTGGTGTAGACGAAGGAGACGTTGCGGCCCTGCTGGATCGAGTGGCCGTCGGCGAGGAGGCAGACGCCCGGGCCGACCATGCGGAGCATCGTGGGGTCGACGGGGATCAACGAGCGGAAGTTGCCGCACCGCAGAAGGATCTTCGAGATGGCGCAGTGCCCGCCGGTGCTTTCGTCGGCGTCGCCGCTGCACTGGTTCGTCACGGTCACCCTGTACTCCGACGATTCGTCGCCCTGAGGCACCCCGAGGCCCTGCCATATGACGAGGTCCTTCTGGGCGTCGCATTGGCCGGCAGCGGCTTCAAAGAGGGTCGAGGCCACCAGGACGGCGGCCATGAGCACCGCCACCATGGAGCGAGCGGTCGCCATCAAGCTAGCTTCGCGGGCGGATCTAGGGTTCGAGACGAGAGAGAGGTAGCACGGCAAGTACGAGTACGGTCGACTACCGTGCGGCTAGATTTATATATACGTGCATTGCAGACATATTATGGTAAGTAATGGAGCCAAAAAAATAACATGGAATTACTTGTAGAAATAATGATGAAGATTGGTGTGGATACTTTCTATATATGGCAGCTTTTAAGCGTGGCCAAGAAAATTATTGCTCTTCCGTCGGCACGAACTCTTATTTCCCCATATGGAATTTGTATGTGTGGAAGAGGATGTCTATTCGAAGACGATGTAGTTTCCTGTACGTGCAATCCGAACAACGAAACGTTAGTACTCCGTAGTAGATTCCTTGTTTGGAGATTTTTGGAACGACACTGGACTAGTACTCCACGGTAGAGGGAAGTCTATGGACAGGTTCTTCTATTAATTTTTCTTTGAACGGGGTTCTATATGGTATCACTGCATGAGGAATTCGCAAAACAACGGCATATTTGGGGAACCACTACTCCGTACATAAAAATCACCGAAAATCATTTTTTCCGCAAATCACCGCCGGTAAAAGGCCCTGATCGAGGGGAGAGAAAACACAGGAATAGTACAAAGTAGAGGGCCGGAGGGCAGCAAGGGCGGCGGTGCATCCATGGTTCTGCTAGAATCGGTAGTTGCGGGGTGCGGGATGGCAGCAGGGCGAGTAGAGGACAATGTGTCTACCATCTTTGCCTATTTTGTCTGAAAACTACCAATATTAGGGTCGGTTTGTGACAGATAGCACTGATTGTTCTGTTTAGTCGTGTTAAACCGTTTTCTGACAGTTTTGGCCCACCTGCCGGGTCTACGTGGAAAAGATTAAGACCAGCTAGCAGGGCTCGAGGGGGAAAAGGGCTAAAGTAATTTTCCATTGGCGTTGACCCATCCCGACGAGCAGACTAAGGCAGGTGACGGCCTTGCCGGATGATACATTGCAAATGTATCTATAATTTTTGATGTTCAATGCTTGGTGTTATCCACTTTCTTGTGTTTTGTTCCAACTTTGGAGTACTTTTCATATGATTTCTTGGACTAACCTATTAACAAGAGCCACATTGCTAGCTGCCTGTTTTCTGCTGTTTTTGGTTCCAGGAAAATCAGAAAATGAATATTCTCGGAATTGGACGGGACAAAAGCCAAAGTGCCTATTTTTCCGGAAGTGATCAAGTGCTAGAATACGAGACGGAGAAGGGTCAGGGAGCCACCACACCACCTGGCCACGCGGCCAGGACTGACCCGCGCCAGGGGTGGTGTGGCCGCTCCCGGCACCCCCTCGGCATCTCCTTCCGCCTATAAGTTGCCCTCGGGACGAAAACCCTAAGTACCCGATCAAAAATCCACGAAAGAGTACGTAGCCGCCGTCATCTCCATCCCTAGATCGGGAGGGATCTGAAGCTCTCCCCGGCACCCTGCCGGAGGGGGGAATTCACCCTGGAGGCTTTCTTCATCACCATGCAAGCCTCCGGTGTGATGCGTGAGTAGTTCATCCTTGGACTACGGATCCATGTAGTAGCTAGATGGCTGGTTTCTCCTCCTTTGTGCTTTCATGTTTAGATCTTGTGAGCTCCGTTCATGATCAAGATCATCTATTTGTAATTCATACATGTTGTGTTTCCGGGGATCCGATGGATACTGAGATGCTATTTCAGATTGATTATTGATTCTATCATGCCTTTGTTATTTGAGATCTTGCATGCTTTCCGTTGTTAGTAGCTATCTTGGCCAAGTAGATGCTAGCAACTCCAAGAGTTAGTATTTATGCTCGATAGTGGGTTTATGCCTCTGGTAATCTGGGGAAGTGACAGAAATCTCTAAGGTACTAGATGTGCTGTTACTACTATGGAGAAAACAACAATTATTTGTTCATAGAACAATCGTATTGTTTACTTTCCACGCAGTTCGTAAAGCAATAATCTGTTGCTTGCAACTTAATACTGGAGGAGGTTCGGATGATAAGCTGAAGGTGGATTATTAGTCATAGATGCAGTTGGATGGCGGTCTATGTATTATGTTGTAATGCCCAATCAAGTCTCAGAGGAGTCAAGATGATTAGTATATGCATGTATTGCTTTCTCGGTGTTTGTCAATTTCCTCGCTGTAATTTGTTCACCCAACATGTTATCTATCTAAGGAGAGCCACCTCTAGTGAACTATGGATCCCGGTCCTTTGTCTTTTACATACGATCTACAATCTTTTACTGCTTTGTGTTTACTTTCTACAAACTTTTACTTCTTTCTATTCGATATGTTTAATCCTTTGTTTTCCGCAAAACACGGTGAGATTGACAACCTCATCGCAAGTTGGGGACAAAGTTCTGTGGTTGTGTTGTGCAGGTCTCCACGTTGCTACTAGCACCGGTAGTGCGCCCTGCCAAAGCTCAGCTAGTAACACCTTTGTGGTGTTTCCTTGCTCCTACTGGTTCGATTAAACCTTGGTCTCATAACTGAGGGAAAACTCGTTGTTGTGCTCATCATACCTTCCTCTTGGGGTTCCCAACAGGCTCTACATCAACCACGAGCTAGCAAAGATTTTTCTGGCGTCGTTGCCGGGGAGTCAAGGACATCTTTACAAGGGGAGTCCCTCATAACCAATCTCTTTACTTTGTTGTTTTTGTTTTGCTCAGTTTCTTTTTGCTTTGTTTGCTTGTTTTGTTCTTCAAAAAAAAACCAAAAAAATTAGTTTTACTTGTTTGCTTTCTTATTTGAAAAACACAAAAAAAATTAGTTCCTATCTTAAGTTGCCTTCATGTCTAGCCTTGCTCCAATCACTATGTCACCCGCGGAAATGATTTTCAATTTTAAACAAGGAATTGAGGAAAGTTTTAAGGAAGATTGGTCTAGAATCTCTGATCTACATGAAAAAACTGAGCCTAAAATGACTCAAAGCTTGTTCCTTAGCAGTTTTTACCTTGGGATTGCTCTTTGCTATAGATATGCTTTAGATGTTGTTGTGGGAGGAGATTTCCTCCAATGTAATGAGGATGATGCTATTAATGCTATAAAGAAATTGATCATCACTTACAACATGCCTAGCCAAACTGATATTTCTTTCGCAAAAGTATTTGCTAGGTTGAACACTCTTGAGACTAGCACTACTAGCTTAAAAGATTGCTACAATACGCTTAGGGAGAATCACAATTATGTTCCAAATTCTGAACCATCAAAGTGGCTCCCTACAGTAAAGATTGAGATAAACACTGATATTTTTCAAGCCCGCTGGGATATCATGTCTGAATTTTGTCTTATGCCTAAAGATATTTATGAATCTTTGAATCTTTGGGGGCTTACTGAGGGAGGAAAAGAAATATCTTTTGCTAATAATACTACCATATTACCTATTGGAATAGCTGAAGGAGTGTTTACAAAGATCCTTGGAAAAATGATTTCTACTGATTATCTTGTTATTGAATGTGCAGGAAAAGGACAAATTACACTTGGAAGGTCCCTATTAGAACTCCTTGGAGCAATAATAGATGTGGGACAGGGGACCATGCACCTTTCTTGTCCACCAAACAATCATATTTTCCCAAAGGTTATGAATAAAAATAAGAGAGGTAAGGGCAAGAAAGTTGGTCTTAATGCTTCTTCATTTGAGAACACTTGATTCTTTCTTTGCTTCTTATGCCTAACTTAAAGGCGTTAAAGAAAAGTACTTGTTGGGAGATAACCCAAGAGTTTTAGTTGAGTCTTGGAAGTTATTACCTCTGTAATAACGTCTCCTTATCCTTTTTATTTGCTTATTGTGCCAAGAGTAACCTCTAATGAGAGTGAAGTAGTGATTGGGAAAGTTGCTGTCCCGAAACAGATTTCTGTGCTTCACCGTAAAAATTACTGAGAGAGTTATGTACGTCGGATTGATCTGTAATTTTTTGTCCTTCTGTCCCTGGTTGTTATCTAACTTTCGTTAGTTCAACATGTTTTGATTTGAGTAACAGAAGGTCTTTGAAAAAATTCGTCTTTACCTGCTGGTCTGTTTTGACACATTTCTGCCATTTTCTGCATTTGCTTCTTGTTAGTTCCTTCTTGAGTTTCTTTGGGGAATTGAGCTTTTTGAGGGAAGTGCTACAGTATCTAGTGTTCTAATGGAAGTTTGTTTGGTGTTAGAACTGAACCTTGAGATTTATTTATCTTAAGTGCACTAATGTTGCTAATGAGATTGTGTGAAGTTTTGTATGAAGGAAAAATTTTAGGTGTATGGAAGGAATGAGTAATGAGATGAAGGATGGACTAAAGCTCAAGCTTGGGGATGCCACACGTGTCACCTCAAGAAATATCCAAGAAGTACAAGCGTCAAAACTTGGGGATGCCCAATGCATCCCCTTCTTTATCAATAAAAATCTCAGGTTTCTTCCAAACGCTTCATTTTTATTGTTTCATGCACAGTTGTGTTTTTCTTGGAGCGTCTTCTTTTTCGTTTTTGTTTTGGTTTTTAGTTTGCTTGGTTTGCTTAGTTTTCTGAATAAACTGGTTGGACCCCCTCTTTCATGCTTTGGTTTGCAAATAGTTTGGTTTGGGACTTGTTAGCATAAAACTACCACAATTCGAGCAAAATTCCGAAAAACTACCACTTTACGTTTTCGCAGCAAAAATCTACCGGATTTTGAGTCGGTTCTCTCAAAAAACACTAAACTCAAATTGAACGCGAATTGACACACAACCTGAGAGGTGGGACCCATTTGTCTGGGCTGGGGTGGAAAAATTTACTCAATTGAAGTAGGTCCCACATGTCAGCTAAATAAAAAAATCGCACGCGCTCCGTCTCGCACGAGCTGGAGCAGCTCGACTCCATAACCGCCGCCGGCGAGGGGTCGTCTGTATCTGAGAACCCTTGCTCAGGGCCAAGGCCATGGACACCTCGTATGTGTCCCTCTACTCCATTCGCGCACCGCCGGAAGGCCCCCCTGCTCCAAGACTAGGGGAGGCACAGGGCCACGGCACCGGGAGAATGGCCGGCGGCGGCGCGCCAAGGGCTGGCTCGGCGGCGCGGCAAGGCCCGGCTCGGCGGTGCGTCATGGTCCAGCGGGGGCGCCCTGGCGCGCGACGGCAGGGGCGACCTAGGGTTTCGACGGCGAGCGGCGTGGGGCGCGACGACGGGCGGCGTGGGACGCGACGGTGGCGGCCTGAGGCCTGACGGCGGCGACGACCTGGGGTTTCGACGGTGGGCGCCCTGGCGCGCGACGGCGGTGGCGGCCTAGGGCGCGACGGAGGCGGCGACCTGGGGTTTCGACGGCGGGCGCCCTGGCGCGCGATGGTGGTGGCAGCTTGGGTCGCGAAGGCGGCGGCGGCCTGGGGTTTCGACGGCAGGCACCATGGCGAGCGACGGCGGTGGCGGCCTGGGGCGCGACGGCGGCGGCGACCTGGGGTTTCGACGGCGGGCGCCCTGGTGCGCGACGGTAGGGGCGACTTGGGGTTTCGACGGCGTGGGGTGCGATGGCAGGAGGCGTGGGGCGCGGCGGCGGCAACCTTGGTTTGGTTGACTGGAGCGGGCCGGTGGCTAGGTGAGAAAGAAAAGAGGGCTAGATGGGGATTTTTTTTTAGATTTTTTAATTAGCCTGACATGTGGGACCCACTCCACGTTAGCTAATTATGCCAACTCAGCCCTGACAAATATGCCCCACTGGTCAGATCCCCTGTCAATTCGTGTTCAGAACGATATTAGTGTTTTTTGAGAAAACCGATTCAAAATCCGGTAGATTTTTGCTGCGAAAACGTAAAGTGGTAGTTTTTCGAAATTTTGCTCGAATTGTGGTAGCTTTATGCTAACAACTCTTTGGTTTGGTTTGTTAAAGAGTAGAAAAAGTTTATACTTTTGTGGTAAAAAGAGCTTGTTTTTGAACCACAACATTCATACAAGTGCTATCAAGTGCAAAGTGTAAATTAGATCTATACTATGGTGGGAGAGACAGACACCCGCAAAGCCACTTGTGCAAAGTAAGTTACACGTCAAGCGTGGAGCAAGTCTCATGTGCGATGACATGTAAGGTTAGCCCGAGCCGCTTCATCCCACCATACCGCAAGATGCAAAGTATACAAAGCAAAAGACGGCAGGAGCACCAACGCCCACAAAACCATTGTGTTCTACTCGTGCAATAGATCTACGCATAGATACGGCTCTGATACCACTTATGGGTTCGTAGCATGGAAAACAAAAAAATTCTACCGCAAGAACGAACAAAACCCAGATCTAATCTAGATAAAAGCCAAGATCTAATCTATTAGACATGTGCAACGAGATAGATCTGTACTAACCCTTGTAGATCTGAAAGCGTTACGAGATTGGATCTCGTGGTTGATGTAGTCGATCACTTGCCGATCTCAAGATCGAGTGGACGATCCTTCCGGCGCCGCGTTCCGGCAGCGCTTCCGCAGTCGGTCACACGTGCGGAGTCGAAGCAGACCTTCCTCTCCCCGTTCCAGCGAGCAGCGGAGGTAGTAGATCTTCTCCATAGAATCCCAGCAGCACGAAAGCGTGGTGGTGGTGGTGGAGTAGAGAATTCTGCAGGGCTTCGCCTAAGCCTAAGCAGAAGAAAGGAGGAGGAGAGAGGCGGCTAGGGATTGGAGTAGTGGAGGGGGCCAGGGGGTGGCGCCTCCACCCCTCTATTTAAAGGAGGGAGGCGCCATGGGGAGGTGGAGTCCTTGTAGGATTCCCCTCTCCCTTGGCCGGCTGATTGGGAAGGGGGGAGGAGTCCTCCTCCCCCACGACTCCTTGTCTTGCCCCACAAGGACTCCTTGATCCTTTCTTGGTTTTCAAGCAAACTCCAAGAAATCTTCCAGAACCTTCCAGAACATTCCGAAACCTTCTAGAATCCTCATACAAATACTCCGGAACATTTCCTAACTCAGAAAATGATCCCCAATATATGAATCTTATTCTCCGGACAATTCCGGATCTCCTCGTGATGTCCCGGATCCAACCCGAGACTCCGAACAACATTCGGTCTCCAACGCACATTCCATATCTACTTAAAACAACTTCGAACCTTAAGTGTGTCACCCTACGGTTCGTGAATATGCAGACATGATGAAGACACCTCTCCGATCAATAACCATCAGCGGGATCTGGAGATCCATAACGGCTCCCACATACTCAACGATGACTTCGTGATCGATAGAACCATTAACATACGAAACCAATTCCCTTTGTCACGCGATACTATACTTATCCGAGGTTTGATCGTCGGTATCTCCATACCTAGTTCTACCTCGTTACTGATAAGTAATCTTTACTCATTCCATGTTATGTCATCCCTTGTGACCCAGTCACATGCTTGCAAGCTAACTAGATGACATTCCACCGAGAGGGCCCAGAGCATATCTATCCGTCATATGGATGGACAAATCCCAATCTTGGTCCATGCGCTTCAACACATACTTTCAGAATATCCAATGACACCTTTATAACCACCCAGTTACGAAGCGGTGTTTGATGTCATCAAAGTACCCATCCGGTGATGGTGATTAACACAACCTCATGGTCGAAGGATTAGGTTACTATGCATTTAAAAGCTTATAGCAATACGAACTTAATGACTTGATATTATGCTACGCTTACTATGGGTGTGTGTCCATCACATCATTCTCCTAATGATATGATCTTGTTATTAACGACATCCAATGTCCATGATCAGGAAACCATGATCATCCAGTAATCAACAAGCTAGTTTAACAAGAGGCTTACTAGGGACTCTTTTATGTTTACAAAACACACAAGTATTAATGTTTCCGGTTAATACAATTATAGCATGGGATGTAAACATTTATCATAAACATAAAGATATAATAATAACCACTTTATTATTGCCTCTTGGGCATATCTCCAACAATTCATGCTCTTGTTTACCTTCCACTTGTTATGAAAAAACTAGTGATTAAAGCTCTCACGAACTTGATGGCACACTTGAAAGGGAAATGGACGTCGCCTAGAGGGGGGGTGAATAGGCGTTTTAAAATTATTACGGTTTAGGCTTTAATAAATGCGGAATAAAACTTAACGTTTAATTTATCAAGCCAAAACCTATATCCACTAGTTTCACTAAGTGCACCAACAACCTATGCTAAGCAAGACTAGCAACAAGGTTATAGCAAGATATAGTACTTCAAGCACGAAGGCTATCACAATGTAAATTGCATAGGTAAAGGGCTCGGTTGAGAGATAACCGATGGACGCGGAGACGATGATTTGTTTCCTGAAGTTCACTTCCAAAGAAGCTACGTCTCCGTTGGAGAGGTGCGGGGGCGCAATGAACTTCGAACGCCACAAATGGCTCACCTCGAGGTGTGGTGGCTCGATGCTCACCCAACACCACACAAGGCCTCACCAAGGATGCGAAGTCACGCAACTCACCGACGCCACAAAAGGCTCACCCTATTCTCCCGTGAGCTCGCCACAAAGGCCTACTCACGTTCCACTATGGGACACTTGAGAGCGGTCACCGAACCCGTACAAGGCTTGGGGCAATCTCCACAACTCAATTGGAGGGCTCCCAAGAAACGTCACAAAGGCTCCACGATGCCACAAAAGGCCTACAAGCTTGGGGAACCTCCACAACTCAATTGGAGCCCCAAGAACAATGCCACAAAGGCTACAAAGCCACAAAAGGCAACAAGGCCACAAAAGGCAACAAGACCACAAAAGGTCAACAAGCTTGAGGAACCTCCACAACTCAATTGGAGCCCCAAGAACACACCACAACTCCACACAACCGACTAGGGTTCCAAGAACCCAAGAGAAACAAGCCCAAAGACTTGAACTCGTCGAATCTCCAAGGAGAACTCAAACCTATGCACCAAATGCAAGAGGCAAGTCCTCTCTCAAATTCCACCAAAGCTACAAAAGCTATTGGGGGAATAAGGGAGGAAGAACACAAGAGGAGAACACAAAACTCTCCAAGATCTAGATCCCAAGGATTCCTTCACAAAGAAGGGATTTTGCTTGGTAGGGCTTGTAGATCTAGATCTCCTCTCTCAAATCCCTCAAAAAGATGCAAGAATCATAGGAGGGGAAAGGGGAGAGGGCAAGCTCTTCAAGGTCAACAATTGAGGAGAGAGAGAGAGCAAGAACCAAGAAAGAGCAAGTTAGCCCCAAAGGGGGAAGGGGAGCTCCTTTTAAAGGGCTCCCCGATCTGCCCGTTACACACAGTTTCGCGCATGGCCGGTAGTACCGGTGGGTGGCCGGCACTACCGGTGGCACTCAGCCAACGGTCCAAAAACAAGGTTCAAACGAACACTAAAACGAGGCCGGCCGGTACTATCGATGGGTCACCGGTACTATCGCCTAGGCTGGTACTACCGCCCAAGATTCCGACCGAAGTTCCGTCAAATAGCGCAGACCAGGCAGAGAGCATACTGAACCAAAAATGGGTTCACCGGAAGTTGGGTCGGTATTAACACCGGTACTACCGGTGGCATTTCTGCCCGAGCGGTACTTCTGGCGTCTGGCCGGTACTTCCGGTCAGAGAAACTTCAGAACCAGAAATGCCATAACTTTTGCATCCGAACTCCAAACGAGATGAAACCAATTTTGTTGGAAAGATAACGACATCTAGAATCAAGGGAGAAAATACCATGAATATATATGTGAGATACCTCCCAAGGTGTGGAGCCGGAAAACCCGCAAGATCAAAAACGCAATAAGATATGCAAGGGAAATCCGTTTTTGATGAACTAGAGCTTGTTATGAAGATAACCACAAGCTCTAGATCCTCACATGGACAAGAACCAAACAACAACCAAGAAAGATGATGCTATGTATGCAAAGGTTTGAGCTCTCTCCAAAAGATACGAATGAGTCACCCACTCAAGAGCCCCTCTTGATAGTACGGCTATCTATCCTAAACCCTATCAAGATCATACCTTTGCCTTGAGCATCCCACTTGAGCTTGATGTAGACGATCTTGACACCTTCAAGATGGAACACCTTTCTTGATTGTACTTGCTTGCTCTTGCTTGATGAAGTCTTGAGAAATGCTCCCCCATACTCCATGGGGAAGCCTCTTGTGCTAACTTGTCTTCATCATTCCATGATTGCCGAGGATGGCAAGCTTCAAGAATGAGATCTTCTAGAGATGACGCATCTTGATCTTGCACTTCAATTCTTGATGATGTCTTGAAGATATCCATGAGGAACTCCATCTTCTTCTTCTTCAAGACATACTTGATCTTCTTCTTCATCATCCTTGAAACCAACACATGGTCCAAGCGATGCAAATGGACAAACCTACAAGTGAAACTCAATTTGCACATTAGTCCATAGGGATTGTCATTAATTACCAAAACCACACATGGGGGCATACATGCCCTTTTCAACACTTTACTTTACTTGCCCTTAATAAACTTGAACCATTGTGTCTTCTATGTTGTATATGCTTGCACTTATTTGTTGGGAATTAGCAGAACCATGCTTTCATGGGGAACGCTTTCAACATTGCACTTGGTACTTGTACCTAGTTGATATCATACTCTTTTGTATATGGATGTCGTCGGTGTGAAATGAAAGGGGAGCTTGTAAGTCCATGGAGTTATGTATATGTGTTAGACAAACGCCTGGGCCGTTGGTCTAATCCATGTTGACATGGTGGAAACCTGCAGCGTAACCATAATGAGTTGTCTATGAAGCATTCTTCTTATAAAAAAAGAGTCCTATATTGAGAAAAAAAGAGAAAAGAAAAAAAGATACTATGAAAAGAGGAGAGAGAGAAAAAAGCACCATATTCCCATGGTAAATAAGAAGAATGATGAGATGCTCGTTGTCTGCTTGCCTTGTCATTTTGATATGGGGATTCTTCCGTATCATCGGGCAAGGGGTACCCCGTTGGCGGTTCTCAATGATACACATATACTTACGATGACAAGAACTTACGGGTGACTAAACTTGAGTAGCATGAGGAGCGGCCCTCGTATACAAGGGACATGAGATTTCTGACTTATACTTCGTCAAGCATGTACACCATAGTTTGTTCACTTTAACCTTAATCACTTCAAGATGCTTATGATAGGGGCAATGAGAGCCGAAAGCTATAAGTACCATAATTTTTGGAAGCTCTTTATAAGACTTCAATCCCTACTTCCTTTTACAAAAGGCTTTGCTTCCACCAATATATTGAGTCTCCACATTCTATCTTTATGCACCTACTTTGAGAGCATAGTGGCCATTCTTAGTTCTATGTGCATTGTCCCAAGAATAGTTGATTGATGCATAATTTGATATTGCTTATTTTAAACTATTGTATCTAGTCACTCTTATGAACTTTGAAGGTGTCCTATGCATTTATATTTGCTACTCTATTGAGGGACAAGCTGAATACTATTATGCTATGTTTTCTTTATGTGAAACAAACAAACGTCTTGCAAAGCATGTTATTCATAAATCTTTTGTTTGTACCTTTTCATGTTGCATCATAGTCTCTTTGCTTATTGCCAGAACTTTGTCTTTCATGTTATGATTGAAGTACTATGATCCCAGCTTTGAGTATTTTGCAAATACTTTGATCAAGTTTATGATGGCGCATGTCACCTAAAAAAATATTCTTTCTTTTTATCACTTACCTACTCGAGGACGAGCAGGAGGTAAGCTTGGGGATGTTGATACGTTGCTAACGTATCTATAAATTTTGATGTTCCATGCTTGGTTTTATCTACTTTCTTATGTTTTGTCCACACTTTGGAGTACTTTTTATACACTTTCTTGGACTAACCTATTAACAAGAGCCACAGTGCCAGCTGCCTGTTTTCTGCTGTTTTTGGTTCCAGGAAAATCAGAAAATGAATATTCTCGGAATTGAACGGGACAAAAGCCAAAATGCCTATTTTTCCGGAAGGGATCAAGTGCCAGAATACGAGACGGAGAAGGGCCAGGGAGCCACCACACCACCTGGCTGCGCGGCCAGGCCTGGCCCGCGCCAGGGGGTGGTGTGGCCGCTCCCGGCACCCCCTCGGCCTCTCCTTCTGCCTATAAGTTACCCTCAGGACGAAAACCCTAAGTACCCAATCAAAAATCCAAGAAAGAGTCTGTAGCCGCCGTCATCTCCATCCCTAGATCGGGAGGGATCTGAAGCTCTCCCCGGCAACCTGCCGGAGAGGGGAATTCACCCTAGAGGCTTTTTTCATCACCATGCAAGCCTCCGATGTGATGCGTGAGTAGTTCATCCTTGGACTACGGATCCATGTAGTAGCTAGATGGCTGGTTTCTCCTCCTTTGTGCTTTCATGTTGTGAGCTCCGTTCATGATCAAGATCATCTATTTGTAATTCATACATGTTGTGTTTGCGGGGATCCGATGGATATTGAGATGCTATTTCAGATTGATTATTGATTCTATCATGTCTTTGTTATTTGAGATCTTGCACGCTTTTCGTTGTTAGTAGCTATCTTGGCCAAGTAGATGCTAGCAACTCCAAGAGTTAGTATTTATGCTCGATAGTGGGTTCATGCCTCTGGTAATCTAGGGAAGTGACAGAAATCTCTAAGGTACTAGATGTGCTGTTGCTAGTAGGGAGAAAACAACAATCATTTGTTCATAGAACAATCGTATTGTTTACTTTACACGCAGTTCGTAAAGCAATAATCTGTTGCTTGCAACTTAATACTGGAGGGGGTTCGGATGATAACATGAAGGTGGATTATTAGTCATAGATGCAGTTGGATGGCGGTCTATGTATTACGTTGTAATGCCCAATCAAGTCTCAGAGGAGTCAAGATGATTAGTATATGCATGTATTGCTTTCTCGGTGTTTGTCAATTGCCCCGCTGTAATTTGTTCACCCAACATGTTATGGATCCCGGTCATTTGTCTTTTACATACAATCTACAATCTTTTACTGCTTTGTGTTTACTTTCTACAAACTTTTACTTCTTTCCATTCGATACGTTTAATCCTTTATTTTCTGCAAAACACGGTGAGATTGACAACCTCATCGCAAGTTGGGGACAAAGTTTTGTGGTTGTGTTGTGTAGGTCTGCATGTTGCTACTAGCACCGGTAGTGCGCCCTGCCAAAGCTCAGCTAGTAACATCTTTGGGGTGTTTCCTTGCTCCTACTGGTTCGATTAAACCTTGGTCTCATAACTGAGGGAAAACTCGCTGTTGTGCTCATCATACCTTTCTCTTGGGGTTCCCAACGGGTTCTACATCAACCACGAGCTAGCACCGGATCTCGCTCGCGTCCCTGTTGCACCGTGCCGCCCCTGCCGGACCTTGCCCGTGCCCCTACCGCACCAGAGCTTGCCGTGCCCCTGCTAGACCTGGCCCACACACGCCCCGTATCGGAGCTCTCCACGCTGGCCCTACCGGATCTCGTTCACGCCCTTGCCGGACCGCGCCGCCCCTGCCGGACCTCGCCGGCACTAGAGTTCGTTGTGCCGCCCCTACCGAACCTCGCCCGTGCCGCCCCAGCTGGAGCTCCCCCGCGCTCCTATCGAATCACGTCGCCCTTTCTTGACCTCATCAGCGTCGACCCCTACCAAACCATGCCCGTGCCGCGTCGGAGCTCGCCGCTCTTCTCCTGCTAGAGCTTGCTCACGCCCTTGCTGAATTTGCGCCGCACCGGAGCTCACCGCACAACCCCTGACAGACGGCGCCTGTGCTGACCCCTATCATACTTCCCCAAAGCAGCTCCACCGCTAGACAGAACGATGCCCCAACGCTGCAATTGGTGCCAGCCCCGCTCGCCCCTTGTTTACCCCTTCTTCCCTCTCCTAGCGCCAGCGGCCGAGCTCCTTGGCATCACCCCACACTGGTAGTCACGGCGCGAGCGAGCTGCGTGGTGCGCGTGGTGGCAGGAGGCTAGCAGCAGCCCGGTTAGCTCCGGCGCGAGCTGCGGTCGGAGTGCGCAGGCGCGGGCGAGCTACGAGACGCGCGTGGCGGCGGGAGGCAGGCGCGCCCAGCGGCCCGACTAGCTCCGGCGCGAGCTGCGGATCACGTGCGGCGGCCGGAGTGCACGCGCGGGGGCGAGCTGCGGGACGCGCGCGGCGGACGGAGTGCGCGGGCGCGAGCGAGCTGCAAGGCGCGCTACGGCAGGGGGCAATGAGCGCAGGCGGCCAGCAGCGGCCTGGCTAGCTCCGACGTGAGCTGCGGCGCAGGCGCAGGCGAGCGCAGCTAGGACGCGGGTCAACGGGAGAATTTTGTATTTTCCTCTTTTTCCTTAAATTCCAAAGAATAATATAAGTTTCCTAATTTTTGCCACGTAGACCTGACAGGTGGGTCAAAACTGTCAGAAAACGGTTTAACACGACTAAACAGAACAATCAGTGCTATCTGTCATAAACTGACTCCAATATTGGTAGTTTTCTGACAAAATAGGCAAAGATGGTAGTTTCGTGTCAAAGATGTCTCAAATGTGGTAGTTTTGCGTTATTTTCTCGACTCGGGGAGGACACCGCTCGGACGCACGGTTTGCCCGTTCCATCGCAAATCTGACTCAATTTTGGCCACCTTTGCGCCGAAACGGATCAGTTCGGGACTGTGGCTTCTTTTGCGGGTGGGTGTTGGGTCGTGACTTTGGTTCGGTCAGACATGAGCGGATGCGGACTGTCCGTTTGCGGGCCGCCATTGGAGATGCCTGAAAACACAGAAAAAACTATTTGTTAGGAAGAAAGGAGGTGTATATGTCTTAATACGGACTAAAAAACTGATCATAACTAGGAATGCATGGGACATGGCGATTTGGCTCCCAGGTCTAGATGAACTTATTATGAAAAATGTATTTTATATGAATTTCAAAATGTTAAAAAATTCCAAAAAAAATCTTGGGTGTGCATCCAAACATGCTATGTCCTCACACAAAGTTTTGTAGGAAGAAGTCATTTTTTGAGGTGTGTACAAAAAAGGCAAAAAATGTCTTGTGAAACTAGTTTGCAACACCAAAAATTGTCTTTTTTACACAATTCACATAAAATATCTTTTGTTTGTGTACGAACATAGAATGTCAACATATACACTCGGATATTTTTTTTCAATTTTTTTTACATTTATTGACACACATGAGAAGCTAAAGTAATGTCGTAATCAATGATCTAGTTATAGTTATGATGTAAGTGCAATGCATGTGCCGACAAATACACAAAATTACATCATACATATATAATTCTACTAAAAAAGCTTAATAAATATTTAATTATGTCTTGTTAAACATGAAAATGAGTATGAGCTAAAAAACTTCATATTGATTTTCTATTTTGAAGAACATGTCTGACCGTAAATAAAACTCATCACATATACGTAAGACCTCTTTGGACACTATCCGAATGAATTAATCAAGTGAATCCATGCATAAGAACTAAACAAGGAATTGGTTTTGGAAAAACAATTCATCCCGGTCGAAAATAAGCTCACTTCCACAACCTATCACTAGTGGAAAAGGGGCATATAGTACCGGTTTGTAGGGCTTTTAGTCCCGTTTTCCCAACCGGGACTACAAAGACGGGACTAAAGGTCACCGGTTCTGCCACAAACCGGGACTAAAGGTCCTCATGAGGCTGCGTCGAGCGTACGGGACCTTTAGTCCCGGTTCGTAATACGAACCAGATCTAAAGATTTTTTTTCCATTTTTTTAAAATCTTTCTTGAACTTTTAAATTATCGACTTGTTAATAGCTCACATCTCTCATTTTTAACACTAACTATACTTAATCTTAGGTTAAATTACTTATAGTCAAATTCCCGATCGGTCACCCATCCTAACACTACTCCACCCCCAGCATGCTTAACTCATATCAATATGTCAACCATCTTTATTTTTTAAAATTAGGAACAACTATTTAAGTAAACAACAATAAATAAGTAATAATAATATTTTATTCCAATGAAAATAAAAAACTAATTAAATTAGTATTTTATTCATTTTTTTGCCATTTATTTATTTAATATGACATAAATAATATCTTCAAATCTATAAATCGAAATTCGACAAATAATATATCCATTATTATCATAAAAATGTGAGGAATTCAAATATGACATAAAAATTACTAAAAAAATTAATTTTTAAAATAACTTTTTTTTTCGAATTTTAAGAATCTAAAAGAATCCAAAACAGCCTAAGGCGGTTGAAATCGAAGAGGAAAGTTTTTTCTGCACGTTTTGATAGGCTGTACGTTTTTTTATCTGACATTGTATGCAAAAGTTATGGCCAGCACGTTTTGATAGGCTGTACGTTTTTTATCTGACATTGTATGCAAAAATTATGGCCATTTAAAAAAATTATAACATTTTTTATAAATTATGTCGAAATTCATGTTTGCTAATTTTCTTAACAACTAAATCATTTAATTTAACTACAGTTTGAAGGATTTTATTTTTGGAATTTTTTATAATTTTGTGGCATGCTTTTGAAACTAGAGAAGACAATCTCGGGAGGGGGGGTGTGGTGGACTGAAAAATCCCGCTGTGGCAGGATTTTTGCCCATTTTCCTGCCGTGGTAGAACCCTACTTTTGCCAAAAAAAATTAGTCTCGGTTGATGTCTCAAACCGGGGCTGAAGGCCTATCTTTAGTCCCGGTTGAAGACATAGGCCGGGACTAAAGGGTGTTGCCCATGTTCGCCCGCCTCCACTCTTTCGTCCCGGTTCGTATTACCAACCGGGACTAAAGGATCCTACTCAACCGGGACTAAAGGTTGTCGGCGTCCTAGCTGTTGGAACCGGGACTAATGTGAGCATTAGTCCCGGTTCCTAACACGGTCGGGACTAACGGCCTGGACGAAACGCCCGTTTTCTACTAGTATACTTTGTCTTTTTATACCTACTTCTAGTGACTAAAACCTTCTCTGAAACATAAGTAAGCATCAAACAGAGGAAAGATTTGTACGAAAACAACAAATTCCCTCCTATGTATATGTCCCTTTCTCTAAATGCATCCAAAAATGTCAGCCCTCAGATTGGAATCGAGAGAGAGGAAGAGTATTTGGTGGACACGACATATGAACACGAGTAGTTTTTGTGCAGCGTACTGCTGTACTGCATTTTCTGTTTACCTTTTATTCACTGAAACGAGATCATGTCGCAGCGATCGCCACGACTCCGACTGGATCGTGCCATCCCACGATCGAGACGTGAGCGATGTGCCCTATTGACTAGCTCCCGACGCACATATCGCGGAGGAGCGCTAACTAACCTGCTAACTGAAAAACTTAACGACAACAGCAGCTAACTGAACGAATCTGACGAAACTGAAATAAAAGAAAAAACTGCAAGCACCTAGGTTATTCAACAAAAAATACACCCCGGCTCTCGTTATATATTGATCTCACATAGGTAATTTCAGATTTGAGGGCGTTGTCTTCATGTTCTACCTTGTGAGGTCGGTCTGCATGACTACTTTGTACTTCCCATCGTAGTTGAACACGACCACCTTAAAGAAGACGGAAGTATGGGGAATTTGAACAGAAATAACCCAATTAAATAACAAATTAATGAAATAAACTCCGGCCATCGAAATTTCACGGAACTAACCCTTTTTGCAACACCGTAGACGACGACGCCGCACCCTGAAGAACAGCGCCATGCACCGTAGCGCCGCACGTCTGCCAGCGTGGCGTCGACATGGTCTCGCGGGGCCCAGTTCCGTAAGTGCGGTGCCACACACTATGGCGCCGCAGTGCTATGTGTGGCGCCACGGCGCGTGGCGCCGCACTTTAGGTCTTGTACCAGCCGCACGGCCGTCCCAGCCCGACCCAGCCTCACTTCCTCAAATCCACGAAACAGAGAAGGTCAATGGCGGCAGCTATCACCCATACATGATCCCCTCCCCACATCTGCTCATTTTCTCCAAGATTTGTGCTCTCGATCCCCTCTCCCAGGTATTCTTACGAAGTCCCCTCAATTTCATCCACAAATTTCTTACTTTTCGCCCTTGTTTGCATTTTTGGTGAAACCCTAAGTTGGATGTGATAGTGAAATTAATATGAAGCATTGTCATATATAGTTGATATTTAGTCTTAGTAGTATTTGTATAGCAATAGCTTAGTATTCAATGGTAGAACTTTAGTTGGTTATTTTAGCATACAAATTCAATATTATGGTGGTTCATAGTAGCAATCCTCATAATTGATTATGGTGGGACATTTGTAGATAGAATATGGTGGGACATTTGTAATGTTTCAAGCATAGTTTTGCTAAAGTGGAATATATGTAATGTGAGAATAATTGTTCTTATGGTATCTATTTGAAATATGTAGGATGAGTCTTCCCAATCCTCACTACGATGTTCAACACCGTTCCTACAAGTTGTCAGAAAAGAGACAGGTACTAAAAAACCACACGGTAGTTCCTATTGCTACGGTTTGTTGAGATGTAAATCTGACCTAGGCCATTGTATGTTTGCAGGAGCTTATACCTCTTCGACTTAGGTATCACGAGGTCTCGTCGATCAAGAACCTGACTTACGATGAGCGGTACACTCCGTACATCGAGCAACTAGGACTCCTCCCCTTTATCCACATGGTCACTCGGTCGACACCAAAGTTCAATCCCGTTGCGATCACCACGCTTGTCGACCGGCGGAGGTCGGAGACACACACTTTTCACCTTAGGACTGGTGAGACTACGATCACTTTGTAGGACATGAGCATGATCATGGCACTCCCAATCAAGGGAAACCCTGTGTGTATAAGCACAGATTCAAACGGGTGGCATGAGCAGATGGTTAGCCTTATAGGAAAGGATCCACCCGAGGTTGTAAATGAGAAGGGAGTAACACTAAGGGTAGTTGCCGGGGATATTTTCAGTTGGATTAGACAGAATTTTAAGACCTGCCCCGAGGATGCTGACGAGGACACGATCATGACGTGCGCTCGTGTGTATGTGTGGTACATCATCACGAGGACTCTCTTTCCTGACAGCAGTGGGGATCGTGCTCAGTGGCATTGGCTTAAGGTGCTCACAGTTTTTGACTCAGATTTCAGCCGGGGTTCGGCGGCGTTGGCTTGGTTGTACCGTCAGGTAATCGCTTGTTTACAAAGTTGTCTATGTTTGCCTGACCTCAAAAAATACTGTTTTACTAAACGGTATATCACTTCATGTGCAGCTAGATGATGCCTGTCTTAGGAGCGCAACCGACGGATGCATCGATGGTTGTTTGCTCCTTCTTTCGGTGTGGAGTTGGGAACGCTTCCCAGTTGGACAGCCGAGATTATTGAGCTACAACCCTTATGTTGATGACGGCAATAACCTCCTACTCCCCACGTGGGCTTACAATTGGGATGTGGTCTCCGATCCCCCAACCGACCCTTTGGCGGCGTACAGGAGGTACACCAACGAGTTTGACACGATAACCATGGATCAGGTAATTTCCCAGCGTGCGGTCAATTCTATGTTATTAATGTGTAATATTTGAACTTGAAATGAGTGTGATATGTTGCAGGTGACCTGGGAGCCATACGGTGACATGTGCAACACCGTGGAACCTAGCGCCGCACATGCACGCAGGGAAGGCGAGCTGCTCCAGGAATGTGCAACGCCAGCCTCTGTGGCGCTGCATATTCGCAGAAAAGTAGACAGTTCTGTCTACTTTTCTGCGAATGTGCGGCGCCACAGTGGCTGGCGCCACACGTGCAACACCATATATTGTGGCGCCGCACACTGTGCAAAGCCAGTCCCTGTGGCACCGCACATTCGCAGAAAAGTAGACAAAAGGTTCTGTCTAGTTCTCTCTGGATGTGCGGCGCCACAGTGGCTGGCGCCACACGTGCAACGCCGTGTCTAGTGGCGCTGCACACTGTGCAACGCCAGCCCCGTGTCTAGTTCTGTCTAGTTTTCTGCGAATGTGCGGCACCACAGCGGCTGGCGCCACAGGTGCAACGCCATAACTTGTGGCGGCACACGTTCCTGTGTCACTAGAAGCATACATTGAGTATGTCTTTTCGCGGGGTATTTATGCGCAAATAAGGACAACACAACCGCATAGTAAATCTCACACAACATCATAGTTCACAACATAGTAAATCTCACACAACATCATAGTTCACAACATACTAAATCTCACACAACATCATAGTTCATAACATACTCAATCTTACACATAGTCATAGTTCACGACATACTCAATCTAACACATAGTCCTATTTCAAACATAGAAACCTCGTTTCTCCTTCTCACAACCATGATAGACCTTCTTCTATTGTGTCGAACAAGGTCCTTTCCCCTTTGCCTTCCTCTTCCTCTCTTCTTCCTTTGCTTCCTCTTTTTTCCTTAGGTCACGGGCTTCTTCATCATTTTGGCCTTAAATATCCTTAGTCGTTCCTCTTCGGCCTCTTTAAGCTTCTTCCTCTCGCGCCTTTGCATCGCGACCCACTCAAGATTCATGCGCAAGTTGTGCTCCCTCTTCGCCTCTTCCGCCTCTCTCTCCTTCTTCTCACGTTCGGCTCTCTCCTTTTCCTTCAACCTCCTAATAGCCTCCTCCCACAGTCCACGTGTCTCATCATCATTGGGTTGTGTAGCCATACCTATAAGAAAATAAGCAAGTAAGCAATAGTAACTTGATGGTCATTAGTGAAAGAGGGCTTTCACAAGTCGCCTTCCATGCCTTCCCATATTTCACCTCGTAGTGAAAGAGGGCTTTCACAAGCTCTTGGACCATTTTGATGGTCATTATTGGAAATGACTTGATGTTATTGGAAAGCCTATAAGCAATAAACTCGGAGGTGAGTTGTCGGTGCTCGTGCTTCACATCCTTGCCATCCACCGTCGGGCCTCGACACATGTGAGTTGATACACGACTAGATATGTGCCAACTTGGACCTCCCTTAAATGGTCTTGCACGCACAATCCAAGGACATCCATCCTCCTCGCATTTAACCGTGTAACGCTTCTTCACGTCCGAGTGCACCACCGTGTAGCGATGATGCTTAACCGAGAAGTCCTTTATCCATTGCTTAAATTCCAACAAGGTCTTGAACCTCGATCCACGAGAAAAGCCATTATTCTCTTGATTACCATCACGGTAAGAACTTGACCTTGGTCCAAGCACTATGCCCTCCCCGCCATCAACCGTGGCTTCATTTGCGAGACTAACATCACGGAACAAAGATACCATGTGGTCCCGTCCCAATATGTTCTCGTGGATTTCGGCCTCTCTAGCCGTGAACCCCTCCTCGTCAAGTTCTTCTTCGGGACTATCATCATCTGAGTCCGATGCATAGCATGGAGTATACGGGATGTCACGGTCCATGTTCTCCTACGTAATATATTTATCCAAATCTCCAACATTGTTGTCATGGAGCTCAACCTCATTCTCATCGTGCCAATAATCATCATTTTGCTCTTCCAACACTTCATCTTGGTTCTTTGAAATCGGGCTCAATGTTTGGGTAAATGGAGGTTCAATCAATACCTCTTGATTTATTGGTGGAGGACTCCTAGAACCCAATGGGGAGGCAGTACGGTTCAAATCCAAGTGCAAGTTATTATTAAACTTCTTGGTGGCAAATAGTTCAAGAGCTTTGTCTAGCGACTCCGCCACCACCTCCTTGTATGCAACCCAATGGGGCTCGGAGAAGATACGCATGGTCTTTCAACGGGTGTGCATTCCAAAAGCCACATTATGCCTTCCCTCTAACTCAACATCATTTGGGTCCATCCATTTCAATTCAATCCTAACTTGCTCCAAGACCTCGGCGTAGGTGGGACTACGATCAAACACCAAGTCAAGCTCATCCGGATCCGGTTCAATATTACCTCTCAAAAAGGCATCCTTGTCTACATGATGAACATGAAAAATTCTTGACATTCCTAAAATAATCACAACAATAATACCATGGTCAACATACTCAATACATACTCATTGGTGACATTAACACAATACCCATCCCTATGCCAATTCAACAATACCAATGCCAAAATCTACCATACATCTTGCATATCAATCTAGGGTTTCCAAGATATGGGTCAAACCAAGAATTTAATGGGTGAAAACAAAGAGAAAGGGGAAGAATACCTCTAGGCACTTGGGGGGATCGAAATCCACGGGGAGAAGGGTCTAGTTTGGCCTTTTGGAGGGAGGGATTTGAGGGAGGAGTCTCACCACAGCCACCGCCGTCGCCTCTCTGTTCGTTGGGGGATTTGGGAAAGTGAGGTTGGGTCGGGCTGGGACGGCCGCGCGGCTGGTACAAGACCTAAAGTGCAGCGCCAAGCGCCGTGGCGCCGCACATAGCAGTGCGGCACCATAGTGTGTGGCGCCGCACTTACGGAACTGAGCCCCACGAAACCATGTCGACGCCACGCTGGCAGACGTGCGGCACCACGGTGCATGGCGCTGCTCTTCAGGGTGCGGCGCCATCGTCTACGAAGTTACAAAAAGGGTTAGTTCCGTGAAATTTCGATGACCGGAGTTTATTTCATAAATTTGTTATTTAATTGGGTTATTTCTGTTCAAATTCCCGGAAGTATGCTCCTGCAGGTCATAGGGAGGCGTGAGGAGCATCCCGAGGGCTCGTTTGCTAGCAGCGTTTCCCGGCTCTTTTCCTGGTTAGACAATCCATGGGCCGAGAAGAGTCCCGGGAGAATTCATGCAAGTTTGGATGCCCACAGGGGAACGTATGCCCTCCCGATCCGCGTCGTTTCCCCCATCAGTCTATAGTGACAAAACTTGGCGAGGACAACAAGCTTATTAGATTTCTTGATGGAAACACTATTCTTGGTATATTGATGACCATAAATTGGTCCACTCATATGTTAATCATCGTGTTATTTATGCAGAAATCGCGGAACAAGAGAAGTCTAATACTAGTCACAATAGGGAGTATCATATAGTAGTATCATACATATGATACTAGTATATGATACCATCTCTACAATGCATAGTATCGTGTACTAGTATCATAATCTTATTATATTTATTGTTTTGTAGAATTTCAATGCAAAATTGTGTACAAGATTTATTTGAGATTAGTTTTTCTAGTTCTACGTGCTATGATACCGTATCTACCTATGATACCAATACAACCTCTTTCATCATTAATTAGCATGCCACATCAGAATTTTGCCAACATGACATGCATGATACTACCTATGATACATCCATTGGGGCTAGTCTAATGTGAGAGTCTCAATTTGTTCTAAATAAATGGAGCAAAAATTATGGGCCACATTGCTCATGTGGCCCTCAAGAAAGAAAGACCCGCACTGCTACGGTTAGAAAACTTTATCTCTCTTCTTGTGCAAACAATAGCCACTGACCAAGATCAGAAGGCATTCGTGGTCATGTGCCAAATAGTGTGCAGAGGCATGAACCGTCCCGCCTAATGTGTTGGCATTTTGAAGAATAGGTTTAGGGTTTCGTGGGGTTTAAGCCTCCACCTCTCCTCTATTTATATACTTCGATAGGGTACAACACAATTACAATACGTACGGGTATAGGACTTCAGATACGTGTTCACGACTGTTTTTAACACACCCCTTCAATCTAAACTATTACAAACTAGATTTAGATTGGACTTGAAACGGTCTAGCATTTGTCGAGAGGTTAACTTTGTAAACACGTCAGCCAGCTGATCATTGGAGGAGATAAACCGAACCTCGAGTGCACCTGCAGCAACTCGCTCTCGCACGAAGTAGAAGTCGATCTCAATGTGCTTAGTACGAGCATGAAAAACAGGATTTGTCGTGAGGTAAGTGCCCCCAAGATTATCGCACCAAAGTATAAGTGTGCGTTGCTAGATCATGCCGAGCTCCTTGACAGGTGAATCCACCCAGATTGCTTCAGCAGCGTCGTTCGCCAGTTCCTTATACTCAGCCTCGGTACTCGATCTTGAGACTATAGGTTGTTTCTTCGAACTCCAAGAAATCAGGTTCGTTCCAACAAACATAGCGAATCCACTTGTGGAGCGATGATCATCCACACAGCCTGCCCAGTCAGCATCTGTAAATATGCTAATGCCAGTGGAGGATGACTTGCGAAAAGATAAGCATGTATGGAGCGTTCCTTTGACATATCGTAGAATACGCTTAACTGCCTCCCAATGCACATCATTGGGTTATGAAATAAACTGAAACACCTTGTTCACAACAAACGAGATATCCGGTCTTGTAAGTGTCAAATACTGCATACCACCCATAACAATGTGGTACCTTAATGAGTCCTCGGTGCCAAGTAGTGTACCAATACTCCTAGACAAACTCTCGGATGGCGGCAATGGAGTGGAAGTAGACTTACAATTCTCCATGTTAACTCTATAAAGAAGATCTAGCGCATACTTCCGTTGAGTAACAGTCATCCCCCTGAATTGTAGGATGTTTCCAATCTGAGGAAATACTCCAACTTGCCCATGTCCTTGATGGGAAAATCAGTAGAAAGTGACTTGACGAGAAGATCAGCAATGACTATGTCATCCACATAGACCAACATATAAATCTGAACACCCTACCGAGCGAAAATGAATAAGGACGTATTAGCTTTGGAGGCCACAAAATCAAGCTAAAGGAGGAGCTGATTCAGGCACGCATACCAAGCGCGAGGTGACTGCTTCAGACCATACAAGGACCGCTGGAGCTTACACACATGAGAGGGGAACAGATCATCCTTGAACCCCGGCGGCTGCTGCATGTAGACATCCTCAGACAAGAAACCATGGAGAAAGGCATTGCTGACGTCTATCTGACGAAGACACCAATCATGAGATACTGCCAGTGAGAGAACCATACGCATAGTGGCAGGCTTCATCACTGGACTGAACGCGTCTCCGTAATCGATGTCATGTTGCTGGGTAAAACCACGAGCAACCAAACGCGCCTTGTGCTTGTCGATGCTACCATCAGGCCGATGTTTAGTCTTGAAGATCCACTTGCTGCTAACGATGTTCACCTCGGGAGGACGAGGAAAAAGATCCCATGTATGTGTCGCACGAAGGGCATCGATCTCATCTGCCATGGCCGCGCCCACGCAGGCTCGTGAAGGGCGTCACGATGAGACATCGGGGCAGCAAAGAACGCTCGTCGACGAGGATCATAGCGGATGGTAATGTCTGTGTACTCCTCCTTCCGAGTAGCGTCGGGTGACGTGTCACCATCGGGTGACCACCGGACGAGGCGGGGACGTCAAGCGACCTAGCCGGAGGTGCCGTGGCTGGTGAAGACACGATAGGAGGCGACATGGGCTAGGCTGAAACCGCGAGCGGCGTGGAAGAAGTAAGCGCGGGCGACGACGCGGGTGCAGGCGACGTCACGGGCCGGCCCAGCTCGGGCGCGGGTGCTAGTGACGCGGGAGCCAGCACGTGCCTCGAGGCATGCACGCCATGCACGTCGATCGGCCGAGGGCGGGCCGTGCCAGGAACGTCGATCACCTGTACAAGAGGAACTTCACCTACCACAGGTGGATCAGTAGACAGGTAAGTCAAGTCATAATTTCGCATAGGTACACTCGTAACTGGTTCATTAGAAGGAAACATGATAGAGTCTGCAAGAGTTGACACATCAACCGAGAGTAGCACAAGGGAACATGGACTCATCGAAAACGACATCACGTGAGATATAAATTCTATCCGTAGTAGGATCTAAACACTTGTACCCTTTATGCATGGGGCTATAGCAAAAAAACACACATCTTAGACCGAAAGTCTAATCTATGAGAGTTGTATTTGCAGAGACTCGGCCAACACGCGCATCCAAAGACGCGGAGAAAATCATAATTCGGCTGAACACGAAACATTAGAATGAACAAGTTCAAGAGGGGCAGTAGAAACATGAGAAGAAGCACTATAAGATAGTTGGCGGCTCTTGGCACGCTGACAGGCATCACACACCAAGGACGAATTATCTGAAGTACACAAAAGCTCATGAGTTTTAACTATAGACTGAACTATATTATTTGTAGGATGACCAAGACACTAATGCCACTGAGATGACGTGACAACACTAGTGGAGGCATGACGCGATGACGACGTGCGAGAAAACGGGATAGGATAGAGACCTCCCCGACTTCTACCGTCCAGCAGGATTCTACGCGTTACCTTGTCCTTAACAAAGAAAAAGTACCGGTGAAACTCAACAAACATGTCATTATCCCAGACAAGACGATAAACAGAGAGGAGATCTTTGCTGAGATTAGGAACAAGAAGAATATTGTTCAATTTGAGAGAAGAATCGGTTAAAAGTCGAATGACCAATATGCGAAATAGACAAACCTGCACCATTGGCCACCTGGACCTGATCTTTTCCTCCATAACGCTCGTGGACGTGGATGCGCTCGAGGTTGTTCGTCAGATGAACCGTAGCCCTGGAGTCCAGGATCCAGGAGGGATCAATTTGGAGGTCGTGGTCGCGGCGTTTCCCGCGCGTGAGTTATCTGTGCGGTAGTCCTAGTCGAAGCAGTTGCGACACTCGTACGCTTCGTGACCCTAGTAGCCACATATCTGGCAGCGCGTCCTCCACTTGCTATCGTTACCGCCACCGTTATTGCGATCGTTGCCGCCGTTGCGTCCATTGCCGCCGTTGCGTCCATTGCCGCCATTGCGGCCATCTTGGCGGCCTCTTCCACTTCCATTGCCTCCATAGTTGCCGCCGTTGGGGCGGCCTTGTCCTTGCTGGCCACCATTGCCAGGCGGACGATTCCCTCCCGCTTGATATGGAGGACGATTCTCTGGCGCACGCTGGCAACCAGGGTTACCGTATGGGGTGCCATAAGGGGCACCGTAGTCATGCTGCGCTGTGTTGGCCGAAGAGGACCGCCCGCCCTCGACCTGAGCTTGATGAGCCTAAAGGGACTCGTACGAGAGGATGATGGAGTAGAACTCGTCGTACATAATCGATTTGTTGCTGAAGGTGAGCGTGGCGGTGTTGGAGTTGTACGCAAACCCGAACCAGATGATGATGTAATCGACGAGCTCGTCATTGTTGATGGGGGACCCGGCGGCGGCCATGGCATCGGCAAACGACTTCATCTTGTGCATGTATGCGGCAGCGGAGAGATCCTCCTTACGAGTGGAGGACAGTTGACGGAGGATGTGACGCACATTAGCGTGATTCTGGGCACCGTTCATGGTGTGGATGCCGTTCCACACCGCAGCAGCGGTCTTGCAATTGAGGAGTTGGTTGGCAATGTCAGGCTCCATGGAGCCAAGGAGATAGCCGATGACATTCTGATCGGTAGACCACCAGTGCATACTCCAGGTTCACGACAGTGATGGCCTTGTCCTCCTCTCCCTGGGTGACAGTCTTCTCGGGCGCCACGACGTTCTCGTCGAGATGTTGGTGAAGGCCAGAGCCGGCAAGGTTGGGGAGGAGAAGGCCCTTCAATAGGCAAAGTTGCTTGGAGGCGGACGTAGACCGCCGGGAACACCACCTGTGACCCGACGGATGTGGTTGACGATGAGGCGATCTCCCCGATGGACTTCGAGAGGGAGAGCGCGGAAGACGTCATCGCGGTGGTAGACGGATATCGCGGCAGCGGCGATATTGGCTCTGATACCGAGTTTGAAGAATAAGTTTAGGGTTTCGTGGGGTCTAAGCCTCCACCTCTCCTCTATTTATATATTTCGACAGGGTACAACACAATTACAATACATACGTGTATAGGACCTCACGTACGTGTTCAAGATTGTTTCTAACATTGGCCCATGTTATTTTTCCATATATTGGAATATTGTTTGTTTTCTTTTTTCTTATTTTTATTTTATTTTTTGTTCATGCTCTCTTTCCTACATTCCTTTTATTGTATAATACGTGAATATTTTTGTACCCTTTGCGATTATTATTTTATTCCTATGTGATTATTTTTTTCTCGCCATAAAATTTATTTAACCTATGAATATTTTTATTGGAACTATAAAAAATATTGGTTATTTTTTGTTGAACTATATATACATTTGTCTTTACTCTCTAGTAGTGTTTTAGAGTATGAAAAATTAAAAATAAAACATGAAAGAAGGTATATAGAAAATAAAACAGAAAAGTGAAAATAAAAAATATAAATGGTATATCCTTACTGCCGGTCAATCACGCGTGTTAAATAGGAGCTCACTCCTTCCTTTAGACCAGATAAACATGCACGTATGGAACGAACAATGGCGGACCCAAGAATTAAACAAAGCCTGAGCAATCTGTAAACTTAAAGACTAATAACACTGTTTTTGTCTCCGGTGATCAGTAAATTAGGCTTCTCCGGCCGGCCGGAACCCGGGCGAGCCCAGGGGCATAGGGGCGATGCATCCATCTATGGGCACGAACATCCTGCGGGCAGGGGACCTGACCCGAAAGCAAGGCATAATAGCTGGGATCGAGCTGTAATGCTTTGAGTCGCAAAAAGAAAAAAACTGTAATGCTTTGACACAGCTTTGAATCGTAACAAAATTAGTAATATCATCTCTCAACGTGAAGGGACCAAGGAGAAGGCGTTCCGGATGACAACTGAAACCTATCTAGGGTTCTGCCTCTCTCGCCGGAAATATTGCCGATCCGTTCCGTCCCCGGTGGGCCGGCGACCACAGAGGATTGGCGTACCATGGTCCCTCGTTGGCGAGGATGCATTTCGTTTTTTGTTTAGTCTATTTTAGTGTCTTTTTGGATGTTGAAGCAAAGGCTATGTCCTGAAGTCAGAATAAGATCCTTCTCGTTCTATCCCCGCTTCACTAAAGGGCGTATGGAATCGTTTATCCGGCGGATCCTGCGATCCAGTCGTTTTTCACATTCGTTGGTGTGATTTTATGTCAGCCTCTACCGATTTATGGTTGTCACCATTAGAGATGGTTGCTCTGGTGCGCCGATCATTTCGGTCCTTAGTTTGAAGACTTCTTGTCTGTCTATTATAATAAGATCTAGTACGGCAAGCTTTCTCTGGCTCCGGTGGTGAAAAGGTGAGAAGGACGACGCGCCTTTCTGCTCACATTGGTGATTGTAGTCGTCTTTAGGGGTATAATGATGTTTTATAATTTTTATTATTTTTAGGCATCTTTATACTTATATATTGTTGATGATTTTTAATATATCGGTGGTTCGCCAAAAAAATCTCAGTAATATCATGAGCAGGTAGACTATTTTTTCTAGAATTACCTGTCTTTTTTCTTTTCTACCGAGGTTCATCATTGACGTTATCTTGCGGAGGAAGTTTCAGCCCAAAGTCTAGCCCACGAATATGCAATGCGAGACAAACATAGGGTCCAAATCGTAACCCATTCTATAGTCTGTGGGCCAAATTAAACTACCAATTCGGCCATTCCCCACTTGCCCTAAGAACAAGGCCAAGAAGTAGCGCACCACCAATGGCGACTCCCGGGGACGGAGAGGACGCGCCGCCGCCGCCGACCGCGGAGGCTGGAGGCAGCTTGATCGCGAAACTGGGGGAGCAGTGGAGGAAGACGAAGGACCACGCCGAGACCTACCCCTACGTGTGGGGCTCCTACATCCTCGTCTACGGCGGCCTGGGCGCCTACATCAGCTGGCGATGGATCAAGCTCCGTCGCACCGAGGACCGCGTCCGCGCCCTCCAGGCCCGCCTCCGCCAGCTCGCCGCGGCAGAGGAGTCGCAAGCCGCTTCCACTTCTCCCACCCCACCTCCTCCCCTGCAGCAGCCGCCGCCACCCACGACGACGACTGGGCCGGGCAAGCCCGCCTCCGCTCCGTGAAGAGTAAGACTCGGTAGCCAACTTTTTGACTTGAAATGTTACAGGTGACGGAACACAATCCCTGGATCCACCTGCATCGTCCGAGCTAGAGGCAGTCCTTTGGTTTCCTGTTTATTATGTGATCCTGGACCGAAAGAAATGCTGGAAGGTAGAATTTTAGAACAACGGTGAAAGGTAGAATTCTGTGTTCATATTCGAGATCGTTCTGGAGAAGGTTTAAATTGATGTTGTTCATGTATGTTGATCAATCCCACGAGGGATCTGGCTGTTTTGGTTGTATCAGCAATACCTTTTTTTCCTGATTCACTTAGAATTTGTGCGATTCTCGCTGCTGCCTGCTGGTTGAAACTGATATGAGGTTCCATCTAGCTGCTTGATAATACTACTATTTCAAATTTACTGAATCTTGTTGTACTGTCACTGTTGCAGTCCTATGTACTACCGTGGAGAAATTAGTAGAGAAATCTGAACGAACATTCTGTAGCTATTGTCCTTAACCTTCAGCATAGCCGCTGATTGAATTTGGAGGTGAACAATGTATGATGCTCTCAGAAAATGAACCAGAAGCTCAAACAACATGCTGGCACTGGCCTTAACATTGTTGTTGTCTGCTGATTTCTGGACCTTTCAACATAAAATTGTCTACTGTAAATTATAAATGTTGCTGCTAAGAATTTGTAACGTGCTCATAGAATATTTCACTCCCGGGTCATTTTTTTCGCATGAAACAGTCCAGTATCAAACTTCCCCTACCTTAGCACCCGGAACTTTATTCTTCCTGAAATTCCCAATCCAGTTCTAGCAAACTATTTTGACCTATCTATGCAGTTATTTGTGTTGAATAGCTAAAACCAGTTTGTTGCTAATTTCTCTCTCCCTAAGCCTCTCTAGTCACTGAAGATTGGGGTTCTGATATGTGTGCAATTTTCTCTAATGTCTACACCTTAGCTTTCAAGATCTTTATGAAAATTTAGACCAGACACTTCAAAAATGATATGCCTAGATATGTCCTGAAACACATTTTCATTATATTTAATTCTGTTAGGTTTTATAACTATATCAAATAATATGCATTTAACCCAACTTTCATTTGCAGACCGCGTTAATGCCGAAAATGCCACTCCTTTGTGTCTTTTCCTGTTACCTAGCTTTGTTATACTAAAAATTTATTATATGCATTCTTGGTTGTTTCTGGTGCCCAGTGATGTTTGAAAGACTTAAATTCGTGTGTGTGCAAGGCCATCACTGTACAGTAAAAAAACTCGTAGTCTGTAATTGCCTGATTCTAAATCGATACTCCCTCGGTAAGGGTATCATATAGGTGCATTTTAATTGGTTAAGACAAAGCTTTGACCAACATTGCTCCATTAATGTTTGATTTATGTAATGCAAAAAATTAGAATCATAAGTAGTTTTGAATACGAATCCATCCCATCAGTTTTGTGTTACATAACTGTAAATTGCATGCTAATGAAGTAACCATTTATCGTAGTCTTTGTCTTAACCAGTAAAAATATGACTGTGAAGCTGTACCTTGATGTTCCATCTCACAAATGTTTGATTGGATACCTAGTTTTGCACATATTAATAATCTGCAAACATCCAAAAAGCTTTGTGATCTCAACAACTTTTTGAGATAAGTGATCTCAACAAATTGATTGCCTTGGAGGCCCACTCAGCTAGGATTTTTCCTTCAATTTACCAACATCTAATATCTGCACTTGATCTTCATTTTGTTCCTTGTCCCATTCGTCACTGTTTGCTAATATGAATCAGTGATGGTAGTACAGTTATTCAGACCCCACCAGAGATGCACTTGGAATGAAGACACGCACAATTTGTTTGCTTTTTCAAGATTTTTTCCATTTATTTATTTCATCATATCTGGTACTTGATCTTCATTTTGTTCCCAGTCCCATTCGCCACTGTTTGTTGACGTGTACCTGTGATGGGAGTACAATAATGTGGACCCCTGGGGGATCCTGTGAGCTTGTGGGGTTGTTGACCAAGGTTTGACTTGCTTGGATTGGGGACGCAACTTGGTTTATTTTCAGAAAATAAATGTAAATATGTTCTCATGCTTGCACCTAGTATGTATTTTGGAGATTTTTTGTGATTTCACAGACAAAGGGTTACTTGGCTCTGTCGATTTCTGTACTCAATATAATTCAGTTTCTGTGATACCTACCACTGATGCTCATGACTCTATACTTAGCAATCAGCAGCTGATAGGTGCCTAGGGTCATTCAGATATCTCTTTCCTATCATTGTTTAGGTAGGATTCACAAGGTCACGTCCCTCCCAAGGTAATCTACTAGGGTAAGCTAGCTAGCTAGCCAGCGGAACAAGGAAAATCAGCATGGTTTACGCGCTAAGCCATGGCCCTTGCGTCGGCTCAATCTGGAGCTGAATCTGCGACCAAGGCAACAGAATAGTACAGATTGGGTAGGTGCCCCGCCTGATGCCCTTCTGCTACTCTCTCCGACACGACCATGTGATCACCGATCAGCGGCACCTTCTGCCAAGAAATGGCCTTTGATTCCCTTAACCGAGCCCCCCATCTCATTTCTGTTCATGACCTCATCCGCTGTAAAACTCACACATCAAGTCGTACTTTTGATCCCAGTAAAAAAATAAGATGGCTGTCTAGAATAAGTTCAGCCTGTCCAGTGCAGTATATTCTGAGCTTGCATTGCTAGAGGTGGCGGTGGATTGCTTTTTAACTGAAAACAGTTGCCAGGCTGATCCTGCAGGCTCAACTGTTGTTTATTTTCGAATTTCTGAATCGCAGGGAATCATGATGTTTTGGGTGGTCACTGCTCCAGCGCTGCTTAACTAGAGGACAGATCGGTCTGAGGCGGATCAGTGGCCTTTTCAGTCTGAAATGAAGCTTATTATTAATTCCGAGGGCCACGGGAGAAAATGGGGCTTGTCGGAGGGCTCTCCAGATCGGCACAAAATCGCTGTGCTCACTCACGCCTGTCTCGCCGTTTTTTCCCTGATAAACTATTCTTGCGGAATCAGAACCCAGTGATTTTACAGTGATCGTCTGCTGTTAGCTCGGCTATTTTTAAACCTCGGTGGTCAGTAGTTAGTTACTCCGAGTAAATTCTGGGTGTTTTGGGGAGAGACAAGAGATGGTCGAGATCTGTTTTGGGAGTTCGTTTCAGTTTCAGAGGTGACATTTCCCCCCAACATTATTTGACACTTCCCCATCCACGGATCCACCTCCGAATTTTTAAGGGAGGCAGCGTGTGGTGGTATCCACTTATCACTCCCCCTGTTCCGAGATACCAACCCCTTGGTCTTCTCGGCTCGCTGCTCACTGCTGCCACACCGTATCACGGGCACCCACGGACAGCGCTACGTAGCTAGTGGCAGTGCGTGCGTAGCAGCGGGATGCCTCAGGTGGACCTGGAGAGCCTGGTGTGCGGCGCGACGGGCGCGGGCGCCGGGGACAGGAAGGTGTCGTGCGAGACGGTCATCGCGGGCGGCAGCGGGGACGCCTCGCCGCCGCGCTGGGTGCCGCCGCCGCCTCCGCCGGACCACGACTTCCCGCCGGAGTCCATAACCATCCGCATCGGCGACGACGGCGGAGGCGCGGCCTTCTCGGACCTGAACCCGATATACGAGCGGGACGACTCCACCAAGGGGAGCACCAACCCCAAGTTCGCCGCCGCAGCCGCCTCCTCCAACCCCGTCCCGCTCAAGGCGCGCTCCAACTCCGCGCGCATCGCCGCGGGCGCCCCGGCCGCGGCCACCGCCACCTTCTTCGGCCTGCCTGTCAAGATCCGCCCCGCGTTCACGCGCCGCCAGCCGTCGCAGGGCCGGATCTTGCCCGACAAGCAGCGGTCGGGCGGCACGGGCGAGGAGCCGCGGTCGCCCAAGGTGTCCTGCATTGGGAAGGTGCTGTCCGACCGGGAGAGGTACGGGCGGCGCCGCCGACGCAGGTGGTGGCGCGGGGTGGTGTCTGCGTTCCGGTGCGGCGGCGGCGGCTGCGCGTGCCGAGGAGTCGGTGGCGCGGGCAAGAAGATGGCGTTGGAGGACGACGAGTACGACGGCGGGGAGGAGGACCACGAGCCGAGCGTCGCGGCAATGCGGAGGTTCATGTCCGGGAGGAGAGCCGACACGTGGGCAGAGGAGGCGCTGGCAGCGGTGGCGGCTTCCGGCGAGACGACGGCGGAGGAAGAGAAGAAGCACGAGACTGAGCACTGGGTCCGACTACCGGTAAGTTAAGTTGCGGCGAGGGCGGGAAGTGAATCAGCGATACTGCAAGCGGGGGACACGTGCATGGTGGCGCCCGCTGTCAGGGACGGCGCCCGGTCTGGGTTGTGGTCGCCGATAGGTGAGCTCGAGCTGTCGCATCAGTGAAGGATGGGCACACGAGCTTGGTGTAGGGGTGGTGACCGGTGACTGGCCTAGAAATGCGAGTTTTGGAATGAATTTCGGTACGTAGTCTTTTGCTGGTTGGAGTTTTGCGCTTGGGATCGTTCAGCGAACCCGACTTGTACTAGTACGTTTCTGTTGTCGCGTGTCGCAGCAGTGCGGCCAATGATCGATGCATGTATGTACATACACACCCCGATAATAACGAGAACGCTCGCTTCTTCATTTTTTTTTCTTTTCTACCGTTACTCTTTTCCTAAAGTCCATGCGACACGTTGGGAGGAGACATCACGTCCGCTGTTTCAGCAAATTTCACACAAAAAACCTTTGCGGCTATGGTTTTGTAAAACCAAAATTCCTAGTCAGGGATACACCTTTTTCAACAAACCGGGCCACCATTCAGGTGCCGCCTAATAGAGGGTCATGACGATCTGCTGGTTAATGCCAAATGGGCTCTTTGGGCAATCAATGGGCTTTTTGGCCAATCAGGGAGATCCTACCTAGCGATTGATTTTGATTTTCCTAAATTGGCTAGTCTGACTAAAATCTTTTCCTTTTGGACAAAATAAAGAAATAGAAGTCCTTGTCCTCATGGTTTCTCTACTAGTGAATTTTATCAACTTTTTTTGGGATGATGTTAACGTTCATTTGAACAATTTGTTTGATGTTTTTGTTGCCGGTAAGTTGGACATTGGTAGATTAAACTTTGGTGCTATAACACTCAACCCAAAATATGAGGGTGTTGTCGTCATTCAAAAGTTTAGACCTATCTGCTTAATGAACACTAGTTTTAAAATGCGTACTAAAGGGTTAAACAGTAGAATTACTCCTTTGGCAGACGAGAATGATAATAAAACTCAAACAACGTTTATGACAAATAGATTCATTTTGGAGGGTGAAAATATTTCGCATGAAGTTAAAGGTAGGAAAATGTCTGGAGCCCTCTTCAAAGTGGACTTTAAAAATGCATATGACAGCATTAATTGGGCTTTCTTGTATAATGTGATGCTAAAAAAGGCTTTTCCCATAATTGTAATAGTTTAATTTTTAGCACCATTACTAGTGGCAAGGTTAATACAAAAAAGAATAATTAGTTGGGTGCTTTTTCGCCTACTTATAGAGGGGAGAGGCAGGGTGAACCCCACACCCATTCTTTATAATGTTGTTGTTGATTATTTTAGTGTGATGGTTAAATGCTTGGCAAAATGGTTTGATTACATGTCTAGTTCCTAATTTGCAGGAGAATGGTATTGTCATTCTATAATACGCCGTTGGTACTATTTTTCTGTTTGATGAGGGTTTTTAAAATGCAAGAAATCTTAAATTTCTTCTTTGCCTTTTTGAACAAATGGTTGGGTTAAAAAGTAAAAACCAATTTGCTCAGAAGTGAAGTGTTTTGCTATCGTGGTATTGTCGACGAGTACGCCATGGAGGGTCCTCACGAAGCGTGGAGAGAGAGATGGGGTAAGGCGGCGAGTTGGCGGGTATGAGGTAACATAGTTTACCCAAGTTCAGATCCCATGACGGTGGCAAAATCCTACTCCTGATTCTAATCACTACAATGGCGATACATCGGGTTACAAAGATTGTAGGTTTTGTTGTGCGAGGTTGTATCTTGTGTAAGCCGTGCCCTAAAGGCTCCCATATATCTGGCTTATAAAGGTGCCAGAACCTAGGCTTACATGGTAAAGTCCATACTGGGCAAATTACAGAGTCCTACACTAATACTAACTAGTCTTCGTGTCTTGTACTTCAAGGATCCGGCTTCATCTATGTTGCTATTGTAGCCTTCCTAGTATTCTGGTATGGGCCTTCCTTCTGGATTCCTCTAACTGGGTTGTCCAGCAGACCATGGGCCATGCTACCAACTTTGGGCCACCCAGGTTATCAGGAATAGAGTTATGTCATGGTAATACCCATTATGCATATCCCAACAGTAGCCCCCGGAGAACTTTAAGATCTACGACCTCTTGTCGTTGGTCCGTGAATACTCTGTCTAGGTGATGTCGGCAATTCTGGCATGCAACATCTTGAAGTCCTCCAGAAAAGTCTTGCAAGCTTCTTCTCTTCGTCTCCATATGTAAGCCGAAGAAATGTCAAGTCTTCAGTCATCTCCTTATAGTCGGATGATGTCTGACTATCTCAAAGAATCTTTAGATATGACCTCTCCTCTGCATTTGTCAGTACGATGATGTATAGTACAACCTAGTACCATCTCAAAACTCATAGATGCCTAGGTAGATCATTATGCCATTTTCCTGCGTGAGAAATCTGAAGCGTTGGCGGCGGACGCGAAGACGTGTCGAAATCACCGTGCACATTCCTCAACACGTCGCCTACACTTACTCCATTGATTTTCATTTGCACGAATCTTGATGCCAGGTGTTAAAAATTATGGTGGCGGTTAATCCTTTTTCATTCACCTACATTCCCCCAGTTCGTCTTCCTCCTTGTGATTGCCACCGTTGTGTGCTTCCGAGCGGAAAACCCTAAGCCACAATCCTCCTTTCCAACTTCCTCTACCCCAATGGCCAGCACTAGTAGCCCTTCGAAAGCGACGAATCCCGATGCTCCGGTCGAGTCCACACAAGTGGTGGCGCTGCCACCAGAAGTGGTGGTTCCCCTAGTCACCGCCGCGTTGGAAGAAACCACCAGCTATAACCAAAAGGTGGTGGCGTGAGGCCCTGTAGAAGAAGAGGAAGCGGATGCCACTGATACGAATTTCTTCAAGGGCCTGTGGAGGGGATCGAAACTCAAAGCAACGGAGCTCAAAGATCTCATCACCAAGGGGTACCTCCCGTCGACGGAGGGGCTAGAGTGGTGACTCACGCTGGCCGGCGAGGTGGACCCTTCTCCCAAAGCCAGAGAGAAGGTGTACCTCAAAGCTCAGCTGGTACGCGGTATATCCCTCCCGGTCTCCAACTTTGAAAGGATAACATATGTCGCCTAGAGGGGGCTAGATAGGCTTTTAAAACAATTAAGGTTTAGGGTCTAATAAATACGGAATAAAACTAACGTTTAATTTATCAAAGCACATAACCTTTGCCCTATCAAATAGTCGGATCGTCAAGTCTGAACTGCACCAAATCGTATTATCACCAACTCATCAAAAGATCGGACACCTTTGCCCTATCAAATAGGCCCAACGTCCTTAGACATTGCTTCTTCTTCTTCTTCTACTACTACTACTACTACTACTACTACTACTACTACTTCTTCTTCTTCTTCTTCATTTCTTCATCTTTCAACCTTGAAACCAACACATGGTCCAAGCGATGCCAATGGACAATTTCTATAAGTGACACTGATACGTCGTAAACGTATCTATAAATTTTGATGTTCCATGCTTGTTTAGTATCTACTTTCTTATGTTTTGTTCATACTTTGAGATATTTTTATACATTTTCTGAAACTAACCTATTAACCAGACGCTAGAGTGCCAGTTGCCTGTTTTCTGCTATTTTTGGTTTCAAAAAAGCTAGTAAGGAAATATTCTCGGAATTGGACCGAACAAAAGCCAAAGTCAATATTTTACCTGAAGCAACACGGAGTCCGGAGGGGAGACGAAGTGGTGCACCAGGGCGGGCACACCTGGTGGTGGCGCGGCCTGGGGGCGCGCCACCAGGGGTGTGGGCCCCCTGGTGCTCCACCGGCCTTGCCCTTCTGCCTATAAAAGCCTCCCTAGACGAAAACCCTAAAGACAAGATCAGAATTCCACGAAAAGTTCCACAGCGTCTCCGCCACTGAAGAGGAGATTCGGGGAACATAAGTCTATGTTCCGGCACCCTGCCGGGATGGGGAAGTGCCCCCAGAGCCATCTCCATCGACTCCACTGCCATCTCCATCACCGTTGCTGACTCCCATGATGAGGAGGGAGTAGATCTCTCTCGAGGATAAGGGCTCTACCGGTAGCTATGTGTTCATCTCTCTCTCTATGTGTGATCTTATGAGATCATGAGCTTGTAATCTATAGATCTATTCTTCTACTCAAGTGCTTTAATTAATCTCCGCTTATCCCCATGATACATTGCAAATGTATCTATAATTTTTGATGTTCCATGCTTGGTTTTATCCACTTTCTTGTGTTTTGTCCACACTTTGGAGTACTTTTCATATGATTTCTTGGACTAACCTATTAACAAGAGCCACAGTGCTAGCTGCCCGTTTTCTGTTATTTTTGGTTCTAGGAAAGTAATAAAATGAATATTCTCGGAATTAGATGGGACAAAAGCCAAAGTGCCTATTTTACCGAAAGTCATCTAGAGCCAGAATACGAGACGGGGAGGAGCCAGGGGTCCACCACACCACCTGGCCGCGCCGGGGGGTGGTGTGGCCAGCCCTGGCACCCCCTCGGTCTCCCTCTTCGCCTATAAGAAGCCTTCTAACCTAAAATCTCGGGGGGGAGGGGAAGGGGTCGACGTTTTTGCAGAAGGAGTTCCGCTCCGCCACCACCACTAGATTCCATGAAACAGCACCAGAAACTCCGTTCTGGCACCCTGCCGGGACAGGGAATTGGAGGAGATCATCGCCATCATCGTCACCATCGCTTCTCCATCGACCATCCATGTTTCCCCATCTATGAGTGAGTAATCCCCCGCTGTAGGCTATGGGGATGATAGGGATTGGATGAGATCGTTCATGTAATGGCATCGGATTGTTAGGGGATGGTGCCTAGTATCTTTTATTAGTGCTTTATGACTTTGTTGCAACTTGTTATGCTTAATGCTTGTCACTAGGGCTCGAGTGCCATGATTTTAGATCTAAACATGTTATTGATTCATTATGATAGTATTTTTTATGGTCTTATCTACAAGTTGTATACACACGTTGTTGTCCGGAACTAATGGCCCCGAAGTGACAGAAACCGGGATAACCGGAGGGAATGGCTTTGATGTGAGGATCACATGTGTTCACGGAGTGTTAATGCTTTGCTCCGATGCTCTATTAAAAGGAGCACCTTAATTTCCAGTAGTTGCCTTGAGGCCTCGCTGCGAACGGGCTGGCAGGACAAAAGATGTTGTGCAAGTTCTCATTGCGAGAACACATGCCTAGGATTATCTACTACTTGGATGCTTTATCTTATTTATCTGCAATTGCCCTATGTTCTGATTGCTATGTGAATTGTCTTGTCCATGCAACGCCCGTCCATCCATCCCTATGCCTACCGCACTCGAATCCTACTATTTACTGCTATTGTTACTTCTGTCTTTGCTTTTACTATTGCTGTTACTTTACTATTCCTACTATAAAACTGTTGCTACTGATAAACTGTTGTGAGCAAGATTGTTTCCAGGTGCAGCTGAATTGACAACTCAGTTGTTAAGGCTTATAAATATTCTTTGGCTCCCCTTGTGCCGAATCAATAAATTGGGTTTCACTTCCCTCGAAAATACTACGATACAACCCCTATACTTGTGGGTCATCACCCCACGTGTGTGAAGTTGACAGTGTGCATGCCGTGTGGCACTTTGGCTAAGGTTACATAAATACTTCTCATGATTATAATTTGAGTTGGATGTCTCTATGAGATTGTGGTGTTTGTTGGAACCATCTAGCGCTCAAGGCGGCAGTGATGGATCTAGATGGGGAATGTGAACTTTAAGGTGTGCTGTTATAGCCCTACATCGTCCAACCGGAGAGTAGTTCAGGGTAGAATAATGAAGAGAATATATTTATATGAGAGTGTCCACTAGTGAAAGTATGATCCCTAGCCCTTGTTTCTAAGCATTGAAACACCGTTTACAATTAGTCATATTACATGTTTGCTTGCTGCCACTCTTATTTCAGATTGCAATTACCACATATAATCATCCATATTACTTGTATTTCACTATCTCTTCGCCGAACTAGTGCACCTATACATCTGACAAGTGTATTGGGTGTGTTGGGGACACAAGAGACTTCTTGTATCTTGATTGCAGGGTTGCTTGATAGGGATACCTTTGACCACTTCCTCCCTGAGTTCGATAAACCTTGGGTGATCCACTTAAGGGAAACATGCTGATGTTCTACAAACCTCTGCACTTGGAGGCCCAACACTGTCTACAAGAATAGAAGCGTGCGTAGACGCTAGACACTCAATTCAAACATTAGTCCATAGAGATTGTTATTACTTAACAATACCACACATGGGGGCGCACATGCATTTTCAAAGTTCCTCCAGCAAGTCCTGGAGCACTTATAGGTTCTCCCCCATAATTTGTCTCTGAATAACATCTTAGTGCTTAGCAACTTTGTAGCACTATTCGAGGGGTACCTAGGAATAAAGCCTAGGTTAGACATCTTTGTCTACATTTTTACCATGAGGAGGGAGTCGGACGTTGTCAAGGACGAGCGTGCCAATTGCGGGACTATTAGCTTTAAGATCTATCCAAACCGGAGATTGAAGGGGATCAGTAGCAGAAAACATAAAATTTCCTATGTTGGAACCCCAAAAACTGCCTAGGATCTATCTATGTAGTAATGCGGTAACGACCAATGCGTATAGAATACATACCCTTGTAGGTCACCCCTTGCTCCTTCATCGTGCAGCAGCTCCGGCTCATGACATTTAAGTGCCCCAAGTGTTGCGCCTCGTGACTTCGTACACATCCAGTGCACGATGAGACCTGTGGCTCCCCGATCCCGCCGGGAGTGTGGAAGTTGATATCCGGCTAGGAATCCCTGTAGCGCAACGGTGTATTGCAGGTGTGCCTCGTTCGCACAGCCCAGACTTGGGGCCATGGTCACAACGACATAGAGAGAGAGGAAAGGAGAAAGTCAACCAAAGGACTTCTCCAATTCATGGTGTTGGTGTGATCTAATCCCACCCATGGGCACCCCTTTATATAGGCGGAGGGGGCATGCCCTCCCCATTAGGTTAGCCATGTGGGACTATTAGTAAAGGAAAAAGTCAGGGTTTTTCGAACTCAGCCGGATGGGCTGAATCCATCAGCCCACCACAGCACACAGCTCAATCCTGGGTGGGCCTGGGTGCTCCAGGCGGCCCAGCTGCCCCCGCGCTGAGCCATCCAGGCGAGCAGACCCGGGCGGGCCGAAACTAGCCTGCGGCCCAGCCACGAGGAGGAGAGGGGAAGGCGGCCCGGGGTGGGCCGGAAGCCCCGGCGACCCAGCAGGTTTGCCTGCCCGCCAGGCTGCTCCCCGCGAGCCCCATTGGGCCGGGTTGAGTCGGCCTGGCTACGGCGGCGGCCGGCTGGTGCCCGCCCTATGTGGCGGCCTTTATCCGCCGCCCGCCCACGAGCGTAGCCCAACTGTGTGTTGCCTCGTGCGGTGGATATTATCCGCCGCCCACGTGGGCTGGCCTGTTTTCTTTTTCCCTTTTCTTTTCCTGCAGCTTTTCTTCTAGGCTATTTCCCTCCGGAGATTTGGCCTAATATAAAAGTTGTCTTTATAAATCTTAATCTAAATATTATTTAGTATATATTAATTCATAATTAACAAATTATAAATGTATATTTAAATTCCCATTTATCCGAAAACACTTTTCCAGTCTTTTCCTTTATTCTTTCTCCGAACAACTTCGAATCTCTCTATGGAACATTTCTGGCTTTCTCTTTCTCTACTGTGATTCCATCTTACGAATGATCGCTCTCATCGTACCCTTAATTGTATCCTCTCATGGCTCGGGAATGCTCTAGACATGATTTGTATCAATGATCAACAGAGGGACCAGGGATATCCATGTGACCCCTTTGCATTCCTGATGACAATGTCGTTTGAACTAGTAAATGTAGCATCCAATTTCCTTTTGTTTCTTGATACGACTTGTTCGAGATCTGATCACTGGTATAACATACCTTGTTCAATCTCGTTCACCACAAGTTCTGTTTTCTTGTTATCGTAATATTACATCCCCGTGACCGAGTTACATGTTGCAACATTTATGGATATAATCTCACCAAGCCAGCCGTATGTATCTTTACCCGTCATGTGGGTGAACAAATCCCAGTCTTGCAGTCACATGTCATCTACTGTTCATTTGGAATACCCAACATACACCTTTATGGCCACCGTATTACCAGATGACGGTTGATGCAGTCTAAGCAGCCTCGGGAAACAGTGAGTAATATGAGCTCACGGTCTAAGGAAAAGGAGTCTAGATTTAGTTGTTGCAATAATGAACTATGTGACTTGATCGTGTTGAAATCCTTCGAGGAATGTCCATCACATCATTCTCCAAGGATATGACCCTGTTGTCAACTGGCATAAATGCCCATGATCTTGAAACCCAGATTATCCTCATGACCAACGAACTAGTATGGATAGAGGCTACTAGGGACTTGGTTGTTTCATACCACACCTGTACCAATATTTCTACTTGGCATAGTTATAGCACAATCTGAAACTATTATAAACTAATTGAGACATGACAATAAAAACCTATTTATTATTTACCTCTAGGGCATATCTCCTTCAGAGATTTCTCGACACCATCGGGCACGACTATCAAAAACTAGCAGATGGCGTCCTTCTATGGTCCAGATATTTCTCTGGAGGACCGTGAAGCCACATATCTCTTCTTCGTGGATGGTGTTGCTGTGGAGTCCGCCAACTAGTGCATCACGGCCGTTCTCCCTTCCGGCACGGTAAACAGTGGGGCATCACCCGCGCCGAGCCACACCTGCAACGCCACCATGTCGAAGCGTCTTGGGGATGGATAGCAGTCACCAACACACCAACACCTGATCAAATCACTACCTCTAAACACCACAAAAACTTTGGCTAGCACCAACACAACCAACCAAAACCTTAGTAGCGTTGAGGGGATGTCCTGGTCAGAGGAGGGGTGTAATCTCAAATTGAAATGGACCAGAAGGAGGCGCCAGGTGAGGCACATAGATTAAACACGATGGTCGCGACCGAAGTGACCGAGGTTGGCCAGAATCAGGCGGCGCAGGCAACGGGAGGGCGACAACAAGTGAGCGAGTGAGAGAGAGGAAATGACCGAGTTTCTATCCATAGAGAGAGAGGGTGAGAGTGGACGGGTTGGGCTAGGACGAGCCTAGACCCAACCAAGCATTAATGTGCCAAGTCCAATTGGACAAATTGGGCCAGCCCAGGCCCTACTATATAAGAAAAATTCCTTTTTAAAATTATAAATGATTTAAGGATTGGAAATACTTCCAAAGAACATAGGAAATTCATAAAAAACTGAAAAATACATATAATATATCAAAATGATCACAAAAATAAAACCTATATAGGAAAAATATAATATCATCTATTTGAGATAAATAAAAGTCAATTAAAATTTAAACCTTTTAAATCTCCTAATAAAACTTGAACATTTATCAAAAATAAAAATCAATATATTAGTCATTAATATTATTATACTTCAAAATAGAAGAATGAATTTTAAGAAGTAATACTTCCATTTTAATAAAATTAAAAGCATGAATATTTTTTCTTAATTAAACATATTAAAGAAATAGTATTTAAATCCTAAAATGATATAAAAATAGGATTACTATTATACCTTTTTATTTTATACCATTATAATGAGTTATTACACATCTTTTCTTTTATTAGTTTTCTATAAGTATTCAATGCAATTTTACCAATAAGCTTTTAAAAGAGATTCAGAACAATATCCTTAACACATCAATAAAACAATTTACCATGTTTATAATAATAGAGTGTTTAGTTTACGTAAAAAAAGAAAACTCAAATGTTAATAATACTATTATTACTTAAATTCTATAAATATTATAAAATAAAAACTTGTTATGAAGAATCTCAAATTCTTAATGGAATACAAATAACCTAAGCATAATGATGTTAATTTATCTCTTATAAACTCAATAGCACAAATAAATCTTAAAAGGAGCCAATACTAAATAAATTTTATTGAGTAGATAACATTTTATTCAAAAGTTATTCTTTAAAAATACACCATAAATACCTTTAAGCTACCTTTTCAAGTCTTAACAGAATACCAAAGTCTTTTGGGAGACATAATTCTATTGTTAGTATATATAATTAGTAAATGTTTGCTTTAAAAGACATTCATTAAGACTAGATAAGGTAATAAACAACTCAAAAGAATAACAAAGTTTAAAGTAGAACTAAAACCCAATTTGCATTGGTTCATTAAAAATGATGTCATGGGTTGAGAATTATTGTTGTTGCATAACATATTTTATGCAAAATGGCATATTTCTTCTTTAAACATTAGTTCTTACCGGACCAATGATGCTATTTTAGAGTTTTGGAGTTTATATCGACTAGAAGATCTTGGTTGTATTGTCTTATAGTCAAAAAAGTAAGTTTACTTGCCCGTGCCTTTTGATTATTTTGTATCAAGTATTTGCAATCTATTATTGTTATCACTTGCATTCAAAAAGGATGAAAGAAAACAACATTTCATAATAATATGACTAATTATCAGACCAAGTGGTGATAATCTATTACTAGATCATGATGGCGCGTGTTGCCGCGCCCGTCTATTTGTGCAATAGAATAACAGTAACATGACATGGCATTTGAATGTTAATTTATATATTGGTCAGTTTAAAGAGGTCTCAATTATTGGCTAGTTGAAAGATGACTTTATTATGTATGGAGCTAAGTAGTATACACCATGAAGGACATGCCAAAAACAAATCGTAATAGAATGTTTGAAGCACAAGCACTGATGCAAATGAGTGTCTAAATCTGAATACATCAATATAAAGTGCAACACTTAGCCTAGATATGTCCCGAGTTAAGAAGGTTTATCTAATGCCAAGTTGTGTGGTTGTATAGTAACATATTCAGAATCTGCATGGTACAACGAATCTTGTTGCAGTGATACACCAGATGAAAAATCAAGCAAGTGCAGTTTCTTATTTTTGTAACATATTCAGAATCTGCATGGTGCAAAGAATCTTGTTGGTAATCGATATGTCAAATGGGGGCTCAGTTCTTAGAGAGGAAGAAAACATTGTAACAAGTCATATAGTTTAATGGGAAATAGACGATGTAATTTAGGAAGTAACCTGGCCAGCAGCCATTGTTAATACCGAGTGTGAAAGCCAGCTGACAAAAATTGACCATTCACCGATATTTAACAGAAACAAGGGAGCTGAATCAGGATGAACACAACCTACGTACAAAGAATGTGATATCTAGTTTAGAAAGGGTCAAAATTGGTATGTAAATAAAATGGGATTTCACAGAACAAAGAATCTACCTGGCAGAGCACCTTTGGACCTGATTTTTTTTATCGGGTAGAAGTAGTATGGAGAGGAACTAAGACAAAAGATTTTATAGGGAAGACTAGTACCGTACAATCATCATTCGCCGTTAATTTATGCATGACGGCTGCCATTAGGGGATAGCAAGAACTAAAAATTTGGACGGTCTACAATCGGGGGCATGGACATCAATGACGAACAGACACAGGCTAACTGCCGAATTCGCATCGGAGATCGATGTCCCGCTCCAGGTACCAGCCCGTGCTCGATCAAATCAGTCGGACCGTCGCATCATCATATCAAATCGTGTCGGTAGAAGCACCCAGTATTCCGCGTTCACTGGGATCCAACGCAAGGTCAAATGGATTGCATTGACCGTCATCTTCCCTGCCGAATCGTGTCAGTCCAAGCCCCAGTCCTCCACGCTCGATCGGATCGGCCGCACTATCAAATTTCCTGTGTCCTCCCCCGCGGAATCGTGTCGGCAAAAGTCCCCAATCCTCTCCGTTTTTGTTTCGCTTTGGTACCAGGTAAATAAAATCGATTGGAACTAACAGGCTGCATTCGAGGCCTAGTTAACCGGAGGAAGGCTAATTGATACGTAGAGGAGCGTCCCCAGGCGGGACGTGAAGAAAATCCAACGACCAGAAAGAGGCAGATGACATGATCTGATGGCCACAAACGCAAAGGTCATGAGATTGCTCTCTCTTGTTCCGGTTATAATATCCCTAATGGCTGGCAACGTAAACATGGTATGCTATGTGATTGATGGAGGTTCCATTTGCATGAGAATGTATCATCTAGGAATTAATAATCAATGTCGCCAGTGAATCTAGCGTCGAATAATTAATGTTAATAGTAAGATTTGGTATGAAACGGAGAAGTCAGTTGTATCTTTTTCCTTTCGCATGCCGACGGATGACCGTACCATAAGTTGTATGCCTGCAGGACTTCATGCACATGGGTGAAATCTCATAATTTTCCATGGTCCTAGTGTCTATGAAGGTCTGTAAAGGACTACCGGAGGTATGTCTAACCAAGGGGGAGTACCAGGGGTAATTCTGCTTGCAGAAAAGGGTAGGCACGCGGGGTTGCGGAGAAGGACAGTGAATAGCTTTAACCTTAGACTAGGCCTCACACAAGGAAGTATGTGTTAGGGTAATAGATGCTTGTATTACCAGAGGGCCTAACACCCCCCCTCAAACTCATGGTGGATCCACAACACTGAGTTTGGAGACTAAGAAATCATGTTGTGCGCGGGTTTGTGCCTTTGTAAAGAAATCTGCCAACTGCAAGTCTGAAGGCACATAATGAAGCGCAACAACCTGATCCTGCACCTGAGCACGTGTATAAAAAGCATTAAAAAGCATCACGTGCAATACTGATAGCACCTGTACTTTCTGACAAAAGTGGAGTGGGTGTCGTAACAGAGACCCCAAAATCTGCAAGCAACCACCGTAACCAGGTCACCTCAGCGGTCACCGAAGCCATAGCCCACAGCTCGGCCTCAACACTCGAACGGGAAACCACTACCTGTTTCTTCGTCTTCCAAGCAACAAGCGAACCACCAAGAAACACACAGTAAGCAGAAAGTGAACGACGATCCGTAGGATCATTCGCCCATGTAGCATCCAAGTAGCACTGGAGCTGGAGAGAGCTAGAATGAGGGAAGAAAAGGCGACGAGTAATCGTGCCACGAAGATAATGAAGGACACGGAGGAGATGACTGTAGTGAACAATGGTAGGAGCTGAGACAAACTGGCTCAGAATATGAACAGGATAAGAGATATCAGGACGAGTGACAATAAGATAAACAAGACTCCCAACAAGATGGCGATAACGAGTGGGATCGGGAAGAGGATCACCATGAGTAGGACGAAGCTTAACATTAAGATCCATAGGAGTCTCAACGGTGCGCTCATCCGCAAGAGCAGCCCGAGCAAGAAGATCCTGAATATACTTTTCTTGAGAGATAGAAAAGCCATCAGAAGAGGAGGAAACCTCAATCCCAAGAAAGTAGCAAAGAGGACCAAGATCAGTCATAAGAAACTGATCACGGAGACGAGCCTTGACAAAGGCAATATACTCAGGATCATCACCAGTAATGATCATATCATCAACATAGAGAAGGAGAAGAGTGCGTCCACGAGGAGAAGTGTGAACAAAAAGCGCTGGATCATGAGAACTAGGAGAGAAACCAGCAGCAGTCACCACAGAGGCAAAGCGCTCAAACCAGGCACGAGGGGCCTGTTTCAGGCCATAAAGGGAACGTCGAAGACGACAAACCATCCCATCGGGAACAGAATCCCCAGGAGGAGGCTGCATATAAACCTCCTCACTCAACTCACCATTAAAAAAAGCATTCTGAACATCAAGCTGGGACACAGACCAGCGTCGAACAGAAGCAACAGCAAGAAGAGTACGCACAGTGGTCATATGGGCCACAGGGGCAAAAGTCTCATCATAGTCACGGCCGTGTTCCTGCTGAAAACCACGAGCCACAAGACGCGCTTTATAGCGCTCAAGAGATCCATCAGAGCGGGTCTTAATTTTATAGACCCACTTACACGTGATAGGACGAACACCAGAAGGGGGAGAAACAAGATCCCAGGTGCCAGTGCGCTCAAGCGCAGCGATCTCCCCAGCCATGGCAAGCTGCCATTCAGGATGACACGCGACATCTCGATAAGAAGTCGTCTCGGAGACGACAGAGAGACCATACTAACTAGGAGAGTAACGGTCTGGAGCACGATGCTGATGAACAGGCCGTGAAGAAGGAAGCTCATTCGCGGAAGATGACTCATCCGAAGAGGAGGAAGAAGGAACAGCGGAGGAGGGGTCCGAAGTCGGAGAACGGGGAGAACTAGGGGAACTAGACGGAGGAGAGGATGGCGCCGAAAACAAAGGAGGCGCATCAGAAGGGGGAGGTGGAGGAGAAGGGACAGCGGAAGGTGTATCAGGAAAAAGAAGAAAAGAGAAATCATCCGTTGGGTAAGTACCAGAGGTGGGGCGAGGATAGAAAGGACGCGTCTCATCGAACGTGACATCACGGGAGATGCGCATCCGACGACCAACGGGGTCCCAACAGCGATAGCCCTTATGCTCATCACTATAGCCAAGAAAGACACACTCAACAGACTAAGCGGTCAGTTTGGTGCGTTCGCGAGGAGGGAGAAGGACATAGCAAACGCAACCAAATAAACGAAGAGTCGAGTAGTCTGGATAGGTACCAGAGAGACGCTCGAGAGGAATGCCACCCTAAAGAGCAGCAGAAGGCTGGATGTTAATGAGGTAAGTCGACGTAGCGACAGCCTCAACCCAGAAATGCGGCGGAAGAGAGGAAGCAATCATCATAGCACGGGTGGTCTCAAGAATATGACGATGCTTACGCTCGGTGACACCATTTTGAGCATGGGCTTCGGGACACGAGAACTGAGCAAGGGTGCCCTGCTCAGCAAGGATGCCACGCAGGTGCTGGGAGATATACTCTCCTGCAGAATCAACACGAAACACACGAATAGGAGTGGAATACTGAGTACGAACCATGGCCACAAAGCGCTGATAAATAGCAAGCACCTCACTACGAGAGCTCATAAAAAACAATCAGGTGTACCGTGAAAAATCATCAATGAACAAAATATAGTATCGATGGCCCCCTTTTGAAGCAAAGGGAGCTGGACCCCAAACATCTGAATGAACTAAATCAAAAGGTCGCTGAGATACAGACACACTAGTAGGATAGGGAAGCTGAATCTGTTTGCCTAACCTACAACCCTGACACGAATGTAAAGACACATCTCCTGAGACAGACCCTAGAAGACCACGACGAACTAATGACGATAAACGGGAGCCACAAAGATGACCCAGCCGATGATGCCACTGTTGAAACGAGCCAGTGATAGAAGCAACAACCGCAGGAGAACTGGTAGAGGAAGTGTCAATGGAAGGAACGCGAAGCCAGTCTAACTCCCATAGCCCCAGAGACTCAAGGCTGCGAGGGCCAGCTCCAACTAGAGCCTGTGTACGAAGGTCCTGAACAGCACAAGAATCAGCATCAAGAATGACACGACAACCAGAATCAGTAAGCTGACTAGCAGAGAAAAGGTTCATCTTAAGACTAGGAACATGAGAAACATCAGGAACAGAGAAAGATGAAGTAGAGAGGGTGCCTCGACTGGAAACAGGAAGAGAGGTACCATCAGCCGTGATAACACGAACATGAGAAATAAGAGAGCGAAGAGCAGAAAGAATAGAAGACGCAGAAGTCATAAGAAAAGAAGCTCCAGAATCCAGATACCACGGGGATGACGTACCTGACTGTGTAGAAGGTGATGGTCGCGCGGTGCCAGAAGAGCTAGGCACAGAACCAACAGTACCCGACGAGGAAGAGCCTGTAGCAGCGAGCAGACTACGAAGACCACGGATAATATCCTGATCAGACAGTGCACCAGCAGGAGGTCCAGAAGCAACGGCAGAAGATCCTAAAGAGCCAGCCTACCGACGAGCAAGGTACTGCTAACGTAAGCGGGGATCCCTCGTCCAGCAGCTAGAGATATCGTGGCCAGGCTTGCCACAGTGGGCGCAGGGAGGACGAGAACCACGAGGGTGCTGAGGCTGACTCTGACCCTGGGCCGGCGGAGCAGAGAGTAACGGCGGTGCTAGAGACCGCGACGAAGCTGGCGGCACGGGGGGACCATGAGCAGCAAGAACAAATGGAACCTCACGAAGACCAGCACCACGAAAACGAGTCTCCTCAGCACGAAGCTCAGCCAGTACCTCAGAGAGCGGAACACGACCACGGGCAAGCAGCTAGGCACGACGCGTCTCAAACTCCTTGCGGAGCCGCGACAAGAACTCAAAGACGTGCTGAAACTCCAGATCCGTGCGCACAATCAGACAGCTGGGACATGTGTTACACACAGTTGTACGAAGAGAGTCAAGCTGACGCCAAATAACAGCACTCTGAGTATAGAACTCATCAATAGTGGAATCACCCTGCTTAAGATCATGCTCCTGACGAACCACAGACAGATAAAGAGCATCTCCAGACGGCTGATAGCGCTGACGAAGAAAATCCCACTGAGCAGCAGCAGTGGGAAGACCCATGAACTCAGCAGCATACTGAGACAGAACACTAGAAGTGAGAACAGCAGCAGCACGAGCATCCTCATCTATCCACTGAGTGTAGTCAGCCAGATCCAGCCGGTAGGTCGCAACAGCAGTAGAATGCTCCTGGACCTTCCGATCATAATCATCCCGAGCAGTATCATCAGCACTCTGGGCTGCATCCTTGACCGCCTGAATGGCATCAGGGGCAAGGGCAACGGGCGTCGGTGCAATAGGCGCCGTAGGCGTAACGGGGCGCGGTGGACAGGAGACCGCACCGAAAAGCACACCCCAAAGGCGAAGACCGCGCATGTGGACGCGCATGAAGGCGGCGAAATCAAGATAATTCGCGCCATCAAAAATCACCGGGCAGCGAGGAATCGCAACATAGCCTGACGAGGAAGACATAGTTTTTTTTCCAGAACAAATCGAGATCAGACAGAGGCCGAACGCGGCAGCGGAGAGCTGGGGCGAGCGGTGGCTGGTCGGATCCGAGGCGGACGGGGACGGGGGCGGTCGGGGACGGGCAGCGGCCGAGGACGAAGGGCGGCTAGGGACGGAGCGGTCGGGCGGAGGCGGCGGCGGCAGCCGGGGACGTAGGCGACGGCGACGGCCGGGCGCGGTGGCGGGATGCCGGGGCGAGCGGCGGCGAATGGGGAAAAAAAGCTTTACGGCTCTGATACCATGTTAGGGTAATAGATGCTTGTATTATCAGAGGCCCAAAGGCCAGAATATATAGTACGTGTACATGTGCAAATATATAGAAAGCCCCCTAACATATGGGAAAACTACAATATACAAATATATACGCTAACAGTATGAACGGTATTTACGATCCGGTTGTGCAACAAAGATAAGATCTCTTATGGGTAAAGTAACATAACGCACATCTCCAGAGTATACCAAATTGTGACATGTTACTTCCTGTTTCGGGAAGGAATTGCGAACGCGACGAAAAAAGAACTCTATGAAGTCCTAATAAACCTGTAAAACCTGGCGGGCATACTTTTTTTTTTTGGAAATAAAGCAACATTTTAAAAAAAATGTTTACAAACACTTGCGTAGCCTAGAACCTATGGTCCGAAGCGTGTTCAGCGGAATGAATGCAGGAGCACATCATTTGATTTGCGCACGTGTGTGTCTGTTTTGATCGCCGGACTTGTTTCGATTTTCCTCCTGTTTGATTGCCGAAACTTCGAATGGGCGGTTTGTGTCTGTTTTTTGGTAGCAGGAAACAAAGTTTTTAAACGTATCGTCCTTTGTTCTGTTGGTCTAGGCGATACTTGGGTGCTTGCGGTGGAAACCACCCTCCTGGCCCGCGCCCAAGTCTCAAAAACCACGGGCACAAAGCCACAAACCACAACGGCGATCGCCGGATGCGGTGGGACGCAACGGCTGGAGATGCTCTGAGGCATGTGTGATTAGCTGCGGGTCGCGCTTAATGATCTCCATCGATTTAGGTGCAGCTAGCTGCCACTGCCACAGTGTGCCTGCCAGTGTCAAACTGATTGCACGATCCCGTCGAGGATGACGCGACGTACTATACTCCTCAAGCTTCCGTCACCGCCGCCGCCGGCAGGGATAAGTTTCCGCCACACCGCACGATGGCGGTAAGGCTGTGCCGTTGACGTCTGCATCTACCGTGTTCCATCCACTTTAGCAGTGTGGCCGCTGGCGGCTGGCGCTGAGCGAGATGCGGCAGGGTCGCCGTCAGCCTTTGAGGATGACATCGCACAGCTGGTTGCTATAGGCGCTACGGTATCTGAAGCTTGGTATGAACGATTTGGTTTGATGGTTTGACCCGAAGGCGAGCCGTCTAAACGCCCTGCAGTTCAGACATGAAAGAGGCTTCCAGCTTCAGGCCGTCAGAGAGAGAGACCTCTGCAAAAAAAAAAAAAACAGAGAGAGAGAAAATAGAACAGAACTCCGTTTCCTAAAGCCCCGGAACAAATCGTACAGTAGAGTTTGGCCCCTAACACTGCTGTTGATTTGACTACCGGCAGAAAGGGCAACACTGTTGATTTGACCAACACTTGGGAGAAACAGCTCGGTACCTCGGGGAATCTTCCATCTAGCTAGCCCTACTGGCATCTAAACAACAGGTTTTTTCTTAATCTTTCAGGGGATCTAAACACCAGCAAATGCTTGTAGTTTTTTTTAATGTAAAACATGAAGACATGTTTGTTTTTTGAGCATCTGAACATGAACAGAAGTACTCCACACGGTATGAGCTATTTTACCTTCTTTATAGGCAGAGAATGAAGAGCCCAAACAGTATGGGCTTAAGCCCTAGAGTGCTATACCGACTCTAGGCACAATCTCAATCATCGAGATTCTTGGCCCTTCACATAGTACAGCAGAAAATAAAGGCATCATGGAAGTTAGGATATCCATCCATTTAAGTTTCAGGCCGAACAACTTGTGTTCTGAAGAGATATGATACTCCCACAACATATTGCTGTGGAATCCACCTAAAAAAACATATATTGCTATGGAATTAAAAGATGCGGAGTTGCCAATTCTCTGGGTTTTGCCATTTTTCAGTTAATACAGGTTCAAAAACCTGAAGTTACCGTGCTTGCGTGACTTTACTGGCATGTTACCAACAGGAAGCCAAGCTAGATCAAATCAGACTAATCTAACAGCTCCCTCCAACATAGTCAGTGCAGCTCCATCACAGATCTTCATACCCATTCAGAAGCACAAAACAATCTATATCACCTGAGAGCCATAATAAAAATAGAAGGCGCAATGAGGAAAAGAAAAAACTTTGACGCTAAACCGTCCGTTTTCTGAACACGCACGGCCACTGAAGCGCACAACATGATTAGCGCTGCAAGAACAGTGTGCTCAATCCGTGTCAAAGCTATGCACCGATAAAATTGCACGCGCATCTAGACGACAAGATATACCACTGCAGGGAGAAGGCATATATGGAGGGCTGCTAGCTAGGGTAGGCAGCGGCGGCCGCGGTGCTTTTGCTGAAAGATAGGTGCACATTCTGGTCCTGGGAATAAAGCCTCTCTCCTAGACATACTACTCCTATTACTAGCTCTCACTCACACGGCGGTTAACTGCCTAGATTCGTGTAGCGGTCAGTACCGAGTTTTGAATAAGAAAATATCCCGCAAAAAAGGGTAAGTAGTAGATAGATATTCCAGTATTCCACAGCCGCACCACGTCCGCATATATGATCAGCGATCACGAAACAAGGCATGGATGAGAGGAGATTTCGAACGACCGAACAGCAGTCGGTTGGCTCGGAGCTCCGGCAAGGAGCTAGCACGAGCTTGGTAGCGAGCGAGTGGCCGGTCAACAACGGCTCGGTGGGGTGGGAGGAGCAGGCGTGCAGGCCAGCCAGACATGGACAATACCTCTCCCTATCTGACTGAATCGTCTCTACGCTGGGTGGCCTCTTGCAGGGCGCTGACGCGAACGGTCGAGTTAGCTCCAACGGAGCCCTCACCTCAGCCAAAACCGCATGCGGCGCATAATTGCGCGCGTACCAGTCAGACACATCAGGCACCAGCGACGGCACCTTCACCGCACCAGGCACAAAATGGTTCTCGACAAACGGGGCGGCAGCCCAGGGGACCTTTGCGGTTGAGCACGGACAGGACAGGATCGATCATTTCACATGCTCACATGGGCGTGGGCATGGCCGCACCGGAAGCTCCGGCACGCGCGAGCCGCGACAGGTTACCCGCCGGCCGCCGCTGGGTTGGGGTTTTCCACTTTCTGATCACGATCTGGTACTGAACTTTAAACTACGGTACTGCTATCAGGGAAAGGAAGCGGAGATAGAGGCGACTTCGTGAGCTCTCTACCTGTTTGTTGTCAGCAAAAAAATATGTCCACTGTTCCGGCCGTCTCTGATGAGTGGTGAAGACAACTCAGACTCGCTGGACCGCTGGACGATGCGTCACTCGGAAGGGAGCCAGCCCCCAATCATTCTCGTTCCCGCGTGGCGCGTGCGGTGGTATGTAGTAGTACGTGTGGAGGAAGCTGGGAGGAATAATAATGCGGCGAGCATGGCACCCACCGCCGTCGCTAACGTTATCTGCAAGCCAACCCATCGGAAAAAGTAAGGAGAATTAGGCGTGGAAACTAAGATTACGAGCAGACCCTGAATCGCTTTGCTACTTTGACATTCCCTGGAGCAGAGACCCGTCTCTGCCTAAGCGCTACTCCTAGCTCGTTTCACCGGTCAAACACTCCAAGAATGCCTGCCTGCCGGCCAGCGCTTTCTGTGATGCCCGCCGATCGATCGCCGTCCCTTTTGTGCGTCTCCACATCTTCACAGGGTCGTGCGCGCACAAAGGAAGGGGAAGGAAAAGGGTAAAGGGTCCCCTTTCCCCTCGAGATGATTGCCATGGGAATAATCAGAAGCGAGAGAGGAAAACTTTTTTGGGACAGACATCACTGTCCAGCCGAATTTCCGAATCTAGGCCTGCCCCATCGCTGATTTACATGCTTTCGTATGTAATAAAGTATACAATGAATCAATCGCTACTAATCTTCTTCTAATAATCTTTTTCTCCTAGCGCCAGAGTGCTGCTGACAGCACGGGCAATACTAGCAGTAGCGTCCACAAGGATAACGTTCTTCTTCTCACCGCCGACGAGAACATGGACTGCGACGAGTACGGGTCGAACGCCCTTCCTACCGACCCGCCACCAGACCCGGACCCCGACGCCCCGGGGCTGCCGGCGCTGATCGCGTACACGGGCGACCCGTTGGGGTAGAACAGCCCGTAGTTCCGCTCCGACGCCGGGCCGGGCTTCATGTTCTCGTTGAACAGCGCGAACACGAACACGTCCACGGGCACGTTCGGCTTCAGCGGCGTGCCCTGGCCCATGGCGACCCGCTGCATGAGGTTCCCGTTGTACGCCGCCGCGTTCGGCACGCTGGCGCCCACCTCGTCCTCGTCCCCTTTCGACGGCCACCCGGTCTCCGAGATCGTCACGGGGATGCCCGTGTGGCCCATGGCCTTCATCGCCGCGTACACGGCGTCGATCTGCGCGTACAGCATGTTGTCGTACACCAGCCCGCCGTCGCGCACGCCGGCGTTCGGCTGGAACAGCACGTACGGGAGCGACACGGTGGCCGGGTCCCCCTTGTAGGCGAAGAACGGGTACGCGTTGAACAGGAACGGGGACCCCGACCGGTTGTGGAACTCCAGCAGCGGCCGGATGTACGGCGCGAAGCTCTCCTGGAACGCGCCCGACGACGGCGGGAAGCTGCTGGCCAGCACGGCCGCCGAGTGCGCCGACGACACCGTCACCTGCCCGCCCAGCCCCACCGCCACCAGCGCGTCGTGCACCGCCTGCATGGCCGGGACCAGGTTCGCCGCCATCCCCATGTCGTTGTTGCCGAACACCTCGTTGCCCACCGTGATGCACGTGATGCGGGTCGCCGGGATGAAGGGCTGCACGTGCTGCGACACCCACTGCCGCGCCGCGGACGGGTTCGTCGCCATCGTCTGGATGTTCTCGTTGCCTACGGCGATGATGAACTCCACGCCCGTGTTGGCGAACGCCGTCAGCACCTTGGGGTCCGCGTCGTACAGCTTCACCCTGTTCACGTTCATCGACTGGAGGAGCCCCGCCACCCGCGTTGGGTCAGGCAGGTTGTTCGCGATCTGCCCGTAGTTGATGCCGAACTTTTGCTGCGCCGACACGCTCTCCACTGCCAAAATTAAACACGCCCAGATTATTACCAATCAAACTCCCCGGCCGGGGGATACTTTTGGAAAAAGATTTTTTTTTTCAAAAAGGAAAAAAAAATGCAATTTCGGAAAAAGAATTTCCCTTTTCAGATAGAGCCACGGAATACTTTAGGTTGGCAGTCTCTTTCGCGAGCAGGTTGCAGAAACTAATCCGTCAGAAATAGACCACCTACTGCTCTCGAATTGATATTGTACATGCAACTACACTGCAATCAGGTACTAGTAGGATTAACATATATACCGGCAGGCAGGAAGAAGGGTGTATTCACAAGTGTATGTATGGTTTCAGCACTACACCATCTACTGGTGACGCGGGAAGCTTTCAGCACATCCTGAATCGGACACATGCGTGGGCGCATCAGAGCTGACGAAGCAGGCCGGCTTTATTAACTCTTACGACAATGACGTTCGTAGTACTGATATCGGGAACAGCAATGCTAGTAATAAGCAGGCTCGCTGGATCTGAGATCTCCATACTCTGCTTCGTAGCTTTTCTGTCAGCAACCATCATGTCTGTCAGTAATGTGATTCTCATCGGAGCTGCAGAGAATTGAATTCAGCCTAAGCCGTCTTCAAATCCTTGAAAACGTCCTACCGTTTGGAATATGAGCATGAAGTCGCGCTCGGTGTCCATCTTACAAGCAGGAACTCGGGGCGGCAGACGGACAAAACAGAGCTGTAATCGTCAGCAATGGCGGGCGCGGTGGCAGAGGCAGGGCAGCGCGAGCAAGAAGAGAAAAACGGAAATATCCTATCGTTTGAAATTTGAAGACGAAATCGAGCACAGAGTCCACCTCACGAACAGGAACTCGCGGCGACAGACGCAACTAGCGGAGCTCTAATCGGCAGCAATGGCGGGCGCGGTGGCAGAGGCAGAGCAGCGCGAGCAAGAAGAGAAAAACGAAGAGCACAACGAAATACCCTGTCCTTTTTTGATATAAAATATGAAGATGAAATCGGGCACAGAGTCCATCTTATGAGCAAGAACTCGCGGCGACAGACGGAAATAGCAGGGCTTAATCGGCACCAATGGCGGGCGCGGTGGCAGAGGCAGAGGCGGGGCAGCGCGAGCAAGAGGAGGATAGAAGTAAAACACAGAGCATAAAGAAGCAACGGTGCGAGCCGAGCACTCACCGGAGAAGAAGGCGACCAGGAGGCAGAGCAGGAGGAGTGACGACGACACGCGGTGCTCCATTGCGAAGCGTCCGTCTTTTCTCTCGGCGCCTTGGCTGCTTCCTCCGTCCTTGGCCGATAATGCGATATGCTTGGGCGGTTATGCTCGCATTAAGTACCTCAGCAGCAGCTCCTTCCGTTCTCCCCCCTCGGGATCGACTCCTCCCGTTTTTATAGTACTACAGGCAGGCTACAGCTTACGTATTCGTGCCACCGCCGGGTATCCCAGACTCCAACGTGTGAGAAAAAATGGAAACTGAAAAAAATATCCTTGCTGAAGTCGGCGCCTGGCCTGATGTTTCCATTAAAAAAAAATCTAGAGAGAGGGTCCAGACTCGAGACTCGACCACACGGGCGCACCACTCCGGCACGTGTGCGGCCGCTCCGTCGGTCGCTCACACCACACCGGTTCCCTCCACGCTTCGTGCACTGCCTCTGCCTGGCCTCTTGCGTCTGTTCGTACCCGTGCCGGGGTAATGCGATTTCGCCCGCTCTACAGCAGCAATAGTGGCTCTTGCATTTGGACATTCCAAATCCAAGCTTGCAGCATCAATCACTCCTGCTATGATTGCCCTAGTCACGGTCCCTACACCATACGTGTGCACGATAGGTCGTCTCGCTCGTTTGTCTTGTGCGCGCCTGTCTTGGGGTGAAAATCATCTCCCCAAAAAACCTGAACTCTGTCGTTGAAATCGCCCGTCGAGCGCGCGCAAGCAACAGTCAAACGTTCTCCTGCCTTGTCTTGTCTGGGAGGAGGTGCAATAAGGTGCTAAGGGTGGTGCTTAGCAAAATAAACCAAGCATTCGTATAAGCACCATGTGCTTATTTATACAGGAGAGGTGTCTAGTTAGATATTTGTCTACTATAAATAAGCACCGATGTTTAATAAAAAAATATTTATTTTTCGTAGGCACCTCCATAAGCACCTAGCACTGTACATGCTCTAAGGGCACCTCCACTCGTGCCGTGCGCCACCTAAAATATCTGATCAAGGGTGCGCGCTCCGGTGGGCGCGATCTATACTGGGTGATATATCCGCTCGATCTATTCGCTTACCAAATTTGGGATGCAAATGCGTTTGGTCGGGCAGTGCACTCGTCCTCCCCCTTGACCTTTCTAGGCCTCTCTGCCAGTGGCACACAAGTCAGTCCTTTCCCTCCGAACCCTTGCCCAAAATTTCATCGACGGCTGCAGAAGCCCTAGCTAGCGATGATACTGTCGCCACAACCGCCGCTGGCCATGCCGCTAAGATGTTGCCCAAGCCAAATGAGGAATAGATGCCAGAGGAGCGATCGCTCGAGTCGTCAAACCGCGTAGGATGGAGAGAGGCCGTCAAGGCTCAAATCCGAACAAAAAAGTGAGGGAGACAAGCCAAGGTCAACGCCTATGCATGCCAGACAAGCCGCCTCCCATGCTGTCATCTACATGAAGAAGGAGGTGCTCACCTTCTCCTTGGGCCAGGGCGTTGTACCTCTGGCTCTGCCTGGCCACACTGTGGCCAGCACGTCCTTGACAAGCTTGATCTCATCCATGTCGATGGCCTACCGCCTCTTCGACCAAGGGCGAAGCCTCGCATACGCCATCACCGTACGATAGCCATGCGAGACATGGCGACACACCCTCCCGACTTGGCGCTTCCCGTTCGAGGTCGTCGTAGTCCTTGTCCATGTCGGGAGGACCTGTCCTCGACCTCAACTACACTCCCACGCCCGGAGACACGATGCCATTGCCGACAAAGAATCAACAACGGATCGCTGCCACTCACATGCGAGCGCCCCTCAACATGTTCGATGGAATGACCGGCCTCCCGCGAACGCCCACGGACATGGTATGGTCGCAATATTCCTTTCCTAGGGTCTGTGGAGAGTGCCAGCAGTTTGTAATCGCCAATTTGTGTGCAGAAATGCACAGAGAACCATGGCGGGGACATCATGCATGGCATGATCAATATGGTGGGCATATGGGTGATGCCGAAGAGACTAAAGAAGAGACTCAATAAGATGCCTACTCCATTGATGGGAAGCCATTTTTTGGGAACGATGGCGTGTCTATGTGTGAGGTTCTCACCCAAGCCGCTACACAAGAGGGCAAGAAGGTGAGCCAAATGACCATTGTCTACACCACCCAAGAGGAAAAGTTTCTATGTGATGCTTGGAGATGGAAATTTCCCAACATCCACTATGCGGTGTCGATCAAAAGGGAGGGGCATATTGGCGAAGGGTGGGAAAGTACTTCCATGAGAGAAGGAAGGTGCATGCGATATGGTGATGGAAAGGCCAATAAGCGGGCTCTCATCGGATGACATGGTAAGACCTCTCCCTCTCTTGCCAATGCACCTTGCATATATGTGTACACGTGTCATGGATTATCATCCATATGTGTAGGTGTTGCAAGCTTTAGAACACTTGAAGTGTATCCATGACAAAAGGACATCCACATTGTGCCATTCTTCGAAGGAGATCAAGGATTGTAGAAAAATAAGAAACTAGCTATGATCTCTATCGCAAGACCGAGGCCGCGAAGAAGAAGGACAATGCGTCAACGGATGGTGCCATTGAGGTTGACGACCATGGCCAATACATCGACGACCCGAGCTCCGACGGCCCAAGAAATACTGCACGTGTCAGCCAGCCAAGGGGCCACATGTCCTCCAAGACCGACATCAATCATCAAGATTCCTCGTTGGCATTTTAAAAGATCTCGGGGTAGTCTATCGCCAAGAAGAAAAAGACCAATGCCGAGAGGGAAGACAGGCGGCACAAAGAGAAATAGACCACCACTGTCGCTATCGACGGGAACATCACCTCCCACTGAAAGAATATTCTGAGACACCAAAGCGTCAAATCTAGGGTTTGAACTCTGGTGGGCTTGGGGTACCACTGTCCTCCTAACCATCCAACCACGGGTGGTTCTCAAGTGTCATGCTCTACTTTTACTATTTCTATGTTTTACAAATCAAACGAGCAACTGGCCTTACTATATGTAAATAGGATCAATTAGGACACGTTGACCGTCCAAAATGGGTCGGTTCAAACTCCTGCCACCTCTCGGTATTTAAAAAATGTCCTCGATCTAGGAGTAGGACGGTGGATGTGTGTGGATGCCCCCCTCCTTCTTTTTGTTTTGTTTTTTACGGCTACTATCCTGTCTTGTCGACCGCGTGAAATATTAGTATTTCACACCAACAGGCTGTGTACTGCATCTCCTAAACTTGTCCAATCCAGTACAGCAAGTGCGCGATACGGTGTGATGTGCCAGTATGATTGATCGCATGACAAGGGAATAAACCGTCCTGGGCAGGCATAGCTAGCTGTTGTCGCGTACGCGTGCTAGCATTTCAAGCAAGTTCTGTGTACGCAGCCCGAGAATAATGGCTTTTTTTTTACACACCCTGACTCTGTTATCGTTAACCAGACGATACCGCCAGCTAGCCAGGTAATATGATAAAAACAAAGAGAACCTATAGTCGGACGGTAGCTGCACCTAGATTTAGCATGTTTGGTCGGTAGCATGGCAATGGCATGGACCACACGCGGTATGGTACCGTTTTGCTCGTGCTTCCTGCTGCTGCTCCTGGAGATCACCACGAAAGAAAGAACGGCTACCGACTTCGAAAACTTGGATTGGCGCGTACTGCTACGTTCAACTTCAATGGACAGCTAGCTACAGTTCACACTGCTTGGTACGTAGTGTAGTAGTAGTAGTCCCGTGTAGGACTTCCTGCTCGATTCCTGTCCGTGCGTTTGGTCGACCGTCGCACTGAAAACCAAGCCAAGCATGGAACACAGGATAACATACAAAAAACATTTCGCAGCTGTGTACGTATTGCGGCTTGCAACGTCATGGCGCAACATATTTTCTGTTAAAAAAATGGAGCATCTTTCAGACCACTAGCTGTGGTGCAGTCTTCCGGTACATCTTTCCTAATATTAACAAATAGGATATCAAATATCTTTTCTTTTCCTTTTTCCCTTTCTCACTTTGTTTACGTCTTGGATCTTGAGTAGTACTATTTTATAAGTATTATCCCATAATTATGATAAGGATGGTATGCGTATGCACCATGGTTCCCTTGTTATACACGGTTCTTCGTGTTGCTAATCAATCACATGTCTCTCCTGGCGTCCGAGGTGGCGAACCCTAGCCCTCCTTGGCCGCCACCCCCCCTCTCCCACCCTTGCCTCGTCGCCCTAGGAGGCCTTCGTCGGACAAGGCCGCACGACACCAGTGATGGGGGTGGCAGGGATTTCATCTCGGGTCTTTCGCGCAGTGCCATCGAGGTCAGTGTTGTGCTTGGCCCACCTGTTGTCGTCGAGTTTACTGCTTGGTGAGTCTCCCCTCTTCCTGTGCCCCTCCTTCCCTCTCAGGTTAGTTACTCTGGTGGCTCGTGCTCCAAGTCGTGGTGACGGGTGCCTAGAGCTGGATCCGGTGGGATTGGGATATTGTCGATGGTGGACTTGGCGGGGTTGGTATCAGGTAGAGGGTGGCGTGGTAGTGTCCGCAAAACCGGTGGCGCTGTAGGGACCGTGTCGCCACTTCTCCATTGCGGTTGAGCTCTCGTTGAAAATCTGGCGTGGGGTGGTGTCTCCGGCGGATGGTGTTGGCCATGCCACGGCTCGTCGTTGTGCAGGTGGTCCTGGGAGGGCCTGTCATCTTCAATCGGTGTGGAGAGATGTTGCTGGGGCTATGCAAGCAGACTCAGAGTGAGTTCCGCGATGCTGCCGGAGCCGGGAAGGAGCTCACGGCTCATCCCCCACTCGTCTCTACCCGGACTTTCATATGTTTTGGCCACAACGCTCCTGTGCCTACACCGTAGACATCTACCATGCCCTCTCCCCGTCGTCCCGTGGTGTGGTACAGTCTTTCGGACCAGCTGTGGTACGGTCTTCCACGTCTTTCGTGAAATATATTAATATTGTGAAGATATCAATTACATCCAGCCTCATACCAACAAGACGTTCAAAGACATCAGGAATACAGCGTAACTAAGAAAAAAATAGGATGTCACTTTTGTTTTACTTTTTTCCTTTCTCACTCTATTACGTCTTGGATCCCGAGTATTTTAAGCATTCTCCCATATTATTAATATAAGGATGCTATATGCACCCTGGTTCCCTTGTTGTACACGATTGATCATGTTGCTGATCTTATCTCACATGTCAGAAAGCCTGACGGCAAAGCAAATATATACATTTTCTTCATCAGAAAAGAAAAGAGGGAAAGCTGCATCGCTTTTCGTTTGCGCCGAGTGAGAGAAGTCCAAGCAGAAAACTTAGCTCTCCTCTCTGCAAAAGCCGATCAAGTACCCGTGGTTAAAGAATGTAGCGGTGTGGATCAGGTCGCTAATTCGCTACTAGCAACAACCAACAGGCACCAACCACTGATCGATATTGCTGTTTCACGATCTTATGTGATCTCCAACAATAGCTGAATCGAATGGTAATTAGACACTTTACAGTCAAGCAGGATAAGGTTAGGGGAGGAATTCGGCGAGATTTGTCCAGAAACGGTCCGGGTTAATGCAATGCAAAGGTGGCAGAATCACCGGCGGCGTCAAAACTCAACGGAGCTACAGTAGCTGGTTGAACGGGGAACGACGAAGTACGCCGCCGCACGTGCGCATTTCGCTGCCACGCTGGAACGGGCCCTGGTCGACTAGACGCTGACCGATTGGTCAATGCTTCCACGTCAGTCCGCCAGCCAAGATCCACGGGCACCGGGAGCTACTGTCTCGTGCATATCTGGCAAACGGGTCCCATTTTAGCCGCCGGTGATCGTCCACGTACGCCGGCCGGCGGCGGCGTTGAACCCACGGCGCTGCGCGGGAAGCGGGGAAGGTTCATTCGGATTACGGACAGATAACAGCAACGATTAAACGCGCTAATCTGCACCATCATGTGAACTTTCGGCTTTCGCTGTCTGGCTCGTGCGCGCGGTTTGTCACTTACCCTACATGGTGTGTAGATCTGTTGACTCCATGCGATCCGGCGGTGCCTGTCGGCTGCCACCGTCGACGGTGTTTGGAAGACATCAGCGTCGCGCTGACGAGGCAGGAGAGCAGATTTGATCACTCGACTGATTTAATCAACTCAGTGGTTTCGTTATCGTTATATAAAATAAACAGATCAATCAACTCGGTGGTTTCGGGTCAATCATGTCGGAAGTATCTCAATGATGCATGTTAGGCAATATCTTATGTAGCCTGACAAGATGGCTGAGGTTTACAAACTGTTTGGTAGGAGGAAGCTAGTATATGTATGAATAAAAGAAAAACGTACTAGCTGGCATTAGGTGCACATTTTACTCGACGAAGAGCGCTTTTGGGCCAAGAGATACAAAGCGTCAGATAGAGATGAAGACGTAGAACAGCAAGGTTGTTCCAACTTTTCGAGAAAGACCGAGTACACCAGAGACGAGCAGTCAGGAGCTTCAATACCTATTAAGTTACCACCGAGTAAAAAATAATGCGCTATGAGATTTATCTCTAGCCTTTCCAGGATGCTACACACACTATATCGTTCGCTATTTAAAATAGCGTTTGCAAACAAATAATGTTAGATATATAGTCTAAATATAAACGATTTCAGTATCTAAGACTTGTCTATGAACAGTTACATGCATGACCATCAAACACAATTGAAAAATAGTTATTAAATTAGCTACCCGTAATCCATAGCATAACCGCCGACGTACTGAAGAAGCCGTGGCAGCCACTCACGAGCCATTCTCCGCCTCCTCTCTCGAGAGAGTTGGGGAATGAGAAAATGAATCAATTTGATAGGTGTTGGGCTATGTTAGCCTATAGTATGGATTCGAGGTGTTTTTGGCCAATGGGCTATAGTTTTTGCAACGCTAGAAAATAATAGCGCTACAACGTTATGACAAATAACGGCGCTACAATGTTATGAAAATTTGATAGGTATACTCGTAGCCGACCTCAAGGATCCTTGAGGTCGGCTACGAGTATACCTGGTCATTTTTTGGCTGGGGCGAGCCTAAGAAAGCCTGCCTACACAAATCCTAGGCCCGAGCCCGACCCACACTACACACATTCCTCTGGGACGTCAGGCCGCTGGCTGGGCTTCCCCTTAAAATTGCCTTTCCTATGGCCCGAGACCGGCCCGAGCAGCCTCCGGGTCGCAGATATGGAGCCCAGGCTCGGCCCGCGGGCCTGAAAAGCATGGCATGTCGGGCTTTTTCGGGCCAGGCTAGGCTGCCCACACCTAGGTTTAGCTACGAGTACGACTATATTATCCACATTCCGCGTGAATGTTAAGCGCTTTTGGTCTAGAAGGGTATGTTACTAAAACCTCTCTTCATTCCAACATTACTCTTAGATAGATCTTGAATAGTTGGTGTTACACTAGTCATGATTTTTTTTTGTTTTCTGCTATGACCCCCTTTAGTACTAATGCTCTCTGATCTGGTGTTCTCCGCGACTGCAGTTGAGTCTAGGATCTGGACCCAAGGCTGATCTAATCCAGTAGCGCGATGACGTGCTGGAATTGCGTCTTCTAAGGCTTCATGAGGATGTGGTGTAAAGCTTCGATTTTTTGTTGGTACCATAGGATATGTCTAAGTATAGATTTCCATGATATTCGACAAAGTCGGAGAAAGTCCATGTGGTTGTGATCGGAGGTTTCAAAGTTATGGCAGAGAGGTGTTTTTGTTGCGATAAAGACTATGCTGCATAGGATCTTCCCGTGTGTCAGGTGTTTGGTGACTTGCAGCAACGACCTTGGCAAGAGGGGGTGGAAGCATAGGTGGACGATGTTTTTGGTGGTGCTCCTCAAGTACTAAGTCACAATTTTCAAGGAGAAAAACCAATGTCTGAACTTTCTTGGTTGTACCTGGCAATGGCTTTGGCAAGATGGGGTGGAAGCATAGGTGGACGATGTTTTTGTTGGTGCAAGGAGTTCCATAGTGTTATAAACGTGGCAAGAAGATAACAAAGAATGAAAATGAAAACATAGCAAGGGGACATAGGTTTAACGTGGAAAAACCTCTCCAACAAAGAGAGAAAAAACCCATGAGTGTCAGCCAGCGAAACTTCACTATAACGAGGAGTATTTATACAACGCCGGAGATTTCTATTAATAGCACATGTGTTTTTAATACCTGTTACGTTAGCGTGTCATGATACCATAATTCTGAGCTTTTTCAAACATCCCTTTTTTTAATAGTTGTGTCCGAGATTTTTCCGCATGAGTGCGATGAAGTTGGACCAGTCTAAGTTGGGGTATACACCCAAGCTTTTGCCAGTCATAGCATCTTTTTTCTTGTCCCATTTTTTTGACGAATTGCCGGTCATCCATATTTCAAATTAGGGGCCGACCCCCACGCGCTGGCCCGAGTGGGCCAACCCTACAAGGTGATATCCATGTTTCATTTTCTATTTCCCTTTTCATCATAGATTCGTCCTTTTTCTAATTTGTATTTTTAGTTTTCACTTTTAAATCTAATTTTCAGTTTCTTCGTATTTATACTTTTACTTTTTTCATAAAACTATTTTTAAAACCACATGGCCATATATTCCGATATGCATGAGAATATTTATGCGAAAACTTCTTTTGACATGCATGAGCATCAACTTGGGCGACACAGGGGGCGAGGCCTTACTCAAAAAAAATGCTTCACACGCCCCACGTCGTCCTCGCATGGGCAGCACGGGGGGCGATCTTGGGCTCCGCTCAAGCGCCGCCAGCCTCCCGCGCTCGTCATCGCCGCCGATTGGCCTACGGCGGCAGCGAGCCCCTCCGCCTCCTTCAGCCTCCAAGCCTACACCCTTTCCCCTTAGCTTCTTCCCCATTTCCTGCAAGCTCCTGCCTGCTCTGTGCCTCTTCGCGGTGTTGGAGGTCTCGGATGGGCCTTGGGGTGTTGCCCCTTCACCGGAGAAGCGTGTTGGTTCGTCCTCGCGCTGGTTTCTGTTGGAAGGCGACGGCATGCCGCGGGATTTGACCAGGGAGTCAGTCCATGGCCAGATCTGACCAGGGGGTTGGTCTGCGGCCAGGGACCTTGGCCTCTGCACTGATTTTGGGTGTGGCCCTATTTGGTTTGCGCGGATCTGTGCGAGGCTGGCGTTGCAGCAAGGTGGGTCGCTGACGGGTGCTGGTGGCGTCCGTGCGGCAGCGGGGCTAGCCGGCTGCGTGCGTGCGGGTCGTGTTGGGTTCGCAGCATAGAAAACAAAAAAATTCCTATGCTGGGAACTATATGCCAAGATCTATCTACTAGATACAAGCAACAGGTCGATATACATCAATAGAAAACTTACCCTCGAAGACAACAAAGCTTTGTTAACGAGTTGGAACTCGTGGATGATGTAGTCGTACATTTGCCGATCTCAAGATCGTGATAAAGTCCAGCAGGTCCGGCTCCGGCACGTCCATCAGATCTAGCTCCAGCAAGTCCAGCACCACCAAGTCCAGCACCGCAAAGCAGCGGTGCATCCGTGATCGCACACACTTCCGGTACCCCGACAATCTCTGTCCCTCGCTCCAGCAAAGCAGCGGAAGCAGCAACTCCTTTCCAGATAAAGCCACCGGGAACATGTATCTCGCTAATCCGAGACCATGGGGGAAAATACTAGAGGGGGAGAGAGATCCTTCACGAGGAGGTGTGAGGAAGAAGGGGTATGAGGGGGGCCTTTTATAGGAGGAGGGGGGTACCCCTCCCCCATGGCCGACGCCCCATGGGAGGGTGACTCCTCACCTACCCCATTCATGTGGTGCTAACCCCTCCACATTAAAATACCCCTTCACATTCTCTTTTAAAGTCTCCATTTTAAATGCATTAAATTTCTCCAAATTTAATGCTCTCTCATTTAATAAAACTCTTTTATTAATTTTATTCAGAATTTTGTTAATTACTTTAATTAACAAAAATTCACATAAAACCCCCTGCAACATTTCAATATTACATGCATAACCAATTTTAGCAATTTCACCTGAAACAGTTTCGGTGTCTATTGAAATAATTCCAGCGCTTTTTTAAATCTTTATCTAAAACATATTTGCTCTAAATGGTGTCGGTATCCCTTAAGTGTATCACCTACGGTTCGTAAATAATGCAGACATGATCGAGACCCCTCTCAGATCAATAATCAGAAGCGGGACCTGGAGATCCATACGGACTCCTACACTTTCAACGATGACTTCTATGATCGTGAGAACCTTTAACGCTAGTAACTAAATCCCTTTGACTCGCGATATATTACATGCCCAAGATTCGATCATCGGTATCTCCATACCTAGTTTGATCTCATTGCCGACATGCACTCTTTTCTCGTTCTCGTGATATAACATTCTAGTGATCACATCACTTGCTTGCAAGCTATCTTAATGTGATATCACCGAGACGGCCCAGAGTATATCTATCCGTCATCGGGATGGACAAATCCCACTCTTGATCCATGAGCCTCAACATAACACCTTTGTAGCACTGAACCCACCTTTATAGTCACCCTGTTACGGTGTGACGTTTGATGTTATCAAGATACTCTTCCGGTGTCAGTAATTAACATGATCTCATGGTCTAAGGACTAATATTACTTCGTATGATGTTATAGCAATATAAACATAATGACTTCTACATAATGTATTAGAAATATGTCTCAGCGCTCCCACTTAATTTCTTACAAATGCAAGCATCTTCATCATCTCCTATGAAATTAAACTCCTTTAACATTTTCATCATGGTGAAGATTCGAACTCCGCTATTCTCACTTCAACTATTGAAGTTTGCATGCCCTTTTTAGCACCCTTTGAATTAACAAAACCCTTCGGACCGTGTCTTGTACACGTCCTAGGTAACCATTATATTAGAAGAACATTGTTTTGTTTGTTCAACTACCATACATCAAATTATATGTAGTGGTTGCTACATTAATCCGTCAAGACTAAATATCGCTATGAAAGATCAAATCTTGTCATAGTCAACTCCTTGAACATTGTCCTAAACTTTTTTCTGACATGTCGACTATTTAATAGATGTTAAACATCAATGTCTATTTCTTTATAGATACAAACACGACCGATAGGCTTCACGCCTTTCCGGGGGGTCTTCCAAGTTTAGAAACTTGATTTCTCATGTATGGATATTATCACAGATTCTATAAATTCTAGTCATTTTATGGAGTCATGGCCCATCATCGCTTCTTTGCATGTAGTCGGTTCATCATTGTCAAAACAATAACGACTTGTTTATTAAATCTCACTATTTGATTCTTACCGACCCACACGGTTCAATAGGAACTCTAATCTCCGAGATCACAACCTTTGTAATCACATGAGCCATCAGTATTGTGGCCGCCACTGGGACACTTTCCGGCGCTGCGCTACTTAGCACATATAGCTAAGGTTCAATAACCTTATCAAAGTTCTATTGTCCTCCCACTTAACTTTTCACGAAAAATTCCTTCTCAAGAAACTTGACGTTCCAAGCGACAAACTCTTTTGTCCTCGGTGTTATGGAGAATTTCCCAACAAATTCTTTGGGATAACCTACAAAGACGTGCTTATCCGACTTTGGTTGTAAACATTTTACTTATGCATAGCATACCAAAATTTAAGAAAAGACAATTCGGGTTTTATCCCAAACCATAACTTATATGGTGTCATTTCAACGGATCACGATGGTGCTCTTTTCAGTGTAAAAGCGGTAATCTCTAAAGCTTCAATCCTTAAAACATAATGGCAGTTTTATAAATGACACCTTTGATCTTACCATGTCAAACATGGTTTGATTTCATCTCTCGAATATGCCATACTCCTATGGTTTATCCGGAAACACAAATCATGGAACAATTCCGTAAATCTTAGGTGTTTTTCTAAACATGTAACTCAAATATCTTCCTATATGATCGAATCATAAACTCTTTATTTTCTTGTTACAATGATTTTCCACTTCATCTTGAAAGTCTTTGAACAATTTTCAAATGTTTCATTCTTCTTCCTTATTAAGTAAATATATATATATATATATATATATATATATTCACTTAAATTTCTGGAGAAAGCATATGAAGCAAAAAGACCCATCGCATATGGCTACATATAATGGACTATATACATCAAATGTATAATATCCAATAAGTTAGTCATCCGTTCCTCTTTGGCCTATGGATGGAGTTTCAATTATCTCGAGAAAAGTCTCACAAGCGTCAATTGATCAAAATCAAAGACTCCAAAAATCCATCAACATGGAGTTTCTTCATGTTTTCTTTTCAATATAATTTAAACAGCGATGTCACTTCATAAGTGATCTTTCAATCATTTGTCTTGCGACATTTTAGCAATAGTGTTTATGGATGTGATTTATCCAACTAAACTTGTAAAAGTTCATTCATCCTTTATGGAATACGGTAAGTATTTGAACAACCATTGTTCTCGTAATACCGGAACAAAATAACAATTATTAAAACAAATCTTGAAGGCTAGGTTTGACGACAACGAAAAACACAATAACACTTTATTTGTTTTCGATGAACATCATCACTTATTCTTTTGCTAGTTACTTAGGCCGTTGCAGTTCGTGAATTGTGTTGTTCTGTATGACACTTCATACCAACCAATTCGGTATCCAATACCTAAGAACCACATTGTTTAACAAGCAAAGAATACATCCATAACATGTATATCTTCTATATACCTAAGTTGGACATCTCCAACCTTTTCTTTTCTGCCAAATATTTTATAGATTCTCTTTCAGCAATTCCTTTTCCTTTTAAAAGAATCTATCGACATCAATAGTGGTGTCATTCACATGACACACAATACAAAGCGTGTATAGTCAAATACTAATACCTTTGGACTTGCACTTTGAAGTGGATCACCATCATCAAATGTTTGGTATTTTTTCAAAAATCCATTCTTTAGTAATCTTTAGTGTAGTAAACATTTTACTTACATCTTCTGTTCATCCTTATCATGACAACTTTCATGATCAAGCTACTATAGCCTATAAGGAAGAATCGCGAGTATAATGTTAGTTCCCAAAACCTTTTTCGGAGATCCGGATACTTAGCATCTCCATCCTTCACAAATTCTCATACAATATGAGAACATGTATTTTGCTAAATTATACTCTATCATAATGCAACCAAAAATATTGTTTCAGATATCACAATATCATTCACACATGATGGTTTCTGAAACAATTTTCAGCTCCTATATAATCTTGATATTAAAACAACTTTTGAATATCATTAATCATGGAGGCAAACATGATACTTTAGATACTAATATTGGAATTCTTACTGTTGATTTAATACTACTTATTAAACTTCATGGAGTGAATAGAGTTCGCTGAAAGTTTACAATAGGACTTATAAACTTTAAATTGACATTCAAAACAATACGATACCAGTTCGTAAAGTAAACATCCAAAATTCTATAGATCTATTATCTCAATTAAAACTAAGCATAAGGTAGTGAACAAATGCCAATGACTACAACAAATTATACAAATTCATTTCGATTTAGTTTATGACAAATTGAGTTCAGCTAATCCAAATTAGAAATGAACTCCCACTCAAAAACGACATCCCTCGTTTCTTTTTGGTGATTACATGAACCAAATCCACTACACCAAGTCCGATCATCATGTGAGTCGGTGTAGCTTCAAAGGCGAGCATCTATATGGGCATCATATCAACTATATGACTCATGCTTAACCTTTCGGTCCGTGTTCCGAGGCCATGTCTGTACATTCTAGGCTTGTCAAGTAAGAACCTTAGTATTCCGCATGTGTAAAATTGTCTTACACCCGTTGTATGAAAGCGCGGAGTCGAGTACACTCGATCATCACGTGATGTCTCGAAACACGATCCATAGAATGGTGCATACTTAAGAAAGAACATATTTTTTATCTTGATATCTAAATGAGGGATCATCTTAAAATGCTACTAAAACACCAAACTAGCAATATAAGATACAAACATCATATGTGTAAAGTGGAATGATATGGTCCATGCATTTGATTATCATCATGTGTATCGTGGTATGATCTCTATCATTCCTTTGTGTGTAAGGCCAAGGTCTATGGAACTTACACATTAAGTGTGTTGCAAGAGTATCTATCATACATCCACTTACAACATTACCATATCAAGACACTAGCCTAGCAACGGTCTAAACTAGACGCCTCTAATTTATCCATTGCAAGTTTTACGTGAGTTAGGGCTTTCGGAGATAGAACCGGTCTTACCTACGAACATGGAACCACAACGAGGATAACCAAGTTATTAGCAACTCGTTATAAATCAGATATTGACTATAGTAGGAGAGACAGACACCCGCCAGCCACTTATGCAAAATTAGTTGCATGTTAGTCGTGGAACCGGTCTCATGTACGATGACATGTAAGGTTGGTCCGGGACGCTTCATCCCACTATTCCACCAATATTCAAAATATATGAAAGAAGCAATAACATGATCATCATCGCCCACATATAAACATATATGTACTACCCGTGCAAAGCACCTATGCATAAACCTGGCTCTGATACCACTGTTGGGTTCGCATCATAAAAAACAAAAAATTTCCTACGGTGGAAACTATACGCCAAGATCTATCTACTAGATACAAGCAACGGGTGGATATACATTCATAGAGAACTTACCCTCGAAGACAACAAAGCTTTGTTAACAAGTTGGAACTCGTAGATGATGTAGTCGTACACTTGCCGATCTCAGGATCGTGATGAAGTCCAGCAGGTCCGGCTCTAGCATGTCCATCAGATCTAGCTCCAGCAAGTTCAGCACCACCAATTCCAGCACCGCAAAGCAGCGGTGCATCCGTGATCGCACACACGTCCGGTACCCTGACAACCTCCGTCTCTCGCTCCAGCAAAGCAACGGAAGCAGCAACTCCTTTTCAGATAAAGCCACCGGAAACATGTATCTCGCTAATTCGAGACCATGGGGGAAAATACTAGAGGGGGAGAGAGATCCTTCACGAGGAGGTGTGAGGAACAAGGGGTGTCAGGGGGGCCTTTTATAGGAGGAGGGGGTACCCCTCCCCCATGGCCGCCGCCCCATGGGAGGGTGACTCCTCACCTCCTCCATTCATGTGGTGGTAACCCCTCCACATTAAAATGCCCCTTCACATTCTCTTTTAAAGTCTCCACTTTAAAAGAATTAGCGAGATAAAACCCCCTCCAAATTTAATGCTCTCTCATTTAATAAAACTCTTTTATTAATTTTATTCAGAATTTTGTTAATTACTTAATTAACAAACATTCACATAAAACCCCCTGCAACATTTCAATATTATATGCAGAACCAATTTCAGCAATTTCACCCGATACAGTTTCGGTGTCTATTAATTTCAGCGCTTTCTTAAATCTTTATCTGAAACATATTTGCTCCAAATGGTGTCGGTATCCCTTAAGTGTGTCACCCTACGGTTCGCGAATAATGCAGACATGATCGAGACCCCTCTCAGATCAATAATCAGAAGCGGGACCTAGAGATCCATACTGACTCCTACACATTCAACGATGACTTCTGTGATCGTGAGAACATTTAACGCTAGTAACTAAATCCCTTTGTCTCGCGATATATTACATATCCGAGATTCGATCATCGGTATCTCCATACCTAGTTTGATTTCGTTGTCGACATGCACTCTTTTCTCGTTCCCGTGATATAACATTCTAGTGATCACATCACTTGCTTGCGAGCTATCTTAATGTGATATCACCGAGAGGGCCCAGAGTATATCTATCCGTCATCGGGATGGACAAATCCCACTCTTGATGCATGAGCCTCAACATAACACCTTTGTAGCACTGAACCCACCTTTATAGTTACCATGTTACGATGTGACATTTGATGTTATCAAGATACTCTTCCGGTGTCAGCAATTAACATGATCTCATGGTCTAAGGACTAAGATTACTTCGTATGATGTTATAGCAATATAAACATAATGACTTTGATCGTAATGCTATACTTCGGATGAATGTTCATTACATCATTCCACCAATGTTGTGACCTTGTTATTAACAACATTCAATGTCCATGATCAGGAAACCTTGATCATCTTGTTAATTAACAAGCTAGTTTATATGAGATGCAGTACTAGGAACTTTGTATTTTGTTTATTAAACACACATGTATTAACGTTTCCAATTAATACAATTATAGCATGAAGAATAAACATTTATGATAAACATGGAATAAGATAATAACCACTTTATTATTGCCTCTCGGGCATATTCCCTTCAGGTCGTCCTCTGGAGGGAGACGGGTAAGGTTGGTTCCTTGGATTCCAGAGCGGCGGCTCCGGGTGGTGGCCACGACGGTGCCTTGCGGCTGGTGCCATCGTGCAGGTGCTAGTTGACTGTCTCGGCTCTGCAGGCAGCAAGATGACTTGCGTGGGAGGCGTTCGTGGTACTGAGCCTCTCGTTCCTTACCAGATCTAGGTGTCGCTTACCCTGATTCGTTCCAACCTCGCCTCTCCGCTGTTGTGTGGGAGGTGTTGTGGCTTGTGGGTTTCATGGACGGTGGTGTCTATTCGGGTAAAAGCCCAACCCGATATTGTCGGTGCCATTGATGTCGACGCTCTTGAGCGCCGCTTCCCTCCTTGGAGGAATCATTGAGAATCGTGCCCCTCCACCTTTGGCTCTGGGTGAAAACCCTCGGTCTGGGCTACCGGACGGGCCTGGCGCCGCTCGCTTCTTGAAGGCGCTGCCTTGGAGCCTCAGGTCCCTTTCAGCTGGTCGTCGTGGATGTGGTTCTTAGGCGTCGACTGTTTGGCTTACGGAATGGCGGGCGTCCCTGCGGATTGTGCTTGGTATCTCTTCTTCTTTGATGGTCATGCTTTCGGTTGTAACTCGAGCCCTAGGGGGAGTGTTCCATCGTTTGATGGTACGTCGCCCTCGAACCTGGGCGAGAGGGTTGGGGTCCTCTTCGGCGATGGGCGGGTCGCATCTTGAAACAGTTTGTCTTTGCTTGAAGCAGATGAAGGCCTTCTGGTGGTGTGGCGCCTTCCTCCTCCGCAATGCTTGCGTTTGAAGACCTAGGCATTTACAGGCTGCACCTTCTTGTTGTATTCTGTTGTTTGCTTGTATTTTGTGGTCTTTGTAGTTGTTTTGCTCACCACCTTTATCTGTGTTGTTGGGGCTTTATTAATTTAAAATCGAGCATAAAGTCTTCGGTTTAAAAAACATCAACTTTTTATTATACATGGATACTCATTTAATCATATATAAACCTTTTGTTTGAAACATGAATGATTATTTTAGAAACAAACGAACGCATGGTCATATATGAGATTTTTTTATACACTTGAACAATTTCTTTTCCGTCGCACATACTTTATCCTTAATTCTAAACTTATTTGAAATGCATAAATCTAAATTCCAAGATTCATCAAACAATATTTTTTTAGCATATACCGTGGAATATTCCGCCCATGTTGAAAGCTGGATATTTGGCTATGGGTGGAAGGCTAGGAAATCCTATTCGCGCGCCTAATAGTTTCTACGGTTTTGGCCTGACAGTTAGTCTTTTTGTGTTGCCAGTTTAAATTTGTTGGTTTATTTTTTATTTGGTTTTTAGGTTCCTTTTCTGGTTCGGTGGTTTTACTCTTTTTTTCTGGTTTCTTAAATATGATTTTATAAAATTATTTTTAAAAAAAAATCTGAACATACATTTTGAACATTTTTTAATTTTTTCTTTCAAAATTGGACATTTTTATATTTGGAAATGTTTCAAAATTGAACTTTTTTTAAAATCTCAACTTTGTTATTACTGTAAATACAGAAAAAATAAAAAATAAAAATAGAACAACGTCTATTATTGGGCTGCATTCGCATTAAGCTGTGTATACACCTCCGTAGAAGTCTGGAAAAAAAAAAACTTCGTGATCGTGGCTCCATCCATATACGACATACAAAGATGCGAATAACATAAACGAAAAAATTAGAAACGAAATAATCAGTTGTCAGGTACCATACTACCATGGAGGAATGAGCTATTAAACCTTGAGATTGCTCGAGAAGCTAGCAAAACGGAAGAGCTGTTCATCCCGAGCAAAGCAAACACCGCGTTCGTTACGATATACTACTACTATTATGCATACAACTATAGTCTAGTGAAGTAGTACACTAGAGTCGGCCGAGCACCAAACTATATGCATACAACTATACAAGACACAGTGCTGCGATCCATCGGATCTCTAGTGAGTACCAGAGTAGTCTAGTGGACCTCCTCTTCCTTGTGGGTGTAGATGACGCAGTCCGCCCTGGGGTAGGCGACGCACGTGAGCACGTACCCTTGGGCCATCTGCGCGTCGTCCAGGAGCGACCCCTCCGACTGGTCCACCTCCCCGGACGCCAGCTTCCCCGCGCACGTCGAGCACGACCCCGCCCGGCACGAGAAGGGCAGATCCACGCCGGCCTCCTCCGCCGCGTCGAGGATGTAGGTGTCCTCGGCCACCTCCAGCTCCGTCTCAGCGCCGTCCGGGCCGACGAGCTTCACCTTGTGCGCGGCGGCCGCCGCCCTGAACCTGGCCGAGAGCGTCGGTTGCCTCAGGGATGCGGCGGGAGCGGGACGTGGGGTGGTCCTGATCAGCGGAGCGGGAAACGTCGGCCTGCACCTGGCGCCCGAAGCAGGGAGGGACACTGCTGCTGCACCCACGGTTGCCATCGATGTAGCTGATCCTTCCGGTCGATGTGGTGAACACGGAGTACCGTGTGAGATCAGAAACAGTGGAATTAGTCGGACCGTCGGGGCGCACCTGTAAGTGTTTCCCCTGTCGATGTGTCCGAAATAATTGGCGCGCAAAGCCTCGCAACCAAACGCAGGTGACTCGCAACCCACTGCTGGGAAGTTCGCAGTTGGAGCAGCATTTTATAGGCAGTCGTAGGTCGTTGATGAGAGCTGCACCGATAGCAAAACCTAGATCTCTCGGGACGTGGCTGGTGTGCTGTGTGCCTGGGAAACGGCCATTGGTGACGACACGAAGGTGCTAGTGCAACGCTAGTCAAAAAAAAGAAGAAGGTGCTAGTACAACGTAGAAGGCGCGCACCACATATCCGGCACGACGTGTCGTGTAGGTGGTGCTCTCGCCGTCTCGCGTCCTCTCCAAGAACTGAGGGCCGGAAATTGGGAGCGTGGGCGCGTGTAACCGTGCACAGCTCGGGCCGTGTCGGTACTGTTTGCATGGGCTCTCGGCCTAGTAGGTAGGCATACGCTATCGAACAAAAGGCCTCCTTCAATACTCCCCCTTCCAATCCAAGATTTAAAAGGGCTAACTTGGTATTGAAAAAAAAGAGCGATTTTTTTAAATAATACACTTTATTTAATAATTTTGACATGTATTGTATGATTTTGAAAATTTACAAAAGTAGCACATAGTCGGCTTCGGCCTGGCCGAATAGGCCTAGGCGTGGGCCAAGCCGAGTCAGCTCCATTCGGCCAGGAGCAGACCGACTGCACGTGGTCGCATGGGCTAGCTTGAGCCTGACCGACTGCATGTTGGGTTGTCAGCCGACGGCCCACTCGGTCAGCCCAGGCCGAATTGGTCCACTCGGCTAGGCGAAGCCGACAACGTGCTATGTTTTTAAATTTTCAAATTCGTGCAATACATGTCAAAATCATTAAATAAAGTGTATTATTTTTTAAAAATGGAAAGGTGTGTGTGTGGGGTGGGTGGGCGGGGAGAGGGTTTGTTTAACTTTCTATATCGAGAGGATTTTAAACCTGATAAAATTCTTTGGCCCAACGGGATTCAGATCCAAACCCGTAGTATCACATGTCCATACGAAGAGGAACTAGCACCTAACACCACTTGTTGGTTCTTTGCACAAAACCACATGTTGCACTTTTTTTTTGCACAGAACACCACATTTCCTTGTAATTTTTGCACAAAACACAAAAAATCTTAATTAGCCTCCTTAACAGCAGATTAGAGAACTGGTCCAAGAGCCGATATTAACCATATGAAGCAAAAGGCTCATGTAGACTCTAGAATGCCCCAAAATTTTATATAATACATTTTTTAATCAATTCCAAAAATAATACACAAAATTCAAAATTTCGGATTCTAACCCGGCGCCGCTTACGCCGATATGCACTAATCAGCGGCGTATCGTACACCGTTGTGTATTATTTTTGGAATTGATTTAAAAAATTAGCCTCTAGAATAGACTGCCACGGAATATTCTTTTCCAAAATGGCTGCTATTACATAACATGAACCAGCTTCCATTATTCATTCAAGTAAGATATGTTTCCAGTGAATTTGTAATGAAGACGTAACAGGAACTTGGTCAAACTTGTAAAATAATATTGCCAGAGCATGCATTAGAGGAAGTCTAATGTAAATTGCATTAGCGGGATGTTGTCCACTGAGTAGATAAGCATCAATCTACTATTCAACCCCACGATCATGAACAAAACAGAACGCAAGCACAATAGTTATGTTGGTATTAATTTTGATCCAATCAAACTAACTAAAACTTAACACGAATCCCAGTTCTCTAATCTACTTTTAAGGAGCCTACTTAAGATTTCTGTGTTTTGTGCAAAAATTACAAGAAAACATGATGTTCTGTGCAAAAAAAAAAAAGAGACCTGTGGTTTTGTGCAAAGAAGTCACCAACAAGTGGTGTTATGTGCTATTTCCTCCCATACGAAGCACATGTACTCCCGTTCCTACGAATTACTACTTGATGCTTGGATCCGCCTGCCTGGAGATCGCATATTGCTCCAAAAGAAATAAAAAATCATGTCCAACTGGTCTCGTGTTCTCCAAAATTCCATGACGATGCATCTCGATCGGTGATAGTGATTGACCTTGATGCTGCAGAAGGAGAGGCTTAGGCACTCTCGACTGGATTCGGCGCTGCAGCGGATCCAGGAACTGGAACCGAGAAGGGCCTCGCCATACCACCGTCACATGTACCCGCGCATGATCTAGGCCTCCGTCCCTGTGCCCATGCTGTGAACGCCACTCCTTAGCCTTGGCCTAACGATAGAACCGCTCAGACTTAGCCATGTAATAGATGCCCAACCCTCATGGGCGTGCCATGCTTTGCCGCCGGCAAGGGAAGCCACGGCTCGTGCCGACCAGCACCGCCGAGGGCGTGACACTGCTCGCAGCAAAGAATACATGAGCCACCATTAACATGAGTGACAAGGATTGGCCCACCACAATGTACGTATACAGATGTATATGCGTACTGATCCCTATATGTTCAGCTGGGCTATATGGATTTGTACATGAATATTTTTTTTTAAAAATTGGTTTCTACAAGAATAGATACTACTTAATTATCCATTAATGCTTATTTTTAATCTGTTAATGACCATCATACGCTTGCGATTTTAGCCGTTATTGTGTTTGGAGGGAGGGAGGGAGAGGGAGGGGGTGTTACTGAAGCAGAATCGATCTAACAACTGATTTTTGAACTACCTATGGTACATTCTGTGCTCAGTTTTTCCCAGTGAATTCCACTTTTTGTCTCACAGTTGTGTATTCGTAACATATATTATTGCATATAGTGAAATTCTCTCAAACGAGGCGTTTTGGCTCCCCGGAGCATATGCTCTCGGTTTTTGAATTGAATTTTAAACGCAAGTTAAAATATAAAAAAAAAATTAACCAAAAAATTGGCACGTGCATCTTGGCATTTTGTGTGCTCGCAAAGTCGTTTCACGGAAGACCAATATGTTTTGTGTCGTGTGTAAAAAGACAAAATTTGACGCTTAAAAAATGTGTTTCATACAGGACACAACATATCAGTTTTCCACAAAATGACGTTGTGAGCACATAGAATATCAAGATGTACGAGCGTACATTTTTTTTCTAAATTTTTGATATATTTTTTTAAACATTTAGCTAGCAGGAGAATATAAACCTGAGATCAACTCGATTTTTATCTAAGAGATTCTGAACACTAGATTACACTCATTATAGCATTCAGCATGTTTTGTTAGAACACCAGGATTCTGAACCCGAGCATGTTTTGTTAGATACGACAAACATGTTAGGCTGATTTTTTTGAGGGAATGTTAGGTTGATTTCGAGCGACAAAATTCGTAAAGATTGGAGGGTGTTATTGAGGATCATGTCTAGCTTTCACCAATTGTTCCATTTCTAGTCATTGTCTGATATTTCCGAGCCTTGATCCTCGCCTCACACTTTGCTCAGCCGACATGCATCAAAAAAGAGGCTCCAAAGTTTTACAAGGGGTAATCTAGACAATTTTCACTAAACGGGGTAATTCGTACCACAAATTCATAACCGAGAGGTAAAAGTGGAATTCACTCTTTTTATGATGATATACTTGGTTTAGGTCCCAAGGCCATCTTGAATACTCATTGGCCAATTAGACACACAAAGTAGACAATATAGCCCTGTTTTTCTGGTAGCATTTCTTTTTAGATCGAAAGGGCAATATTATGCGATTTGTACACACAAAATAGAGTATATCCATTTTATAAAATATTAGGTCTCTACAACAAGAGGACATTGAATTGTTGGCCACATCTCCAACCCTTGATTGATACAATCCTCAGACGAATTGATGGTTGGAGGGAAGATTTCTCTCTTATGCAGCTAGAGTGATTTTGATTGAAACATTTTGGGCTATTATGACTGTTTACCTCCTATCCTGCTGCCAAAATTCCCCAACATGGACTTTGGAGTTCATTAACTCTCGGATGGAAAATTGCCTCTTAAATGATAATGAAGGCAATAGAAAGATTGATCTTGCTAACCGGAAGAAAATCTATAAAAAAATAAAGAATATGGAGGCTTATGAACCCATGATCTAGCTAATGTTAATTTTTATCTGCTTGGTTCATGGGTTAAAGATGGCAAGCTTTGTAAAGAGGTGGTTATTCATAATGATGATGCCAATGCCCCTAACTTTTTTTTGTTTCTCTAGGGGACAATTTCACTCTCCGGGCCTCTACACCAACAAGGGATGCACACATCCATTAGGCATGAGTATCAGAATTTTTATACTTGATTAAGCAACAAGCCTGGTCCTCAAAGATAAATTGCATAAGTATCAGGATAGCCTGATCCTCAAGTATAAATAGAAACCTAAATTTGCCTCCATGAGGATTTGAACCGAGGTGTTGGGGTTTTTGTACATCCACTCGCCCAACTAGTTGAGCTATGCTCACTCTCCAACTTCAAGGGGGTAGCTAGCCGCCTCCTGACCCTAACCCTAGCCTCCAGGCCACCGCCGAATGGATCTCCCCACCATCGTCCCTCTCCCTCCCTGCCACCTCCTGGCCGTCCGCATGTGGGCGACTGTAGGTGTCAGCCCTAACCTACAAAACTCCCTCCAGCGGTTCTCTTCGGCCGCTACCGCCGTAGTGCTAGCGGTGGTGGCCATGCCTCGCCGACAAAGGCGGTCCCCCATTGTGCACCTTATCGGCCTTCCATCACGCGGGGAGGTTGGTATCGGGACAACGCAGATGGTCGGCAGCCTGTGGGGCGGCGACGCTCGTCGATGTGGGGGCTTGCGGCCTCACGGCTGGGAGGCTGGTGGATAGGACCCGGTGGCAGGCCTACCACTACAAACACCAATAAAGGAGGTGTTCCTAGAGGTTCTTCTGTGCGAAGACGAAGATCTGCTTGAGGTCTGGCCTCGTTTTCTGGCCTGGAGAGGTGAGTTTCGGAAGGCTCCGCCGGCGATGTTGGAGATATGCCCAAGAGGCAATAATAAAAGTGATTATTATCATATCTTTGTGTTTATGATGAATGTTTACATCCCATGCTATAATTGTATTATTAGGAAACACTAATACTTGTGTGTTTTGTAAACATAAGAGAGTCCCCAGTAAGCCTCTTGTTGAACTAGCTTGTTGATTAATTGATGATCATGGTTTCCTGATCATGGACATTGGATGTGATTAATAACAAGGTTATATCATTAGGAGAATGATGTGATGGACACACACCCATAGTAAGCGTAGCATAAGATCAAGTCATTTACGTTCGTATTGCTATAAGCTTTTAAATGCATAGTAACCTAATCCTTCGACCATGAGGTTGTGTTAATCACCATCACCGGATGGGTATTTTGATGACATCAAACACCGCTTCGTAACTGGGTGGTCATAAAGGTGTCATTGGATATTCTGAAAGTATGTGTTGAAGCGCATGGACCAAGATTGGGATTTGTCCATCCATATGACGGATAGATATGCTCTGGGCCCTCTCGGTGGAATGTCATCTAGTTAGCTTGCAAGCATGTGACTGGATCACAAGGGATGACATATCACGGAAGGAGTAAAGAGTACTTATCAGTAACGAGGTAGAACTAGGTATGGAAATACCGATGATCAAACCTCGGATAAGTATAGTATCACGAGATAAAGGGAACTGGTTTCGTATGTAAATGGTTCAATCGATCACGAAGTCATCGTTGAGTATGTGGGAGCCATTATGGATCTCCAGGTCCCGCTGATGGTTATTGATAGGAGATGTGTCTCTATCATGTCTACATATTCACGAACCGTAGGGTGACACACTTAAGGTTCGAAGTTGTTTTAAGTAGATATGGAATGTGCATTGGAGACCGAATGTAGTTCGGAGTCTCAGAATGGATCCGGGACATCACGAGGAGATCCGGAATTGTCCGGAGAATAAGATTCATATATAGGGGATCATTTTCTGAGTTAGGAAATGTTCCGAAGTATTTGTATGAGGGTTCTAGAAGGTTTCAGAATGTTCTGGAAGGTTCTAGAGGATTTCTTGGAGTTTGCTTGAAAACCAAGAAAGGGTCAAAGGAAACCTAGTGGGGCAAGACACGGATTCGTGGGGGAGGAGGACTCCTCCCCCCTTCCCACCGCCGGCCATAGGAGGGGAGTCCTACTAGGACTCCCCCTCCCCAGGCGCGCCTCCCCCATTAAATAGAAGGGCAGGGGCGCCCCCTCCAAGCTCTCCCACACAACTCCAATCTCTGCCGCCTCTCTCCTCCACCTTTCTTCTGCACAGGCATAGGCGAAGCCCTGCAGAATTATCTACTCCACCACCACCACCACGCCGTCGTGCTGCTGGGATTCCGTGGAGAAGATCTACTACCTCCGCTGCTCGCTGGAACGGGGAGAGGAAGGTCTGCTTCGACTCCACATGTGTGACCGACTGCGGAAGCGCTGCCGAAACGCGGCGCCGGAAGGATCGTCCACTTGACCGACTGCGGAAGCGCTGCCTGAACGCGACGCCGGAAGGATCATCCACACGATCTTGAGATCGGCAAGTGATCGACTACATCAACCACGAGATCTAATCTCATTAACGCTTTCGGATCTACGAGGGTTAGTTCCTATCTATCTCGTTGCTCATGTCTAATAGATTAGATCTTGGCTTTTATCTAGATTAGATCTGGGTTTTGTTCGTGCTTGCGGTAGAAATTTTTTGTTTTCCATGCTACGAACCCATCAGTGGTATCAGAGCCGTATCTATGCGTAGATCTGCTGCACGAGTAGAACACAATGTTTTTGTGGGCGTTGATGCTTTTGTTGTCGGTGTCTTAGCGTGTACTTTGCATCTTGCGGCATGGTGGGATGAAGCGGCTCGGGCTAACATTACATGTCATCGCACATGAGACTTGGTCCACGCTTGACGTGCAACTTGCTTTGCACAAGTGGCTTTGCGGGTGTCTGTCTCTCCCACCATAGTTAAGATTCAATTTACAATGAGCATCTTGACAACACTTGTATCAACGTTGTGGTCCTTGTTCGTAGGTAAGATCGGTCTTATGCGAAAGCCCCAAACCACGTAAAACATGCAAACAAAATTAGAGACGTCTAACTTGTTTTTGCAGCGGTTTTGTGATGTGATATGGCCATCATGTGATTGTAATTGTATTTGATGTATGCAATGATCCTTGTTGTAATATGGCAACCGGCAGGAGCCTAATGGTTGTCTTTAATTCTGTTAAGACCTGCGTGTCTATTCATCTTGTAATAGCTTTATTTCAAGTAGTTGTAATAGTTGCTGGTGATGATGGACAACCATGAAGCGGCGCCACTGACCTTGACGCAATGCTGGTGATGATGGAGATCATGTTCGTGCTTTGGAGATGGAGATCAAAGGCGCAAGAAGAAAATGCCATATCATATCACACTAATTATGAATTGCTTGTGATGTTAATCCTTTATGCATCTTGTATTGCTTAGATCGCGACGGTAGCATTATAAGATGATCCCTCTTACTGAATATCAAGTAATAAAGTGTTCACCCTTAGTTGGCACCGTTGCTAAGACTCGTCGTTTCGAAGCATCTCGTGATGATCGGATGTGATAGATTCTACGTGTGCATACAACGGGTGCAAGCCAGATTTGCACATGCGGAAACTAAGGTTGTCTTGACGAGCCTAGCATGTACAGACATGGTCTCGGAACACGGAATACCGAAAGGTAGAGAATGAGTCATATAAATGATATGATGAACATGAAGATTGTTCGCCGATGAAACTACATCTTCTCTCGTGAAGATCGGACTTGGTGTAGTGGACTTGGTTCGTGTAATCACTAAGATAATGTGAGGGATGTTGTTTTGAGTGGGAGTTCACCTAGTTAGTTTAAGAATTAAATTTGAACTCAATTTGTCATAAACTTAGTCTAAACTACTTGCAAATTGTTGTAGATTATGGCGACCCCCTCCATCAATTTCAATGCGTTCCTAGAGAAAGAAAAGCTTAAGAACAATGGAAGCAATTTCACGGACTAGTTCCGTGGACTGAAGATCGTCCTCAGGGCTGGTCAGTTGACCTATGTGCTCAATGCACCGCTAGGTGACCCACCTGCAGATAATGCCACCGACGACGAAAAGAATGTTTTCGCCACTCGGAAAAATCATTACTCCACAGTTCAGTGTGCCATCCTGTACGGTTTAGAATCAGAGCTCCAAAAGCGTTTTGAGCACCACGACCCGTTCGAGATCATTAAGGAGCTCAGGCTAATTTTTGAGACTCGCGCGACCATGGAGAGCTATGAGGCCTCCAAAAAATTCTTTAACTGTAAGATGGAAGAAGGAAGCTCCGTTAGCGAGCACGTGCTCACCATGTCTAGGTACGCTAAGAAGCTCCAAGAGTTGGGAATATCGATTCCTAATGAATTGGGGATTCACCGTCACCTTCAATCACTGCCACCAAGTTACAAGAACTTTGTGATGAACTACAACATGCACTGCATGAACAAGACGTTGCCTGAACTGTCGTCCATGCTGAAAACTGCTGAAGTGGAGATAAAGAAGGAGCACCAAGTGTTGATGGTCAATAAGACCACCAATTTCAAGAGACGGGGCAAGCCTAAGAACAAGGGCAACTTCAAGAAGGACGGCAAGAAAGCTGCCGCACCTGCTAAGAAGCCCAAGGCTGGTCCTAAGCCTGAAACTAAGTGCTTCTACTGCAAGGGTGCTGGTCACTGGAAGCGAAACTGCCCCAAGTACCTGGCGGATCTGAAGAACGGCAACATCAAGAAGAAAGGTATATTTGATATATGTGTTATAGATGTGTATCTTACTAGTAATCGTAGTAGTGCCTGGGTATTTGATACTGGTTCGGTTGCTCATATTTGTAACTCGAAACAGGAGTTGCGGAATAAACGAAGACTGGCAAGAGACGAGGTAACGATGCACGTTGGGAATGGCTCCAAGGTTGATGTGATCGCCGTCGGCACGCTCCCTCTATATCTACCTTCAAGATTAGTTTTAAATTTGAATAATTGTTATTTGGTGCCTGCGTTAAGCATGAACATTATATCTGGATCCTGTTTATTGCGAGACGGTTACTCTTTTAAGTCCGAGAATAAAGGTTGTTCGATTTATATGAGTAATATCTTTTATGGTAATGCACCTGAGATGAATGGTTTATTCTTACTGAATCTCGATAGTAGTGATACACATGTTCACAACATAGATTCTAAACGAATAAAATTAAATGATAATTCTACATATATGTGGCACTGTCGTCTTGGCCACATTGGAGTGAAGCGTATGAAGAAACTCCATTCTGATGGACTTCTTGAATCACTTGATTTTGAATCACTTGAAAGATGCGAAGCATGTCTAATGGGAAAATGACTAAGACTCCATTCTCTGGTACAATGGAGCGAGCTATAGACTTAATGGAAATAATACATACCGATGTGTGCGGCCCAATGAATGTAGCATCGCGTGGTGGATATCGTTATGTTCTCACTTTCACGGATGACTTAAGTAGATATGGGTATGTCTACTTTATGAAACATAAGTCCGAAACTTTCGAGAAGTTTAAGGAATTTCAAAGTGAATTGGAAAATCATCGTAACAAGAAGATTAAGTTTCTGCGTTCTGATCGCGGAGGTGAATATCTGAGTTATGAGTTTGGCATGCATTTAAAGAAATGTGGAATACTTTCGCAGTTGACACCGCCGGGAACACCACAGCGTAATGGTGTGTCCGAACGTCGTAATCGAACTCTCTTAGATATGGTTCGGTCTATGATGTCTCTTACAGATTTACCGTTACCATTTTGGGGCTATGCATTAGAGACAGCCGCATTCACTTTAAATAGGGCACCATCTAAATCCGTTGAAACGACACCATACGAATTGTGGTTTGGAAAGAAACCTAAGTTGTCGTTCCTTAAAGTTAGGGGTTGCGTAGCATATGTAAAGAAGTTACAACCTGATAAGCTAGAACCCAAAGCGGAGAAATGCGTCTTCATAGGATACCCTAAAGAAACAATTGGGTATACCTTCTATCATAGATCCGAAGACAAAGTTTTCGTTGCAAAGAATGGATCCTTTCTTGAGAAGGAGTTTCTCTCGAAAGAGGTGACTGGAAGGAAAGTAGAACTCGATGAGGTTATTGAACCTTCTCTCGGATTTGAGAGTAGCGCAGCACCGGAAGATGTTTTGGTGTCGCCTGCACCAATTGGAGAGGAAGCTAAAGATAATGATCATGAAACTTCAAGTGAAGTTACTACTGAACCTCGCAGGTCAACGAGGGTTCATACCACTCCTGATTGGTATGACTCTGCCTTGAACGTCAAGTTGGTGGACAACGCTGATGACCCTGTGACGTATGAAGAAGCTATGGTGAGCCCAAATTCCAACAAATGGCTAGAAGCCATGAAATCTGAAATGGGATCCATGTACGAAAACCAAGTGTGGACTTTGGTGGACTTACCGGATGGCCGTAAGGCTGTCAAGAACAAATGGATTTTCAAGAGAAAAACAGATGCTGATGGTAATGTTACCGTCTATAAAGCTCGACTTGTCGCGAAAGGGTTCCGACAAATTCAAGGAGTTGACTATGATGAGACTTTCTCACCAGTAGCGAAGCTAAAGTCTGTGAGGATTTTGTTAGCAATTGCTGCACATTTCGATTATGAGATTTGGTAGATGGATGTCAAAACGGCGTTCCTTAATGGTGACTTTGAGGAAGAGTTGTATATGGTACAACCCAAGGGTTTTGTCGATCCTAAAAATGCTGACAAGGTATGCAAGCTTCAGCGCTCCATTATGGACTGAAGCAAGCATCCCGGAGTTGGAATCAACGTTTTGATAAAGTAATCAAAAACTTTGGGTTTATACAAACTTATGGAGAAGCTTGTATTTACAAGAAAGTGAGTGGGAGCTCTGTAGCATTCCTAGTACTATATGTAGATGACATATTGTTGATTGGGAATGATATAGAACTTCTTAATAGCGTCAAAACCTATTTGAATAATAGTTTTTCAATGAAGGATCTTGGAGAAGCGGCATATATTCTAGGCATCAAGATTTATAGAGATAGATCAAGACGCCTAATAGCGCTTTCACAAAGTACATACTTGGACAAAGTTCTAAAGAAGTTTAGAATGGAAGATAGCAAGAAAGGGTTCGTGCCCATGTTGTCAGGTAAGACCTTGAGTAAGACTCAAAGTCCAGCTACGGCAGAAGATAGAGAGAAAATGAATAATATTCCCTATGCATCGGCCATAGGTTCTATCATGTATGCCATGCTGTGTATAAGACCAGATATAGCACATGCTGTTAGTTTGACTAGCAGATATCAAAGTGATCCTGGAATGGAGCACTGGACAGCGGTCAAGAATATCCTAAAGTACCTAAATAGGACTAAGGATATGGTTCTTTCTTATGGAGGTGATGAACAGCTTGTTGTAAACGGTTACACCGATGCTAGTTGGAACACCGATCCGGATGACTCAAAGTCACAGTCGGGATACGTATTTATTTTGAATGGTGCTGCAGTGAGCTGGAGGAGTGCGAAGCAAAGCGTTGTGGCGAAATATTCAACTTAATCGGAATACATAACTGTTTCGGAGGCTGCACAAGAAGCCGTTTGGATGAATGAATTCATTACTGAACTTGGCGTGGTTCCCAGTGCGTTGGACCCGATGGCCATCTACTGTGACAACACAGGTGCCATAGCTAATGCACAGGAGCCAAGGTCACATAGCAAGCTAAAGCACATCAAGCTACGTTTCCACGCTATTCACGAGTATGTCCGAGATGGTGACATAAAGATTTGCAAAGTACACACTGATCTGAATGTGGCAGATCCGTTGACTAAACCTCTCCCTAGGGCAAAGCATGACCAACACCAGAACGCCATGGGTGTTAGGTATATTACTATGTAATCTAGATTATTGACTCTAGTGCAAGTGGGAGACTGTTGGAGATATGCCTAAGAGGCAATAATAAAAGTGATTATTATTATATCTTTGTTATTATGATGAATGTTTACATCCCATGCTATAATTGTATTATTAGGAAACACTAATACTTGTGTGTTTTGTAAACATAAGAGAGTCCCCAGTAAGCCTCTTGTTGAACTAGCTTGTTGATTAATTTATGATCATGGTTTCCTGATCATGGACATTGGATGTGATTAATAACAAGGTTATATCATTAGGAGAATGATGTGATGGACACACACCCATAGTAAGCGTAGCATAAGATCAAGTCATTTAAGTTCGTATTGCTGTAAGCTTTTAAATGCATAGTAACCTAATCCTTCGACCATGAGGTTCTGTTAATCACCATCACCGGATGGGTATTTTGATGACATTAAACACCGCTTCGTAACTAGGTGGTCATAAAGGTGTCATTGGGTATTCTGAAAGTATGTGTTGAAGCGCATGGACCAAGATTGGGATTTGTCCATCCATATGACGGATAGATATGCTCTGGGCCCTCTCGGTGGAATGCCATCTAGTTAGCTTGCAAGCATGTGACTGGATCACAAGGGATGACATATCACGGAACGAGTAAAGAGTACTTATCAGTAACGAGGTAGAACTAGGTATGGAAATACCGATGATCAAACCTCGTATAAGTATAGTATCGCGAGACAAATGGAATTGGTTTCGTATGTAAATGGTTCAATCGATCACGAAGTCATCGTTGAGTATGTGGGAGCCATTATGGATATTCAGGTCCCGCTGATGGTTATTGATAGGAGATGTGTCTCTATCATGTCTACATATTCACGAACCGTAGGGTGACACACTTAAGGTTCGAAGTTGTTTTAAGTAGATATGGAATGTGCGTTGGAGACCGAATGTAGTTCGGAGTCTCGGAATGGATCCAGGACATCACGAGGAGATCCGGAATTGTCCGGAGAATAAGATTCATATATAGGGGATCATTTTCTGAGTTAGGAAATGTTCCGGAGTATTTGTATGAGGGTTCTAGAAGGTTTCGAAATGTTCTGAAAGGTTCTAGAGGATTTCTTGGAGTTTGCTTGAAAACCAAGAAAGGGTCAAAGGAAACCTAGTGGGGCAAGACACGGATTCGTGGGGGAGGAGGACTCCTCCCCTCCTTCCCACCGCCGGCCATAGGAGGGGAGTCCTACTAGGACTCTCCCTCCCCAGGCGCGCCTCCCCCCTTAAATAGAAGGGCAGGGGCGCCCCCTCCAAGCTCTCCCACACAACTCCAATCTCTGCCGCCTCTCTCCTCCACCTTTCTTCTGCACAGGCATAGGCGAAGCCCTGCAGAATTCTCTACTCCACCGCCACCACGCCGTCGTGCTGCTGGGATTCCGTGGAGAAGATCTACTACCTCCGCTGCTCGCTGGAACGGGGAGAGGAAGGTCTGCTTCGACTCCGCATGTGTGACCGACTGCGGAAGCGCTGCCGAAACGCGGCGCCGGAAGGATCGTCCACTTGACCGACTGCGGAAGCGCTGCCGGAACGCGACGCCGGAAGGATCGTCCACACGATCTTGAGATCGACAAGTGATCGAATACATCAACAACGAGATCTAATCTCGTTAACGCTTTCGGATCTACGAGGGTTAGTTCCTATCTATCTCGTTGCTCATGTCTAATAGATTAGATCTTGGCTTTTATCTAGATTAGATCTGGGTTTTGTTCGTGCTTGCGGTAGAAATTTTTTGTTTTCCATGCTACGAACCCATCAGACGAACTCTCATGAGCGTATCATGCCCGGTGATCGCTGGATCGGATGGTATTTGGTCGTGCGTACCCTATGCTTTTTTCTGGCCATTTGGTTTCAGAGAAAGCGTTGAGAAGATCTGCTATTCGTTACCATCATGTGTCGTGTCTTAGACGATCCATGGTAAAGTCAGATACGAGAATATGATGAAAGCATGAACATGAGGGCTAGCGATTGTGATTTGAGTCTTTGTGGCGTTAAGAAACTGGCTATGTGATCTTTGACTCACAACAACGACTGTTTGTGGGGCGATAACACACCAGGAGTTCACAGTCCTACCTTGTAGAGTAAAAATCTAAGGTCTGATCTTAATTCGTTGTGCCTGCCAATGGCCTTTTGAAAGAATTGTTTTGTGAGCGGGACTTTCTATAGGGTGAAAACCTATGATCTTTGATCGGTGGACGACGATGTGTGCGCATTGTTTCATTCTTGAAAGTTGTCGCTCTTGAAGTGTTTGGACTACTGGTGTTGCTCTAGTAGTGTTAGTGTCGTTGCTATAAGGAATCGTTCGCTGTAGCGGTATTTTTTAGTTTTTTGTATTTTTTAAGCTGCGTGCATCCGTAAGAGCAGGACATACGTTGTTGTAGAGGCTGGATGTACTCTGGATGTCACAGGTTTGATAAAATTTGGATAAACCTATATACTAAATAGTATCTATATTCATTCAACTTCTGACAAATCTGTGACATCTATTTTGAGATGGAGAAATTAATAGGTATCTCCGCGATATTAATATACACTCTTTGTTAAAGAAATGCCCCTAACATCTTCTCTTCACGGTTTGAAAGAACTTCTGCTCACATTTTGTTTTCTCTTCACGGTTTTGAAACCACAACGTGTTCTTCCAACAGCTACATGAGGAACTGTGGAAGGCCGGACTTCCGGGTTAGCACGCGTCGCCGCAAACTATGTCACTCAAATTTCGTCGAAGCATTCAGCCATTCGAGCTTAGCACGCTCATATTCTCAACTAAAATAAGTACTAAAAAACGTAAACGATAATTAAATTTGTTATATGTTGATCCAAATTGTACAAAGTAAATGCTAATTTCTAACGGAGCGGAGCGACACCCGTCGCCGGAGGCTTGGGCCCCCCGCGGTACGGATCGTTGATGGCCTAGGTTACCACCGTTATATATACTTCTTGTAAGCCGTCGGCTGGGATAAGTTGCATCTGTAAAATCCTCGACGTTGTGTAAACACTCTCCGTTATAGTGAAGTTTCGTTGGTTGACGCCCTGGTTTTTCCCCTCTCTTTGTTGGAGAGACTTTTTCACGTTAAATCTGTATCCCTGTTGCGATTTTATTTTCGTTTTCGTTATTTACTTGTCGCAAAGCTAACAAAATTGCATTGAAGCATTCAACCGGTTGACCGCAGTGCGCTCATTTTCGAATAGTATACGAAATTCACAGTAACAGACAAATCTTGGACACACGAAACCATCTCAGTTCATAAAATTTTGCCTCTCGCATTCACAGAATTGTGTCATCTTATTGTGTTTATGTTATTTTCTGCGTAAGAAAACAATCTTACACGCGCCTCAATAAATAAAAAACTTACACGATGCAAAGAGTATCGCTCGCAGCGTCCACATCCACATGTCAATTACACATTAATGCACACGTACTCAGTCTTGACGGCCTGACGGGAGCTTAGCAGTTACGATTACTATTTCAGACGCTGGCCTTCACCTTGTCGGTGTACGTCGGGTCCGTCTGCAAGTCGTAGAACCTCGACCACAGCATGATCCCGCCGTACTTGCCGGACTTCTTGACCACCGGCAGCACCGTGGACACGAGGTCGCTGGGCTGGATGAACCCGCTGCCGGCAGCGTCGGGCGCCGCCGGGAGCCCCAGGAACACCTGCTTCGCCGGTATCCGCGTCCAGCTGTTCCACGCGCTCTCCAGGTTGCCCACGCCGGCGGAGGCGTTGAACTGGCACGGCGGGTTGTTGTAGAACTGCACCCACACGTAGTCGAACAGTCCCTTGTCGATCGCGGGGCCGAGCGACGCGTCCGGGAACGGGCACTGGGGCGCCGCCGCGAGGTACACCGGCCTGTACGGAGTGGACAGCTGCTTGAGCTCCCGCGCCAGGTCGTCCCAGTGCGCGCTGTTGCCGCTCTCGATGTCGAAGTCGACGCCGTCGAGGACGGCGTCGCCGAGGGGCCTCGACGTCGACTTGCCGCCGAGGTAGTTGTCCCAGAGGTACCTCGAGACGTTCTTGGCGTCGGCGGCGGAGGAGAGGCCGTAGCTGCCGACGCCGCCGCCGATGGAGAGCAGCACCTTAACGCCGCGGGTCTGGCAGGACTTGACCTGGGCGGCCAGGAAGGTGCAGCCGTTGGACGCCGGGTCGCAGTGGCCGGCCAGGTTCAGCAGCGGCGTCTGGCCCATGCCGAAGGTGTAGAGGAAGGCCACGTTGACGAACTTGAAGTTGCCCGTGGCGCACGTCTCCGCCAGCGAGTCCTCGTTGCCGTTCTGGCCCCAGTAGATCGCAATGCTGCCGGCGCGCGCGCCGGCGGCCAGCTGCCCGGCCACAGCAAGCAGCAACAGCATTGCCAGAGACAGTTTGCTCGCCATCTTTGGTTGCCGGTGATAAACTGAGTTTTAACTGCTATGCGAACGAACGAGGGTTCTTGGTCTATATATAGCTGAATCATCCAGCGAGGCGCCAGAGCAGCAGCGACGACGTAGCTTCGTTCAACGGTTCATCGTCCGTTATTAGGCCGGTCCGCTCCCCGCCGTCGCAAGTTGACCCGGCACCACGTCTGGATGAAGATAGGAGAATGAGTGGCGTTTGCATCTCCGACTTAATTATCCTCGCTATCAGGGCGTTGGCTGAGTAATATTCTGATCTCGCAGGCCGGTGCAAGCTGGTCACTGTCGGCAATGGTTGACCTGAACTCGTCGACGTTTTTCAGACTAGCTTCCGTTGATCTCGACCCCATCTGCCGGGATGCCAAGGGAAGGACGCCGCATTTGCATCGATTCCACAAACGTGCGAGTGTGGCTGGCCAAATTTGTTATTCCGAGGGGCGGCTAACTGCAACCAATCTCGCCGTCTTGGAACAAACGCAGGCTAGCTACTGTATGATGTATGATGAAATACAGCGTACATAGTACAGACTACAGCGGTTCTACAATCACGGATGAGATCGTGGAAATAAAAAAGAAATTATTGCTGATGTCCCTGTCGGTCGTGAATTGTGACGAATAAGTCATCAGGTATTTAAGATCCAACGAGCAGACGAAATTGGGAAGAAATTAGGCCGTGGCGCTGAACTAGTCTATATTATCTACTCAATACACTATCCTTTTATATTAGCAATACTGCACTAGAACCATATCTGCGTGACCTTTCACTATCACTTCCACGATTGCACGACCAAGTTTCTCATAAAATATCCAGCCACAACCACCAGAGTGGACAAGCCCAGAACTATATATCTGACGAACAAACAAAGTCATGTGACTCGCAAGTTCGGAGGGCAGGCCGAAATCGCCCAAACTTTACGGCCGAATGCGACGATTAATAGTGCCAGTGGAGTCAGGAATGGATAATCAGCCGACTAAATTGGATGATTCTGCGTACTCATCCCGTTTCCCGACTTGACAAAAACTATGTATTGGATGATGTCAACGGCACTAGCAACTGCTAAATTGGAGGATAAGGATGATAACATAAAGGACACAATTGGCACTTTTAGCCATTATATGGTGAAAAATATGCCGTTTGAACGCGAACGACCGGAATGATAAATTTTAGTGGAAAAGTGAACACCACTGGAACATGTCATTTGGAGATGTGATCGATGCATCATAGTTCATGAAGTGTAGAGTGCTACTCGCACGAAAAAAAGATTGTAGTATCAGTGCCTGCAGAAAAATAAAAAATTTGAAATTTCAAAATGGTTGTTTCATAATGGAACTATCAAATGGTTTTTGCTAATTCACAATGCCGATAATAAATCTAGCGTTGAGCTCCATGGAAAGTTTCATAATTTTTTAAACTCTAAGAATACATACTACATTTATTTGCACTTGATTAATAAATTATAACAATATAACTAATTTTTCAATGTGCATGAACAAAATTGTAAAGTTGGCTCAATTTTTTTATTAGTCAACCGGCCCAGGCCACACAAACTAGTAGTTTTCCCTCATGTTGCCTCCCTCTAGGGGGGCGTGGGAGAAACCCTAGCCGACACCCCCTTCTCCCTTCCCCATCACCTCCTTGTTCCCAGTGGTGGCCGCTGCGGGAAACCCCACATGCCACCCGTGAAGGGGATAGTCTTCATTCGCAAGAAACCAAGAAACCATTTATCTATGTTTCATTTGCAAATTGATATTGAAAATAATAAATATATTGTCTTGCAAAATGGAGTGTCCTATGCCAACCAAAGGACCAAGGTGGATTGAAGATCCATGACTAGGAGGCCAAAAACACTGCTTTGCTCAGTAAATGGTTGTTCAAACTTCTTACCGAGGATGGGGTGCATGTGGCAGGATGTTTTGTGGAATAAGTATCTTGGAACAAAAACTCTATCTCGGGTGGTATAGAAACCAAGCCATTTCCCATTTTTTGGTCCGGTTTAATGGAAGAAGTGAAGCATTCCTTTCTCAGTTTTGGGACCTTCACGATTGGAGATGGTTCTCGAATAAGATTTGGACAGGATACCTGGCTGCAGAACACACCTTTGAGTTCTCAATACCCAACACTTCATCATATTGTTAGGTACAAATGAGTTAAACTTAAGTGTTGGGGTCATATCCTCCCGAAGAACATGATAGGAAATAGATTGCTGCCAATGTGGTATTAACACATAGTCACGATTTGTTCCGTTGGGATTTGTATGCTAATGTCATCTTTCGGTCAAACATATGTGACGGTCGTTAGTCCATGTTGATGCACCGATTTGTTTTTTGGAAAATGAAGATCTCATTAGAGATTAGTTTTGTTCTGTGGTATCTAAGGCAGGGAATTGTTTTAACAAAAGATAGCCTTATAAGAAGGAACTGGTATGAAAGTAAACATTGTTGTTTCATGATAGGACAATTAGACATTTTTTATTAAATGCAAATCCGCTAAGGCCGTTTAGTCTATTATTCATGTTGTATCAAACTTGTTTAAACCTCGGTGTGTTGCTAATGTGTTTGTCAACTTGTTACGAGGAATTCCTTTAAATTTTTAAAAACCTCCTTGTTGGTGCGACAACCCTATGTTAGGCATTATAGCTTTGCAAGATGAAGTTTGAACAAAAAATAAATATATATGCACAAAATACGAGGTTTTTAGCCAACATGGAACATATATCGATACTCTGGATCCTTACGTTGTCTCTTCCTTCTGTCACATGAATACGAGTGTTGTTAGAAGTTACTAGAACTTTATTCATTTGTTGCCATGGGACGTGTACATCTTGTTAGAGCTGGTGTGAACTCTTTTATTGTAATAAACTCTTTTATTTGTATCGACTGATGCAGGTTTTTTCGTTAATAAAAGTTTCCTTTATCAGAATAACTAAAAGTTCAAGTTTACATGACTCCTGACACGAGATGGTTTTGGTTAGGGAAATGATACTACTCCCCCGGGTCTCCACGACGCGGCCCACCTCCACCTTCCACTCGTAACCTCCACCTTATCTCCTCCTCGTACCTCCACCTTATCTCCTCCTCGCAAACCTCCACCTTATCTCCTCCTCGCAAACCTCCTGTAAACGACGTGACCAGCCGCCTCTGTTCCAACACGCGCCGCCGCAGAGACGTCTGTTGTTTTCCCCTAGTTTCTAGGGTTCCCAACTTCCTCACGCGGCGACGCGTGAGTCCCCCGATTTTCCACCGTTTTTTGCTATCGATCGACGTGAGCTCTTTGTTCTTGCCGGGAGATCTGGTTAGGGGATAGTCCCTGCGTGTCTACCGACGTCCGGAGAGAGGTGCATGGAGGAAGCAGGGGCGCTGCCGCCGCCGGCAGTGCTAAGTTCGAGAGGGACGATGCCAAATTCGGCAGAGACGATGCCACCGCTGGTGGAGCCAAATCTGGGGGCGCCGGATGTGGGAACGGAGCACTTGGATGGAGGAGTTGATCATGATCAGTCTGGGGGTTCGGGTTACGCCGAATTCGACCATGAATTGGAAGATCGCTTTGATGGTTTGAATCTGTGTGGAGAAGAGGAAACGGATCTAGACTTCTCAGGTCGGATTGATGAATTAGTTGGCGATGTGCGCTGGCGATCTTTAGGGTTTATACCACCAAGCCCTTCAGCCACGCATCAATGTTCAAGCAGATGAGGAACGTGTGGGCAGCAGCTCAGGATGTAACCTTCAAAACGAAGGGGGTTAATCTGTTTTTGGCTCGGCTTCATTGTTTGGGGGATTGGAAGAGGGTCATGGACGGAGGGCCATGGCTATTCCGAGGTGCTGCAGTGGTTATGGTAGAATATGATGGATTTTCTAATGTTGAAGACTACAAACTCGAGAAAATTCCAGTGTGGGCTCGAATCCAGGGGATTCCTGATGGCCTAATGAAGAAAAAATAATTGGCAGAAAGAGTGGCAAAAAAGGTCGGTGAACCTCCGTTTACGGTGAATGTCACTGAGGGTAAGATAAACCCATCGAAGTATTTACGTGCTAGAGTGTTTCTTGATCTGAATAAGCCCCTCGTGAGGGTTGTAACGATCACCTTGAAGGAAAGGAAGAAGTACCCGGTATATTATGAGAAACTACCGGATTTTTGTTTCTTTTGTGGTAAGATGGGACATGTTGTCAATGAATGTGGTGATGGGGTTCATGCGGAGGCTGAATGTGAATGGGGGGATAATCTGAGAGTGGTGTTTGAACCCTTTAACCCACCAGGAGAAGATAGAGGAGGTAACAATCAGGGAGGTCGCTCTGATCGTGGTAGAGGCAGAGGTCGGAATTCTGGTGACACTTCTGCTGAATTTGAAAACATGGACTAGGACAACAATAATCAGGGGTCTAGTGGAGCAAGGAAAAGGCTGATATATGGTAATGGTAAGGCTGGTGATGCTTCTGCTTCACATATTGAAGGAATTTCAGTGGCCAATACGATCCTCATGTTGGAGAATGCGAATAAGGAGGTAGACAAGACCATTATGAGCATGCCACAGAAAATTCAGGATCAAAAGAGGAGAAGAAGGAATGGGATTGATGGGGATGACTCATCTGACATTGTGGGATCGGCGGCCTTCTTTGAGGAGGACCGCCGGGATCAATGATCGCCTCAGGATGGAACTGCCAGGGGATGAAAACATCCCCGGTAGTTCGCTCGCTTATGGATATCCATAGGCAAATAAAACCAGATGTGATGTTTCTGTCTAAATTACACCTGGACAAAGCTAAGGAAGAAAAATTGATGCATAAGTTGAATTTTGATATGTGTCTGTGCATGAGAGTGATGGGCGAAGTGGTGGACTGATTCTCATGTGGAAAAAGGAAGTAAAAATTGTCTGCAGGAGGGTTGAAAAGAATTTCATTGACGTTTTAGTAGAAGGGGAGCAAAAGTGGAGACTGACGGGCTTTTATGGTGAGCCGAGCTGGGAGAATAAATACAAGTCGTGGGAATATATAAGAGAGCTACATGCTGAAGAAGTTTTATCATGGCTAATTATTGGGGATTTTAATGAGATACTTTTCTCATGGGAGAAGAAAGGTGGTGCTCCACGTGCCACCTGTTATATGAAGATTTTCCAAGACTTCTTAATAGATTGCGGTCTCGAAGATATGGGTTATATAGGTGATATCTTTACTTGGAGAAGGGGAGGTTTGCGGGAGCGGCTGGACCACGCTGTAGCTAATGCAGCGTGGAATATTCTGTTTCCACATGCCAAAGCTATTAATGGTGAAAACACAAAGAGTGACCACAAACAAGTTATGGTGAATACAGACTATTTATCAATGGTACATGTTCCAGGTAATTTGTCAAAGAGATTTGAGGCGAGATGGCTACAGGAAGACATGGTCGACCTGATAGTTCAAAACGCCTGGAGCAGAGCATCGGCGAGGGGGCCGGGACCCACCTTTATGCAGAAATCGGCAGAGGTGCATGCTGAACTGCACGCTTGGGATAAGAGGGAGTTGAAGGGGCCGACAAAGCACATTGATCAGCTCAAACGTGAGCTTGAAGTGTTGAAAAGAGGTCCAATGTCTGATGAATCAATGGCGGAACAAAAGGAAATTCTCCTGAAAATTGAACTTCTATTGGAACAAGAGGAATTACATTGGGTCCAACGTGGAAGAGCAAACTGGTTGAGACATGGTGACAGTAATACAAAATTCTTCCATAATTTTGCAAGTGCAAGAAAGAAGAGGAATACTATCAAATACCTTATAGATGAGGCTGGACAAAAATGGGAGGATCCGCAGGGGATGAGTAATCTCATAAAGTTCAATTTTCAGAACCTCTTCAATTCAGAAGTGCTTGAACCTGCTGAAACGGTCCTAAATACAGTACCAAGACGGGTTACTAATGAAATGAATAACAGTCTGTGTCGTGTTTTTTCAGAAGAAGAAGAAGTGAGAAAAGCCCTCTTCCAAATTGGTGATCTGAAGGCACCTGGACCAGATGGGCTGCATGCTGCTTTTTATAAGCGATATTGGTCGCTTATTGGAGATGATCTGACAAAGGAGGTGTTGCAGGCTGTAAATTCGGGCATGATCCCTGAGGGATGGAATGACACTGTGGTGGTTCTTATACCGAAGGTGGAGAATGCAGAAAATATCTCGCAATATTGCCCGATCAGTCTTTGCAATGTGGTTTACAAGGTGATTTCGAAAATACTGGCCAATAGACTGAAACTAATTCTTCCTGATATCATTGGGCCACAACAAAGCTCGTTTGTACTAGGGAGACTTATTACAGATAATATCCTGATTGCTTATGAGTGCATACACTCAATCAAGAAGAAACAAGGTAAAAAAGGTTTATGTCCGGTGAAACTGGATATGCACAAGGCTTATGACCGTGTGGAGTGGTGTTTTCTAGAAAAAATGATGGTGAAGATGGGATTTGATCAGAGGTGGGTGAAATTAATAATGGCTTGTGTTTCTTCAGTCGGGTATAAAATTCGGTTTAATTCCATGGAGACCGAATTTTTTACCCCCTCTAGAGGTATCTGCCAAGGAGACCCTCTATCACCGTATTTATTTCTTCTTTGTGCAGAAGCCATGTCGAGTATGTTGAACCAAGCAGAAACTAACGAAACCCTGGTAGGGGTGAAGGTTTGTCGGGATGCCCCTATGATTTCTTATTTGTTATTTGCGGATGACTCTGATTCTGATGGAGGCTAATGAGGAGAATGCTAAACAGCTAAAAAAGATCCTGGACGACTACTGTGCTAGTTCGGGACAATTGGTAAGCAAAGCTAAGTGTAGTATTTTTTCAGCCCCAACACTGTTGTTGATGAGAGAGTCCGGATTTGTCAAGTATTGGATATATGGACTGAAGCAATTAGTGATCGCTATCTTGGACTTCCAGCAATGGTGGGCGTAGATCGATTGGAGAATTTCAAATATCTTGCTGAGAGAGTTCAAGCTTTGATTAGTGGGTGGAAGGAAAAGATGTTGTCCATTGGAGGAAAGGAGATGCTTATTAAGGTGGTTGCTCAAGCCATACCGGTGTTTGCGATGACAGTATTTAATATTCCAAAGAAAATCTGTAAAGGAATTATGGATGCTATTTCGTAACTATGGTGGGGTGATGATGATGACCACAAGAAAATGCATTGGCTGCCCTGGTGGAAGATGTGTATCCCCAAGGACAGAGGAGGTATGGGTTTTAGAGATCTACATACATTTAATACTGCGATGTTAGCAAAGCAATGTTGGAGACTTATGGAACAGCCGGATTCTCTATGTGCTAGAGTGTTGCGTGCAAAATATTACCCGGATGGTGATCTACTCAAGGCTAAACTAAAGAGTGGAAGTTCTTATACTTGGCAAAGTGTTCTGTATGGAATTCAAACGTTTAGACGTGGATGCATATGGAGAGTTGGTGATGGGTCTCAAATTAATATATGGAACGATCCTTGGATTCCAACGAGCCCAACCAGGAAAGTGTATACCCCAAAAGGTTCGATTATTCTTGATAAAGTGTCAGACTTGATTAACCCAACAACCGGGTCCTGGGACGAAGAGTTAATTCGAGATATTTTCTGGAGTGTCGATGCCACTAGAATCCTGGAGATCCCAATTGCCCCGTTTGGTATGGAAGATTTTGTAGCTTGGCACTTCACCAAAACCGGTTTGTTTTCAGTAAGATCGGCCTATCACGCTGAATGGGACTACCAATTTGGTAGGCATAATCCCAATGCAATGGAGATTGGGGACTCACAAAATAACAAAATTTGGAAGCGACTTTGGAGTTTAAATATTCCGGCAAAGATTAAGATTTTTGGGCGGAGAACCTTGCATGGGTTTTTACCATGTCTGGGAGTTCTAGCAAATAGACACATTGCTCAATCAAGCCAATGCCCAATATGCGACAGTGGTTGTGAGGATATCTTGCATACTTTATTTACATGCCCACGAGCAAAGCAAATCTAGGAGAAACTTGGTATGGATCAGTCAATCACGACTACCCTTCAGCTTGACATGCCGGGCCCTTTGCTGGTGCAGCATTTGATATTAGACCAGAGTATCTGTCCACTACTAAAGGGTATTGGGTTGTCCGAAACAATTCTAACTGGTGTATGGTACTTATGGTGGGAAAGACGTTAATTCACTCATAGGGAAAGCCTACAACCAGTACGTAGAAGTGCAATGTCAATTGGAGTGCTTGCAACAAACTATTGGAGAGCAAAAAAGAAAATTATACAGAGTAAGAAGGAAGTGTGGGTATGTCCAAAGGAAGGCTCCATAAAAATTAATGTGGATGCTGCGTATGATGCTGATCTGGGTAAAGGAGGTATGGGGGCTCAGAGATTATAAAGGAAAATTCATGGCTGCTAGTTGCAAAGAGATTCATTTTGTGGCAGATCCATTTATGGCCGAGGCATACGCACTACGCGATGGTCTTAGTCTAGCACAATTCTTGGGAGGAAACAATATAATCATTCAATCGGACAATACGCAGGTCATAGAGACAATGCTGAATGGGTGCTTCTCAGCCACATCTTCTTCAGCCATCTTTGATGATTGTAGGAATTTATCTACGGGTTACAGAGAAATTGTGTTTGAGCATTTTAAAAGGGAGGCCAACCAGGTTGCTCACGAGTTAGCTAGGCATAGTTTTATCAATCATGTTGATGAGTTTTGGGATAATGATACCCCTAGTTTTATTATGCCACCAATGGTCAATGATGTAATAGTTCTCTGAACTCGGGGCAGCAAGTTTGTTTACGCACTCTTTTCCTTACCAGGGTACCGAAAGGGACTGGAAGGTTTTTAATGAGGCGGCTTGCTTGCCTGTTATAATATAATGTTTCAAAAAAAAAAACACGCGCCGCCGCAGCTGCCATTCCAGCCACTGCCGTTCCCTCCCTCTCCACCCGCCCCAGGGCGCCGCCGCCTGTTCCCGCAAGGCTACAGGAGCCCCGCCGCATGGTTCCCACTGCCATCGTTTACGCACGCCCACCCTCTGTCGGTTCTTGCAGGACGCCCACCAGACGGTTACTGCGAGCTCCGACTAGCACCGCCGTGACCAGGCCATCACCGCTCGCCTCCCGTTGTCGTCCGCCGCTCACCATGGCTGACGCTCGAGGGTGCCCTGCGGCTCTGCCTCTACCCCACACCAGCGCCAGCGGCCATCGGAGATGTAGGCCACCTACATGGCCACCGTGCCCAGGGCACCTGCTGTTCCGCCTCCACCCCGCCACACCTCCGTGCAAAGCGGCGGCTGCTACACGTGGAGAGGACGAGTGCTACCGGCACGGTGCTACACATGCATGACGACGATGCTACTAGAAGTGGTCGTCGTTGCTACAGATGAAGGGTCACAATGCTACCCGACCAATGAATGCATTTTGAGATTTTGCTATTGGGCGATGCTACAATAATAGCATTTTTTTTGCTTTTTCTGTTCTATATTTTTTCTGCAATAGCACAAAGTATTTGCTATGATATTTTCGATGAAAGTACTCTACAAAGTTGGGTTTTGCTACGGCAGCCACCGGCGATGTCTCCGGCGATGTCGTTTTTTTTGCTACATTAGCACTTTTTTTTGCTACCACCGTTTTGCGGTTTTGCTACAATAGCATAAAGTTTTTGCTACACGGTCTCCGGTGAGGTCTACCGGCAAAAACTTCCGGCGAGATCGGATATGCTACATTAGCATAACTTTTTTGCTACACGGTCTCCGGCGAGATCGAGTCTGTTTTTCTATTTTCTAGACCGAATCTTTTTTTCTACACGTAGCAAAAGCGGGACACTTTATAGCAAAATCGGGTTAATTGTAGCAAAAGCGGGATTTACAGCTGTCTTAGGGGACACGTGTCGTGCAGGGGACCAGGGGGATGGGGGCAATTATCCCCCAGGGGACGCGTAGCACCGCCCTTTTGGTTACAGGTGAAGGCTTGGTAAAAGGATATCCCGAGCACCCCGGGAAATGGGCTTACTCGAGATTTTTTTTTTTGAATTTAGCTCGCCCCAAATAAGGCTTACCAAGATATTTTGAATTCTGCACATTTTTCGATATTTTCTTCTGGGTACCGTTGAAATTAAAGAAAAAAATTAGAAATTCAAATTCAAATTCAAATTTTGATTTTAATTTTCAAAATTTTCATGTAACCTTCCTAGGTAACCACAGTGACCAGATATATACCGAGCCCCCTCGAGGAAGAAATCCAATTCGGTTACCAGTTACCACCAGAGGTGAAAACCAACAATGAAGAATAACGTGGTCTCTCCTCTTCAGCGGATACCAGAGGGAAGGTCTTCGGAGTGCCGGAATCTAGTACTCCGTCCAATCCATATTACTTGTCGCTCAAAATGATGTATCTAGCACTAAAACATGTCTAGATACATCTTTTTCAGCGACAAGTAATATGAATAAGAGGGAGTAACATCGTTGCAAAATCTGTAGCGTGATTTTTATTCTATCGAAATACTGATACTTCCATACAGGCATATGTGTGTCTCTGAAACATAGTTCTACACTGGACTCACACCTCGAGTAATAATAACTCGTGACAAGCACAAAGAATACGCACACAAAAACACAATCACGCAGATGAAAAGACCAACACACAATATCGTACTTACACATGCAACTCACCATCGGGATGAAGCATTGCATGGAATCACACTTGGCTCTTGATGGCGTCGCTGTAACCCGTGCGGTCGTCGTAGAACTTGGACCACAGCATGACACCGCCGTACTTGGGGGTGCCCTTGATGAGCGGCAGCACGCGCGACGTGAGCTCGCGGGCAGGAACGAACCCGGTGCCCGCCGCGTCCTTGGAGGCCGGCAGCCCCAGGAAGATCTTCCCGGCCGGCACCGACTCCCACTTCTTCCAGGCGTCCATGAAGGCTTTGCGCCCCGCGCTGAACTGGCACTCCTCGTTGTTGTAGAACTGCACCCACACGAAGTCGAACAGCCCCGTGCTGATCGCGCCGCCGTCCCACTCGTCGGGGAACGGGCACTGCGGCGCGGCGCTCAGCAGCACCGTCTTGCCCAGCTTCTTCAGGTCCGTGGCGAGGTTGTTCCAGAACTTGGTGCCGCCGAGCTCGATGTCGAAGTCGATGCCGTCGAGCACGGCGTCGCCTAGAGGGCGGGAGGAGGACGTGCCGCCCAGGTAGTTGTTCCACAGGTACATGGCGACCTGACTGGCGTCACCGCGGGAGGAGAGGCCGTAGCTCCCGTCACCGCCGCCGATGGAGAGCAGGACCTTGACGCCACGGCGCTGGCACGACTTGATGTCCTTGCTCTGGCCTCTGCAGCCACCTGACGAGGGGTCACAGTGGCTGGCGAGGTTTAGCTCGGGCGTCTGGCCCTTGCCGAACTTGGGAAGGAAGGCGAGGATGACGAACTCGTAGTTTCCGGACGCGCACGTCTCGGCCAGCGACGCCTCGCCGTCGTTCTGGCCCCAGTAGACTGCTATGCTGCCGGCCTGGCAGGTGGCGAGGAAAGCCACCAGGAGGGAGGCAGCGAGCAGGAAGGGGGTGAGAGCTTGGCTTTTCATGGCTGGAACTGGGATCAGCTAACCGAAGCTTGCCTAGCTAGTACAGGAAACTGTGGTGGAGAGAGACCACTGAGACAATGAGCTGTGCTCTGTGTTTTGAGTTGTGATATGTCTATGCCTATATATACCTGGTGTTTTTATAGTGGCTTGATTGATGAAGCGTCTCAGCGTCGTGCCGTCATGGATGCTTTTCTTTACTCCCTCCGATCCAAATTAACTCGTTTGGATTTGTCTAGATTCAAATATATCTAGACATGTTTTCAATACTAGATACATCCGAATCTAGATAAATCTAAGTCAATTAATTTGAATGGGAGGGAGTAGTAGTTTCCGTGCCGTCGGACGTCCGCTCCTGCATCGGAATTTACCGAGAGTGGTTACTGTCAAGTAAAGATCAGCTAAGGGGCAGAAACATTTCGCTGCGGCTGGTATGTTTCCATGTTTATTTTACTCGGACTGATCAACGGTTCGTCGAAGATTAGTGAAGCAAGTGCGTCCAAATCACAAACACTCCACCGTGATAAACTAGAACACCAACAATACATGAGACAAAAAATTGCGCCTTCGCCGCTTTCCGCTGTCCCAGCAGGAGCAGGGTACCGGGCAGAAGGCTTATACAAAGTCTTGTGTAATTAGTGATGGTAGTTTATTGCGGCACGAAGTGCAACTAGTTGTACTTTAAATATTTGTAGCTTGAAGCAACCGCAACGACGGCTAATGCTTAAACGGGGCAAACCTATTTTGCAATGCTGCTGAACGAGCAGCATAGAAAATCTTCCTACAGGTGTTCGAGAAAGAAATTATTCCCACCGTAAACTAGGTGATATTAAGTACTCGTCCCAACTAAAAACTTCAAGAAAACTAAAGATTGGTCCGAGTCAAGTTTACCGGCATAGTCCACCTTAAGGAAAAGACACGGTGTTTTCGAAGCCTTCGACTCTGTGGGGTGGGCTTACCTCATCGAGGTGATGACGGCCATCGGCTTCGGTCCCATGTGGCGAGATTGGATCTGCCTCACCCTTGCTTCATCCTCCTCGCGTGTCCTCCTAAATGGTGACCCCGACACGGCCTTCTGGCACAAAAGGCGGATTAGACAAGGCGACCCGCTTTCACCCATGCTCTTCATCCTGGCCATCGACCCGTTGCAACACATCCTGGCCAAGGCAACCCTCGGAGGGATTCTTACGCCTATTCGATCTCGCACAGTTAGGTGCAGAATTTCATTGTATGCCGACGATGCCGGAGTCTTCATCATGCCAACTAAAGATGAGTTGCTTGCCGTGAAAGCCATTTTGGACTACTTCGGAAGGCCAGCGGCCTTGTGACCAACTTGGATAAATCTGAAATTTTCCCGGTGCAATGTGGGGAAATAGACCTCGACGACGTGTTCACTGCTTTTCCTGCTAAGCTGGCAAGCTTCCCTGGAAAGTATTTGGGGCTACCTCTTCACTTTCGCCGTCTGCGCAAAGTCGACTACCAGCCTCTTTTTGACAAGATCGCTGGGAAGCTGCCTGGATGGTACGGCAAGAACATCGCGCGTCCTGGGAGAGTCACCCTGGCCAGATCGGCCTTGATGTCCACGGCAGTTTACCACTCCACGACTATCCCTCTCACAAAATGGGCTCGCAATTAGATCACAAAGATCGCCAGGAACTTTGTTTGGGCCGGAGATGAAGGGGAGCATGTTGCACGTGGAAAAGCGCTTGTCAACTGGAAGACTGTCTGCAGGCCAAAAGACTTGGGTGGCCTTAGAATGACGGACCTTGCTCGCTCGGGGAGAGCGTTGAGACTTCGATGGCCTTGGCTACAGTGGACTGACCCATCGTGCACTTGGGCAGGATCGAAGCTGCCCTGCAGCTCGGCTGATATGGACCTTTTCCGGGCCTGCACGAAGATTTCCCTTGGAAACGGTGAAACGGCCTCCTTCTGGCACGACAACTGGTATGGCTGGGGGCCGATAAAGCAGTGGGCTCCCGACCTATACTTCATCGCCACCAGAAAAAGGAGATCGGTTGCAAAGGAGTTCTCCCAGGGCAACTAGATTCGCTCGGTTGCTAGGCTACACACCCCCATCCAGCTGGCTCAATACTTCGATGTTTGGGACACCGTCCAGAACACTCAGCTTGACCCTCTCCTTCAGGATTCCATCAGGTGGACCCTGACCACCGATGGGGTTTACACGGCCAGCTCGGCCTACCATGCTCAATTCAATGGATGTTTCTCTAAATTCAAGGCGCAAAAAATTTGGTCTGCCCACGCCGAGCCGAAATGCAAACTCTTCTCCTGGCTAGCCCTACATGGAAAACTGCTCACTGCCGACATGCTGACCATCAGAGGATGGCCCAATGATCCCACCTGCCAACTTTGCGGCTCGACCCCTGAAACGGCTCTACATCTCTGCAAGGGCTGCCCCTACACGACTACGGTGTGGACTACCACGCAATCCTGGGATAATAGTGCTATGGGAAGCCACGAACAGTCCTTCCCCTCCTTTTCCGAGTGGTGGGACGACCTGGTCAAGGGGAAACCTAAGAACGAGCAGAACAGCCTCAGCAACCGCATGCTGTATGTGATGTGGAATGCTTGAAAAGAGCGGAATAGACGAATCTTCACGGGTCGGCGAATGACCTACGTCGAGGTGGCAAATATGGCTAGAGACGACATTCTCCAACGATCGATGGCTCACGCACCGCGTGGGCAAGCTATCCCAGCTGAACCTGATTAGGTGCTACTCTCCGGGGGATGGAGGTTGGGGTGGTTTTGGCATATTTACACCTTAAACTAAACGTGCCGTTCTGTATTCAAGACTTTTTAATTTCCCCCTTCTAATAGAAAAGGCAGAGCTCCCGTCGGTTACTCTAAAAAAAAAGTTTACCGGCATAGTAGGGAAGGTGGTGTTTTGGCTCCCATGTGCAAATAAACCCTTATGAAAAATACATAAAAAATAAAATTTGAATTGTCAAAAAAATCTGAACAAAAAATTAGTATATACATCCGGATATTCTATGACCGTACAAAAGTATTCAGATAGAATGAACATCTTATGTGGCTTGTGTAAAATAAACAAAAAACATATTGGTGAATAGACACGTTAGAGCACTGAAATTTGTCTTTTTTACATGGGACAGCTAAAATATTATTTTTACCCGCAAATTTGCATACGGACATTAGTATTTGGATGTACATGCAAATATTTTTTTCTATTTTTTTGATATTTTATAATATGTTTTCACACAATGGGTTCATTTGTACCCGTGAACCGAATTGGATTTCCACATAATAGGAACAGATTTTCTTTTTAAGGTCGATTGAGGCTACGCATAACTGCTTGTAGTCCTGCCATTTGACATGTTACTTTCGAAAATGGGGGAAACACCACGTCCTTTGCATCAGCTGATGCACACATTTTTTATTTGAACAATATCATTTAGTATTATTACAAAGTCATGGATAGCTCAAAGTTAAAACATGAATCAACCGGCAAAAAGGAAATACCATATTACAAATAAGCATCGTACAGTTGACTAATATCCTCCCAACCAGCCTGGCCAAAGATATCCTACGCGGCTGTTAGGAGACGCTTGCACCAAGTAGCCACAGTATCCCGCTGGTCCCGCCAGTGGCAGAGCTAGCGGGCTCATGGAGCCTGGGCATGGCAAGCACACGTGAACGATTAGCTAAGTTTTGCTCAGCATGCATTAGTATTAATCAATCATATTAGTGTAAAGATCAGTGGCCACTCGCCGGATGAGCCCGGGCAGCCGGGAGCTAGCTCCGCCACTGGGTCCCGTGGTAAGAGAAGAGCCCATAGTTGGACCCAATGTGCCACCATATGGATAACCTGTAAAAAGTTTAAATAATGATGTCATTACTACGTCTCCATATTGACACAAATTCTAGCATAATCAAATTTGTCCACTCCCAAACATATTTGTGATATTAGTTGGTGAAGGTAGGTTATAAGAAATATCAACTATGCGCCAAAGAAGCCTAGAAAACGAACAAGATAGAAAAGGATATTCAACTCTCTCTTGTGCCACAAAAGCTTAGTTTTGTATATCCAATCCAATTTCTTTTTGCTAAGTTATCTTTAGTTAATAAAACTTTTTGTTGAGGAACCACATAAAAAAGTTATCTTTAGTGGAAGTCAGTTTACATAAGTATGATTATCCATAAGATCCTCATACATTGTTTTGACAGAGAAAACCACCCCAAATGTTGTTAGGTTCCACACAAATTTATCCGGCTCATTAGATAATTATACCATCATCACTTTTTGGCATAAATGTAACCATGTTGTCCATGTGCCATTTGATATGTGTCCGGAGATTATTTCCTAATTAGCCTTGAAGTATACAATGGCATGTGCCACTTGTGCACTATATCAGATCAAAGGAGCTCAATGTCCTGCTAAAATTTACTAAAATGTGAGGAAAGCAAAATTTATCACTAAATTATGTCTGAAAATATTCTGGTCCTACAAGTTGAATACACACGTGCAATGATGAGCTCTCAACATCTTAAACCCGACATAGTACTCCATCCCTTGGCCTATAACAATTTATATGGATGGCATGGAATTGGTTTCACACACATTAAACACAAACCATAGAAAAATAGAAACTTAAAAAGAAACCAGCCAAAAATAGATTTAAATGAATAAAAAATCAGGAGAAATGAATTGAACAAAATAAAAGTAGAAAATAAGGAAAATTGAAGAATGAAAATGAACAAAAACTGCAAATCATGAAAAATATTCCGGGTAGATTATGAATAAATGTGAGAACCTTGTAAATGTAATTAAACCTATAAATATGGTGAAGATAGGAAATATCATAAGTATCCATGAAAACCAAGAAAATTAGAGAATTTTCTCATGATATTCATGTTTTCTATGAATGCCCTAAAATTACTTCCGTTTTGTTTTAAAATTTGTCAATTATTTGTTTTTGTTCTGGATGGAATTATTCATAATCTTGTTCTGCTTATTTCCACAAGTTTTAATTTTTTCACTTCCGTTCTTCATTTTCTCCAGATGTACCTTTGGTCTTCTACGGAATCCTAAGATTTGGGATCTACGGGTACAACAATGTTTTGATTAATTAGTAGTAATGTAAGGTAGAAAAAATCATACAAAATATTGACATGATAATAAGAATAAATGGCAACTCGCGGGGGGGGGGGGGGGGGGGGGGGGGGTGGGGTGGGGGGTGGGGGGGGGGGGGTATCAAATGAAATGATTTATTGGGTCCATCAGCCCTTTTGTGTTCTTAGTTGTAAAAGTGGGTAGCTAAGCAAAAGTTTATGACACTGATTTCGCCAAATAATTGTTGCCAAACAAAATAGTCGGCTATAGCAAAACAAACTATTTACTACCAATTTACCAAACAACTCAAAGTGGTTGAATGAAAAAAACACGACGATTGTACTGATGATTTACCAAGTCCATTTTATAATTCTTGTATGTGATGTGACAAATATGATGTGTGTGTGTGGGGGGGGGGGGGGGGGGTGTTCAATCCTGGTCAACATAAAATAGAGCCTTAACAATTAAGTTTTTTTTTGCATAACAGCAATAGTTATATAACAAAGATGGAAAGGGGAATGTTTGTCAACTTTGCTTCAAACTATCAACTGTTTACTTTTTTATTCATAATTACACATACATGCATATTTACAGAACACTATCATGCTAGCTACCAATATGATGTAGTCCCAGGAGATTAACACACTACACTATGATACATAACACACGCACACTACACTGAAACGCTAAAAGTGTGTAATGCCATAGGTACCGGGTAGGGCACAATAGGAAGCATCACACGTAGCTCTTGATGGCGGTACTGTATCCACTGCGATCATCGTAGTACTTAGACCACAACATAACACCACCATATTTGGTTGAACCCTTGATGAGCGGCAACACACGTGATGTGAGCTCGCTGGCAGGTATGAATCCCGTGCCCGCTGCGTCCTTCGAGCTAGAGGCCGGCAATCCAAGAAAGATCTTCCCTGCTGGCATTGACACCCACTTATTCCACGCATTCATGAATGCAGCGCGCCCCGCATCGAACTGGCACTCCTGGTTATTATAGAACTGCACCCAAACATAATCGAATAACCCTGTGCTGATTGCGCCACCATCCCACTCGTCAGGGAACGGACATTGCGGTGCCGCACTTAATAGCACCATCTTCCCGCTGTTCTTGCCCAATTTCTTGAGGTCTGTAGCCAGGTTGTTCCAGAACTTAGCACCACCTTTCTCGATGTCGAAGTCGATACCATCGAGTATGGCATTGCCGAGGGGGCGTGACGAGGATGTGCCTCCCAAAAAGTTGTTCCAGAGATACATGGCAACCTGACTGGCGTCACCGGGGGATGAGAGGCCATAGCTTCCATCGGCGCCGCCAATGGAAAGGAGAACTTTCACGCCACGGCTCTGGCACGAGTTGATGTCCTTGCTCTGACTTCTGCAGCCGCCAGATGAAGGGTCACAGTGGCTTGCAAGGTCCAGCTGCGGTGTCTGGCCTTTGCCGAACTTGGGGAGATAAGCGAGAATGACAAACTTGTAATTCCCGGATGCGCATGTTTCGGCAAGAGATGCCTCACCGTCATTCTGGCCCCAATAGATGGCGATGCTGCCCGCGTGGCATGTAGTGAGCAGCGCCACCAGGAGGAAGGCAGTGAGCTGAAAGGTAGTGAATGCTCGGCTTGCCATGGCTGGGCTGCCACCAATCGGAGCCTGGCTAGTTGATTCTCACTCAGTGGAGAATACTCAGGTTGTGAGGTGTTGTGCTCTGTACTTTGAGTTGTGATATGGCTATTGCCTACGTTTGGTGTTTTACAGTGGCTTGATGACGCTTATCATCGTCGTACAGCTAGTAATGGATGATTTGAGTAGCTGCTTCCGTGCCTTGCCTCTTCCGTTCCTTCATCTGAATTTACCTAGCGTGTTTGTCCATTTGAGTAAAGCTACGATTAGAAAACAATTCGTTGCGGTTCATGTATTTCCATGCTTATTTTACTCGGACCGGTCAACAATTCATCAAATATTAGTGAAAAGGAGTGCGGTCAACTTGCAAACACTAAGTTTCTTGCAATAAGTATCTCGAACACTCAACCTTATTAGACAAAACACTAAAATATGTACGACGAAAAATTGGGTACATCTTGTGTCCGCTGTCACAGCAGAGTACCGGAAAGAACGCATATAGAGGGTCATATACAATTGATGATATAGTTTATTGCGGCACGAAGTGCAGATAGTTTAACTATTTGCAGCTAGAAGGAACCTCAACTAACTCTCGAACGGGGCAAATATATTTTCAGTGGTCCTCGACAGTGGAATACAAAATGTTCCTGACAAAATTGGTGTTTTTCAGTACTTGTCCAAATTAACAACTTCACATAAATTACCAGTTTAGCTTATGTAGTTCTGCCATTTGAACACGTCTTTAGCAATTTATCATATTGGTTCCTGAATAGTCTTGGAGTACATGATGTGTGCCGCATGAACACCATATCGGATCGGCTCGAGACAGCTCAAGGTTCTACAGAATGTGAAATATGAGAAAAGTAAATGTTTTGTCAACAAATGTTGTTGGAATACAATTTTTGTGCCATGGAACTTGAATACCACACAATAATTCACCTCTCAACTTCTTAAACGGACAAGGTTGGTCCATCTCTTGGCCCAAAACAGTTCAATGGATGGCATGAAGTGGTTTCTCACACATCTCAACAAAACTTTGAAGAAATTCAAATAACATAAAATAAGGAAAACATAGTTAAAAAAATCAATGAAAGGATAATCAATGAATTGAAAGGTACTAAAAAATTAAATCAGGGGAAATGATTATATATAAATTACTAGTCTTATAAATATAACAAATCATGAAATCTCATGAAGATATAGAATATCATAAGTAATCTAGAAAACCCAGAAAATGAGAGAATTCTCCAATAATTCCAGGTTTTTCATGAATGGCCTAGAATTATTATTTTTAATTTATCATAAAAACTATAATTATTTTATATGATAATAAAACGCCAACCAAAAGGGATGTTAAATGGATTGATGTTGTGCATGCAACAATTATTTTGCAATTTGACTTGTAGTTATGTGTACCTAAAGAAAAATATATGTAAATGATTTGGCCAAGCAAGATAATTTACCCCATGAAAACACTCGTGACATGGGTATACCCTACAGGAACTCGAGTTTGTTATATACGGTCCGGATACAGCAGAAGCCCACGGCGTTGCCAAGGCCCAATACAGAATTCGAGTAGCTCAAGGACTCTCGGTTGCTTGCAAGACAAGAAGAAGTTTAAGATAGAAAGTTCAAAGGGAAAACCCTAATCTGTAACCGACTCGACCTGCTACCCGAGACCTAGCCTATCTATATAAAGGTTAGGAGGGGGCGGCGAGGAGGACACACACAACCCTAGTTTCCACAACTCTCGCCAGATTGCATCTGCGCGCCCCTGTAATCTTCGATTCCTTCGTTAATTCCAAGAGCAGACAAGCAGGAGTAGGGACCTCTACGAGGCCTGAACCTGGGTAAACCTTGCATCCCTGTGTGCTTGTTTGCTAGCCGACCGATGCCTCCAGCGCTCCCTCCTTCTCCAAAACCCAAGTCCATAACAATGGGCATTGATGAGTTAAACTCTCGTCAATTGGCGCCATCTGTGGGAACTAGGAGTGCTGATGTCGCGGCTTCTTCGGCCCCATCAACTGTGATCTACAACTCCGCAACAGCGGAGATTCGCCAGCTTTTCGGCGCGTTCGACTTCACCGTCCACACGCCAGCCACTCGCCCGGCTTTCAAGTCTGTAGGCGATGGAATCAGTCTGGCGATTGGAAGCTTCCGCTTCCAGGTTGGTCAGATGGGCACGTTTCGCATGCCTGACTAGCCAACGGCACCCGCGATTGCTCCAGCATCGTGGTTCCCACCACCAATCGGCACCCTCAGCGAGCTCAACACCTCAGCAGCAGCTGGGAGCAGGGACAACGACAACAGTCTCGGATCCGATCCGGGTGACCTAGCGACGGAAGATGGAGCCTACGGCTCCGGATCCAAAAGTTGTGGAAGCAACAGCTTCCCCAACCACTTTATGTGCGCCGTCATCAATGCTGGCGACACCACCGCCAATCGCGAAAACGGTGGCAATGGATCTGGCACGATCCACCCAACGGTGGCATACCTAATGGCGGACTACCCAACGGTGGCCCCACCAATGGTGGCAATGGCGCGCCCGTCAACAATGGAGGAGCAGTCGAACCACCAACCATGGTGAACGAACACACTGGTGAACGTGTCGTGATTAAACTCAACGACAACGAGTGGCCCGTTGCCGAGAAGCTCTGCGAGGCAATCCTCTGCCCCCCGGCATGCCGCAAGACATGCTGATGGGCTACCATTGGCTACTAAAGGAGGAGTACAGACGCCAGCTACACGCAATCGTGCAACTCGAGGCGCGTAAAAAGGCGGCAGATGAGTCAAGTCTTCGACGAGCTAGGCTCTCCTCCCACGGAGGATCCTCTTCCAAAAGCAACAAGTACATGACCAACAAGAGGCGATCTCGGATGGCTCATCTCACCGAGCAAGAATGCATAGAAGCTACAAAAGTGCTCGACTTCAGCTCTATGACAGTCGACACGCGGGGCAACATGGTCCTAAGAACACCGCAAGCCGCGGTAACAACGGCCACCATGTACCTCCCCAGCAACCATCCACCAGCTGGAGATCCGCAAGCCGCCATGCACCGATCTACGATCGTGGGCTTGGGATTAGTCGAGGCCGCCCTCGACAAAGAGCCAACGCCGGAGCCTAAGAAGGGCAAAGCTCTGACAAAACGCTATTCCTCACCCTCATCCAGCGACGACAGTCACGATCTGTCTCGGTGTCACCGCTCATGGCGGCAAGATCACGACTACGATGCGCGCGATGACCTCACACAGTGCAAAATCGACAAATCAAGGGTAAGACGCGCTCGTTCGACTGACTCCGAAGAGGACGAGACTGAACTCTGCGGCGCCAGATGCTTCAGCAAGGCCATCAGTCAGAAGCGAATGCGTAAAGGGTTCAAACTCCCGTCGGAGAACCCAAAGTTCGATGGCCTACAAGACCCAAAGATCTGGTTGGAGGACCACATCTCCTCCGTCAGGCTACATGGCGGGAGTCGAAGCACGGCCATGCAATTCCTGCAGCTACAGCTGCAGGGCGCCGCCCACGCATGGCTCAACAATCTCCCGCGCGGATCCATTCGCAGCTGGTGATGGCCCAAGATATCTCGAGCTTGTTGGGGAAACCCACGAGGAAGGTATGATGAGCACAGCAACAAGTTTTCCCTCAGTTATGAAACGAAGGTTTAATCGAACCAGTAGGAGCAAGGAAACACCCCAAAGGTGTTGCTAGCTGAACTTTGGCAGGGCGCACTACCGGTGCCAGCAGCAACGTGGATACCTGCACAACACAACCACAAAACTCTATCCCCAACTTACAGTGAGGTTGTCAATCTCACCGGCTTTGCTGAAAACAAAGGATTAAACGTATTGTGTGGAAGAAAGTAATTGTTTGCAGAAAGTAAATAGAACCGTAAACAGTTGTAGATTGATGGTAAAAGAAAGGACCGGGGTCCATAGTTCACTAGTGGTGGCTCTCCTTAAGATAGATGACATGTTGGGTGAACAAATTACAGCCGAGCAATTGACAAACATCGAGAAAGCAATATGCATATACTACTCATCTTGACTCCTTTGAGATTTGATTGGGCATTACAATATTATACATAGACCGTAATCCAACTACATCTATGACTAATAATCCATCTTCAGGTTATCATCCGAACCCCCTCCAGTATTAAGTTGCAAGCAATAAAGTAAACAATACGATTGTTCTATGAACAAAGGATTGTTGTTTTCTCCCTAGTAGCAACAACACTTCTAGTACCTTAGAGATTTCTGTCACTTCCCCAGATTACTAGAGGCATGAACCCACTATCGAGCATAAATACTAACTCTTGGAGTTGCTAGCATCTACTTGGCCAAGATAGCAACTAACAACGGAAAGCATGCAAGATCACAAATAACAAAGACATGATAGAATCAATAATCAATCTAAAATAGCTTCTCAATATCCATCGGGTCCCCGCAAACACAACATGTAGGAATTACAAATAGATGATCTTGATCATGAACGGAGCTCACAAGATGTAGACATGGTAGCACAAAGGAGGAGAACCAACCATCTAGCTACTACATGGACCCGTAGTCCAAGGATGAACTACTCACGCATCATACCAGAGGCTTGCATGATGATGAAGAAGGCCTCCAGGGTGAATCCCCCTCTCCGGCAGGGTGCCAGGAAGAGTTTCAGATCCCTCCCGATCTAGGGATGGAGATGACGGCGGCTACAGACTCTTTCGTGGAATTTTGATCGGGTACTTATGGTTTCTGTATCGGAGGCGATATATAGGCGAAAGGGGAGGCCGAGGGGGTGCCGGAGGCGGCCAGACCACCCCCTGGCGCCGGCCAGGCTAGGCCGCACGGCCAGGTGGTGTGGCGGCCCCCTGGCCCCTCTTCGTCTCGTATTCTGGCTCCTTGTGTCCCTCGGTAAAAAACTGACTTTGGCTTTTGTCCCGTCCAATTCCGAGAATATTCATTTTCTGACTTTCCTGGAACCAAAAATAGCAGAAAACAGGCAGCTGGCGCTGCGGCTCTTGTTAATAGGTTAGTCCAAGAAAGTGTATAGAAAGTATCCCAAAGTGTGGACAAAACATAAGAAAGTAGATAAAACCAAGCATGGACAATCAAAAATTATGGATACGTTAGCAACGTATCAGCTGGGAAGAGCTGGTCTACAGCTTTGTACGCAACTTCAAGGGCACTTACAAAAGGCCCGTATCAATCGAAGAGCTGAGGAGCTGCCAGCAAAGGTTGGGCGAATCGTTACGCTCGTACATCCAGAGGTGGTCCATCATCAAGAACTCCACAGAAAATATCTCGGAGGACCGCGCAATCGACGCATTCAACGGCGGTGTTTGCCGCATAGAGCTCAGGGAGGAGCTGGGCCGCTCGAAGCCCAAGACAATCAACCACCTGATAGAAATTGTGAATCGGTGAGCCGACGGAGAGGATTCGGTGAAAACCGCACCTACTCCGACGACGACCTCGGACGCAGACGTGACCATCGAGGAAAACGGCGAATGCGCGTCTACAACGACCGCAACGATGTCAACATGGTCGCAGCCGGCTACGCCGACAAACGCGACGACAACGCAACAGCGTCTATCCCAGTGGTGGATACCACGACTCCGGGAAAACCACGCAAGTGTGGCAGTGCCGCACTCGCGAAGAGGCACCCGCAATAACCATCAAGGACAAACTGTCCGGGACGTGCAATGTGCACTTCTACATCGACAAGCACGACAGCAAGAAAAAATCCAGCCACCTTCTCAAGGACTGCCGCGATTTTCTCAAGCTCCACGAGGGTCTGGCTCGGATGAATCGCGACGCAGTCAATAGGGGCTATGGAGTCACTCCAGGCGCCGTGGCACACGTAGCTCCTCCACCACCGCCCGTAATACCACCACCCGCGGCCGCACCGGTCCAAAATCACGGTGGCGAACCATACCCACGACCCATGGGCAACATGGGAATGATCCAAAATGGGCGTCCCTCAAATCGAGTGCAGAAGGCCATCACGCGGCAAGTCAACTTGGTGATCAACTCTCCACCTTCCACCACTGAGTACCTCAGTGGAAGCGACTCCTGCATCACCTTCGACTGGCGTGACCACCCGCGCCAAGTCCCTTGCCCAGGCCACTGTCCCCTCGTACTCGAGGCGTAGATTGGGGGCTTCGACATGAGCCGTGTCTTCATGGATGGAGGCAGCGGCATTAACCTAATGTTCACGAGTACCTTGCAAGCAATGAGGATCCCTCTGACATGGCTGGAAGTTTCAGACACGACGTTCCATGGCATCATCCTAGGGAAAGGCGTATATCCCCTGGGCAAAATCAACCTCGACATCATCTTCGGCACGCCGCAAAATTTTCGGCGAGAGCGTATCGACTTCGAGGTCGTCGACTGGCCTTCACAATATCACTGCATCCTCGGACGTGTCACGTCCGCAAGGTTCATGGCAGTGCCACACTATGCCTACCTGCAGATGAAGATGCCAGGCCCAAACAGCGTAATTACAATCAACGACAACTTCGAAAGGTCCGATAGCTGCGACAGGGAATTCAATAGAATCTCCCAGTCCTTCGGCATGCAGGAAGAACTCGCAAGATTAAAGGAGTCGACAGACAACAGTCTGCCTCCCCTAAGCCGGCCAAGTTCACCCGACTTGTCATTTGACTCATCCGTGCACACGAAGAAAGTCCAGGTGCACCCAACAGACCTGACAAAGACGACCCTCATCGCCAACAACTTGAGTTCCGCATAGGAACTTGCGCTCGTCGAATTCCTCCGTGAGCACTGGGAAATCATCACTTGGTGTCTAACGGACATGCCAGGGGTTCCTAGGGAATTCGCCGAGCATGCACTCAATGTCAATCCAGACGCAAGGCTAGTCAAGCAGACAATTTGGTGACTGTCTGAACTAAGAGCAAAGGCAGTCGAGATGGAGATCAACAGAATCCTCGACGCCAAATTCATACGTGAGATCAAGGAAAGCACTTGGCTCGCCAACACGGTGCTGGTACCCAAAAAATACACGGATATCCTGCGGATGTGCGTGGACTTCACCTCCCTGAATAAGCATTGCCCAAAGGATCACTTCCCGCTGCCGCGAATCAACCAAATCATCGACTCCACCGCAGTATGTGAGCGTCTCTACTTCCTTGACGCCTACTCATGCTATAATAAGATTCGAATGAAGGAGGAATACCAAGAGAAAACGGCGTTTATGATGCCTTTTGGTGTGTTCTGCTACAACACAATGCCCTTCGGGCTCAAAAACGCAGGAGCCACCTATCAGTGGTGCATGCAGGCTTGCCTCAAGAATCAACTTGGTCACAACATCCAAGTCTATGTCGACGACATCGTCATCAAAACCAAAGAGGAAGCCTCGCTAATCGACGATTTACTCGAGACCTTTGCCAACCTCGACTGCTACCGGATCAAGCTCAATCCGGACAAATGCGCCTTCGGCGTACCATCTGGGCAACTACTCGGGTATCTCATCTCCGCGAGGGGGATTGAGGTGAACCCGAAGAAAATAAAAGCCATACTGGCCATGGAGAAGCCGAAGAACGTAAGAGGCATCCAGCAGCTGGCTGGGAGAATTGCGGTGCTCAGTCGATTCATCAGTCGAATGGGCGAAAAGGCACTGCCTTTCTACCAACTTGTCCGCAAAACTGACAAGTTCGAGTGGACCGACGAGGCGCAAGAAGCATTCGAAGACCTCAAGCGTCTACTATCCACCTCGCCAGTTCTGGTGACTCCACGTGAAAAAGAACCACTGTTTCTCTACATCTCCGCCACCAACCAAGTGGTCAGCACGGTGCTCGTGGTGGAACGTGCCGAGGAAAACAAGGTCCATGGGGTGCAGCGCCCAGTCTACCTCAGCGAGGTGCTCACGCCAACAAAGCAACGGTACCCGCACTACCAGAAGCTGGCATACGGCGTCTTCATGATAGCCAGGCGACTGCGCCACTACTTCTAGGAGCACCCAATCGTGGTGGTCAACGACGCCCCGCTTGGGCATATCCTCAACAACCCCGATGCCACCGGACAAGTCACGCTTTGGGGAATCGAGCTATCTCCACGAGACATTACATAAGAAAAGCGCGACGTGATCAAGTCGCAAGTCCTCCTTGATTTCCTCGTGCACTGGATGGAGAACCAGCTCCCCGAAAAGCTAGATATGTCTTACCTCTGGACAATGCACTTCGATGGATCCAAACGAAAGGACGGGGCTGGCGCAGTTGTCATACTGACATCGCCCCAGGGAGACAAGCTGAAATACATTCTGAGAATGCAGTTCACTGCCTCCAACAATGAAGCTAAATACGAGGCCCTGTTGCACGGGATGCGGATGGCAAAATCCTGCGGCGCCAAGAGGCTCATCATCTACGGCGACACCAAACTGGTGGTCTACCAAACGATGCACGAGTGTGACGCGCTGAACGACAATATGATCGCCTACCGCGACCTCTACGACACACTCGAAGGGGACTTCGACGGCTGTGAGCTGCGGCACGTAGGCCACGAAAGAAATGAAGAGGCGGACGCACTCGCCAACATTGGCTCCACCTGCGCCCCCATACCACCTGGGGTGTTTCTCGAGTGTATATACGAACGCTCCATGAAGCCAAATGCCACAGAGAAGAAAGCAAGCGCAAAAACAGACTCAGGGCCTATGCCACCCAATGAGCCAATGGCACTCGACGACCTGGAGCTTGACACAGGACTCGAGGGACCAATGAGCGTCATGCTGATCAAACCATCTTGGACTCAACTCTACATCACATATCTTCTCAGCAAGAGGATGTCGGACGACCCGACTGACGCACGACATATTGCGCGGCGATCCAAGGCATTCGCCATCATGAACGACGAACTATACAAGCGCAGCATCACAAGAGTACTCCAACGGTGCGTCTCCAACGCGGACGGAAGGGCCGTCCTCCTCGACATCCATGAAGGGACTTGTGGGCACCATGCCGACAGTCGCGCCCTCGTCGCCAAAGCTCTACGAGCTGGATTCTACTGTCCCACAGCCATGCGCGACGCTAAGGACATCGTCCAACGATGCAACGCTTGCTAGCGATTCGTGGACAAACCACACGCACCTGGCGCGGAACTCCGGCCAATACCATTGGCTTGGCCCTTTGAACAATAGGGACTCGACATGGCGGCAAGCTCCCAAAGTCCTCGCGAGAGGCTACGTCTACCTCCTGGTCGCAGTCGACAAATTCACCAAGTGGATAGAGGCCATGCCGGTGACAAACCAGTCAGGAGCCAGTGCCGTCAAGTTCTTAGAGTCTATTGTCTATCGCTTCGGAGTGCCACGTAGCATCATCACGGACAATGGAACGAACTTCACCTCCAAGGAGTTCCAGGGTTTCTGCGAAAACCTGGGAATCAACATAAGCTATGCCTCCGTAGCTCATCCACAGACCAACGGTCAAGTCGAAAAGGCCAACGGCCTCGTCTGTGGCGGAGTCAAGAAGCGACTCCTCCGGCCACTCGAGCAAGCCCCCGGATGTTAGCCAGACGAGCTGCAGTCCATAATTTGGAGTCTGTGCACAACCCCAAACAGCGCCATGGTATATACCTCGTTCTTCATGGTTCACGGTGCTGAAGCAGTGCTACTCGAAAAAGTACGCTTTAAAGACCCACGGATGGTCGCGTACAACGAGAAGGAATCAACACTCGCACTCGAAGACTCTGTCGATCTCCTTGACGAGGCACGAGACATCGCAGCAGAAAGATCGACGATCTACCAGCAGAACCTGCCCAACTACCACAGCAGAAGGCAACGCCCCAGATCCTTCGTCGAAGGAGACCTGGTCCTACGACTGAAGCAGCAAGGACACCTCAAGCTCGAGTCCCCTTGGGAGGGACCATACCTGATTACAGAAGTAATCCCAGGTGGCGCCTTCGCCTTAAAGATTTCGAGACTGGAGTTGCATACTCCAACCCCTGGAATGTCGCGCAGCTATGGCGCTTCTACCCCTAGTCGTTTTTTTTCTTACATTATAAATTAGGCTATTCTGCCAGGCTACTTAGCCACACATTGTACCTCATACTGTTCTGCGAATAAATAAAGCTAAGTGTCCCGAAACTCTGTATTTTTCCTCATTTTTCTGGCAATCTTATCACTCGGGGGCTATGCCACCCTTTACATCGTCGTTCTACGAACAAGTCGCAGTATCCCGAGTAGCTGACTCAACACCAATCGAACCCTTGGTAAAACACCAACCCAGTTGCAACGCACCTGACAGGTTGGCAAGGTGCTGAGATAAAATAAGTCAGGCTAACGAAAAAGAACTGCAGAGTACAAATACACTCACAAACCATATAAGCTAGCAAGCTCTTTTCCATATCAATATAAATTAATTACATCCAGTATATCCATACGAACTTTTACAACACTGGTATACCTATGTGCAGGATACAAGTTAAACTATTACTGTAGCAGAACGTTTCTCTGTTCCTCAAAGAAGTCGATAATTTCTTCTGTTGGACGATCCACTGCCTGGTAATGTGGAACCATGTTCCAAGTCGAACCTGCCGGCGGACTCGACGGTCCAGTAGCAATAGCTGCAACGTCTACATCAGGCCTATGCAGTCGCACCAGGGACAAAGCAGCCTTGACACCAGCCACTAACTGCTCCTGCACGCACTCGCGAACTACACTCAAATCCTGAAACTTAGCCAGGAGAGCCAACAGGCTCGAAGGGACGGCGTCCAGTGGAAACATCGTCTGGTAGATATTCCTCAGGCACGACTGCGCCTTCTTCAGAAAGTGGAGTACTCGAGAACACGATCCTGTAGGGTCGCAAGTGCGATCGCACGATCATGGTCCACCCAAAAATACCCACTCGCCTGAAGTTGTTCCTGGGTCAGGTCGTTCATTCAAATGGCAATTCTGTCTTTCTCATCCTACGGATGACGAGCACTAACAACTACACCAAGCAAAAGGCAAAATATGAAGACAAAGAACTACCGCGATTGACTACAAGAAAAGATACGAGGGCAGGAAGCTAACACTTGAATTGATCGCCCAACTGTGTCACCTCCTCCAATAAATACTGCTCTCGGGCGGTAGCCTTCTTCACCCCCGACTTCCAAACATCTGCGTTATCGTGGAGGATGGGAAACTCACGTTCCAGCTGCTTAACGCGATCGCGCAGTCGCGAAAGCAGGGACAACTCGTCCACCCTTGAACGCGGCTGCGCCAAGATCTCATCAGTGGGTGATGGATCACGAGGATCACTCAAAGGACCACTCGAGGTACCCTATCACGAACCAAACAAAAGAAAAATAAGAGGCTGAAGATACACTGACGAAAGGCTTGGATACATTCAAACATAACAAAGTCTTGACTGGGGTACCCCCATAAAAGCATTGTCTCACAGACACAAAATGTCGAACACTAGAGCTATTACATATAAAACTAAGGAGCAGTATGTTTCTTCGACTTTGACTTTGGCCTCGGGGGCTTCATCGCATCCATGGAAGTTTCCGACGCCATGGACTTGCCGGTGGTACCCCTAGACACCGCAGCCTTCGCAGCTTTTTCTTAATGCCGCTCCTGAGAGTACTTGGCGAGTGTCTCGATAAGCTGGGGACCATAATTTTTGCATTTACCAGCAAAGGGAGCAAACACTACCTGCTAGCCTCCAGCGTCGACACACATCACCTCATAGATAGTGGAAGGATCCATCTCCACACCATGGGCATGCACCATTGCGAGTGCCATGGTGGCGCCGACGGAGCGCTGCGAGTTCTTGAAGTCAGCAGGGATTCCTCCAGCCAGAGACTCCACCAAGTCGCCGAGGTTGACGATCAGTTCTGCCTTGGGAGTTAAGTCCTCACAGATGCGATTGAGCACATCCTTCGCCTTCCCCAACGCCTCCTGGAGGGATACGCTCGGTCCTTGACCGCGGCAATGGCTCCAGCCAAAGCATCCGTGTGGCATAGAGATTGGGCATCAAAACTCAAGCCGCTGGCATCTGCATACACTAAAGCATTAGTATAACAATGACACGTCAAAGTACAGAAGAACAAGGCATATCCATATGAAAAAGAAATACCTGAGAGGGATCGAGAGAAGCTGCTCCTCGAACAACTTCTCCCTATCAGCAGTGGAGGCAAGGAGATCCTGCTCTCGCTTCCGCGACTCCTCCAAAGCAGCAACTGCCTCGTCGAGATTCTTCGTCGCTGCGGCCAACGTCTTCTCCAATGCAGCAGCATGGTGAAGTAATTCATTATGCTCAGCTGCAACATACAGGGAGTGTTACCAAATCAAATCAATAATATTCGCAAAAGACAAAAGATGAAGTCAAGACTTACTTTCGACAATGCGATGGCGATTGTCCAGTCGCGCATGCTGTCGACCCATGTTAAGGACCTGCTCTGCCAGGCGAGCGGCTTCCTTCACAATGTGCTGCATCAGAAACATTTAAAGTTCAAGTAAAGAAAGCCAAGAATAAATTCAAGTGCCAACTACAAGATACCTACATGATCCTCCACAGACTCCGAAGAAGGTTGTTGCATAGTTGATACATTGCAAATGTATCCATAATTTTTGATGTTCCATGCTTGGTTTTATCTACTTTCTTGTGTTTTGTCCACACTTTGGAGTACTTTTTATATGATTTCTTGGACTAACCTATTAACAAGAGCCACAGTGCTAGTTGCCTGCTTTCTACTGTTCTTGGTTTCTGGAAAGTCAGAAAATCAATATTCTCAGAATTGGACCGGACAAAAGCCAAAGTCGATATTTTACCAGAAGACTCACAGAGCCAAAATACAAGACGGAGATGGGCCATAGGGTGGCCACACCATATGGTGGCGTGGGCTAGCCCTGGCCACGCCAACAGGTGGTGTGGGCCCCCTGGCCGCCCACCGACATTGCCACTTCGCCTATAAGAAGCCTCCCGATGCGAAAACCCTAAATCGTCCAGCCTCTAGCTACGAAAAGTTCTGCAGCACTGTCGCCACCGAAGGGGAGATTCGGGGGACAAAAAGTCTCTGTTCTGGAACCCTGCCAGGACGGGGAAGTGCCCTCGGAGCCATCTCCATCGATCTCCACCACCATCTCCTTCACCATTGTTGATTCCCATGATGAGGAGAGAGTAGTTCTCTCTCAAGGCTAAGGTTTCTACCGGTAGCTATGTGTTCATCTCTCTCTCTATGCGTGATCTTATTGAGATCATGAGCTTTGTAATCAAGTAGATCTACCTTGCTACTCAAGTGCTTTAATAGATCTCTGCTCTTCCTATGTGTGTGAAAGTGACAGCGTGCACACCATGGTGGCACTTAGGCTAGAGATTACAAATACTTGTCATGAGTTATATTTGGAGTTGGATGTCTTTATGAAATTGTGGTGTTTGTTGGAACCATCTAGTGCTCAAGCTGACAGTGTGGGGTTATCTAGATGGGAAAGGCTTACTTTGAGGTGTGCTGTTATAGCCCTACCATGGATTAGAGTGTCCAACCGGAGAGTAGTTCAGCGTAGTATCATAAAGAAGAATATATTTATATGAGAGTGTTCACTAGTGAAAGTATGATCCCTAGGCCTTGTTTCTAAGCATTGAAACACCGTTTGCAATTATATCTGTTACATGTTTGCTTGCTTCCTTCTTTATTTCAGTTTGCCTTTAGTCTTTTCCACACCATCAAGCTATTTTCTATCATCGTTACCACTTATAATTATCCATACCACTTGTATTTCACTATCTCTTCACCGAACTAGTGCACCTATACACCTAACAAGTGTATTGGGTGTGTTGGGGACACAAGAGACTTCTTATATCTTGATTGCAAGGTTTCTTGAGAGGGAATACCTTTGACCACTTCCTCACTAAGTTCGATAAAGCTTGGGTAATCCACTTAAGGGAAAACTTGCTGTTGTTCTACAAACCTCTGCACTTGGAGGCCCAACAACTGTCTACAAGAATAGAAGTGTGTAGACATCAAGCTATTTTCTGGCGCCGTTGCCGGGGAGGTAAGGTAAAAGGTACTCACATCCTCCAGTGTGAGTGCTCGAAGTTATTTTCTTGTTTTTATTTTCACTAGTTAGGCTTAATGGAAAACAACAACAAAATTAGAGAGCTTTATAGTATTTATCTTGAGTTAGGACATGAAGTGTTTGAAGAGAAAATTTAAAAACCTATGGAACTTTGTTTGCATGCTAATAACAATGTTGTCAGTATGAATTCTTTGAACACCATTATTGCTAATGCTATGGAGAAGTCTAAACTTGGGGAAGCTAGTTTTGATGAAAATTATCTTTTTAGTCCCCCAAGCACGGAGGAGAAAATTTACTTTGATGATACTATGCCTCCAATATATGATGATTACAATGATGAATATGATATTTTCAGTCCACCTACTATTGAGGAGAAAATTAATCATGATTATAATATGCCTCCTATATTTGATGATTATGGTGATGAGAATAATAATGATAGCTATTTTGTTGAATTTGCTCCCACCACAATTAATAAGAATGGCTATGCTTATGTGGAGAGTAATAATTATCATATGCATGTGGATCATGATAAGAATGTTTTATGTGATAGTTATATTGTTAATTTTATTCATGATGCTACTGAAAGTTATTATGAGAGAGAAACATGGTTTTATGCATCTCAATAATATTAAGTTTCCCCTCTTTATGTTGAAAGTCTTGAAGTTGCACTTGTTTTTCTTTACTATGCTTGTTGCTTTCATGACTTGTTTCTTTACAAGATTCCTATGCATAGGAAGTGGGTTAGACTTAAATGTACTTTGAATTTGCTTCTTGATGCTCTCTTTTATTTCAATTCATATTTCTTATGTGAGCATCTTTTCAAACTATCATGCCTAACTTAAAGGCGTTAAAAAAAGTACTTATTGGGAGATAACCCAAAAGTTTTAAATGAGTCTTGGAAGTTATTACTTCTGTAATAACCGCTCCTTATCCTTTTTATTTGCCTTTTGTGCCAAGAGTAACCTCTAATGAGAGAGAAGTAATGCTTGGAAAAGTTGCTGCCTGAAACAGATTTCTGTTCTTCACCGTACAAATTCGTGTAAAATCTATGTACGTCCTTTTGAGGCCTGAAGTTTTTATGCTTCTTCCCCAGGTTGTTATCTAACTTTCGTTAGTTCAATACTTTTCGATTTGAGCAACAAAAGGTCTTCGAAAAAATTCGTCTTTACCTGCTGGTCTGTTTTGACAGATTTCTGCCATTATTTGCATTTGCTTCCTTTTTGAGTTCTTTTGGGGAATTGAGCTTTTTTAGGGAAGTGCTGCAGTAGCTAGTGTTTTAATGGAAGTTTTATTGGTGTTGGAACTGAACCTAAAGACCTATTATTTTGAGTGCACTAATGTTGCTAATAAAGATTGTGTGAAGTTTTGTATGAAGAAAAAATTTCAGGTGTATGGAAGGAATGAGTAATAAGATGAAGAATGGACTAAAGCTCAATCTTGGGGATGCCACGCGTGTCACCCCAATAAATATTCAAGAAGTACAAGCGTCAAGCTTGGGGATGCCCAAGGCATCCCCTTATTCATCAATAAAAATCCCAGGTTTCTTCCAAACGCTTTATTTTTATTGTTTAATGCACAGTTGTGTTGTTCTTGGAGCGTTTTATTTTTCTTTTTCTTTTTCGTTTTTCGTTTGCTTGGTTTGCTTAGTTTGCTGAATAAATTGGACCCCCTCTTTCAGGCATTGGTTTTCAAATAGTTTGGTTTGTATTGGAAAAGAGTAGGAAAGTTCATGCTTAAGTGGTAAAGAGAGTTTGTTTTTGACTGTGGCCTATGCTTTGTCATGCGATGCTTGATATTGTTTTAGCTTTATACTTAGTATTCTTTGCTGTAGCATGACTTGTTATAAACAATTGAGATTGCTTAATGTGCCTTGGATGATCATGCGTTGTTTTAACATATTAAAGCATAGTATTGTGGTATTCTCCTTTGATGCTTTATTTGGGTTGACTTGGCACATGCTCACACCATGTTATGACTATCTCAAGTCACTATAGCCTTTATGATCCTTTGGTTTTCGACTTGTAATATCACTTTATGCTTTAATTAATGATGTTTTGTCTCTTTGCATGATTATGGCCATTATTGCTCTCTTAGTTGGTCGCTCCCAGTCATCTGCTAGCCTCCGTAACCAAGTATGAGTTTCACTCATGCATCCAACTCCTAAAACCAAGTTATTCCAAAGAGTCCAGCATACCTACCTATTAGCATTTGCTATTCCAAGTATATTCATGTTTTTATTTACCTTCCGAATTAAACTTGTTATGTGAAAATTAGTGATTAAAGCTCTCACGAACTTGATGGCACACTTTACTTTTCTTGCCCTTAATAAACTTGAACCATTGTGTCATCTATGTTGTATATGCTTGCACTTATTTGTTGGGGATTAGCAGAACCATGCTGTCATGGGGAACGCTTTCAACATTGCACTTGTACTTTGTACCTAGTTGATATCATGCTCTTTTGTCTATGGATGTTGTCGGTGTGAAAAGAAAGGGGAGCTTGTAAGTCCATGGAGTTATGTATATGTGTTAGAGAAACGCCTGGCCCGCTGGTCTAATCCATGCTGTCATGGTGGAAACCTGCAACGTAACCATAATGAGTTGTCTATGAAGCATTCTTCTTATAAAAAAAGAGTCAGATATTGAGAAAAAAGATAAAAAGAAAAGGAAAAAAAGAGATATATGAAAAGAGGAAAGAGAGAAAAAGCACCATATTCCCATGGTAAATAAGAAGATTGTTGAGATGCTTGTTGTCTTCTTGCCTTGTCATTTTGATATGGGGATTCTTCCGTATCATCCGGCAAGGGGTACCCCGTTGGCGGTTCTCTATGATACACATGTACTTACGATGACAAGAACTTACCGGTGACTAAACTTGAGTAGAATGAGGAGCGACCCTCGTATTCAAGGGACATGAGATTTCCAACTTATACTTCATCAAGCATATACTCCATAGTTTGGACACTTTAACCTTAATCACTTCAAGATGCTTATGATAGGGGCAATGAGAGCTGAAAGCTATTAAGTACCATAATTTTTGGAAGCTCTTTATGAGACTTGAATCCCTGCTTCCTTCTATGAAGGCCATTCTTCCACTTATATGTTGAGTCTCCACCTTCTACCTTTATGCACCTACTTTGAGAGCATAGTGGCCATTCTTAGTTCTATGTGCATTGTCCCAATACTTGTTGATTGATGCATAGCTTTGATATTGCTTGTTTTAAACTATTTATATCTAGTCACTCTTATGAACTTTGAAGGTGTCCTATGCATTTATGTTTGCAACTCTATGAGGGACAAGCTGAATGCCACTATGCTATGTTTTCTTTATGTGAAACAAACAAACGTCTTGCAAAGCATTGTTATTCATGAATCTTTTGTTTGTGCCTTTTCATGTTGCAACTTAGTTGCTTTGTCTTATTGCTAGAATTTTGTCTTTCATGTTTTGATTGAAGTACTATGATCACAGCTTCAAATGTTTTACAAATACTTTGATCAAGTTTATGATGGTGCATGTCACCTCAAACATTATTCTTTCTTTTTATCACTTACATACTCGAGGACGAGCAGGAGTTAAGCTTGGGGATGTTGATACGTTGCAAACGTATCTATAATTTTTGATGTTCCATACTTGGTTTTTATCTACTTTGTTATGTTTTGTCCACACTTTGGAGTACTTTTTATATGATTTCTTGGACTAACCTATTAACAAGAGCCACCATGCCAGCTGCATGTTTTCTGCTGTTTTTGGTTCCAGGAAAGTCAGAGAATCAATATTCTTGGAATTGGACCAGACAAAAGCCAAAGTCGATATTTTACCGGAAGACTCACGGAGCCAGAAGACGAGACGGAGATGGGCCATAGGGTGGCCACACCATATGGTGGCGCGGGCTAGCCCTGGCCGCGCCACCAGGTGGTGTGGGCCCCCTGGCCGCCCACCGACCTTGCCTCTTCGCCTATAAGAAGCCTCCCGATGCAAAAACCCTAAATCGTCCAGCCTCCGGCCACGAAAAGTTCTGTAGCACCGCCGCCACCGAAGGGGACATTCGGGGGATAGAAAATCTCCGTTCCGGCACCCTGCCGGGACGGGGAAGTGCCCCCGGAGCCATCTCCATTGATCTCCACCACCATCTCCATCACCATTGCTGATTCCCATGATGAGGAGGGAGTAGTTCTCTCTCGAGGCTAAGGGTTCTACTGGTAGCTATGTGTTCATCTCTCTCTATGCGTGATCTTATTGAGATCATGAGCTTTGTAATAAAGTAGATCTACCTTGCTACTCAAGTGCTTTAATAGATCTCTGCTCTCCCTATGTGTGTGAAAGTGACAGCGTGCACACCATGGTGGCACTTAGGCTAGAGATTACAAATACTTGTCATGAGTTATATTTGGAGTTGGATGTCTTTATGAAATTGTGGTGTTTGTTGGAACCATCTAGTGCTCAAGGTGATAGTGTGGGGTTATCGAGATGGGAAAGGCTTACTTTGAGGTGTGCTGTTATAGCCCTACCATGGATTAGAGTGTCCAACCGGAGAGTAGTTCAGCGTAGTATCATAAAGAAGAATATATTTATATGAGAGTGTTCACTAGTGAAAGTATGATCCCTATGCCTTGTTTCTAAGCATTGAAACACCATTTGCAATTAGATCTGTTACATGTTTGCTTGCTTCCTTCTTTATTTCAGTTTGCCTTTAGTATTTTCCACACCATCAAGCTATTTTCTATCACCGTTACCACTTATAATTATCCATACCACTTGTATTTCACTATCTCTTCGCCGAACTAGTGCACCTATACACCTGACAAGTGTATTGGGTGTGTTGGGGACACAAGAGACTTCTTATATCTTGATTGCAGGGTTGCTTGAGAGGGAATACCTTTGACCACTTCCTCCCTGAGTTCGATAAAGCTTGGGTAATCCACTTAAGGGAAAACTTGCTGCTGTTCTACAAACCTCTGCACTTGGAGGCCCAACAACTGTCTACAAGAATAGAAGTGCGTAGACATCAACAGTCATCCGGGTAACCATCTGATGCTCCCCAGCATGCAGGGAACTCGATGAATTATGCCCAGAGTGGGCCACCAATGGAGGAGAAGGAGACCGCGAAGCCATCTTCTTGGACTTGGAGTCCGCGACTCGGAACTCCTTCAAAAATTGGACGCCGTCAGAAGACGACATCGCCGCTTGACTGAAACACAAATCAAATAAAAGCTTCAGGACAGATGGCAACTCAAAGAAGAAACCAAAACAAGGTCGCGAATACAAAACTTACTAGTCAAATCTATCAAGATCAAAGGACTACTCTTTCGACTCCGACGATTCCTTTGGCAGTCGAAGCTTCTTCCGAGCAGGAGGAGCCATAGAACGCACAGGGACTACGGGAATCGGCTCCTCTGCACCAATAGATGGGCCTTTTGGAGTCAAAGGAGACAAATCATTTGAATCCTTGCTGCGAGAATGCTTGCGAGTGTCTGGATCACTGGACTCGGGGGCTCCCTCCTCCTCTTCAAGTGGGACGGTCGATTCCGACTCGTCCTCTTCATCCACTTCGCGAGGAATAACCCTCTCAGGAAGAGGGGCAAATTGGGAGACACCTTACAATCTCGCATTCAGAAAACAATTCATTATACATCAAGAAGCTAATGGCAATCGACAAATAAAGCTACTTCATAGCACAATTCTACCTCAGGAGGAGGGTTAGAGGCATGAAGGGAGGCACGACTGGTTCGCCTGGGAGAACCTCCTTGGTGGTCTACTTTGTCACCAGTCACAACCTCTTATCTACTTCACCCGCGGAAATGCCATCGGCAGATACGCGAGTGGCATTGTCCGCACCAGCCCATTGGAACATGGGGTGGACTCTAGCCTGCAGATGCAGGATTCGACGGTGCAACCATGTGCGAATGAGGGCGGCGCCTCCCTCTTCTTTACCCATGCGGCTCTCGAGGTCGCAGACGCGCTTGTACATCACTTCCGTCTCCTCAGACTCGCCAGGCATCACTATGTTCTTCCAACAACGCCTCCTCTTGGACGGCGTCGCGGGATCGAAGGGCGCGAGTCCGTAGTGCTCTCCGTCGCCCTTCTGGTCGCAGATGTAGAACCACTTGTCTCTCCACCCTTGGATGGACGCATGAGTTTGATATCGAAATATGTGATGGAGGAGTCAACATGGATTCCGCAGCCTCCTACATCGTAGACTATAGAACCAGATGTTGACTAGCGCTTCAGCTTGAAAATCCTCTTAAAGAGGCCAAAGTGTGGCTCGACTCCGAGCCAGCACTCGTAAAGGTCAATATAGCAGGCGATGTGGATAATAGAATTTGGGGATAGCTGATGCAGCTAGAGCCCGTAGAAGCAAAGGAGGCCCCTGAAGAAAGGATGCAGGGGCAGAGAAAGACCGCGAATGATGAACGTAAGGAACATCATCCGGAAACCAGCAGGAGGACAAGGAATTACCTCGCCACCTGGCACTCACGACTCATCCTCCGCGGATGATAGAAGTCCATCTTGACGCAGGAGACGGAGCTCGGAGGACTTGATGATGGATATGCGCCATGCACCATTGGTGACGCGGGTACCCGCGCCCTTCTTCTTCCCAGCGCCGGCGGCTCTGGTGCCCACAGTGGCGGAGCTGCCCTTCTTCTTGGCAGCGGCAATGGCGGTGGCAGACTCAGCGACGGCGCCTCCCTTCTTTTTGCCCATCTTGTGATGGCGGTGCGAGCGGAGGAAGTAGTTCGGGAAGACGCGGAGTTGTTCCAGCGCCACGAAGAGGACGAGTGCTAGCAAGCAGAGAGCAGCGGCAATGGCAATGGAAGCACAAGCAGAGAAAGGGCAGATGGGAAAATTACCACAGCTGTGCTGCTACTTAACCCCCTTGCAAATGCCATCCAACGGCCAGCAGAAACCCTATTGGACACGTGGCGCGCATCGCTGTCGACACGTGGAGAGGCCAAAACACGAACCGTCCCCCACTATCTCCATTACGCGCGAAAATCAAGGAGACGCAGTTAAAACGGAAGATTACGCATGCCCGGTTAAATCGAAGTCTGAAAGTGGGACCCACGCTCGTCACGTCCCGTCAAAGACGCTCACGCGGGCAACTGAGGTCATCACATCGTCAGCACTGATGTCATCAAGAGGAGCATCAGAACATTTCGACTACTTTAAGTCCTTGCTTGAGTCTTCAATTTCACCAAGCACTCGGGGGCAACTCCCATAGGGAGCGCTGGTCGTGCACCCTACGATTTATTTTTATGCAGGAATATGAACATTAAAAGAACACCCATCACTCGAATCTACGATTCGATTATGGGTCATGGGTTACTCCCATAGGAAGCACTGGAAGCAAATTCGGCTGAAACAAGCAACCAAAGATGACAGCAGTCGCAAAAGTTTTTTAGTCCCTACCTGAGTCTTCGACTCAACCAGGCACTCGGGGGCTACTCCCATAGGGAGCGCTGATCGCGCATCCTATGATTATTTTTCCTTGCACAACATACTATGTGTTGATAACATCCACGCTCGAATGCTATGGCGACTCCGTCTCATATTTTCCCTACAAAGAGATTACGTCTCCTGGTTACCTGAATCATCTCCGCGATGACAAAAACTTGGATGCCGCGCTTACAACGTGAAGATAAGACCTGAATAAGACCTGGAAACGCATCTGCTGCGCACTACCAGAAACATATCCGTGCCTGTAGGTATGATGAACATGCCTTGACGGACGCGTCGAGTGCTTACACCCATACACTGGAATTCAACTCCTGTAAGACCTCTGTGGCCTGAGTCGAATTACGCCAGCACTTTTCCGAATTCGAGTCCAGGGACTCGAGTTTGAGTAGACTGCGTTGTTTTGCCCTAAGGCAGTTAACTGATACCGATACATCGGCTAAATCAAGCACGCATATCAACAATCCCTATGACATGAACTGAACATTCAAAAAACACTCAATCATACACTCGAAAGGCTTCATAAAGTCCGCAGTCGAATCTGCGATTCCACTGGACACTCGGGGACTACTGACATGGGTATACCCTACAGGTACTCGAGTTTGGTATATACGGCCTGGATACAGCAGAAGCCCACGGCGTTGCCAAGGCCCAATACAGAATTCGAGTAGCTCAAGGACTCTCGGTTGCTTGCGAGACAAGAAGAAGCTTAAGATAGAAAGTTCAAAGGGAAAACCCTAATCTGTAACCGACTCGACCTGCTACCTGAGACCTAGCCTATCTATATAAAGGTTAGGAGGGGGCGGCGAGGAGGACACACGCAACCCTAGTTTCCACAACTCTCGCCAGATTACATCTGCGCGCCCCTGTAATCTTCGATTCCTTCGTTAATTCCAAGAGCAGACAAGTAGAAGTAGGGACCTCTACGAGGTCTGAACCTTGGTAAACCTTGTGTCCCTATGTGATTGTTTGCTAGCCAACTGATGCCTCCAGCGCTCCCTCCTTCTCCAAAATCCAAGTCCATAACAAGGGGCATTGATGAGTTAAACCCTCGTCAACTCGGCTATTCCAAAACAATTCAGTAACTACAAAACAATTTGACGAGGTTGGATGCCTAAAGCATGGTGATTACACAAAATATGATGCATCGAGTCCATTTTGTACCACCATATGTGATCGACGAGCTACGAGCGAGCGAAGTGAACATAAATCCTAGTAGGTACGATACGGTTTGTGTAAATAGGGTTGTACAATTAAGTATTTGCATTGTGCCACCGGTATGAGGTGGACAAATACGGGAAAAATATACTTGTCTACATAATGGAACTTCGCTTCAAACTATCAACTGTATTATTTTCTTCAAAAGCAAATAAACTGTATACTCTTTTTATTCATATTTACATATGCTTGCACAACACTGTTATGCTAGATACCAATATGATGCCGGCAATGAACACACTATATTATCTATCTATACTATGATAAAGATGACATGACACACAACAATGAAACGCTGAATGCAACCGATACCATGCTAAGCACAACAGAAAGAATCACACGTAGCTCTTGATGGCAGAGCTGTATCCACTACGATCGTCGTAGTACTTAGACCACAACATCACGCCACCGTACTTGGACGAGCCCTTAATGAGTGGCAGCACACGTGATATGAGCTCGCTGGCAGGGATGAATCCCGTGCCCGCCGCATCCTTGGAGCTGGAGGCCGGTAGTCCTAAAAAGATCTTTCCTGCCGGCACCGATACCCACTTATTCCACGCACCCATGAATGCATCACGCCCCGCGTCAAACTGGCACTCCTGGTTGTTGTAGAACTGCACCCACACATAATCGAACAGCCCTGTGCTGATCGCGCCACCGTCCCACTCGTCGGGGAATGGGCACTGGGGCGCCGCGCTTAGCACCACCGTCTTTCCGCCGTTCTTTCCCAGTTTCTTGAGGTCCGTAGCAAGATTGTTCCAGAATTTAGCGCCGCCTTGCTCGATGTCGAAGTCGATGCCGTCGAGTACCGCGTCGCCGAGGGGGCGGGACGAGGACGTGCCACCCAAGAAGTTGTTCCACAGGTACATGGCGACCTGACTGGCGTCACCGGGGGACGTGAGGCCGTAGCTTCCATCGGCACCGCCGATTGAAAGGAGAACTTTCACGCCACGGCTCTGGCACGAGCTGATGTCCTTGCTCTGGCTTCTGCAGCCGCCGGACGAGGGATCACAGTGGCTTGCAAGGTCCAGCTGCGGTGTCTGGCCCTTGCCGAACTTGGGGAGGAAAGCGAGAATCACGAACTCGTAGTTCCCGGATGAGCATGTTTCGGCAAGCGACGCCTCGCCATCATTCTGGCCCCAGTAGATGGCGATGCTGCCTGCGTGGCATGTGGCGAGGAGTGCGAGGAGGAGCGAGGCAGTGAGCTGGAAGGTAGTGAAAGTTCGGCTTGCCATATCTGGGCCTGCGATGAGTCGAGGCGTGCCTAGCTGCTAGATACTCTAGTACTGGCAACAATGGAGCGAGAGGCTACTCAGGCAGTGAGGTGTGGTCTGTATTTTGAGTTATGATATGGCTATGGTGTACGTTGGTATTTTATAGTGGTTCGATGATGCGTGTCAGCATCGTACATCGATGAATGCTTTCCTGCCGTGGCCCGTCCGCTCCTGCATCTTTATTTGCCGGAACGCGGTTCAGAAAGTTGCGACGTGAAAACAATTCCGTTGCTGTTCGTTTGTTTCCGTGCTTACCTATCTTGCTCAGACTGGTCAACGGTTCAAATTGCATACTACTCCTACTTCTTTTTTGGCGGTGAAAAATCACACACTCCACCGTACTGAACTAGAACACCAACAATACGTGCAATAAAAGAACCGGGTCTTCTCCTCAGTCCGCTATCACAACAGAGCATTGGGCAGGACGCATAGTATTATACTGGTGATAGTAGTTTATTTCGGCACTAAGTGCCGATAGTTTAATTATTTGCAGCTTGAAGCAGCTCTTTTTTGGCGGGGAAGCTGAAACAAGTTTAACGATGGCTATTGAACGAGGTAAAACATATTTGCAACTCTCTTGAAACGCTCCTGCAAAGTTTGCTATTTGAGTACTCTTCCAAGTTACTTCAAGAAAACTGAATATTGGTTAATGTTAAGTTTACCTAAACCTGGTGCCTTTAGTCTACTGCCACCAAGATGCTTGTTTGGAACTTATTAAAGTCTTTGTATCTTGATTTGATGAATGGTGACACTAGATTTTATCATAAATATTGCTTTATTTATAAAGCGGTGCGTAGGCGCGTTTCGAGGATTTTATTGTAAATACCTTGTGGAAATAGAATATCCCACTCAAAATTAAAATATCCATGTGGTTCTTGAATAATAAAACTAAGTTTTACTAACTAAAAATAATTTGGCAAAGAGAAATTGGAATGGATGTCAAAAGCGTTGTTTCTGTGATAGTGAGGAAACTGTTGAACATTTATTTACTTCTTGCTCTTTTGCACGTTTAATTTGGCGCGTGATCTTTTTCACGTACAATATTCTGCCTCCAGCCAATATCACTAAAATGTTTGGGAATTGGTTGAACGGGATGAGCATAATTGATAAAGCTAGCATACGCATTGGTGTATTGGCTATATGCTAGGCTATTTGGAATTGTAGAAATGATATGATCTTTAATAGGAAGAGCACTACTAATTTTTTACAGGTCATCTGTACGGCTATTCATTGGATCATACTATGGACAAATTTACTCCTGAAGGACCAGCGACAAAGCATGCTAGATGGATGCAACCCTGATTATTTTAAGGTTGATTGAGGCGACGAGTATCTTCTTGATGGTTCTGCCTTTTTGACATGTGCTCAGTGATTGGTTCGTAATTAGTTTTCAAGTATGGGGCGGTGCGCGCCACGTGTGCACTTTATCGGATCAAGGCAGCTCAAGGTTCTAAGATTATGAAATATGAGAAGCACATATTTTTGTCAGTGAACTATGTCCAACACACGATAATGATCTCTCAACTTCTTAAACCTGACAATGTTAGTCGACCTTCCTTTGCCCTAAGACAGCTTGATGGATGACATGGAAGTCGTTTCACACGAGTGACAACAGACTCCAAAACAATTGAAACGGATTCAAAAACACAAAATCAGGAAATTATTTGAAATAAATTAGAACATGAAAATCTGGAAATAATGAAAATTAAATAAAACTACAATTCATGAAAAGTATTCCAGACATATTACTAATAAATGTGGGAGTGCTGTAAATGTAATAAAATCTAGAAATCTAATGAATGTATGAAAAATCATAAATATCCGAGAAAGCAAATAAAATAGAGATTTCTTATAAATAGTTTGTTTTTTCATGCGTTATTTTATTTTATTTCATTTCAAAAAAAATCAATCAAGTTTTTGTTATTTTGGTAGTTTTATCCAAATTTGGTTTCCTTACTTTTCATGAAGTTTAGTTTTTATTTCCCTTATTCATTTTTCTAGATGTGCCTATTCTTTTTTTTGGCGTAATTTTTTTCCTGAGAATTACTGCACACTTTATTCAAGCAATGTTAAGTTTTACAGGCAGATTTAGACCGGGGTGGCCATAACAGCCACACATGACGCCCCCCCCCCCCGACAAGGTCGAAGCAAGCCTTACCGGTGAATGAGCTTCTAAATTACAATCTCTTTTCTCATGACTAAAGAAAATACTTCTTCTTTCAACGCTTCTTTCTTTGGTCTCCAGAAGAACGTTGCCCATTACTCCTAGGTTCTGCTCATTCAAACTTTGGATCAGTTCCATACAGTCGCTTGCAACCTGGATCGCCCCCAGCTGCAAGTTTGAAGCAAGGTCCAGCGCCTCACGACACGCCAACACCTCAAGTACCTTGGGACATGTTAAACCCTCGAAGACCACCGCCGACGCGCCCAGATAAACCCCTTCAGGAGATCTGCAGACGGCACCTACAGCTCCCTTCATTGCCACCTTGGCTACCGCCGCGTCCACATTGAGCTTCGATCGATCACTAGGAGGCGGAATCCACCTTCCCCTCCTTGGAATTGTACCTCCTTTTTGTCGTAATGGTTTGGGAGAATCGATCGTACCCTTTTGGATCGTCAGTTACGTGTTAATATAATATAGAGATGGAAAAGCCCAATGCGTGGCCCATACAAGAAAAGGATTAAAGGGTGAAAAAAAGGAAAGACAAAAGCCCAGTCAACGTGTATGTGGCTGTTGGGGTTCAAAGTCGTTGGTGTACTATACGACCTGCCCATGCCCATATGGGTTGAGGTAGGTATGTTACAATTTTGTCTAACAACCTCTTTAATCTTAACAGCGAAATTACGTTTGAATTCCTCGGAAGTCTTCATAGGAATGGTCTCGTAAAATCATCTGCCAACTGATCTTTGCTTGATATGAATTTGATCTCAAGTAATTTTCTTGTAACTCTTTCTCCCACAAAATGGAAAACAATCTTAATACTTTTAGTATGGGCATGAAAGACCGGAATTGCAAACAAATATGTAGCACCAAGATTGTCACACCATAGACAAGGAGTGACACGAAGAGGTACCCTGAGCTCACAAAGTAATGCTTTAACCCAAATAATTTCGGCTGTGGCATTGGCCATGTCACTACTAGGAAACAGCTTATCAGTGGCACACCTTTTTTCACTATCCGTGACGCATATCTTAGTCGCCACTGATACCTCGCCACTGATAACTATCTTCTGTGACGTATTTCAAAATGCGCCACAGAAGTCTCAAACCCACAAAAGTTTTTTTCAAAATTCAAAAAAAAGGCAGGCTAGATCTCAAACTTCTGTGGCGCATGTTTTCTAGTGCGTCACTGATATATATCTATGGCGCATAGTTTTACATATGCGCCACTGAATATCTTGTCTATCTATAAGCTGTTTCCTAGTAGTGTGGCTTTGTACTCAGCTCTAGTGCTCAAGCAAGATACAACTGCTTGTTTTCTAGCGCTCCAAGATATAAGATTGGAGCCAAAAAATATTGCAAATCCACTAGTAGAACATTTATCATCAAGACATCCTACCTAGTCTGCATTCGAGGATGCACTAAGGAGAGTAGAGGAGGATCTTTGAAAGGTAATACCAACTTTAGTGTTCCTTGAACATAGTGAAAGATCCTTTTAGCTCTTGTCCAATGTGTTGTAGTGAGAGCATGAAAAAATGACAAATTTTGTTAACGACAAAGGATAGATCTGTGTGTGTGAGAGTCAAATATTGTAAGACGCCAACAATACTCCTATATAGAGTGCTATCCTCGGCCCCAAGTGGTGTGCCATCAGTGAGAGACAATTTAGGCTGGTCATAGTGGGAAGTAACTTAGAGTAGTAACATGCATATGTTACTACTCTAAGTTACTATCTTTATAGTGGAAAATAACATAGGTGTGGTATCATGCACAGTCTCATTTATTGCAATATAGATTCATTTTGTCTTGAAATGTATGATATTATGGTAACATAGCTAGTTACCACAAGCCTCTCTCTCATCATTTAATTGCATGCCATATCATTTAAATGCTTAGTTGGCAATACAAGTAGGACTAGCTTACTACCCAAGTTACTCCCACTATGACTAGCCTTATCAGTGCTGGAGAGAGGTGTAGGACATGTAGTGCATTTACTCATACCAACACGAGAGAGTAAATCATTGGCATATTTCTCCCAAGATAAAAGTAAGACATCAGATTTTCTTGACTTCAATGCTAAAGAAGAAGTGTAAGTCACCAAGATCTTTCAGAGCAAAATCCCCACTCAAGTCTTGTAGGAGAGCCGGAATGGTGATACCTGATTTGTTGTAGATGAATAGAGAGGTGTCGGCGTAGGGAATGAAACCAAGAGCACGAAGCTTACAGTTGAGCTTAGAGAACCATGCAAGAGGAGCTTGTTTCAAACCATAAAGAGTCTTATCAAGTTTGCAAATATGACATGGAAGGTTGGGATCTTTGGCGGCCTAGACTTCTTCAGCAACAAACAAATTAACTAAGTTTTGCATAAAATCAACACTATAAGCGGGACAACAAACACATATTTGTCAACGGAGTGGAACTTATGTTCAAACTATATATTTTGTAGTTTTTTAATTCATATTTCCATATGCAGCCATATTTCCATAACACTAATATGCTAACTAGTAGCTACCAATATAATGCATACCTCAAATAATTAACACACTATAATATGATACAAAACAGAAGCACACGACACTGTAAGGCTAAACGTGTGTAATGCCATAGATACAAGGCCGAGCATAGTAGAAAGGATCACACATAGCTCTTGATGGCGGAACTATATCCACTGCGGTCATCATAGTACTTAGACCATAGCATGACACCACCATACTTAGGCGAGCTCTTGATGAGTGGCAACACGTGTGACGTGAGCTCGCCGGCAGGGATGAATCCCGTGCCTGCCGCGTCCTTGGAGCTGGAGGCCGGCAATCCTAGAAAGATCTTTCCTGCTGGCACCGACACCCATTTATTCCATGCATCCATGAAAGCGGTGTGCCCTGCATCGAACTGGCACTCCTGGTTATTGTAGAACTGCACCCACACGTAGTCGAACAACCCTGTGCTGATCGCACCACCATCCCACTCATCAGGGAATGGGCACTGTGGCGCTGCGCTCAACAACACCGTCTTCCCGCCGTTATTGCCCAATTTCTTGAGGTCTATGGCGAGATTGTTCCAGAACTTAGCACCACCTTGCTCGATGTCAAAGTCGATGCCGTCGAGTACGGCATCGCCAAGAGGGCGGGACGAGGAGGTGCCACCCAAGAAGTTGTTCCATAGGTACATGGCAACCTGACTAGCGTCACCGGGCGACGAAAGACCGTAATTTCCATCGGCGCCGCCGATGGAAAGGAGAACTTTCACGCCACGGCTCTGGCACGAGTTGATGTCCTTGCTCTGGCTTCTGCAGCCACCGGACGAGATGGGTCACAGTGGCTTGCAAGGTCCAATTGCGGTGTCTGGCCCTTTCCGAATTTGGGGAGGAAAGCTAGGATGACGAACTCATAGTTCCCGGACGCGCATGTTTCGGCCAGCGACGCCTCGCCATCGTTCTGGCCCCAGTAGATGGCAATGCTGCCAGCATGACACGTCGCAAGGAGCGCCACAGAGAGGAATGTAATGTGCTGGAAGGGAGCGTGAGAGCTCGGCTTGCCATGGCTGTGTCTGGCACCAATCGGAGCCTGGCTAGCTGCTAGGTGCTCACTGGAGATAGTGGAGAGATAATACTCGGGCAGGGAGGTCTGCTCTGTATTTTGAGTTGTGATATGGTTATTGCATACGTTTGGTGTTTTATAGTGGCTTGATGAAGCGTCTCAGCAGCGTATAGTCATGGATGCGTCTTGAGTAGCTGGCTTTCCTGCCGTGGCCCGTCCGCTCCTGCATCTGAATTTTACAGAGAACGCGGTTAAGAAAACTGCGACGCGAAAACGTCCCGTTGCGGTTCGCATGTTTCCGTGCTTATTAATTATTTTGCTCGGATTGGTCGACGGTTCATGAAAGATTAGTGAAGCAGCATGCGTTCAAATTACACCCTGCGTTTTTTTTTTTGGCGAAGAAAAATCACACACTCCACCATAGTTAAGCTAGAACACCAGCTAAACGAATTGGGTCTTCTCCACCATTCGTTATCACAGCGGAGTACAGGGAAGACGCATATAACAGTCTTATACGGTTGGTGTGCTACTAGTTTATTGCGGCAAGGCAACGTAGTGCAAGATACGACACAATAACGTACCGAACCGGTACGTACCCTTCAAGCTCTCTCAGGAGGCGGCAAACCCATCTAGGATTCCTTCCCTCCGTCGGTGACGTCATCGGTTCGTTCCGTCTCCGGCGGCCTTAGGGCTTTGGAGGAGTGACGGGCCACGGCCTCTCGCCGGCGGGAGGTTTCAGTGTCTTGTTTAGACTATTTTCCGTGTCTTCTTCAGGATGTTGAGGTGACGGCTACGTTCTGAGATCAGAATAAGATCCCTCATGCCCTATTCTCGCTCTGGTGGTGCGTCTAGCATCAATGGAGGGCGCGGGGCGTCATGTGTCCGACGGATTCTTTGGGATCCGGTCGTTTTCCGTATGTGTGTTTTGAGGTCAGTCTCTTCCGATCCACGTTGTTCATTTTCGACGATGGTTGCTGCTCTGGTGCGCTGGTCCTTTTTTGGGTCTTAGCACGACGACTTCACGTCTGTCTACTACAACAAGCTCTACTACGACAAGCTTTGCCCGGCTCCGGTGATGGAGAAGCGAGGACGGCGACGTGTCTTTGACTCGTGCCAGTGTTTGTAGTCGTCGATAGGTGGTCCAATCACCTATTTGTATTTTTTATTACTTTTATTACTTTTATACTGTTGTTGATGATTACTAATAGACCGGTGTAATTTCGCAAAAAAAGCAACGTAGTGCAGATAGTTTAATTATTTGCAGCTGGAATCAACTTTTTTTTTCGGCGGGGAAGCTTGGAACAGCTTTAACGATGGCTAATACTAGAACGAGGCAAACATATTTGCAACTTTCCTGAAGAGAGAAATAGAAACGCTCCAGCTAAACTTGGTGTTATGTCATGTTTACCTAAACCTGGTGCCTCTAGTCTACTGACACGGTGGTGTTTTGGCTTCCAGGTGCATATGAGGTTATTTTTGAAAAATTGCATTAAAAAATTCAAAATTTCAAAAATAAATTGAATGTATTTACAAACAGTGGGTTCATATGCTGTAACTGATACACCACGCTTTGCGTTGTTTCATCCGAGGAAGAGAACGGGAAGAAGCCTATCTTTCAACAAAAAATAATAATTGGCAATGTCAAATTTAGCAGCAAGGCGTGAATTATTATTTTTTAAGTTGATTCGGGCGACTAAGAGCTTCTTCAATGGCATCCCCTAAACCTTCCCATCGGTCCGGAACGGTCCGCGTGGACCAAATTGGCTCAAAGACAGAACCTAACAGCCCCCAAATCATGTCCAATATTCGCGGATAGCCCACTTTCGCCAAAACATGGTGGCGGTTTGGGGGTGTCCGCATGACATGCTGCTGCATCCCGCCTGGCCCACTTGGCAGACAAACACATCCCACCTGTGGTCTCCTCCTCTTTTTCTCTCTCCCTTCTCGACCAAATTGGCTCAAAGACAGAACCTAACAGCCCCCAAATCATGTCCAATATTCGTGGATAGCCCACTTTCGCCAAAAGATGGTGGCGGTTTGGGGGTGTCCGCATGACATGCTGCTGCATCCCGCCTGGCCCACTTGGCAGACAAACACATCCCACCCATGGTCTCCTCCTCTCTTTCTCTCTCCTTTCTCCTAGTTTCTCTCCGCGGGACGAGCAGGAGACGAACGCGTCGCCGCACCTTCCTTGGAAATCCCGGCTAGCCTTGGGCATGCGCCACCGACCAGATCGGCGCATCGCGACCGTGACATGCCCCTAGTCTGTGCGAGCGAAACTGCCCAAGCCACCCGCCACCTGCCTCACCTCACCACTCACCCCTCCTCCCACGAGCCATTGCCGCCGGCAACCCTCACCTCCAGCGCCTCTCACTGCTTGCCGCTCTCCATGCGCGTGCACTCGGCACCTTTGTTTGGCTCAACAATAATGATAAAGAAATAGAGAAAAAGGAACATCGAGACCATGGTATTTGGAGAGGTGCCACCATTGGGTTCGGGGGTAGACTAAGGGCGAACAGATCTAGACCGCTCCCCCAAATCGGATAAACTGAGGACATGTTTTGAGGAGCCCATTGGAGATGCTCTAATATCAACTTGATGGTTCCGTCATTGTGACATGTGCTGCTACACACACCACGTGTTCTGTACGATTTCCATATGACAATGCATACAAGCCTTCCATTTGTTAGACCAGATCAAGGAAATCCACTGTATGTTGTATCGTACGGAAATCGGACATGCAAGTGTCGTGTGCATAGTTGTTCCGACATGATAATGACCTCTGAACTTCATGAGCCTAACAATATTAGTCCTTTGGCCTTAAAGAATTTGATGGATGACATGGAAGTCGTTTCACACACTTCGCAGCAGACTCCAAAACAATTGAAGCAAATTCTACAAAAATAATCAGGAAAAATGATTTGAAAGAAATTTAACAGAAAATCTGGAGAATGAATCAAAAGAAAATAGAAAACAGGAAATAAGGAAAATTAAATAAAAAGCACAAATCATGAAGAAATTCTAGACGTATCACTAATAAATGCAGGTGTGTTGTAATTGTAACAAAACCTAGAAATGTAGGCACTATATGAATGTAAGTATTCTAGGAAATAAAAAATAGAGATTTCTTATAAATAGTTCATTCTTTACGAGTACCCTAAATTTTCATTTCATTTTAAAACTTTGTTAATTTAGTTTGTTGTTTTTATAGTTTTTACTTGGTATTTGTTTCCTTAAGTTTCACGAAGTTTAATTTTTATTCTCTTATTCATTTTCAAGATTATTTAGTCTTTTCTCAAGAAAATCCTACTACTGGGATGTACGGGTACAATAATGTTTTGTTTAACAATAATTATTAATAATCTAAGGTACACAAGTATTCTTACCAAAGCTTAATCAATTTTAAAGTTAAGAATAAATAGCAACTGATTGGGACATAATGATGCTTTGGTGCGGCAATCTTTAAGTGATCCATCTCGTAAACCAGGTAGGAAAATAAAAATATATGTGATCGATTTCACAAATCAACGGATAATTGTTACCAATTACAGCGCTCTTCTGATTGTAATTATGATATATCGAGTTCATTCGTACTTGTTGCGATATGTGATGCGATGAGTGTGACTTGCGATCAAATGTGACCACAGGGGTGGGGCACGAGGTGTGCATACTCAATCTTGGACATAGATCCCTAACAGTTAAGTATTTTGCATAACACCAACACTATAATAGGGCAACAAACACATGTTTGTCAACAACGCAACTTTGCTTCAAACTATCAATGATGTACCTTTTTCATTCATATTTACATAGGCATATGCATATCTCCATAACACTAGTATGCTAGCTAGTAGCATATGCAGTGAATTAAATTTCGTCGAAATTTCGATCGAAATTCGCGAAATTACCGATTCTCGCTAGAGGGCGAGAAAAGCCCTGTACCGCTCGAATATTTTGGCCTGTTTTAAAATTTTCGGCCCATCCTGGCCCGCTTGACCGCTTTCCTACCCTTATCTTCAGTGGCCGCCGCGTCCTTAGGTTTCCTCTTTTCCCTGTTTCTTGGAGCTGTTCGGCGGCGCGATTTGTGACCATGGCTGGCGGCGGAAGTGGATGTAGCAATGGCGGTGACAAGAGTGACAAGATTCATGGGAAGGGAAAAGAAAAGCAGCACGGTGGTGCCATTGCTTCCAGCAGTCAGCGTCGGGACGACGGCAATAGTGTGAGAGATGGTAGCGCCGCCGACCGATGTGCTGGTCAGGACGCCGTGTCCGCCGGCCGACGTGCTACGGCCGCGCCGACCGGCCGAGGTGCTCCAGAAGACGCTGCACGACAGAACGGTCCTCCATGTAGTGCTCTGAGATTTCTTATTCTGAACCTGTGTGCTCTGAACGTCGATACACATACACTGATGATGTAGAGAGGTGAACGCATCCATCAATCTAAATAAAAAAGTTGCTGGAATTTTTTTGCTTGACCCTTGCTCCCGATCTCCGACATGGTCCAAAAAAACAACCCGTGGTCGTTGCTCTTTTGCCCCCAGATTGTTTTCTTGCTGTCGATGGATACAGAGCATGGTCCCCGGCTTGTTTTACCGCCTGTTGACAGATGCAGGGCCTTGATCATTAATTATTATAATCTCTAGAGCATGCCCTTACCATCAGTGAAACTAAGTGTATTCTAAGATTGCTTGTTAATCCCTAGAGCATGCTCTAAACATCAGTGAACTATGATTAATTATTGTCTAATTCTATATGAGCTTTAAACTGTTGGTGAATATTATTGCTTAGTACATTAATATGCATGTGACAACCATTAACTACTCTGACCATTACAAAAATAAAAAAACTCATTGTTGTAGTGCAGAATATATATATTTATAATGAATGGAGCGGTTCTCATAATAAATTGGAAGTAAACCATGATGCATTATGTTAACTGCTAAGAACATCAGTATATGCTATCAGCAACAAATTTGCTCTCCCATTATTTCCTCTACTTTTTTACTTTCTTCTTTGTTTGCGCCAAGAATAAATCAACAAATTGTATCTAAAGATCCACTCACGCCATGTTATGGCATTTTCTTTATAAGGATGAAGTATGTATGATTAGTTTCAGTTAGCATTCTGTTATTAGTCAGTCTTTACACATGTAACATGTTCGTATAGATAGTTGCTAATCATTTAATATTTAATGTAACATTGGCCCGTATTTGCATGATCAGCTGATGATGGAGTATCGTACGCATGGAGCCATGGAAGGGCTTATCATGGTGGTTTCAAGTGCAATTATTGCGGCCTTGCAGTGAAGAGTGGAGGTGTCACAAGGCTTAAGGTACATTTAGCCGGGGTCAAAGGAGATGTGAGACCTTGCGATGTTGTACCTGCAAATGTTCGGCGAGCAATGCTTAGGTCTGTTTCGTTACTCAAGGTGAAACAAAATGCAAAAAGAAGGAGGACTCAAGCGGTGGAACGTGATGTCCTCATGAGGATGACCCGTGGCCGTGCACATGAAGGCATGTTTGATGATGAGGATGACGATATGCAGCGAGCAATAGATGAATCACTACTGGAATACCAATACAGGGAGAGAGTTGGGCAGAGGGGTCGAAGGTATGAGCATGGTAGTTCAAGCGATGGCAGTGCCTTGGGAGATGGTAAACGTGTGACGAAAGGCTTTGATTCTGACCTGGCACGTGCCAAGGCACCGGTGCAAACTAGAATTGATACAATTTGGTCTGAGAAAGAAAACAAGGAGATGCTCGCATTAGCTTGGTCCAAGTGGTTTCATGCGAGAGATATCCCCGACCGCAAAGCTGATTGCCCATATTTTGTAGGAGCCATGAAGTTAACTCAAAGGCTTGGCGAGGGTGTTCCTATCCCAAAGGGGGCCATAATAGATGGTCCGTGTTTAAACTCAAACTACAATGAACTTAAAGAGTATGTGCTGCAGTTCAAGGAGGATTGGCGTACATACGGCGTCACGGTCATGTGTGATGCATGGACAGGCCCCACAGATATGAGCATTATCAACTTTCTGATATTTTGCAATGGTCGCATGCTTTTCCATAAGTCAGTGAATGCAACTGGGGAAATGCAGAATGCAACATATCTCTGTAACATCATTCGAGAGGTGGTAGTTGATGAAGTGGGTCATGAATATGTTGTCCAACTTGTCACTGACAACGGTTCCAATTTCAAGAAAGCATGTTTGATGGTGGTACAGGAGTTCCCATCTATTGTTTGGCAGCCATGTTGCGCTCACACTGTTAATTTGATGCTCAAGGATATTTCAAAGTTTCCTGAGGTGGTACAAACTATGACTAGTGCAAAGAGGATTAGGAAATTCTTTCACAGCCACGGTAGGTTGCATGATGAAATGAGGAAATGGGTTGGAGGAGAGATCATACAACCTAATGCCACAAGGTTTGGGACATTGTTTGTATTTTTACAAAGTTTCATGGACAAGAAGGATGCATTTCAGAAATGGATAGTGTCCGAAGATTGGCAAAATAGTGAGTGGAGTAATAGCCCAGACTACGACTACACATATGATAAGTTGATTAGTCGTCATTGGTGGGTTAATATGAAATGGGTGTTAGATGCTGTTACACCTATATATAAGCTTCTTCGCTATGCGGACAGAGAGAAGAATGCAACAATTTCTGGTTTCATACCAACATCATGCAAAATCTCAAAAGAGTTAGCTGCAGCTTTAGGACATGACAATTTCAGCTACAACAGATTTTTTGATGTAATGCAAAAAAGGCTCGATATGCTGCGTGATGACACCCATTTGGTGGCAGGTGAGTATTACTACTTGACATTATATTTCTTCCAATGAACTCATTGTCGATACACTAATAAATTTTGATTGCAATGCAGCCGGTATACTTGATCCAGCTGGAGATTATGAGTTCAACATGAGTGGTCAGCCTGAGTTTGTCAAACAACTCGGCGAAAGCATTCGTAGAATTGCAAGCTCACCTGAGAGCACAGTGGAGGCACTACGCCAATTTGATGCGTACCAAAACCGTCGAAGAATTTTTGGTACAATGGAGGCTCGTATGGCTGCTAAAAGTCTTACACCTAGTATGTCATGAAGTAAAATATGCATAACATTCTTTTCTTATTCTTTGTTTTCATGGATACTTAACTTGATCCATTTATTGCAGCATCATGGTGGATGCACTATGGCTCAGATTACCCAGAGCTACAAAAGTATGCATTAAGGATTGTGTTCCAATGCATGTCCTCTAGTGGGTGTGAACGAAACTGGAGCACATTTGCTCTGATTCACACGCTACTAAGGAATCGACTTGGTTATGAAAAGCTCCACAAGTTGGTCTATGTGCACTATAACTTGAAGCTGCGAATCCAACAACAGGAACTTGACATGCAGGAAACTGAAGTAGATCCATTTAGCTTAATGATGGATGTCACATTGTATGATAGAGACAATCCAATAATGGACTGGCTCAATGGATCAATATCTAATGCAAAACCCATCTTAAATGAGAAGGATGACGAGCTTTTTGAAAAGGAAATAAATCGTCAGAATGCCGAGGAAGACCTGACAGAGCAGCCAGAGAAGGATTTGAAAAAGGATCTTGGCAAATATGGAAGGAAGGGAAAACGCAAGATCACTCACAGTGACGATGAAACACAAAGCCAACCTGGTAGCCTCGGCGATGATGACACTGATAGTAACGACGATGTGACAGAAGCTCCAGCTGCTAATAAAGGTGAGACCACTATAAAAGTATCTTGACGTCTTGTTTCTGTTTCACCCAATATAATGCTCTTATATTTTATTTTTATACTGTGCAGATCATGAGGAACAATTTGAAAAAATTCAGTTCACTTGTGAACAAAATTTCACACACGCCACACAAGACGAGGATCACGGTTCAAGGCGCCAACAAAGAAAGACAAAGAGCAAGTATAGGCGTATGAATGATTTATCAGGAAAGGCTACTAGTAAAAAGAAATGGTGAGCCTCTAATTTCATAACTCAACCTTACATGTTTACACGTATGATATCCATACAATCCTCCCTTGAACTAGGAAGTCTAATCAAACTCATACTTCTTCCGCAGATGTGACTATGTGAGAAGTATGATTCTCTGCTGAGGATTTCTTAATTGGAAGGCATTGTTCAGCCATTGGAACATTCTCAAACTTCTACATGACACTTTACTATTAGCCATTTCTACCTAGTTTTTGTTATGTGAGAACGTTACATTTGTTTTTGAGTTGTACGCACTTATGTTTCCGGTGCCAAGTTAGTAATTTCCTTGTGAAAACCATGTTGAATTTTATGTCAGTTAATCAAATATACGGCCAGCCTATGTGGAAATATTTGATTATTCTTCCAAGCTTGTATGTGTATCATTCTGGACGCAAGCCACGCCCAAGTTGTTGCTGTTAGAAAAGTTTTCTGCTTTCTATGAATCTAACCTAACGTGAATTAGAAATTTTTGTGTTCCCGATTGTTTGGAGCTGTAGCGAAGCCGCAAATAGCTAGCTGTACTTGGTACGAGAAAGACTTCTCAATCTGAACTGATCTACTAATGACCTTCAACTCTAAATATAATTTTCGTTCTTTAACTAAATTTCGTTCGAAATTCGTGAAGTTTTTAAAAAATGTCGTCCGAAAGATTCAAACAGGTGCATTCGTATTTGACCGAAATTTTTAAATTTTTTTTCGAAATTTCATTTTTTTCTCGAAATTCTCGAATCTCTGAGTGGGGCGACATATTTTTACAAATCGAAATGCAGAACACTGAGCATATGTCTATCTCAACCAATTAACACGCTATACTATGGTACAGAACACACGCACACACACGACACTAAAAGGCTAAACTTGTGTAACGCCATAGATGTCGGGCCAAACATAACAAAAAGGATCACACATAGCTCTTTATGGCGGAGCTGTATCCACTGCGATCATCGTAGTACTTAGACCAAAGCATGACACCACCATACTTGGGTGAACCCTTGATGAGAGGCAACACACGCGACGTGAGCTCGTTGGCAGGGATGAACCCCGTGCCCGCCGCGTCCTTGGAGCTGGAGGCTGGTAGTCCTAAAAAGATCTTTCCTGCTGGCACCGACACCCACTTATTCCATGCATCCATGAATGCAGCGCGGCCTGCGTCAAACTGGCACTCCTGGTTGTTGTAGAACTGCACCCACACGTAATCGAACAAACCTGTGCTGATTGCGCTGCCGTCCCACTCATCAGGGAATGGGCACTGCGGTGCCGCACTCAACAACACTGTCTTTCCGCCGTTCTTGCCCAATTTCTTGAGGTCTGTAGCGAGGTTGTTCCAGAACTTAGCACCGCCTTGCTCGATGTCAAAGTCGATGCCGTCGAGTACGGCGTCGCCAAGAGGGCGAGACGAGGATGTGCCACCCAAATAGTTGTTCCACAAATACATGGCAACCTGACTGGCGTCACCAGGGGATGACAAGCCGTAGTTTCCATCAGCGCCACCGATGGAAAGGAGAACTTTCACACCACGGCTCTGACACGAGCTGATGTCCTTGCTCTGGCTTGTGCAGCCGCCAGACGAAGGATCACAATGGCTTGCAAGGTCCAACTGCGGTGTCTGACCCTTACCGAACTTGGGGAGGAAAGCAAGAATTACAAACTCATAGTTCCCGGATGCGCATGTTTCCGCTAGTGACGCCTCACCGTCGTTCTGGCCCCAGTATATGGCGATGCTACCTGCGTGGCACGTGGCCAGAAGTGCCACGAGGAGGGAGGCAGTAAGCTGGAAGGTAGTGAAAGCTCGGCTTGCCATGGCTGGGCTTAATTGGAGAGTGCTTAGCTAGTGGCTATGGTGCTAGGAACGATGTAGGGTACTAAGGTTTGTGCTTTTTCTCTTTGAGTTGTGATGACTATGGTAAACAGAGATTTTTATAGTTGTCCGATGGTGTTAAAAGTGGCAATACGAGCGCCGTGGAGGATTTCTAGCTAGTAGCTTTCGTGCCGTAGTGGCCCATCCACACGCGAAACTGAACTGCATTAATACGGAGACAGTAAACAATTAATACGAGCGACAGAAAAATGGGCATTCTCTGCAGTACCGGTCAAATCAAATCATTCGCACGCTACGCTATCAGCAACAGGCACTTTGGGTTAACTGATGGGCGACGCCTCGACGGTATATTGTATTTTGCGACACGTATTGCTGATAATATTACTACCCCCTTCGTCCACAGATAATTTAACTTGGGTGTATCTAGATTCGAATATATCTAGAGGCATTTTAGTGTATAGATATATTTGAATCTATACAAATCCAAGATGTTATTTCTGAATGGAGGAAGTACTTTTTAGAGCTTGATGGAAGTTGAGACCTTGTGCTAAAAAAGTCAACCGCATTGGCGATGTTCCATGGCTCCCAGCAGAGCAACACTGCAACACTGGTACAAGTACAACCAGTGGCAGAGCTAGAGCATACGACAACCGGGTGTCTACGGGTGCCACACCATAGAAATTAATCATTTCACGGGTATACATATAGTGAAAAGTTGTTGTTTTACAAAGAAAAAAGTTTCTACCCGGTATCCTGTGCACCCCGTAGCTACATTTGTATCCGTCACTGGGACGTTCGTACATAAACTTTGAAGAATTATTTATTCATTCTTGACCTGAAGATCCATCTCTTATCGGGTCTGACTTCTCTTCTTATGCCGACGGCCATCCGCCTTGTTGCCGAGAAAGAGGTTGCTGAGGGCTTTATACCGACGGCTACCGCTGTTTGCTGTAGTGTCTAGTTTTGGTTGGCTTGGCGATTGCTTCGTTTCCATTCCAGTCAGTGTACTCACGTGGATCCCTTTCCTAGGTGGCTTAGGTTTCAAGTTTGCATAGGTGAAGGTGAATGATAGGTGACACTGTCAAATACTTCATGTAGTTGCAGCTCCTATGTAGTTCCAGACGTAATAGCACATTCAAACAAGCTGCATAAACGAGAGAAATAACAATCAATGACTATAATGATAAAATCAGAATAAGGCCAGAAAGAGCTTCACCTGCAACCTAGCACAATCGTGAGGAATCCCAAGATGAACATGTGTATAAGTAAGATAACACGGACGACAATTCCTTGTTGGAATTTGGGCTATATATCCATAAGGTACCTAGACCGACTGCCACCGCATCTAGGTTCCATTCATCCAACCGACGTGGATGATTCCCATTAAATGATGTATGATTCGGATCAATGCCTTTGTGTTCTACGACTATATTGTGACCCCAAGGATTTACATTGGGTAGCCCCTCTTCACCTTACCATCACCAGTTTTGGGTTTGTTCGTCTGTGCCTCCTTGTATCTTTATGCATCATTATACCAACTTGTGTGCATCGGGTACCAACTTAATTCTAGATGGAGGGGACAAAATGGCAAGTGATGTATGCAAATAACATATAATCTACAAGTCATGCATCATTCTCACCAATTTTTGATGAAAGGCAGCGGAGCTTCTTTCATTGCGTTTAGAATAGAGAGGGTACAAGGCAGACACGAGGTTGTTCTATTGTACAAAACGAAAACGAACTAGAAAAGACTAAAGTGGAGAAACTGAAATCTAGAGAAAAAGAAAACTAAACAAGGAGGTTGGGGCTTCGCCAGCGGTCACGAACAGCTGTCGCCGCCACACTAGTCAAGTTCTAGCGGTCTTTCAACCAGAGCAAGCACCCGTCAACTCCCAGTGTTAACCCAGGCACGCGCCTTAGCAAGCAGAGCCTGGAAAAGCAACGACGTTGAAGATGCCTAATTTTTTAAAGATTCGCTCGTTGTGAGGCTATGGGTTGCGAGGCTATGTCTATTTCCCTATCCCACGAAGTCTACCCTATGGAAGACATGGCAACCAAGAGATCCATAACAAGGTTTACTTTAAGATCAATGATTAAATCATCTTAAAAGCTTGCCAATGCTAAATTTTGTATGGAGGAGTAGAAGATAGTGAACACTACGATGATGGTAGTGATGACGGCTATAACAATGTTGTGGCAATGGAGATGCCAATGGGAATGTGTTCTTCTCATAGATGGAATGGGTCTGGATATGGCAATGTGGGTGTGGGCGAATTGATTTTAAGTCTTCTTCTCCCTTCACAAGAGATCTTCTTTTTGAAACAAGAAAGCTATTGATGCCTCGTACGATGAGCGGTGGTACAAGCAACATTGGCGTGTCTTCTCTCCTAGAATGACCTCTCGTGGTATGCACCTATATATGGAGATGCTCCATTTTGGGAGAACTTAATAGACACGTAGTCATTTTCTCCCAAGTTGAACTATACCAACATGACAAAATGGTTTGTGGAGAACTTGCAATCTTGCAATTAATTAGTATACAATTATAGGGATACAAATTATAAATATTAAGAATATCGGGGTTGAACTTCAAAAATGACAAGTGTACATTTGTCAACGTTCATCGTGGTGATCCTGTTCGCAGTAACAAAATGTGCCCATGATGCACTACGCACTAGAAATAGGTATGTGGGTGCCATAGGGAATGAACAATGGTACGACTCGTGGTTCCCGGCTTGTGTGAGACCCTGGCGCATGACTTAATAGGATTGATAGGATATCCATATCAACAAGTTGCAACTTATTTTCCGGAAGCTCATCCAAAAGAACTCTAAGGTTAAGCGTGCTTGGTCTAGAGCAATTTGAGGATGGGTGACCGACCGGGAAGTGGATACCGGGTGTGCACGAGTGAGGAAAAAATGCGCAGAAAAGACTAGTATTGGTCTGTGGGGTTAGTATAGAGATCCTATTGAGCTACCAGGAGTGACAGCCCGGGAATGGAGAGTCTGGGGTGTTAGAAGTGGTATTAGAGCCGACCCTCACGGTTAAATGGGCATGTGTGGGTCAATGGTGGGACATGTGGAGCATGGGGCGTGTGGTCCAGAGTGGACATGGCATGGCACATGTGCCGGTATTGGACGCACAGACGTGTGCCAAGAAGAAACGTTCCTAGCTTGTGGTTGATCGACGAGGGTATCGATCTTCTAAGGGTGGTTGTATGTGAGATCCTGGCGCATGGCTTAATAGGATTGATAGGATACCCATATCAACAAGTTGCAACTTATTTTTTGGAAGCTCATCCAAAAGAACTCTAAGGTTAAGTGTGATTGGCCTAGAGCAATTTGAGCATGGGTGACCGACCGGGAAGTAGGTACCGCGTGCGCACGAGTGAGGATAAAGTGCGCAGAAAAGACTAGTGTTGGTCTATGGGGTTAGTCTAGAGATCCTATTGAGCTGCCAGGAGTGGGTGTTACAACTTGTACTTTGTGAGTGTATTGTATCAGGTCATATATAATCTGTTGGAGATATGCCTAGATGCAAATAATAAAGTGTGTTTATTATCATATTCATTAGTTCGTAGTAAGTTTTATGCCATGTTATAACTGTATCAATCGAAAATATTGGTACACATGTGGTATGTAAACAAACCAAGTCCCTAGTAGCATCTAGTCAGCTAGCCTATTGGTCAACTGATGATCAAGTTTTCATGATCATAAACATTTATGTTAATTGACAATAGGGTCCTGTCATTAGGTGAATGATGTGATGGACACACACCCAACCAAGGTACTGCAATATGATCCAATCATAAAGTTCAACATTGCGATAACTAGTAAGGCATACTAACCCACTCCTTTGAGCATGAGATCATATCTAATCACTATCACTAGAGGCTGCTTTGACTTCTTCAACCGTCAGACCATAGTGGGTGATCATAAAGGTGTCTCTCAGGTATTCCGAAGGGGTACGTTGAGGCGTATGCATCAAGATCAGGATTTTCCCATCCACTTGACATATAGATACTGGCCCACTTAGTGAGATTACATCTACAAAGTTTGCAAACATGTGACTAGGTCACAGGGATGTAATGTAACGTGAACTAGTAAATGTGTTTGTCAGTAGCAAGATCAAACTAGGTATAGAGATACCAAATATCAGATCTTGGACAAATTAGGCAAATGAATGAGACTCGACGTTTAAGGTTCAAGCGATCAAGTTAATTCATGGAATGCATGGGGGTCATCATGGGTTTCCAGATCCCGATGTTGGTCATTGATCGGAGAGATGTCTCGATCATGTGTGCGCATTCCCGAACTATAGGGTGGCACGCTTAAGGGTAGATGACACTTAGGGATTGATCCGAGATCGTAGGAGAAAAGAGAGAGAGAACTCTAGAATAGTTCCGAGGTGGTACTAAAAAGGTTCTGATGATATCCGATGATGATCTAAGGGATCCAAAAGATGTTTCAGAGTAAGAGGAATTAAATAATATGTATTTAATATTAATTAGATGAATTAATATTAAAATATATTTTTAAATTGGATTTTAGGGTCAGTCCACCTAAATGGGCCTCACCCGGAGGGGAGGTCCATGTAGGGGGTGCACGCCCCAAGGAGGGACAAGAGGGGTCGGTAGCCATGTGCTACCGCATGTGTGGGGCCCACCTAGGCCGACGGTGGGATTAGTCCCACCCCGGATACCTCCTTGTGATGGCACTCCTCCTCCTCCTATATAAAGAGGGGACCCCCTCCCCTGAAATCAGCCCATCACTTGGCTTTTGCCTTTCTCTCCCCCTCACGTGTGGTTCCCAAGTAGGAACGTGCATACGGGGATTGGAGTTTCTCCACCATACGCACGTTGTTGTGATGTTGTACTCTCGATCTAGATCAATCTTCTTCCACTGCTTCTCCATAAGGAACCCGTGGAATATCGTCTACACCGGATGCGTGTAGAACTTCGGAGGTTCTGCCAGTTGTGGTACTTATTGATACGTCCAAAACGTATCTACTTTCCCGAACACTTTTGCTATTGTTTTTCCTCTAAACTTGTGTGATTTGGATACAACTAACACGGACTGGCGCTATTTTTAGCAGAATTACCTTGGTGTCTAGTTTTTGTGCAGAAAATAAACTATCAGGAAAAATTCCAAAAAATGTGCCAAAAATCCTATTTCACCAGAAGACTCACGGAGCCACAAGACGAGATGGAGGAGGGCCACGAGGGGCCCACACCACCTGGCCGCACGAGCCAGGCCAGGCCACGCCTGGGGGTGGTGTGGCCACCTCGGTCACCCCCTCGGCCTCCCTCTTCGCCTATAAGTTCCCTCTTGCCCTAAAAACCAAGGGGGGTTCGACGCTTTTCTAGAAAGAGTTCCGCTATGCCGCCACCACCAGATTTCGCGATTCAGAACCAGAAACTCCGTTTTGGCACCCTGCCGGGATGGGGAATTGGAGGAGATCATCACCATCATCATCACCATCGCTTCTCCATCGACCATCCATGTGTCCCCCATCTATGAGTGAGTAATCCCCCGCTGTCGGCTATGGGTATGGTAGGGATTGGATGAGATCGTTCATGTAATGGCATCAGATTGTTAGGGCATGGTGCCTAGTATCTATTATTAGTGCTTTTTGACTTTGTTGCAACTTGTTATGCTTAATGCTTGTCACTAGGGCCCAAGTGCCATGATTCTAGATCTGAACATATTATTGATTCATTATGATAGTATTGTTTATGGTCTTACCTACAAGTTGTATACACATATTGTTGTCCGGAACCAAAGGCCCCGAAGTGACAACAATTGGGATAACCGGAGGGAATGGCTTTGATGTGAGGATCACATGTGTTCACGGAGTGTTAATGCTTTGCTCCGGTGCTCTATTAAAAGGAGCACCTTAATTGCCAGTAGTTCCCTAGAGGCCCCGCTGCAAATGGGCTGGCAGGACAAAAGATGTTATGCAAGTTCTCATTGCGAGCACGTATGACTATATATGGAACACATGCCTATGATTATTTAGTACTTGGATGCTTTACCTTATTTATCTGCAAATGCCCTATGTTTTGATTGCCATATGATTGTCTTGTCCATGCAACGCCCGTGCATCCATCCCTATGCCTACCACGCTTTAATCCTACTATTTACTGGAATCGTTACTACTGTCTTTACTTTCATTGCTGCTATTACTTTGTTATTTCGACTACAAAACTGTTGCTACTGATAAATTGTTGTGAGCAAGATTGTTTCCAGGTGCAGTTGAATTGACAACTCAGTTATTAAGGCTTATAAATATTCTTTGGCTCCCCTTGTGTCGAATCAATAAATTGGGTTTCACTTCCCTCAAAAATACTGCGATACACCCCCTATACTTGTGGGTCATCAAGACTATTTTCTGGCGCCGTTGCCAGGGAGCATAGCTCTATTTATCAAGTTCACTTGGAATCACTATTGTTCACTGCCATCCATCCATCATGGGTAAGTCTCATGATGGCAAGGTCCCTATTTTACCATCCACTACAAGGAGAGGTACGGTTCTGAACACCTCTATTGCTCTTGATTCACCATCTGTTATGAGTAAGTTCCTTACACCACCACATGCACACGCTACACACACTGCTACTATTGCTAAATCTGAAACTTCTGATACTTATGATGCTGCTTCTACTATGCTTGATAAGAGTGGTTCATTAGATCCTTTCCTAGATGCTATGATTGCTAGAACTATAGCTGGAAATACTGAAACTCCTAATGAAGGCACTACTACACCTGTCAGATCACCTGAGTCTAGAGAGAGCTATGATATTGAAGACGGTTATATAGAGATGACCGATGAATTTATTAAAGAATGGCAAAACAGCCATGATAGGAGTGATATCAAGAGTCTCCTTGAGAGGTGTACTATAAAACCCAAATTGTCTCCTAATGCTAAGTTTGCTGCATCTCCCATAAACATTAAAGATAAGGATTATGATTTCTCTCTTGATCTATCTTACATAACTATTGTTGAGAAAGAACCTTTTTGTGGGACTAAGAATGAAAGTGCGGTAGCACATATGACTGAGCTTTCTACCATGAGTGGCCTATTTTCTGATGATATTAAGATGCGCACCTACTTTTGTTGCTAAAATTTTCCCTTTCTCACTGAAAGGAGAAGCTAAAACTTGGTTTAATAATTTACCTCCTGGATCTATTGATAGCCCTCATTGCTTGATTAGTACCTTCCTTTAGAAATATTTTCCTCCTAGTGCTAGACATGCTATTTTGCAGGAACTTTTTGATTTTAAACAGGGAGAAAAAGAGATATTGCCTGAATCATGGGCAAGGTTTTGTGCTTTGATTCATGCACAGGCTGGATGTCCATTACCTAAGAATGAGCTTCTTGACATATTTTATAATGGACTAACTGAAGAATCCAGGACATACCTAGATAGTTGTGTTGATTGTGTTTTCAGGAATAGGACTCCCAAGGAAGCTGAGGAATTAATGGCTAAAATAAGCAAGAATTATGAAGATTGGACTCCTCCGGAACCAGCTATACCTGAGACAACTATACCTGAACCAACTATCCCTGCGCCTATACCAACATCAAATAAGAGGGGAGTTATCAAACTAAATGATGAAGTGATGAAGCAAGCTAAGAAATGTCTTAAGGAGAAGGTAATTAAAGCTGTAGACGTCAGGAATTTACCTCCTATAGAAGAATTATGTAAGCCAATATCCCACTCATCCACTATTGAGGTACACTCTCTCCAACATTTTGATGAAGGTGATATTCCTTACTCTAAACCTCCTAATCAATGCTTAGAAGAATTTGATGTTTTTACTGTTAAGTAGGATAATTTCAATAAAAGGGTGCAAAATCATTTAATGAAAAACTCTAGAGCTATTGTTGAGTTAAAAGATATTGTGGAAAGAACCTCTAATGATGTTAAAATGCTTGTTAAACATTGTCAAATGGTTCAAACTCAAATTGATCAGCTTATTAAGGTACAAAAAGGCTTGCTAGTTAATGCTGCTAAACATGCTTACGAAATTAGAACTAGAAGTGGTACTGCCACCCAGGATCCTCTATATCCTGAGGGGCATCCTAAAAGAATTGAGTAGGATTCTCAACAAGCAGAAAATACGATAATACACTAAAGAAGATTGTGTTGCTAAGAAACATGGTAGTGAAAGAGAGCCTTGGGTCCAAAAACCTATGCCTTTCCCTGATAAGAAACACAAGTCAGAGGAACATGAATACGATAATAAGTTTTGTGAGTGGATGAAACCTTTATTCCTGTAAATTCCTTTGACTGATGCTATTAAATTGCCTCCTTACTCAAAGTATATGAAGGATATTGTCTCGAATTAAAGGAAGATCCCTAATGAAGAAATTTCTACTTTGCTTGCTAATTATTCCTTTAATGGTAAGGTTCCAAAGAAACTTGGAGATCCAGGGATTCCAACTATTCCATGCTCTATTAAAAATAGTTATGTTAGAACTTCTTTGTGTGATTTGGGAGAAGGAGTTAGTGTTATGCCTTTTTCTCTCTATAAGAGACTTCAATTGGAAAAACTAATACCAACTGATATATCTTTGCAAATGGCTGATAAATCTACTACTATTCCTGTTGGTATATGTGAGGATGTACCTGTTCAAGTGGCTCATAATTGCTTGATATTAACTGATTTTGTTGTGCTTGAAATGCCTAAAGATGATAATATGTCTATTATTCTTGGGAGACCTTTTCTTAATACTACAGGAGCTGTTATTAATTGTAATCAAGGAAAGGTGACTTTTAATGTTAATGACAAGGAGCATACTATCTATTTCCCCAAGAAGATTGATAGGACTTATGGCTTAAATTCAATTGAACATGTTGAGGGCATCCAAGTTGGAGAAATATATTGTCCCATACCACGAGAATAATATGAAACTATTATGATTGGGACCATTGCTATCAAGGTTGAGGTAACATAATAATTAGTGGAGTACAAATTTTTGTTTCATATAAAATTTCTTTGGTAACAATACCTGATCAACCTCGTTAACGAAGGGATTTTAATGAACAAAACAATGTTTTCACCATGATTATCTTTGCTTACTTTTATTTTATCTATTTTAGTTTTTGCTTTCGCTTAGTTTACTTTTCTATTGTTAGTTGCTTGCATATTAGAGTGTCTTAGAACTTCTGAAGTGTTAGTTTTGTTTTGCTTTTGCATCTTTCCGAAAAATCTTTCTGTCAGAAAATCATTCATCTATACCTGAAAATTTCTCAAAAATAAAGTGTCTCGAAAAATTCCAGAAAATTCATATTAAATTTTTACGTGAAAAAAGGGGCAGAGAAGTGCCTAGAGAGTATCAGGGGGCCCACCAGGCAGGCACACCACCTGGTGGCGTGGCCAGCCCAGGGGCGCGCCTGGACATGGTGTGGGCCACCCCTGGCCCTCCACTCACTCTCTCACTTGCCACTTCCTTCTCTCTCCCGAGAAAACATCAGTTCATTGCTCGAAATCGTGTTCTTGATGTTCTTGTCCATGATTTTTCGATCTCCTTGCTCGTCCCATCTTTGGTGCTGAAATTTGGAGCATTTGTTCTCTGGTATGTGACTCATCCGCTTGTCCAAGTAGATTTGTGTTTAGTGGTTTATATCTTGTGTATTTTGCTGCTGTTGGTGACAGGTTATGAGAGCTTATAAGCTTGTTCAATGCTTAGAGATATCGTTTTGATGCATGTTTAGGCCTCTTACAAGTCCCTATGAGTAGTTCCCTTCATTATGTATTCACTTTGCAATCACTTGTGTAATGTATGGTTGAATTTCAGAATAGAAGATGAATGAACACCAACTCAACCAACATGAACTGAGGGTGCCTGAGGTTATGAAGGTTCACCGAGAGGAGGAAGTTTTTCCTTCCATCTATCCATGCCCCGAATTCATGAGGGCTGCAGGGATTTCTCAGGACTTCCATACTTTAATTGCTAATGCAGGATTGGAGCATTTTGTGGGAGATGAACCTTACCAATTTGTAAAACTAACTATGTCTGTGGTGCAGGACTTTCGATTTAGTTGCTCTTTGCCTAACCCCATGGTTCACTACAAAATTTACAATATAGTTGTCGACCTTCCTCTTGATGACTTTTGTGCAGCTATTAAGGTACCTCAGTGGGGATCGTGTGGAAGGATTAAAGAGCGACCTGTACCACTCATGGACTTGTATGCGGAGATTTGCCAAGGGAGCAGCTTCTCAAAGGAGAGTGGGAAAATTTGTAACATTGATCTCCTGTCTATGCGCTACTTTGGTTACTTTATTGCCAAGTGTGTTCTCGCTAGGAAAACTGCTAATAAGTTATCCTCATATGATCTAGCATTTATCTCAGCTGCTTTAAAACGAGATAGGACTTATAACTTGGGTGCCTTGATAGCTTTCCGTCTTGCTGCTAACCGCGAGAAAGGTGGAATCTGTGGAGGCCTCATTGCCTCTCGTTTATTAGCTTTGCATGGTGCAATGCCTCATCATCTAGACCTGAAGTTTCCCATAGAGAGGCTTGACCTTAATCCAATGATACAACATAATTTTTTTCTTCTTGGGCTAATTTGAGTGATTTGTCTTATGAAATAACCTTTCTCAAGGGTGGTTGGAGAAGGAGTAAGTCCGAGCAAGTTGTTCTTTTGCCTACACCTGTTTTGTTTAACCTTGATACTAGGATAGGATAGTCACTCACCGAGGAAGAACTCGATGCATACATGGGGGAGCTCTCCCAACAGGAGCAGGATACTAGAAGGGAGGTTACAGATGATTCGGTCTAGCCTTCGAATGAGGGGGAGTCTTCATATCAGTAGCCTACCTATGATTGGGGAGCTTCTTGTTCTTCCCAAGGGCCTAACCACGATCATTCTTACCATGACCCGCCTGCTTGGAACCCTTATCCGCGTTGGGGTTGATACCCACTTAGGCCAAAAGCCTAAGCTTGGGGGGAGGTACACCGACATCACGCTCATCTACATATCATGTTTAGTCTGTACTTTGTATATCCATGCTTCCTTCTCTTTTTAGTTTTCGTTCTTTCTTTACTTTTGCTTTCTAAAACACAAAAAGACCAAAAATATTTTATTTGTTTCCTTCTTTTTTCCTTGGCTTGCTTCTTCCGTTTGGCTCTGTCTTAATTATTCGAAAAACCTAAAAAGATTTTATTTACTTGTTCTTCCTTTTTGGTTCCTGCCTTTTAAAATCGAAAACCCAAAAATATTTGTTGTTCTTCTTTGGTTTTGTGAAGTTTGCTGCAGGGTTCAGTAGTCCTCAGTGGAATTTGGTTTCATGTTATTATTCAAGCCACACAAGTGAAGGGCAATAATGAGGATTAATGACAAGTTGAGGTGTGGTAAGAGGCTGGTAACGAACTCTATTTGTTCACATTTTTGTACATATACTCATCATTGTGGGCATGCTTAGTCTGTTCATGTAGGGCGTATGTTATTTATGGATGCTTAGTAGATCTTGCTTTCTTATGATTAGCTCCAGCTTGCTAATAGTTTGTAGCATGTCATATGAATGTTTGCTTTCATTGCTCTATTCATAACTTGGTACGATATTGTGGTATCTCCATCTGAATGTTTCACTTGAATTGACTTGGCACATGCTCACGCATGCATATGACTGAAACAATAATCAGTTAAGCCTCGATGAATTATTTTGCCTCAGGGGTCTTGAATCACTTTCATGCCATGATTAGTCCTGTTTTGTTGCAAGCATGATTATGATAGTTATTGCTCTCTCGTTTGTCGCTCCCTTACTATTGCTAGCCTTCACTTGCACTGAGTATGAGCTCTACTCGTGTTTCCAATTCCCCAAAACCAATATTGCCAAAAGTGTCCACCATACCTACCTATTAGCATCATTTGCTTTTTCGTGCATATTCAGTATGCCTTGTTTTCTTCCGATTAAAATGTTTGCTTCTTATGAGAAAGTTAGTTAGTAAAGCTCTCACGAACTTGATGGCACACTTTATTTTTTCACTTAATAAACCTGAACCATTGTGACTGTCCATGAAAGTTATATGCTTGCAAATTATAGGCTGGGGATTAGCAGAACCGTGCTGTCACGGGGAACGCTTTCAACACCTGTAAATATATACCCAGTTGATATCATGCTCTTTTGTTTGTGGATGTCGTCAGTGTGAAATAAAAGGGGAGCTTGTAAGTCCATGGAGTTATGTATGTGTGTTAGAGAAACGCCTGGTCTACCGGTCTAATCCATGCCTAATCATGGTGGAAACCTGCAACATAACCATAATGAGCAATCTATGAAGCATTCTTCTTAAAAAAAGGAGAGATAGTTGTTGAGAAAAAGAAAAAAAGAAATGATAAGAAAATAGGAAAGAGAGAAAAAAGCACCATTTTCCCATGGTAAATAAGAAGATTGTTGAGATGCTCGTTGTCTACTTGCCTTGTCATTTTGATATGGGGATTCTTCTGTATCATCGGGCAAGGGGTGCCCCATTGGAGGTTCTCTATGATACGCATGTATTTACTATGACAAGAACTTACCGGTAACTAAAGTTGAGTAGCATGAAGAGCGGCCCTCGTACTCAAGGGACATGAGATTTCTAGTTTATGGTCTGTCAAGCATATAACTAAGATTGAACCTCACTTTCACCTTAACCATTTAAAGATGCTTATGATAGGGGTAATGAGAGCTCAAAGCTAATGAGTACCATACTTTCAGCATTTGGAAGCCTTTCAAACTTTTTAAAAACCTTTTTCATTTCCTTGTTGAGTCACCACCTATTCTATGAGCACTTTCTTGAGAGCATAGTTGTCATTCTTAGTGTAATATGCTTGTCTCAAAACCTGATTAATTGTGTCATATCTTTGATATCTTTACTTCTAGTCTTCACTTGAACTTCAGAGGTGCCTTGGCATTTATGTTTGCTCTACAATCAAAGGCAAGCGAGATACCACTTTATCATACCTTGTTATGAGTATTGCAATGTTGCTTATGTTTATGTTTCATGCTATTTATTATTTTTGAGTTGGAATCTCTTCATAGCTTGTAATGAATATTAAGTAAACTTAGTTGCATACTCTTTATCATCAATTGCTTAAGTAGTTGATCATATGCTGAGAATATATACATCTTATGAAGCAAATGTGTTCGTGAAAGTTTCTTTTATCGCACTCAGTTTTCAACTAACGTCCAACCTCCCCCCTCCCGGGCGCCATTCCGTCCGACGAGAGCCACAGTGACGACAACCCCCGGCGGCCAGACCGGTGGCATGCGTCCAGCGGCGGCCCCATCAGCGGGCCACGTAGCTTCCGTGACGTCGCCACCACCTCACCGTCGCCCTCCCCCCACGCTCCCTTGACCTCCCCTGCATCCGGCGACCGCGACCGCCGTGGCTGCCCCCCGCCGTGCGCCGGCTGCTACCCGCCTTGGCCCATGCTTGGAGGTCCATCGCCATGGAGATGTGGTATCCCGCGGCATGGACGCTGATGGCTGGCAGCAGCCGTGATGCGGTCACCACCAGCGGCGCCGCCATCGCCACTCTAACGGCGCCCTGCCGTAGCAGGGGAGGCGCAGCCCCACACCGGAGTGGGATTCGGGACTCTGCTTCCGCTACCTCGAGCCTGGGCACCCCGTCCGCGAGTGCATCAGTGAGGTGCACTATCGCCAGTGCCTCCTCTCCGGACACAGCTCCCGACAGTGCACCCCTGAGCAGCGGGAGTTCGACCATATGCGCGTGCGTCAGCTGCTAGAGAGCCGCGCCCCGCCCCGTCTGCTGGCCGCGGCCACGACGCCTCCTCCACCGCACCATCAGGCCTCCCAGGCTCCTCCCCCGCGCAGCGGCCTGCTCCTAACCCCCGCCCTTGCACCGGTACCCACCGCCCTGCCTCCCCGGTTGACTGCACCACAAGCACCCACGGACCCCGCCACCGTCAGGGTCATCGTCCCGCGCACCATGGAGACGTGGATGCTGAGGTGGTTCTCGGGCGCGTGATGGTTGCCTCCATCACCGGCACAAGGCCCGAGGTCTCGCCGGACGCCGTGGAGAACCTTCTTTGCAACGAGTTCGAATTGGAAATTGACGACTTTTCGGTCCATTTGCAGCACCCCGAGGAATTTCTCGTCATCTGCAAGTCCCTGTGCGTCAAAGATAAGATCTCTAGCGACCACTTCATTGGCAACACCGCCGCGGGCTTCACCCGCTTGCTGCGCCCCTGGAGCAAGCTCGCCCACCATGGAGTTGGCCGGTTAGATTACCGCGTCGAGCTCGAGCTCCGCGGCATACCGGAAAACACTTGGCACCTTTCGACGGTTAAGGCCCTGCTTCGGGGCAGCTGCTGGGTGGAGGACATCAGCCCGGCGACACATTCTCGCACCGACCTGATCACGTTCCGACTCACGGTGCGGACGCACGACCCGGCCGCCATTCCTCGTCGTGCTATCCTGGAGATGGTGGAGCAGGTCCTGGCGCGCGTCCTGACTCAGGCGCCCTCCGTCCGCACCCTTACCTACCCTGTGATAGTTCGCGTGGCGTCCAGCGAGCCGATCGATGCTGCCCCGATGCATGACGCGGACCACCGGCACGATGACAAAGACAAGGATGGTCTCGGCAATAACGAGTGCGAGGACCGCGGCAACAGGCGCGCTCCACGGCGACGTGCTAGGAAGCGACTGTGCCCGAACATCCCCGCGGCCTCGCCGGCCGACCACAGCGCCGCCATGGACATGGACACGGTCACCCGCGTCGTTGCAGCAGCTGACCCACGTGCATTTGGCCTGGCCGTTGATTCCTACTGGTCTGATGTTCGCCATCCCACGCCAATGCCTTGCTGTCATCCCCTCCACGCCCCCGCCACCGCCCGTTCCATGAGACCCTGGCCTGGTCAAGGTGTGGACCAGTCAAGTCAAGGTGGGGCCCGCCGGGCCTGTCACAACGCTCCAAGAGGCGCACGTTTTTGGCAGAGAAAGAGCCGACAACCTGCCCCGACAGCTATCACCACGACCCACCCACCGCCCGCTCCTGTGGACCACGATCTCGAGGCGGACCGAGAAGATCCTGGAAGGCCAGCTGGCAGCTCCCCCTTGGCTGATCGCGGCTCCAACTCCCCCAGGTCCGCGCCAAGTTCAAACGACCTGGCCATTTGTGCGCCGCCTCCGGAGTGCATGGAAGCCTCCTCGCCCGCCCACGACGCGTGGAGAGATCTTGACCTGGTCAGTTGCGTACCAGACTCGTAGCCCATGTCGGAAGCTCCGGCCCATGTGGATGTGGCGGCTGGGCCGGCTGATGCGGACAGCCCACAGGAGCTGGAGGACACCCCCGCCACCCCCGACGCCTCCCCTGTGCACGCTACTACCACCACGAGCCCACTTTGCAGCCCACCCGGCCCAGGACTGCCCTAGAAGACCACTGTGCCACTGGAGCCTATGCCACATGACGCGGCCCAGATCTCACTTGCGCCTGGCGCCAACAACCGCTACGCAACGCCACCACACACATTCCAGCACTCTTCGGGCTGGCCCTCCGCACCTAGCAACTGGACGCTGGACGACTTCTTGTCTGCCGCGACGCGATAGCTAAACGCTGCCCTACCTATGCCTGGGATACGCACTCGTCAGCAGCCGCTAAACTTCACGCCCCATCGAGGCCGTTCTGCTACTTGCATGGCGCCGCCCACTACGGAACGGAGAGCTCAGGTCCAAATCCTTCGCACTCTCGGGATCATCAGCGTCGACCAAGTGATCACCGCCGAGGAGATGAAGACCTATGATGGCATATTCACCGCCCCATCCCCCTCTCCGTCCTTGCTGCGATCGCGGCGCTGGTGGATTGTGTGCTTCCCACTTCTCCACCCCTTGCGCCTTGTCGCCGGCCGGCCAACCCCTTGTGGTTTAGCCCGCTGCCACTGCCGCTGTCGACATCCTCCCGATGGATTACAACCTAAAGATCCTCATCTGGAACATCCGAGGCCTAAACGCGCGAGCTAGACGCATTGCTATCCGATCGTTGCTTGCCACCACTAATGTATCGATTGTGTGCTTCCAAGAAACAAAAGTTGAGTTGCTTTGCTCGTCGATTGTCCTTGAGACACTTGGACCGGAGTTTGATGACTACATACCTACCTGCGATCGGCACTAGCGGAGGCATACTCCTCGCATGGAAGAGCAGGGAAGTTACTATCACTGACCCATTGTTCACCATGCATGCGATCACTGCCAAAGTCCGCGCGGCCTCTGGCACATCGCACCCCTAGTGGATCACCGTCGTTTATGGGCCACAGGAAGACGTTGAGAAGATTGCTTTCATATGTGAAGCTCCGCGACATCCGTGCCGATTGTGATGGCCCTTGGATGTTGTGCGGTGACTTCTACATGATTCTCTTGGCGATGGACAAGAACAACGAGCACCTTGATCGGCGTATAATGGGTCGCTTTCGACGAGTGATCAATGACCTTGCCCTCAAGGAGGTTTACCTTAACGGCCGTTGATACACTTGGTCGAATGGACAGTCGCCCCCGACACTTGTTCACCTCGACCGCGTTCTTTGCACTGCTGACTGGGAAGAGCAGCACTGCCACAGCCACCTCCGATGTGCCGCGTCCGTGGTCTCGGATCATAGCCCCCTACTCCTCGACTGCTCCCCTATGCCGGCCCCTTACTGGAGGTTCCACTTTGAGGAGTTCTGGACACGCATGGACGGCTTCCAGGAGATTGTTGTCGCGGCCTGGCAGTCCACCACCACGAACAGCCCCTTCCAGCGCGTGGCACTTTGCATGTAAGCCACTACTCGTGCCCTTACCAGCTCGAGCGCGCGTACCGTCGGCAACGTCAAGCACAAAATGGCCATATCCCATGAGCTACTCCTACGCTTCGACAAAGCCCAAGAGGGAATCATCTCCCCCCACGAGGACTGGCAACGCAAAGAGATTAAGCACGCCTACCTAGGCCTCGCCTCCCTCGAGAGGACCATGGCATGGCAGTGGGCGCGGCTTGCGTTCCTCAAAGATGGCGATGCCAATACCTCCTTCTACCACCGCCAGTGCTCCTACCGCAAACACAAGAACAGGATCTACGGCCTCACGGATGGAGATCGGACCCTCTTTGAGCATGATGACATGGCAAGAGCGGCATTCAACCACTACGAGGACCTCCTTGGCATGGATCTGCAGCGAGATTGCACCCTTGAGTTTGGTGACCTCATCGAGCCCGACGCCTCGCTCCTTGCCCTTGATGAGCCTTTTGAGGAGGAGGAAACCTGGAATGCTATAAAGAGGATGTCTGCGCACAAGGCGCCTGGGCCGGACGGGTTCACTATGGAATTCCTCCGCGCCTGCTAGGGCTGCATCAAATCCGACATCGTCGATGTGTTCCAGGAGCTCTATGAGATGCGAGGACGAGGGTTCGCCTGCCTCAATCGGACACTCCTCACACTCATACCCAAGCAGGTCGGCGCCAACACGCTTCGGGACTATAGGCCCATAAGCCGGATACACCTGATCGCGAAGCTTTTTGCCAAGGTCCTATCGCTGCGCCTGGCACCCAAGCTTGACGGCCTCGTCAGCCCCATCCAAAGCGCCTTCATCTCCAGCCGAAGCCTCCCCGACAATTTTGTCCTCGTGCGTGAATCCGCTTGGATGCTTCATCGACTTGGCGAGCCCCGACTACTCCTCAAGCTGGACCTCGCCCGCGCTTTTGACTCGCTCTCATGGCCCTTCATCTTCGAAGCTCTACGACACTATGGCTTCGGCGACCGCTTCCTCGAGTGGCTGGCGATCCTGCTCTCCTCGGCAAGCACGCAAGTCCTGCTCAACGGTGAGCCTAGACCCGCGATCTGGCACCGAAGAGGCCTCCGACAGGGCGACCTACTGTCCCCACAGCTATTTGACATTGTTGTTGATACCCTCGAACGCCTCTTCAAACATGCCACCGAGCTTAGCATTCTACATCAGCTACACCCCCGTTGCTCGATCCCACTGATCAGCCTCTACGCCGATGACGTAATCATGTTCTAACACGCGTAGGCTAGAGACATTGAGGTTGCTCAGCGAACCCTGGAGCTCTTCGGGCGCGCCTCGGGGCTCTGCGTCAACTACACCAAGAGTACCGCCACTCTTATCTGCTATGACCTCGACGAGTTCACCCCGATGATCGCATAGCTGGGCTACCCCGTGGTCAAACTACCCTTGACCTACCTCGGTATACCGCTCACGATCCGAAAGCCGACTGTGGCGTAGATGAAGCCTATGGTCGACCGAGTCGCCAGCAAACTACCAACCTGGAAAGTGGGACTCATGGACAAGGTTGGATGCCTCACAATGGTCAAAACGGTCCTTGGCGCCATCCCCATACATCAGTTGTTTGTCATCGCACCCATGAAGCTACCGATCCGAATCATCGAGAAGGTACAAAGGGGCTTTCTATGGGCTGGTCAGGAGGAGGCCAAAGGTGGCCATTGCCATGTCAATTGGCGTCGCATGGCCCGACCAATTGACATGGGCAGCCTCGGCATCCGCGACCTCGAGCAAACAAGCCTCTCGCTCAGATTGCGGTGGTTGTGGTTCAGCTGCACCGATGATAGGTGCCCCTGGCATGGATTGAACATGCAGTTCACCTTGGCGGAATGTGACTTCTTCTTTGCCTCCACCACTATGGAGATAGGGAATGGCCGCACGGCCAAGTTCTGGGAGGATCGATGGATAAGAGGCAAGTCCATCAAGGAGATTGACCCTCAGCTACACGCCTGCATACCTAAGCGACAACGGAAGTCTAGGATTGTGGCTGACGCCCTCCTCGAGCACCGCTGGGCCCAAGAAATTCAGGGCACCATTGGCATCCAGGAAATAGGTCAATACCTGCAGCTATGGCACGCCATCGACGACATCACGCTTAACGACGAGCCTGATCGCCTCATCTGGAAGTGGATGGCCAGCGGCGCTTACACAGCACGCTCGGCGTACCTGGCATCCTTCCATGGATCTCGAACCTGCCCTACGTGGAAACGCATCTGGAAGGCCTGGGCACCCCCTCGCCTCAAGTTCTTCCACTGGTTGGCCTTTTAGGACTGATGATGGACCGCGCAGCGTCTCGAGCGCCATGGCATGCAGCACCACCGTTGATTCTTGCTCTGCGACCAAGCACCCGAGACCATGCACCACCTTCTCGTGGAATGCCCTTTCTCTCGACAGATCTGGCACGAAGCCCTCGCGTGGCTCTGCATGACCTGTAGGATTGATACATTGCAAATGTATCTATAATTTTTGATGTTCCATGCTTGGTTTTATCCACTTTCTTGTGTTTTGTCAACACTTTGAAGTACTTTTCATATGATTTCTTGGACTAACCTATTAATAAGAGCCACAGTGCCAGCTGCCTGTTTTCTGCTGTTTTTGGTTCCAGGAAAGTTAGAAAATGAATATTCTCTGAATTGGACGGGACAAATGCCAAAGTGCCTATTTTTCCAGAAGACTCTAGGAGCCAGAATACGAGGCGGAGAAGAGCCAGGGGGTGGCCACACCACCTGGTGGCGCGGGCCAGGCCAAGCCGCGCTAGGGGGTGGTGTGGGCCCCCAGGCACCCCCTCGGCCTCTCTCTTTGCCTATAAGGAGCCTTCTAACCTAAAAACTTCGGGGAGTTCGATGTTTTTCCACGAAGAGTTCCGATGCGCCGCCGCCACCGAAGGGGAGATTCAGGGACATAAAGTCTCTGTTCCGGCACCCTGCCGGGACGGGGAAGTGCCCCCGGAGCCATCTCCATCGATCCCCACCATCATCTCCATCGACCATCCATGTTTCCTCCATCTATGAGTGAGTAATCCCCCGCTGTAGGCTATGGGGATGGTAGGGATAGGATGAGATCGTTCATGTAATGGCATCAGATTGTTAGGCCATGGTGCCTAGTATCTTTTATTAGTGCGTTATGACTTTGTTGCGACTTGTTGTGCTTAATGCTTGTCACTAGGGCCCGAGTGCCATGATTTCAGATCTGAACATGTTATTGATTCATTATGATAGTATTGTTTTTGGTCTTATCTACAAGTTGTATACACACGTTGTTGTCCGGAACCTATGGCCCCGAAGTGACAAAAATCGGGATAACCGGAAGGGAAAGGCTTTGATGTGAGGATCACATGTGTTCACGGAGTGTTAATGCTTTGCTCCGGTGCTCTATTAAAAGGAGCACCTTAATTGCCAGTAGTTCCCTAGAGGCCCCGCTGCAAACGGGCTGGTAGGACAAAAGATGTTATGCAAGTTCTCATTGCGAGCACGTATGACTATATATGGAACACATGCCTAGGATTGTCTAGTACTTGGGTGCTTTATCTTATTTATCTGCAATTGCCCTATGTTCTGATTGCTATGTGAATTGTCTTGTCCATGCAACGCCCGTCCATCCATCCCTATGCCTACCGCACTCGAATCCCACTATTTACTGCTTTTGTCACTACTGTCTTTGTTTTGCTACTGCTGTTACTTTACTATTCCTACTACAAAACTGTTGCTACTGATAAACTACTGTGAGCAAGATTGTTTCCAGGTGCAGCTGAATTGACAACTCAGTTGTTAAGGCTTATAAATATTCTTTGGCTCCCCTTGTGTCGAATCAATAAATTGGGTTTCACTTCCCTCGAAAATACTGCGATACACCCCATATACTTGTGGCTCATCAAGACTATTTTCTGGCGCCGTTGCCGGGGAGCATAGCTTTATTTATCAAGTTCACTTGGATTCTCTATTGTTCGCTGCTATCCATCCATCATGGGTAAGTCTCGTGATGGCAAGGTTCCTATTTTACCATCCACTACAAGAAGAGGTACGGTTCTGAACACCTATGCTGCTCTTGATTCACCATCTGTTATAAGTAAGCTCGTTACACTACCATATACACATGCTACACACACTGCTACTACTGCTGAATCTGAAACTTCTGATGTTGATGATGCTGCTTCTACTATGCTTGATAAGAGTGGTTCATTAGGTCCTTTCCTAGATGCTACGATTGCTAGAACTATAGCTGGAAATACCGAAACTCCTAATGAAAACACCACCACACCCGTTAGCTCACCTGAGTCTAGTGAGAGTTATGATACTAAAGAAGATTATGATGAGATGACCGATGAGTTTATTGAAGAATGTAAGAACACCCATGATAGGAGCGCTGCTAAGAGTCTCCTTGAGAGGCGTACTATTAGACCCAAATTATCTCTTGATGCTAAGTTTGCTGCTTCTCCCATAAACATTATAGATGAAGATTATGATTTCTCTCTCGATCTATCTTATATAGCTATTGTCGAGAAAGAACCTTTTTGTGGGACTAAGAATGAAAGTGCGGTGGCACATATGAATGAACTTTCTACTATGAGTGGCTTGTTTTCTGATGATATTAAGATGCGTACTTATTTTGTTGCTAAGATTTTTCCTTTTTCACTGAAAGGAGAAGCTAAAACGTGGTTTAATAATTTACCTCCTGGATCTATTGATAGCCCTGAGTGCTTGATTAGTACTTTTCTGCAAAAATATTTTCCTCCCAGTGCTCGACATGCTATTTTGCAGGAACTTTTTGATTTTAAACAGGGAGAAAAAGAGGTATTGCCCGAATCTTGGGCAAGGTTTTGTGCTTTGATTCATGCACAGGTTGGAAGTCCATTACCTAAGAATGAGCTTCTTGATATATTTTATAATGGACTAACCGGGGAATCTAGGACATACCTAGATAGTTGTGCTGATTGTGTTTTCAGGAATAGGACTCCAAAGGAAGTTGAGGAATTAATGGCCAAAATAAGCAAGAATTATGAAGATTGGACTCCTCCTAAACAAGTTACACCTGAAGTAATTGTACCTGAACCATCTATTCATGTGCCTATTCCAACATCAAAGAAGAGGGGAGTTATTGAATTAAATGATGAAGTGATGAAGGAAGCTAAGAAATGTCTTAAGGAGAAGGGAATTAAAGTTGCAGATGTCAAGAATTTACCTCCTATAGAAGAATTATGTAAGCCTGTTCCCTACTCACCCACTATTGAGGTACACTCTCTCCAACACTTTGATGAAGGTGATATCCCTTACTTGAAACCTCCTGATCAATGCTTAGAAGAATTTGATATCTTTATTGTTAAGCAAGATAACTTTAATAAAAGGGTGCAAAATCATCTAATGGAAAACACGAGAGCTATTGTTGAGTTGAAAGATATTGTGGAAAGGACCTCTAATGATGTTAAAATGATTGTTAAACACTTTCAAATGGTTCAAACTCAAATAGATCAACTCGTTAAAGTACAAAACGACTTGCTAGTTAATGCTGCTAAAGAAAAACATGCTTATGAAATTAGAACTAGAAGTGGAGCTGCTACCCAGGATCCTCTATATCCTAAGGGGCATCCCAAAAGAATTGAGCAGGATTCTCAACAAGCTGAAAATAGTGGTTCTACTCGTAAGAAAAGGAAAAAGAAACATAAAACTATCATAGAACCCTCTGAACCTGCTTTAGATCCTAATAGTATATCTATCTCTGATGCTGAAACCGAAAGTGGTAATGAAGAAGATGAAGTTCGTAGTGAAGAAAAAGTTGAAGGAGAACCTGAAAACCACACTAAGACTACTAAATACACTAAAGAAGATTTTATTGCTAAGAAACATGGTAGTGAAAGAGAACCTTGGGTCCAAAAACCTATGCCTTTCCCTGATAAGAAACACAAGTCAAAGGAAGATGAACACTATAATAAGTTTTGTGAGTGGATGAAGCCTTTATTCTTGCAAATTCCTTTGACTGATGCTATTAAATTTCCTCCTTACTCAAAGTATATGATGGACATTGTCTCGAATAAAAGGAAGATCCCTAATGAAGAAATTTCTACTTTGCTTGCTAATTATTCCTTCAAAGGTAAGGTTCCTAAGAAACTTGGAGACCCATGGATTCCAACTATCCCTTGCTCTATTAAGGATAGTTATGTTAGAACTGCTTTGTGTGATTTGGGAGCTGGAGTTAGTGTTATGCCTTTCTCTCTCTATAAGAGGCTTCAGCTTGAAAAATTGATACCAACTGATATATCTTTGCAAATGGCTGATAAATCCACCACTATTCCTGTGGGTATATGTGAGGATGTACCTGTTCAGGTGGCTCAAAATTGCTTGATATTAAGCGATTTTGTTGTGCTTGAAATGCCTGAAGATGATAATATGTCTATTATTCTTGGGAGACCTTTTCTTAATACTGCAGGAGCTGTTATTAATTGTAATCAAGGAAAGGTGACCTTCAATGTTAATGACAAGGAACATACTATTTATTTCCCCAAGAAGATTGAAAGGACTTATGGTTTTAATTCAATTGAACATGTTGAAGGCATTCAAGTTGGAGAAATATATTGTCCCATACCAAGAGAAAAATTTGAAACTATTATGATTGGGACCATTGCTATCAAGGTTGAGGTAACATAATCATTAGTTGAATACAAATTTTTGTCTCATATGAAATTGTTTTGGTAACAAGACCTGATCAACCTTGTTAACAAAAGGATTTCATCAAACAAAACAATGTTTTCACCATGATTATCTTCGCTTACTTCTATTCTATCCATTTTAGTTTTTTCCTTATGCCTAACTTAAAGGCACTAAAGAAAAGTACTTATTGGGAGATAACCCAAAAGTTTTAGATGAGTCTTGGAAGTTATTACCTCAGGAATAACCGCTCCTTATCCTTTTTATTTGCTTTTTGTGCCAAGAGTAACCTCTAATGAGAGAGAAGTAATGATTGAGAAAGTTGCTGTCCCGAAACAGATTTCTATGCTTCACCGTAAAAATTCGTGTAAAACCTCTGTACGTCCTTTTGAGGCGTGATATTTTGTGCTTCTGCCCCAGGTTGTTATCTAACTTTCGTTAGTTCAACACTTTTTGATTTGAGCAATAGAAGGTCTTTGAAAAAATTCGTCTTTACCTGCTGGTCTGTTTTCACAGATTTCTGCCATTTTCTGCATTTGCTTCTTGTTGGTTCCTTTTTGAGTTCTTTTGGGGAATTGAGATTTTTGAGGGAAGTGCTACAGTAGCTAGTGTTCTAATTGAAGTTTATTTGGTGTTAGAACTGAACCTTAAGACCTATTATCTTGAGTGCACTAATGTTGCTAATAAAGATTGTGTGAAGTTTTGTATGAAGGAAAATTTCAGGTGTATGGAAGGAATGAGTAATGAGATGAAAGATGGACTAAAGCTCAAACTTGAGGATGCCACGCGTGTCACCCCAAGAAATATCCAAGAAGTACAAGCGTCAAAGCTTGGGGATGCCCAAGGCATCTCCTTCTTCATCAATAAAAATCCCAGGTTTCTTCCAAACACTTTATTTTTATTGTTTCATGCACAGTTGTGTTGTTCTTGGAGCGTCTTCTTTTTCGTTTTCGTTTTGGTTTTTAGTTTTCTTGGTTTGCTTAGTTTGCTGAATAAATTGGTTGGACCTCCTCTTTCGTGCATTGGTTTTCAAATAGTTTGGTTTAGATTGGAAAAGAGTAGGAAAGTTCATGCTTAAGTGTTAAAGAGAGCTTGTTTTTGACTGTGCCTATGCTTGTCATGCCATGCTTGATATTGTTTTGGCTTTATGCTTAGTATTCTTTGCTGTAGCATGACTTGTTATAAACAATTGAGATTGCTTAATGTGCCTTGGATGAATCATGTGTTGTTTTAGCATATTAAAGCATAGTATAGTGGTATTCTCCTTTGATGCTTTATTTGGGTTGACTTGGCACATGCTCACACCATGTTATGACTATCCCAAGTCACCATAAGCCTTTATGATCTCTTAGTTTTCAACTTGTAGTATAACTTTATGCTTTGATCAATGATGTTTTGTCGCTCTGCATGATTATGGCCATTATTGCTCTGTCGTTTGTCGCTCCCTTACTATTGCTAGCCTTCACTTCCACTGAGTATTTTACTCATGTTTCCAACTCCCTTAAACCAAATATTGCCAAAGTATCCACCATACCTACCTATTAGCATCATTTTCTATTTCCGTGCATATTCATTATGCCCTGTTTTCTTTCGAATAAAATGTTTGCTTGTTATGAGAAAGTTAGTTAGTAAAGCTCTCACGAACTTGATGGCACACTTTATTTTCTTGCACTTAATAAACCTGAACCATTGCGTCCTTCTTTGTTGCGTATATGCTTGCGCTTTATAAGTTGAAGTTAGTAGAACCATGTATCATGGGGAATGCTTTCAACATTGCACTAGTACCTTGTACCTCGTTGATATCATGTTCTTTTGCTTATGGATCCCGGCGGTGTGAAATAAAAGTGGAACTTGTAAGATCATGGAGTTTGTATGTATGTTAGAGAAACGCCTGGGCTGCTAGCCTAAGCCATGCCTAATCATGGTGGAAACTTGCAGCATAACCATGATGAGCATTCTATGAAGCATCAACAATAAAAATCTATGCACATAGTAAATAAAAAGATCGCTGAGATGCTCATTGTCTGCTTGCCTTGTCATTTTGATTATGGGATAGCTCCTGTATCATGTGCAAGGGGTACCCCGTTGGCGGTTCTCTATGATACGTATATACTTACAATGACAAGAGCTTACTCGTGACTGAAGTTGAGTAGCATGAGGATCGGTCTTCATAAGTAAGGGGCATGAGACTTCGATTTATAACTTGTCAATCATATCCTCTTAATTGTGTCACTTTCACCTTAATCACATTAAAGATGCTTATGATAGGGGCAATGATAGCTCAAAGCTAATGAGTACCATACTTTCAGCATTTGGAAGCCTTTCAAACTTTTCAAAACCTGTTCATTTCCTTGTTGAGTCTGCACACATTCTATGAGCACTTTCTTGAGAGCATAGTGGCCATTCTTAGTTCTATGTGCATTGTCCCAAGACTTGTTGATTGATGCATACCTTGATATTGCTTGTTTTAAACTATTTGTATCTAGTCACTCTTGTAAACTTTGAAGGTGTCCTATGCATTTATGTTTGCTACTCTATGAGGGACAAGCTGGATGCCACTATGCTATGTTTTCTTTATGTGAAACAAACAAATGTCTTGCAAAGCATTGTTATTCATGAATCTTTTGTTTGTGACTTTTCATTTTGCATCATAGTTTCTTTGTCTTATTGCTAGAACTTTGTCTTTCATGTTATGATTGAAGTACTATGATCCCAGCTTCAAATGTTTTACAAATACTTTGATCAAGTGTTTGATGGTGCATGTCACCTCAAAAATTATTCTTTCTTTTTATCACTTACCTACTCGAGGACGAGCACGAGTTAAGCTTGGGGATGTTGATACATTACAACTGTATCTATAATTTTTGATGCTCCATGCTTGGTTTTATCCACTTTCTTGTGTTTTGTCCACACTTCGGAGTACTTTTCATATGATTTCTTGGACTAACCTATTAACAAGAGCCACAGTGCCAGCTGCCTGTTTTCTACTGTTTTTGGTTCCAGGAAAGAAAATGAATATTCTCGGAATTGGACGGGACAAAAGCCAAAGTGCCTATTTTTCCAGAAGACTCCAGGAGCCAGAATACGAGGCGGAGAAGAGCTAGGGGGTGGCCACACCACCTGGTGGCGCGGGCCAGGCCAGGACGCGCCAGGGGGTGGTGTGGGCCCCCCAGGCACCCCCTCGGCCTCTCTCTTCGCTTATAAGGAGCCTTCTGACCTAAAAACTTTGGGGGGTTCGACGTTTTTCCACGAAAAGTTCCGTTGCGCCGCCGCCACCGAAGGGGAGATTCAGGGGACAGAAAGTCTCTATTCCGGCACCCTGCCGGGACGGGGAAGTGCCCCCGGAGCCATCTCCATCGATCCCACCATCATCTCCATCGACCATCCATGTTTCCTCCATCTATGAGTGAGTAATCCCCCGCTGTAGGCTATGGGGATGGTAGGGATAGGATGAGATCGTTCATGTAATGGCATCATATTGTTAGGGCATGGTGCCTAGTATCTTTTATTAGTGCGTTATGACTTTGTTGCGACTTGTTGTGCTTAATGCTTGTCACTAGGGCCCGAGTGCCATGATTTCAGATCTGAACATGTTATTGATTCATTATGATAGTATTGTTTTTGGTCTTATCTACAAGTTGTATACACACGTTGTTGTCCGGAACCTATGGCCCCAAAGTGACAGAAATCGGGATAACCGGAAGGGAAAGGCTTTGATGTGAGGATCACATGTGTTCACGGAGTGTTAATGCTTTTCTCCGGTGCTCTATTAAAAGGAGCACCTTAATTGCCAGTAGTTCCCTAGAGGCCCCGCTGTAAACGGGCTGGCAGGACAAAAGATATTGTGCAAGTTCTCATTGCGAGCACGTATGACTATATATGGAACACATGCCTAGGATTGTCTAGTACTTGGGTGCTTTATCTTATTTATCTGCAATTGCCCTATGTTCTGATTGCTATGTGAATTGTCTTGTCCATGCAACGCCCGTCCATCCATCCCTATGCCTACCGCACTCGAATCCCACTGTTTACTGCTTTTGTTACTACTGTCTTTGTTTTGCTACTGCTGTTACTTTACTATTCCTACTACAAAACTGTTGCTACTGATAAACTACTGTGAGCAAGATTGTTTCCAGGTGCAGCTGAATTGACAACTCAGTTGTTAAGGCTTATAAATATTCTTTGGCTCCCCTTGTGTCAAATCAATAAATTGGGTTTCACTTCCCTCGAAAATACTGCGATACACCCCCTATACTTGTGGGTCATCAAGGATCCCTGGACCAGAGGACAGCTCCTTGATTGAGTGGCTTGCCCAGGCGAAGCACGACACGCCGAAGCCACTACGCAAGGGCCTAGGAGCCGCCGCGCTGCTTATACGCTGGATGATCTAGAAGCATAGGAATAGATATGTCTTTGACCATCTACCACCATCGGGCAGCACCCTGCTAGCCGCGATCAAGGACGAGGCCTTCCTATGGGCAAGGGCAGGGGCACTAGGCCTTAGGACTGTGCTGCCACCGACGTGGGATGTACATTGAACAAGCGCCTTTCTGTTTCGACCTCCTAGGAGGCTTGTAACTATCCTACCTTTTCAATGAATGAAACACAAAGGTCCTTTGCGTTTTCTCAAAAAAGTCTCCAACTGAATTGCTTGAGGACAAGAAATAAGCTAAGCTTGGGGGGAGTTGATACGTCCAAAACGTATCTACTTTCCCGAACACTTTTGCTATTGTTTTCCTCTAAACTTGTGTGATTTGGATACAACTAACATGGACTGACGTTGTTTTTAGCAGAATTACCTTGGTGTCTAGTTTTTGTGCAGAAAATCAACTATCAGGAAAAATCCCGGAAAATATGCCAAATATCCTATTTCACAAGAAGACTTATGGAGCCAGAAGACGAGACGGAGGAGGGCCACGAGGGGCCCACACCACCTAGCCACGCGAGCTAGGCTATGCCGCTCCTGGGGGTGGTGTGGCTGCCTCGGTCACCCCCTCGGCCTCCCTCTTTGCCTATAAGTTGCCTCTTACCCTAAAAACCAAGGGGGGTTCGACGCTTTTCTAGAAAGAGTTCCGCTACGCCGCCACCACCAGATTTCGCGATTCAGAACCAGAAACTCTGTTCTAGCACCCTGCTGGGACGAGGAATTGGAGGAGATCATCACCATCGCTTCTCCATCGACCATCCATGTTTCCCCCATCTATGAGTGAGTAATCCCCCGCTGTAGGCTATGGCAATGGTAGGGATTGGATGAGATCGTTCATGTAATGGCATCGGATTGTTAGGGCATGGTTCCTAGTATCTATTAATAGTGCTTTTTGACGTCGTTGCAACTTGTTATGCTTAATGCTTGTCACTAGGGCCCGAGTGCCATGATTTCAGATATGGACATGTTATTGATTCATTATGATAGTATTGTTTATGGTCTTACCTGCAAGTTGTATACACATATTGTTGTCCGGAACCAAAGGCCCCGAAGTGACAGCAATCGGGATAACCAGAGGGAATGGCTTTGATGTGAGGATCACATGTGTTCATGGAGTGTTAATGCTTTGCTCCGGTGCTCTATTAAAAGGAGCACCTTAATTGCTAGTAGTTCACTTGAGGCCCCGCTACAAACGGGCTGGCAGGACAAAAGATGTTGTGCAAGTTCTCATTGCGAGCACGTATGACTATATATGGAACACATGCCTATGATTATTTAGTACTTGGATGCTTTATCTTATTTATCTGCAAATGCCCTATGTTTTGATTGCCATATGAATTGTCTTGTCCATACAACGCCCGTCCATCCATCCCTATGCCTACCGCGCTTTAATCCTATTGTTTACTGCAATCGTTACTACTGTCTTTACTTTCACTACTGCTATTACTTTGTTATTTCTACTACAAAACTGTTGCTACTGATAAACTGTTGTGAGCAAGATTGTTTCCAGTTGCAGCTGAATTGACAACTCAGTTGTTAAGGCTTATAAATATTCTTTGGATGCCCTTATGTCGAATCAATAAATTGGGTTTCACTTTCCTCAAAAATACTGTGATACACCCCCTATACTTGTGGGTCATCACTCATCTCTTGTACGTCTGCACGACCTTGAGGTCGGCTTCGCCGTAGGACTACATCATCAATGTTCGTTAGAATGTAATGCTTTTCAGTCTTCAAGGGTATGAACATTGAATCCCTCCATTACCTTCCATCTACATATAATATATCTTGGCTATGTCATTCTCGTTGTTAGGATTTTATTTGTTTTCTGCTACGGAACCCCTTCAGTGGTATCAGAGTGGATATATGCGTAGATGTGTTGGTACAGTTAGAACATATAGTGATAACTGGGCATTTATTTTCTAGTTGTTACCCTCTCACGTGTACTTGTTCATATTGTGGTAGTGTTTCATGAAGTGGACCAGACTGACCTTACACGTACTCTTACGTGAGACTGGTTCCTCACCTAACATATGGCTTGTACCATATATGTGCCTGGCGGGTGTTTGTATCTCTTACATTAATTGATTCGGCATTTACAAAGAACGATCCTAAAAAGAGATTTAAGCCGACAACTAGTAAATCTATGTTGTGGTTGGAAGTTCGTAGGTAAGAAATGGTTCTGTTGCGGAAGCCCTAACAACCATGTAAAACTTGCAAAGACACATGGTCATGGTAAGTGTTTATGTTAAGCCACCGGCAGGGAGGCACCATGGACCTAGTGTCGTGCCAGGAGCGCTCGATGGAGATCAAAGGCACAAGCTCCATGTCATGTCACATTACATATGATGTTAAATTCATTATGCATCTTATTTTTCTTGTATTAGACTTACTATGCTAGCATTATAATATGCTCCCTCAAATCTAATTTCAATAAATGTGTTCTCCCTTAGTGTGCACCGCTGAGAAAGTTCGCTGCTATGAAACACGATGTGTCGATCGGGTGCCAGACACACTGATGTTCGCATACGGGGGGTGTAAGCCATGTTGCACAGCAATACACTGACATTAACGTTGGCGATCCTAGCATGTACAAACATGGCCTCAGAACACCAATGACCGGAAGGTTAAGCATGAATCACATAGTTGATGTGTTTGGCATTTTGATGTCTACCTTTGAATCTATGCCATCAGCCATGACGATCAGGGGTGATGTAGTGAATTAGGATCGTGTAATCACTAAACAATGATGAGGAATGTTCGTTTAAGTGGGAGTTCTTGTAATTTTGTTTAACGCGGACTCGTATTATGAACTAAACAATCTAAGTGAATTTTCATAGGTTTGTTGTAGTTGCCATCCGTTATAAACTACCTTGTGCTTAGTTGTAATTGAGATAATAGAACTATAGAGTTCTAGAGACTTACTTTACGGACTAGTACCAGTACTGTATTGTTTGTGTGTTGAATTGAAAGATAAAATTCCTAAAGAAAACTTTCAAGTATACCCCACTTACTCCATAAGGTTTAATAAGTGTATTTATCCTAGATTAATTGATTCGAAAGTTGGTATCTCAAGGATCATGCTTGCCTCCAGATACTTGATATTAGAAAGAAAGTTTTTAGTATTAAGATTATCTGGGATTTGAAAGATTCATTTCATAAATCATCTTGTGTAAAATACATTCTAATATGTGAAACATTATTTGATTGCAATATGGTAAAATATAATTAATCAAAACCAGATTCTGAGATTGCATGAGCATTTGCGAATGATGGTGACGCTGGGTGTACGTATCACAATAGGTTTGGGGACTAAAGTTATACAAATGTTCATCCTTATGAACTATCATAGTTTCATCATGAAAGTTGTCATGATAGGATGTATAAGAGGTATAGGTAAAATGTTTACTATACAAAAAGATCACTAAAGTAGAATCTAGAAGAATGCAAATCATGTGATGATAGTGGTCCACATCAAAGTGCAAGTTTAAGGGTATCAGTGTTTGACTAACACACCTGAACTAAGTACCATATGATTTGTAACACTATTGATGTTGATTAATTCTTCTGAAAGAGAGGATGACGGTGAAAGAGAATCCACAAATATAATTGGTAGAAATTAAAGGACTTGAATTATCTAGCTCAAGTATATACAAGATATACATGTTATGAATGTATTCTTTGCTTGTTAAACCAATGTAATTATTTGGTATTAGATGCCAGATTGGTTGGTATGAAGTGTCATACAAAGAAACTCAATGTAAGAAATATAATGGTCCAAATAACTAGCATGAGAATATGATGATTATATTCATAGATAAACAAATAAGATGTTATTATGTTTGTCATCTACATCAAGAACCAAGCCGTCAAGATTTATTCCGATAATTTTTATTTGGTTACAGTATTGTGAGAACAACTTGTTGTTTAGATAATTACTGTATTCCATAAACGATGGATAAACCATTATAAATCTTGTTGGTGAAATAATTTTCATAAAAGTAAATGCTAAAAATGTGCAAGACGAAATGATTGGAATTTCAGTTTAAATGTAACACCATCGTTTAAGTTATATTGGAAAGAAACACATAACGAAACTCCACGTTGATGGAATTTTGGAGTCAAGTTGTCTTCAGGTGAATTGACGCTTGAAAGACTTTCCTATACGGGCAAAAGTTAAACAGATGGCTAACTTATTGGAAGTAATACATATTGATGTATGTGGTCCAGTATGTAAACCGTGTGTGGTAGAATATTCTACTTCGTATACTTTCATCGAGGACTTGAATAAAAATATGGGCATATTTTTTTAGTGAGGAAGAAGTATAAAACATTTGAAACCATCTTCAAAGGTTTTAGCGTGAAGTAGAAATCATCATAACAAGAAAATCAGGAGCTCATGATTGGATCACAAAAGAATATTTATGAGTTACAAGTTTAGCAAACATCTGAAAGTTGAGAAATTGTTTCATAAACTTGAGTTTCCCAAAACACCATAGTAGTATGGAATGTTTTGAGAATGTAATCGAACCTAGTTTGACTTGCTAAGATAAATATAAAACTGCCATTATAATTTAAAATTTTATGCTATATTGACTACCGCTTTTACACTGAAAAGGGCAACGTCATGATCCATTGAAATGGACTGAGGTAAAGCATAGTTTGTATTTTATTTATTTTTGTTATGCAATGCATATGTAAAATGTTTACAAAATCATAGTCAGGTGTGCATGTCTTTGTAGGTTATACCAAAAGCAATCATTGCGAATTACTCCACCATATCACTAATGAAAAGAGTGTTTATCACGAAAATGTTGAGTAGGAGGACAATAGAATTTTTTGATGAGATTATCTGAACCTAAGTGACACAAGAATAGTAGCGCAGCACCAAAAAGTGTTTTGGAGACATCTACAATGCTCATTGCTACCGTTTATTCAAATGTTGTAGTTTAGGAAATCTAAATTCCTATTGAACTATATGGATCGGGTAATAATCAAATAGCAATATTTGAAGACAAAGTGTCATTGTTGGACAATGATATATTGAATGCATGCAAATAAGTGATGATGAGCCCTGACTCCTTTAAATGGCTAGAGGCCATAAGAATTCGTGATAGTATCCATATACGAAAATCATTTTTTTATTTTCAATGTATGAAAAAAATAAAACTAAAAATAAGAAATAAACGAAAAACAAAAATAAAACTAAAAATAAGGTCTCTAGTGACCTTACTAGGATAGCGAATTTCTTCACCCTCAACGGCACCAAAAAAAGGATTGATACCTTCGATCCGGATTACAGATGTAGTATAGCAGCTTTTTTCCTAGAAGACCTAGGTTTATCGAACCTTAGGAAACATTGTTGTATGGAAATAATAAGGCACATCTACAAGACTTTGCTTACTCTTTTTATTTTATGTTTACCAGACCTTTCCAGTTTACTTTCGATCATTGGTTGTTGCAATGGATGGAAATAGGCTAGGGTTAAAGATTCACCTGCATCTACACATACATATGGGATAAAGATAAAAGTAAGCACATTCATTTGTGAAATGATCTAATATAGATAATTTTTGTGGACAAAACATCTGTATACACTAAAACCCCTGCGAGCCACATGCATAACGATAGTATTTTGATCCAACTGTTATACCATGAAGCGCCGGGGTATAAGAATTATTAAGTAAAATACATATCAAAGCATTAAGAAAGATGATGTTGTTGTTACTCCCAAATGGATTCATAAATGAAGACCGTACTCCCCTTGCTGTCACTAGCTTTCCCATAAAATCGCCGTTCACCACTCATCTCACTTCAAGCCTTTATCAATCCTGGGATCTTGGGTACCTACAAGTCCATGGAGCGAGAGAAGGGACAAAGATACAAAGGTACACATCTCTATTCAATCGCCACAAAATATTCCCATGTTTTATATGCACATAACCGATGTGAGGTTTCACCTCAACCCACAGCCTGTGAGAACTACTCACACAGAACAATAAGATCAAGGATAGAAAACATTGCGCAAATACTTAGATTGAAATCAAATATTCTTACAATGGTTGCCGAATCACAAGGAGATATCAAGTACAAGATAATGGCTATGGTTATGGATTGAGGATGGAGAGGATGAACTATGGTGGTGGATCTCCTCCGATGATGTTGTGATACAAATCTCGAAATGGCGACTCTCTGCACGATGGTTGGAGTCTCAAAATATATAGGCGTCTTCATGAAAGTTGCAGGGTTTGACCTAATAGAGTCGTCGCCGCATAGTATGTGTGGTCCATACGGGTGAGTCTCGCCCATACCATAGGTCGTTAAGATTGCAGACTACTCCAATTCATCCCTAATTAACTTGAATAATTAAACAAGGTGATAATATTCAATGAATGCTCCTGATTTCGCCTTAAAAGTGTGATTTCCGGCACAACACAAATTAAGAACAAGGATTGCACATCTTTGCAATAATTAATCGTTAGTAACAAGTCTAGAGAGATTTGTGGTCAATTACTTGACTTAAAATGCGATTTAAACATGGAGATAGATGGCTATTTTCAGAACCATCAGAGAGAGAACTGCGAAATAGTTCCGGGGTGGTACCGGAAAGGTTCCGAGGATATCTGATGATGATCGGAGGGATCCAGAAGATTTTTTGGAGTAAGAGGATTTAAATAATATGTATTTAATATTAATTAAATAAATTTATATTAAAATATATTTTTTAATTGAATTTTAGGGGCAGCCCACCTAAATGGGCCTCAACTAGAGGGGAGGCCCATGTAGGGGCGTGTGCCCCAAGGACGGCAAAGAGGAGTTGGCATCCATGGGCCAACCCACACGTGGGGACTACCTAGGCCCGGCGGTGGGATTAGTCCCATCCCGACTACCTCCTTGTGATGGCACTCCTCCTCACATATAAAGAGCATTCCCTCAAATCATCCCATCAATTGGATTTTGCCTTTTTCTCTCCCTCTCTATCTCTATTCCTCACGTGTGGTTCCCAAGTAGGAACGTGCATACAGAAATTGAGATTTTTTCACCATACGTATGTCGTCCTGTTGCTGGACACTCGATTTGGATCAATCTTCTTTCGCTGCTTCGTTGGGCCGGAGTTCAAGGATAGTCATCTACACCGGATGCGTGTAGAACTTTAGAGGTGCTGCAAGATCTTGAGGTCAGCATCGTTGTAGACTACATCATCAATGTTCGTTGGAACATAACGCCTTTGGGTTTTCAAGGGTATGAAAACCAAATTCCTTTATTACCTTACATCTGCATAGAATAGATCTTGGCTATGTCGTTCTCGTTGTTAGGAAATTTTTGTTTTTTGCTACGAAACTCTTTTTACTCCACTTGTGCTTCTTTGGAGACACTCTAGACCTATTTTAGCTAGGTAGTGTGTATATCGAAAGAATTTTTCGTTGGTTTTCCTCAAATTAACTATGCCTCTTATATGGTTCTTAGCACAAATTTTTAGCAATGCATTTTGTAGCCATGTATATATATTCCCATTTTCTTGGCAATAAATAAATGCATGGTTGGTGTTTGTTTAATAGAAAACATGATTTCGAATAAGTATCAAAGGTACAATGTTAAACATATTAAAAAGTTCATAGCTTAGTACATTCTAAGAGTTAATTTCGTACGGGTATAAAACTCTCAGTCGTATTTTTCATATAATTTTGATCATCCACTTGACCAATAAAATTGTATACAAGACTCCTCATATTTTCAGTACAACTTTGACCATCAAATTCACCTAGTCTTTCATCGTATTTTGAGTCAACATTTTTTCCGAATCAGACTTTGACATTAAAAGAAACATCGAACAGTATAAAACACCTCAACAAAAATGAAATTTACATCAAAATCAATGAGATTCCTGATACCTTCGATCCGGATTACGGATGTAGTGTAGCTTATTTTTCCCTAGTAGACCTAGGTTATCGAATCCTCGGGAATTGAATGCGTAGTGAAGTTACTTTAACGGACCTTCGGGAGTTTTAGAATTCCTTTTGTGTTTTTATCAGACCAATAGCTTGCGTCTTTTTGTTGTTTTCAATGATGGAGAGAGAGAGGGCCTAGGGCGTTCGGTTTCACCTGTAGCTGTGCAAAACATCTGATGGAAATAAAAGATAGAAATAAAGTATGCGTGCACTTGTTAGAGCAAGATAAATTATATATGGGCAGTGCGTCCATAATTGCTATTGCCTCCTGATACGTCCATTTTGCATCACTATTCTATGTCATAATTCACTATTATTCGTTGATATATTTCGTATTGAGAGATGATACTTATGTTATTTCATCTGTTTTTGCATGGTTGAGCATGGACCGCTGCAGTCAGGATTCTGATGGAAAAGGTGTTGTTTGGAGGCAAAATTCGCGAAGATCAGAAAATCCGGGAAAATATACAGAAAATCCTATTTTTCAGAAGACGAAGGAAGCCAGAAGGGGGGCTGGAGATGGGCCACAGGGGGCCCACACCACCCCCTGGCACGGGCTAGCCTAGCCCGCGCCACCAGGTGGTGTGGCTGCCCTGGTCCACCCCTGGCACTCCCCTCTGGCGTATATATTCCTCCCGAAACCCTAAGACTAGGGGAGCAACCATAGAAAGATTCCGCTGCCTCTGCGGGGCGAAAAACACCGAGAGAGAAAGATCTCTCCGGCAGACAGATTTCTGCCGGGGAAATTCCTTCCCGGAGAGGGGAGATCATCGCCATCAACACCATCATCAAGTGGACTTCATCAGGATCATCATCATCATCACCACCACCATCATCACCATCAGCACCCTCATCACCATCTCCATATTGCTGTAACAATGAATCTTGCATAGTTCATAGGGGAAACTTTCCCGGTGCTGATTACTCTTTGTAGTTGATGCTATTGAGTGAAACATTGAATTATTGTTTATGTTCAGATTGTTATACATCATTATTCCATCTCTGATCATGATCCATATGATGTCTTGTGAGTAGTTCGTTTTGTTCTTGAGGACATGGGCGAAGTCATGTTGTTAGTAGTGGAGTTGTGTTGAGAAAGATTCAATAGTTTGATATTTAAGTTGTGATGTACTTCTTCTAGTGGTGTCATGTGAACGTCGACTACATGAAACTTCACCTATATGGGCCTAGGGGAATGCATTGTGTATTTGGCTACTAATCGTAGGGGTTGCCGGAGTGACAGAAACCTGAACCCCTGTTAGGAAACCATTGCACAAGGGACATAAGGGTCTTAGAGTTTAAAGTTGTGGTTAGGTTTCTACCTTAATTACTTTCTTGTACTTACGGATGTTTGCAAGGGGTATAATCACAAGTATGTATTAGTCCTAGGAAGGTCGGTACATAAGCAGAGGTTCACCCACACAACACTTAGCAAGCTAAAGAAGATTAATCAACTATATGAAGCGAAAGCACTTGACAGTCTTCCCATGTGTCCTCGAGAATGTTTGGTCATCTTAAGTAATACAACCGGCTTGTCCTTTGCTGCATAAAGGATTGGGCCACTTGCTGCATTTATTCCTATTGTTTTTTATTTACTCATACTTCGTTTACTTGCTTTATCAAAAAATCCTAAAAATTCGTTTGCTAAGTATTTGCAGAGAATTCCTGATCCATACCACGAGCCAGCACCTTCTGCTCCTCATTGGGTTCGACACTCTTACTTATCAAAAATACTGGGATACACCTCCTATACTTGTGGGTCATGAAGACTATTTTCTAGCACCGTTGTCGGGGAGTGAAGCGCTATTGGAGAGTGGAACTGGTAAAGGAAACTTCTACCGTGAGTATTGTTTACTTCTGTTAGTTGCTTTATTTTTGTTATGGATAGTTCACTGAGTTTCTTATGTGGTAATGCTACTACCACTGGTAAGGTAGTAGATAAGCCACCACTTGATGAGAATGATGTTTTCAAAATACCTACAAGAATTATTGATCGTGTTATGGATAACTACTATGTTGGGGATGGAACTGTCCATCCCGGTGATCATTTGCTCTTTATACACGAATTATGTGGGTTGTTCAAGTGTGCAGGTATTACTACAAATCAAGTTAAGAAGAAGTTATTCTCATTATCACTGAAAGGAAGAGCCTAAGAATGGTATAAGATGCTGAGGAATTGTCAAGCTCTGGAATGGGAGGAAATAGTGCCTCTATTTTATTCAAAGTTTTATCCTCCTAGTGAGATTCATAAAGATCGGAATCAAATATACAACTTTTGGCCTCTTGATGGAGAGAGTACAGCTCAAGCTTGGGGGAGATTGAAGTTACTAATGCTCAAATCTCCCATTCCTGAGCTCCCCAACAATATTATTATCAATAACTTTTATGCAAGGCTTCCTCTACATGATAAGGATTTATTGGATGCTTCTTGTGCTGGATCATTCACTCGCATGGAAGAAGAAGCTAAATAGGATCTTTTGGACCATATTTAGGACAATGTTGAAGCTTGGGAGAATGACAAAGGTACAAAATCAGGTATAAATTATGATTATGAATGCATTGAATCTTTTATGGGAACTTTCAAAATATTAAAAATGCTTATGGTCTAGACTCTCAAGCTATTGCTTCTTATTTTAAGGCTTTTGCTTCCTACATTGAAGTGCCTAAAAAGAAGTGGAATAAGTATCATGAACCTTATAAAGATATTGCTAAGGGTGTTCCTGCAAGAAATACTAAAGTTTATACTACTAATCATGTCTTACCTGAACCTTATATTGAGAAAATGACTTTCCTAGTTAAGATGAAGGAACATTCTATGATAGCTAGTATGGTTAATGAAAATACAAGTAAAGCTGTTGAACCTGATAAACAAATGGTTGATGAACCCACAATAGAAAATGTGAAAGACTTTGTTACTAAATACGTAGAAGAGGGACACACTATCCTTTGTAAGGATACCTCTAATATTGTTTCACATAGTAGTGTTATGAGAGCTAGTATTCCTGTGTTTTCTGTTAGAATAAGTGATCATTGTTACGATGGCACTTGTGATAGTTATATTGTTAAGTTTATGCATGATACTGAAAGTTATTATGAGAGAGGGAAAAGTGTTCTTATGCATCTCAATAATCTCAAGTTTCCTCGTTTTATGATGAAAGTTTTTATGTTGCACTTCTTTTGCCTTCTTATGCTAGTGGTTTCTGGGTTTAACAACTTGTTTGTTTACAAAAATCCCTTGAATAGGAAGTGGGTTAGACTTAAATGTGTGTGTTTTTGCTCCTTAATGCTCTCTTTCACCTCAATTCATATTCTTATGTGAGCATCTTCAAAATTATCATGCCCATCTTAATGGCTATAAAGAAAGAGCTTTTTGGGAGACAACCCAATTTATTTTTCCTTTCAGTTTGTTTTTGTTTTTCTTTGAGTCTTGGAAGTTATTACTTCGGTAATAACCTCTCCTTATCCTTTTTGTTTGGTTTTTGTGTCAAGATCAACCTCTAATGAGAGAGAAGTAAGATTTGGGGAAGTTGCTGTCCCGAAACAGGATTTTGTGCTTCACCGTAAACATTCGTGAGACATCTCTGTATGTAGGATAGAGCTATAATTTTGTGTGCTTCTGACCCAGGTTGTTATTTAACTTTCGTTAGTTTTGTACTTTTTGATTTGAGCAACAGAAGATGTTATAAAAAATTGATCTTTACCCGCTGGTCTGTTTTGACAGATTTTGCCACTCTTGCATTTGCTTCTTTATTCGATTTCTTTTTTGAATTCTTTTTGGGTTTTTGGAAGGAGTTGCTACAGTAGCTTATGTTTTGATGGTTTTCAGTTGAAGTTGGAATCAAAAGGTTTTATCACTTCATCTATACTAATGTTGCTAATGAGAACTGTGTGAAGTTTTGTGTGAAAGAAATTTCCAGGTAGTGGAGATAATGGTGTAATAAGGAAGAGAAAGGTTTTATGACTCAAGTAATAAGTGTATGAAGAAGAACATATTGATGTTATTCAAGTGGTGACTCCGGAAGAATCTACTAGATACCAAATTCAAAGACCTGCGGACTCTGTTTTCAAATAGGTAATAGTTCGGGTAAGAAAAGTTCCGCAAAAATACTATCCAACTATATTTTTTGCAGTTTTAGACAATAAGAAAAGCTACGAAGCGAAAGAGGGGAGAAAACGGAGCCAGGGTGGCTCACACCACCCTGTGGCGTGGGCCCACCCCTGGCCACGCCACCAGGTGGTGTGGCTACCTCAGCCTCCGTCTCCGACTCGTTTTCTCCCAGTACCTTCCTTTTGTTTTGAAACTTCGTAATATATAATCCCTCGGATCTCCCGAGGTTCGTATATCGTGTTTTCCTCGTGTTTTCGTTTCGATCTGTTTCTACCAGGAACCATCTTTGAAAGCTTTGAAGCACAATGGTGTCTGCCAAGGATAAAGGAAAGGAGCCTATGGAGGAAGATCTCCAAGACCCCAAGCAGGGGCTGGTACCTTTAGTCTCTTGCCCTGCATCAACGGAAGCTCTACGAGTCACTAATGAGTTTTGCGATAAGTACCGAGACTTGAGGAGGAAGGTGGACATGATTCAATGGGAGAATAATAGGCTTCGCAAGATGCTGGAAGATTTCCTCACGTCAACTAAGAAAATATTACCACCACCACCGAAGGAGTAATTCGTCATCAGGTTTGGCATCCCCTTGGTTTGTTCCAAGCTTGGGGGAGTGCCGCGGTATCACATCACTATCTTCTATCTTTTTACTTGTTTAGTAGAGTCACATCATGAATAGATAAGTTATCATGTAGGATGGTTTGCATTATGGAAGTGTCCCCTCTCTCGTTAGATATGTATCCCTTGGTGTGAGTTGCCATTATGGAATATTAATGAGAAGTTCTATCATTTACTCTTTGACATAGCTTATATTAGTTTTCAATTCATGGTTATATGATTGATCTTGTTGTTAGTATTGGTATCACTTTGGGATCATTGAGTTAATTTAGTTGGTTTTGGCAAACATGGCTCGGTCTGTAGTAACACTATTTTTGAGAGTTGAAAGAAAAATATAAAAGTACTCTAAAGAAATATAATTTCATCATCTTTCTTTCTTGATTTGCTCATAAGTCTAGTATTCTCTAGTTAAGATCTTTTGTGCTTCCAAGGAAGATTGCATGTTTGTTTTTATCACTTGTATGTTTGTTTGTTTCCTTCAGCTCTTATACTTGCTACCCAGCCTTGCTAGCCAAAAACTTGTACTGAGAGGGAATTCTTCTCGTGCATGCACTTCCTCTAAACCAAAACCTTTGCCATTTGTGTCCACCATACCTACCTATTAACATTATTGCTATTCCAACTAAATTCTTGTTTTATCTACCTTCCAAATTAAACTTGTTATGTGAAAATTAGTGATTAAAGCTCTCACGAACTTGATGGCACACCTTACTTTTCTTGCACTTAATAAACTTGAACCATTGGGTCCTTCTTTGTTGCATATATGCTTGCGCTTTATGAGTTGAAGTTAGCAGAACCATGCATCATGGGGAACGCTTTCAACACTAGCATGGTACTTTGTGCCTAGTTGATATCATGATTCTTTTGCCTATGGATCCTGGCGGTGTGAAATAAAAGGGGAACTTGTAAGATCATGGAGTTCATATGTGTGTTAGAGAAACGCCTGGGCCGCTAGCCTAAGACATGCCTAATCATGGTGGAAACTTGCAGCATAACTATAGTGAGCATTCTATGAAGCATCCTCAATAAAAACCTATGCAAATAGCAAATAAAAAGATCACTAAGATGCTCACTGTCTGCTTGCCTTGTCATTTTGATTATGGGATAGCTCATGTGTCATGTGTAAGGGGTACCCCGTTGGCGGTTCTTAATGATACACATGTATTTACAATGACAAGAGCTTACTCGTGACTGAAGTTGAGTAGCATGAGGTTCGGTACTCATAAGTAAGGGGCATGAGATTTCAACTTATAACTTGTCAAGCATATCCTCTTAGTTGTGTCACTTTAACCTTAATCACCTAAAGATTCCTATGATAGGGGCAATGAGAGCTGAAAGCTAATAAGTATCATAATTTTTGGGAGCTCTTTATGAAATTTGAAATCCCTGCTTCCCTCTGCGAAGGGCCTTTCTTTTACTTTTTAGTTGAGTCAGTAAACCTATTCCCTTCTATCTCAGCAAGTATTTTGAGTTGTTGTGTTTCATTCATTCATATGATGATTTATTCAATCATGTTTCTTATGTTCCTTGTTTTGCATATTGCTCTTATCTTGATGTTTACTACTTTGAAAGCTATCATTGAAAACCAGTTATTTGTGAACTCTAGCAAATTATCAACTATTCTTCGACCAAGAGCTAAGCTTGCCATTACCAATTATGATTTACTTGAGTTGTCTTCTATTATGATCTATGTATTTGATGAATGTGATGCTTCTTGTCCATATTCTTTTATCGACTCTTCACTCCATAAACCTGAGGCCATGTTTATTGAGCTCAGTTTCGCTTGGGGACAAGCGAAGTCTAAGCTTGGGGAGTTGATACGTCCATTTTGCATCACTATTCTATGTCATAATTCACTGTTATTTGTTGATATATTTCGTATTGAGAGGTGATACTTATGTTATTTCATTTATTTTTGCATGGTTGATGACTTTTGGAGCATGGACCGCTGTAATCAGGATTCTGATGGAAAAGGTGCTGTTTGGAGGCAAAATTCGCGAAGATCGGAAAATCCGGGAAAATATACGAAAAATCCTATTTTTCTAGAAGACGAAGGAAGCCAGAAGGGGGGCTGGAGATGGGCCATAGGGGGCCCACACCACCCCCTGGCGCGGACCAGCCTAGGCCCTGCCACCAGGTGGTGTGGCCGCCCTGGTCCAGCCCTAGCACTCCCCTCTAGCGTATATATTCCTCCCGAAACCCTAAGACTAGGGGAGCAACCACAGAAAGATTCTGCCGCCTCTGCGGGGCGGAAAACACCGAGAGAGAAAGATTTCTACCGGGGAAATTCCTTCCCAGAGAGGGGAGATCGTCGCCATCAACACCATCATCAAGCTGGACTTCATCGGGATCATCATCATCATCACCACCATCATCACCATCAGCACCCTCATCACCATCTCCATATTGCTGTAACAATTGCGTTGAATCTTGCATAGTTCATAGGGGGAACTTTCCCGGTGTTGATTACTCTTTGTAGTTGATGCTATTGAGTGAACCATTGAATCATTGTTTATGTTCATATTGTTATGCATCATTATTCCATCTCTGATCATGATCCATATGATGTCTTGTGAGTAGTTCGTTTTGTTCTTGAGGGCATGGGACAAGTCATGTTGTTAGTAGTGGAGTTGTGTTGAGAAAGATTCAATAGTTTGATATTTAAGTTGTGGTGTACTTCTTCTAGTGGTGTCATGTGAACGTCGACTACATGACACTTCACTTATATGGGCCTAGGGGAATGCATTGAGTATTTGGCTACTAATCGTAGGGGTTACCAGAGTGACAGAAACCTGAACCCCTGTTAGGAAACCATTGCACAAGGGACATAAGGGTCTTAGAGTTTAAAGTTGTGGTTAGGTTTCTACCTTAATTACTTTCTTGTACTTACGGATGTTTGCAAGGGGTATAATCACAAGTATGTATTAGTCCTAGGAAGGTCGGCACATTAGCAGAGGTTCACCCACACAACACTTAGCAAGCTAAAGAAGATTAATCAACTATATGAAGCGAAAGCACTTGACAGTCTTCCCATGTGTCCTTGAGAACGTTTGGTCATCTTAAGTAATACAACCGGCTTGTCCTTTGCTGCATAAAGGATTGGGCCACTTGCTGCATTTATTCCTAATGTCTTTTATTTACTCATACTTCGTTTACTTGCTTTATTAAAAACCCCTAAAAATCCGTTTGCTAAGTATTTGCAGAGAATTCCTGATCCATACCACTAGCCAGCACCTTCTGCTCCTCGTTGTGTTCGACACTCTTACTTATCGAAAATACTATGATACACCCCCTATACTTGTGGGTTATCACCTCCGCAACCGCTTATAGCAATAACCTACTAGTCTCATCCATAGAAGAAAGAGAACTAATAATATGCGTAGTGATGTCATCGCTAATCCCAAGCAAATCCCTCACATACAGCCGTACTACCCCTTCTATCACTAGGGTTCCCAACTTGCAGATCAGTCATCACTCATACTCCCTATACCTCGCTCAACCCTCGGGGTCTTGGGTACCTGACAAGTCCTTGGATTGAGGCAAAATAATCATCATGTCATACAAACTAATACACAATCCTATCTATGATAAATAACATGCACAATTGCTACATGGCTAGGCCGAAGCCCTTAACCCAAGGAGAATTACTCACACATAGAGATGAGATCAGCAATCATAAACATTGTAATGAAAATCATAAGATTGATAGCAATAGTCTTACAATGTCGCCAATGAGAGAAGAGATCTACTATTACAAGTGGTGGAACATGGCTATGGAGATGGAGAAGGGTTTGGAGATCTGGAGGTGGATTTTGGTGAGGTCTGGCTTCTTCGGGGTGGGGCGAGAGATGTTTTCCCGTCGCTTAAGGCTTCTTTTTATAGGGGTCCCTTCATGAAAGTTGTTCTGTTTGACCTAATGGTGGCGGCGCCAACTATATGACCGGAGCTATACGGCCGGAATTTTTGCTCTGGTCGTATAGTTGGTCGTTAAAGCGTCTGCCTCCGTTGTACGGCTCCTAGTTTCTTCTGGTTGTTGGAAATCTCGTATCTTTGACTTTAATATAGTGATTCCCTCCTTTAAATGACATTATCTACACAGGAAAAATATAAAAGAAAGGATTGCATACCCCTCTGAATATTAGCATTAGTGGCAAGGTTTAGAGAGATATTTCTTCAAGAATATGAGTAATATCCAGTTTAAATGTGGACGTAGATGGCTATATTTCAGATCCATCAACCCCCCAAGGTTAAACTTGATCGTCCCTAAGCAAGAAAACCAAAATCAAAAAAAACTCAGCATTTAAACTGAATTAACGAGATGGTGATCTTACTCATAACTAGTAGTCTCATGTTTCCTCCACTTCATAGATCTGAAAAACTTGAGCATAGATAGAGTAATGGCAAGCATATCATACGGGTTTCATGCATCCTTATAGCACAGCAAAATTATTGTAAACATGGATGATTCAAATGAGTAAACTTTATTCCATGTCAAGTAATCAACTCATAGGCTTGCCTTTGAATAGTAAAGTATAATCATGTAAATTAAGAGTGTGAGAGTTGTCATGAAAAACATATATACTAGAGTATCTCAATTCTCCCACATCAATAAATCAAGACTTTTCAAGCACTACTTTTCTATTCATTATCCTTCAAGAATTTCAGTTTTTAAGTAATTGAGAGCATTACAGGCTGTGATGGACACTCGTGGCATCACTAAGGTTTTTGTTCCTTTTGCATAATGATTTCTCATAACAGCTAGAGGAGTCATTCCATCATGATTACAGCTACCCGGGAGTACCAAGAGTCATACCCACTATAGCATTGCTGCTAAAGTAATCAACTCATAGCCAAAATCTAGGAGTTTCCTCCATGAATAACGTCTGTAGGCCAGCGGAGTTGTTGGCATCCCATGAAGTTTGACATGCGTAAAGCTATATCATTCTTATGATTAACAAGTCAAACTTTGGCATGCTCACAAAAACCGCTAAACATTAATTCAGTCAAACAAATTATTTCAAAGAGAGCTATTAAGGGAATCAACATTTTCAGTGGTGTTGAGTGTCTCTAAAAATAAGCCTTCAAGACTAAGCACTACAACACCCAAGCCTTCAACTATTAGACTTTTTCTTATTGTAATTGTTTAGCAATTTTTAGGCAAGACTTGGTTAATTATGAGAGCTGGAACAAAACGTACCGAATTAAATACCCACGCAAACGAATATCTTACTACAATACAAAGACTCACTCCACCAATATAATATCTCAACATTTACTACTAACTAGCATGGGTTTCTCAAACTTCAAAAGTGGGGAGTCATAAGGCATACCTCTCATGTTTGGTTCCACTTATCTCTTCCTTTTCTATTTGTTTCTTGGAAACTCAAAGTCGATCACTCTCCTGAAAATATATGAAGACCTCAAGGCAGAAAGAAAAGGAAGAGGGAAAATAAGGAAAAATGGAGAAATCTTTTTGTGGTTTTTTTAAGAAAGGGACTTTAAAGAATAGAAAATTGGCGGGAAAGCTCGGCTAGAAAATTTTGAAAGCAAAATAGAAAGAACTAAAAATAATGTGTTGGGGAAACCAACACGAGTGCTTATAAACTCAAATGAAAACACGACCTATAAAATAAATAAAAGAAAATGAACGCCACGTAAAGATACATGAGGAAACTTCCCCAAACTTAGGCTTTTGCAAACCCTTCAATTTATTGTGGTGGCGGGAAAAAGTCATTACTCCAGTTTGCGAATTGAGTTGAGAGGTTACTTGTTACTTCTCGGAGGTTCAAAGAGGGCATATGCATCCTCTCCACAGTCCCTCCAAGTCCTTGGAAATCTTGGTATGTAGGGAACCAGTTTTGTGGCTGCTTCTCTTGGTAAGGAACTTCTTGCTCCTCCTCGTGGTCCTCATCCTCCTTCGGAATCTCTTCCTCGGGTTAGTGTTGCTCAACCTACGAATCATATAGAAAATGTCCTTCCTGTATAGAGAAAAGACCATTAGGCAAAGGAGCGGGGTAGATACGCCCAACTTTAGCAATATGCAGATAATAAACACCACATCTCCTAATGAGCATTCCACGGGCTCTCAAAGTGGAGAAACCAACACGTGTCTCACCTAGCACGGGTTGCAACTCACCTAGGTCGATGCCTAGGGCAGTGGCAAGCACGGTGATGATGCCTCCACCAGTGATTGGTCCTTGGCTTTGGGAGGCTTGGTGCTCCAGGTAGCGCACAAGGATGGCGCCCAAGTTGAGTGACAAGCCACAATTGATGTAAGCAGCCTTTGCAAGGACTAGGATGTCCTCCTCGTTGAGTCTCGTGAACTCATTACATGCCTGCAAGGTGTTAGTAACATAGAACAAATAGCGAATTGTAGGATGTTGAATATTCTTCCCCTTGTTTATTCTAGTAGTGGAAGTCATTCCATTATAGTATTGTTCAGGGGAAGGTTCTAAGCCAGTATAGGACGCGCGTAAAGCATGAATATCATTATTTGGAAAATTAAAACATGCTCACCATTCATCTAAAGATAAAGTGTAGTTGTTGTTCATTAGACGGAAAGAAATAGTATCCTCTCCTTGCCATTGCTTAATAGTGCTTTGCAACGAGCTTAGAAATTCAATGGTTAAGCGGTGATAAGTAGGTATATCATTGTACACAAATTTTGCAGGATAGCTCTATTGTAAAGTAAATTGAAGTCATCAGAAATTGCGAGTTGGTTCAATATAATGGGGCAAGCCCACTTGGTGGCCTTCACTTCACAGTTCTTGATCCTGTTGAAGCGATCATGATGGGCCTCATCCCTGAACCGTATCCCCATGCGTTCTTGAGCGGCAGCCCGAGAAGCGCTAGCGGTGGCATGAGCACGAGTTTGGCTCCTTGTGTTTATCATCTAGAACATTGGAGAAAGGCAAAAATAAAACTTTTTGATCCAACAACAGTAAGTGTATCATATTCCTCATCATAGCACACTAAAGAATTCTCCTCAAATAATAATCTAGGCAAGAAAATTATGGCAATTGGTTCATAGTAGGTCTTACCCTAGATTGATAATGACAATAGATTGAAGATGAATTTGTAAAAGGTAATTGGAGGATCGGAGGAGAAACATACCGTAGATCACTTATGTGCGAGGAAATCGAATGAAATTGAGTAGAGATGAACATCCCTTGAGGTTTCGAGAGAGTTTGGAGGTAGAAGAAATAAAAATGATTGAAGTTTTGGAGTTGGAAGTACCTTCCCGTGCGATTTTATGGTCGGTCGCAACTATACGGGGGGAACTATACGGTCAGAACAAGGTGTTCCGGCCGTATAGTTGGCCTTTTGTCAAAAATTTAGGGTTTCCTCCTGGTGGCGCAGCTATACGGACGCAACTATACGGGCGGAACAAAATATTCTGGCCGTATAGTTGGTCGTTAAACTGTCTGTCCCTGCGAAAAAAATACAAAGGCATCGATATCTATACGACCAGAACTATACGGCCGGTATTCCCACTGTGTAGTTGGTCGTTAAACTCTTAGTACATATGAAAAGAAATTGTATGGCGGCACTGATATCTATACGACCGGAGCTATACGGCTGGAATTTTTATTCCTGCCTTATAGTTGGTTGTTAAACTCTCAGTACATATGAAAAGAAATTGTACAGAGCACTGATATCTATACGACCGAAGCTATATGGCCGGAATTTTTATTCTTGCTGTATAGTTGGTCGTTAAACTCTCAGTACATATTGCAGAAAAAATTTCGATGGCAAAGATATCTATACGACCGGAACTATATAGCCGAAATTTTTATTCCCGTCATATAGTTGGTCGTTAAACTCTCTGTGTGCATCAAAAAAAATTTGTTTCTTCGAAAACTATTTATTTTCCTGTAACTTAGTGATATACCTTGTTTTTGATAGAAAATTGACAGTAAATATTGTCGACCAACAATAGCATGAATAAAGCAGAATTTCAAGTACTACCGAACTTCTTCTCTCCAAATAGAGTTTTCTAGCACTCTTTATTAAACATAAACTTAAAATAAATCTAAAACTAAAAACTTTACTCAAACCTTTATTTCACATGGATTTCCTCCCATGGTGCATTATTTTATGGTCAATAGCTTGACCTTGACGATACTCACTTGGGCCAGATGAGTGGAACACCCACTCCAAAGTAATTGGCCTTCAAAGTGATGGCCTCCTTTTCATCATGCTTAGCTTTCTTCTTCCTGGGGAAATGAATAATAAAAGGATCCCGCGAAGGCAATTGCAGCTTCACGTTCCCTTCATGCAGATTAATCAAAGCCTTAATAGTTCTTAAAAAGGTCAGCCTAAAATAATAGGAGCAGTGGCATCTTCAGGCATGTCAACAATTACAAAATCAATGAGAGCAGGACATCCTTTAATGTATACTAAAGTGTTCTCCTTAATTCCAACAACTTGTTTGTAGGTAGAATCTACTAGATGCAATTTTAACTCAGTAATTTCAAAGAAGCCAATTTAACTCGTTAAAAAGACTCTTTGGAATTGTTGAGACGCTTGCACCTAGATCACAAAGTGCAACTATATCATTGGTTCCAATTTTAACCTTAATAGTAGGGTCAAATATGTCATCTAGTTTAACAGGTAATATTTCAATAATTTTCTTGTATTCTTCTTCAAGCTCACGTACCTTTACTGCTACTTGATTGACAAAGTGTTGGTACATAGCTTCCTCACTACCTTCACTTACCAGAATCTTGACGTTGATCCTTTTTACGAGATCTTCAACGGTGTAGCTTGGTGAAGGAGCATTACAATAATCAAGTTCTTTAGGATCCTCCCTTTGGATCCTCATCATTTTGAGTTCTTCAACTGGATTGGGCTTAGCTTTACCTGCAAATTTAGCTGGAATGAGAGTTTGACTCTCGGTTATCTTACCTAGCTGTGCCTCAACGATCCTCGTTCTTTCTTGCAGGGCCTACAAATCATTTCTCAAACTAACAGTTTGGTTAGATAATTTACCAAGCATGGCATCATGGTTCTCCGTAATTTTAACTAGAATATTATTTTGTTCATTTTTTGAGTTTATGAAATACTTAAGTGTTTCTTGAAGACTACCATTAGTAGTTCTCATATTATTATTATTAGAGTTACCTGCAAGACTAGAATAATGTTTTTGAAAGTTAGGATTGTAACTCCTCTTCCAAGCAGGGTTATAATCATTACGAGTTACGAAGTCTATTTCTTCAATATTTGTTTCAGGGGTTGCTCTTACCTGGGTTTCCTTACCTTTAACGGCTAGTATGAGCTCATCCAACTTAGCATTCAGTTATTCGTTCTCTTGTGGTGAGATAGAGTTCACCTTCTTCGTATTTGATCTTCCCACATGCCATTGGGCATGGTTGTCTTCATATTGTCTAGCAGCTGCTTCGCTTCGGTAATATGTTTACCCATAAATGTTCCTCCAGCTGTAGTATCAAGCATATAGTTAGACACAGGATTAAGAGCATTATAAAATAAATGGAGGATTAACCAATCTTTCATCCATTGACTAGGACAGGTTCTTAAACATTCTTTCATCCTCTCCCATATAAGCGCTAGTGGCTCACGCTTTTCCTGTCTAAAGCCAATAATATTAGATCGGAGTTGCATAGTCTTTATAGATGGGAAAATTTTAGTCATAAATAAAGAAGTACGTCCCACCCATGTTGTAATAGTATTTCTAGGAAAAGATAGCAACCATTATTTTGCTCTTCCTCTTAGAGAGAAAGGGAATAGACGCAATTTAACCGCATCAGGGTCAACGTCTTTTATACGCATCATATCACATATTTCAGTGAAAGTATTTAAATGCATATCTACGTCTTCAACATCCGAGCCTCCAAATTGATTCTATTGAACCAAACTTAAGTAATGGGGCTTAATTTCATAGTCATCGGCAGCAATTGCTGGCTAAGTAATAGGAGTACGCAAATAATCATTATTGGGAGTAGCAAACTCACCAAGCTTCTTTTTAGTCATACTTCCTATGTTTTTAGGTTTTCTTAAACAAAGAATTATAATAGTAAAAGCAAGAATGTAAAGGCTAACTAATTTTTTTGGTTTATCAAATAAAGACCGAAAGCAAACTAACAAAATTAAAAACAAGAATTAAAACTAGCAAGGTTCCTAATAACCTCACCAGGCTAGCTATTGCTTACCCGACAACGGCGCCAGAAAAAGGGTTGGTACCTTCGATCCGGATTACGGATGTAGTGTAGCTTATTTTTCCCTAGTAGACCTAGGTTATCGAATCCTCGGGAAGCGAATGCACAGTGAAGTTACTTTAACGGACCTTCAGGAGTTTTAGAATTCCTTTTGTGTTTTTATCGGACCAATAGCTTGCATCTTTTTGTTGTTGTCGATGATGGAGAGAGAGCGCCTAGGGCGTTCGGTTTCACCTGTAGCTATGCAAAACATCTAATGGAAATAAAAGATAGAAATAAAATATATGTGTACTTGTTAGAGCAAGATAAATTATATGTGGGCAGTGCATCCATAATTTTTATTGCCTCCGCAACCGCTTATAGAAATAATCTACTAGGCTCATCCATAGAAGAAAGAGAACTAATAATATGCATAGTGATGTCATCGTTAATCCCAAGCAAATCTCTCACATACAGCCGTACTACCCCATCTATCACTAGGGTTCCCACCTTGCAGATCAGTCATCACTCATACTCCCTATACCTGGCTCAACCCTCGGGGTCTTGGGTACCTGACAAGTCCTTGGATTGAGGCAAGAAAGGATACAATAATCATCATGCCATACAAACTAATACACAATCCTATCTATGATAAATAACATGCACAATTGCTACATGGCTAGGCCGAAGCCCTTAACCCAAGGAGAATTACTCACACATAGAGATGAGATCAACAATCACAAACATTGTAATGAAAATTATAAGATTGATAACAATAGTCTTATAATTTCACCAATCGGAGAAGAGATCTACTATTACAAGTGGTGGAACATGGCTATCGAGATGGAGAAGAGTTTGGAGATCTGGAGGTGGCTTTTGGCGAGGTCTGGCTTCTTCAGGGTGGGGCGAGAGATATTTTCACGTCGCTCGAGGCTTCTTTTTATAGGGGTCCCTTCACTAAATTTGTTTTGTTTGACCTAATGGTGGCGGCGCCAACTATACAACCGGAGTTATACGGCCGGAATTTTTGCTCCGATCGTATAGTTGGTCGTTAAAGCGTCTGCCTCCATTGTACGGCTCCTAGTTTCTTCTGGTTGTTGGAAATCTCGTATCTTTGACTTTAATATAGTGATTCCCTCCTTTAAACGACATTATCTGCGCAGGAAAAATATAAAAGAAAGGATTACATACCCCTCTGAATATTAGCATTAGTGGCAGGGTTTAGAGAGATATTTCATCAAGAATATGAGTAATATCCAGTTTATATATGGACGTAGATGGCTATATTTCAGAGCCATCAATGCCCTTCATCTTCAAACTCTAGACCATGTCGATGGAGTGCCGACGCTGCCGCTCTTTCCAGAGCTGTCCTGACGTTGTTGGTTGCGGATAGGAAGTCACCAAATAGGCCCAGAAAGCCACATTTGTCTCGGAGACGAAGAAAATGTGAACCACCGATGAAACTTCTTGATGATCCAAAGATCCCCACAGCAAAAGAAATCCTTACGGACTACACCACTCCAACAAGCTTCTCGATGTTGCAATCGAGATGGGGATAAAGCTAGGAAGACTTTATTGGAGAAGACACAGCCGCCACCACCTGAGAACGAAGCCCTCTTGCCGACGGATGCCAAGATCCACCCTACCTCCATGGCCCGAAGGCCACAGGAGAGGGGCAGATCACCGACGGCACTGGCGGGAGGCACGAGAACCCTAATCACCTCCTCATGCTCCTTGGAGGCGAAGGGGTACGACACGTCTGCTTTTTGATCCTCTTTTGAGTCTAACTTTGACCATCAAATTGATAAAATAAATAGTGTACAACCCCCTCGATATTTTGAGTTCACCTTTTGTGAGATCCAGGCACATGGACTAATAGGATTGATAGGATACTCATACCAACAAGTTGAAACTTCTTTTCCGAAAGCTCATTCGAAAAGAACTCTAAGGTTAAGAATGCTTGGCCTAGAGGAATTTTAGGATGGGTGATCGACCGAGAAGTGGGTACCTGGTGCGCACGAGTGAGAACAAAGTATATAGAAAATACTAGTGTTGGTCTGTGGGGTCAGTCTAGATATCCTATTAAGCTGCAAGGAGTGACACCCCCGGGGCCTAGTGGACGGGGTGTTACACCTTTCACCATTAAATTTATCAGTAAAATACTCCTTCTGATCCAAATTATTTGACTTAGATTTGTCGAGATTCAATTGTATCTAGACATGATTTAGTATTAGATACATCTGTATCTTGACAAATTTGAGTCAACTAATTTGGGTCGGAGGGAGTAGTATGAAATCCACCCCCATATTTTGGGTCCAACTCAAATTAACTAAGAAGGTACCCTCGTAATTTTAATCAATTTTTAACCATCAAAATTATCCATACAATAGTATACTCTTTCGAAATAGGCTTTCATCCCACTTTATAAATAAAGCTAAACAGATGCCAAAGTAGGACGAGGTGAACCTGTTACAAAGCATATCAAAGATAAAAAAATAACTAGGATGGCCAAACTTGACACCGAAGGTGTTAATGAGACCGAGGGATACCGAAGCTCCACGACAACGCCCTCAAGAGGATAATGACGTGACGCGCTACCGTCATCGAGACCGATGGTCAAGGGTTTTTACCAAGAGCCCTAGCGCGACGAAGGTACCCACAACAGCGCCCCAAGAGGGTTGCGATACCCGTCGGCATTGCCACTATTGGCACAAAGTGTTTAGCTTTCGCCTAGAAAACCCTTCTCACCCTGCCTAATATGTCGGCTCGCCACAGCCCCTGAGTCAGACCTCCATAAGATGATTTGGGAACCGCAAGTCCCGAAGTGTCGCCAACCCCTGGAACCCCTGCCGCCCGTTCCTCGCCATCCACACAACCAAAGGTAAGAGCCATCACCACCGCCACGTCGCTCGCCATAGAGCCATCTGTGCAGTCCACCTTGTAAGGCCACCACCCCGACATCCACGATCTCGAACCTAGAGAAGGATAATAGCGCATCCCAAGGCCATTGTTGCATAGTTAGGCCGACGACATCAGACTCACGGCCGCCATCCCCCACCGCCAAAGACGGCCACTAGAGGCCAGTCAGGCCCGGATCAGGCCCAGATCAAGCTTAGGTCAAGCTCAGATAATGCCCAGATTAGCCCGACTAGCCCGTCGCCGTGCTCCAGCGCCATGGCCACCACAGCCACACCCATGGCCAAATAGCGTGCAGCCGCTTAGCCGTCCGCGAGGCTTAGATCAAGCCCGCATGGGCCAGATATGGCCCACTTCTCATGCCTCTAGCATCTCTCCCTGCAGTCCCATGTGGCTCCGTCGAGGAGACCTTCAGCCTCCACCATCGCCAGGCCGCTACCACCGCGAGGCACCACCTTCTCAGGATCGAGCTCATGCCGCCACCATGGTGTTCTGCTTCTAGCCGAACCGTACCCACGTAGGTCCCCTAGCATGCGTGGAAAGAAAGGCCGTCATCGGCGGCCATTGCCGGAGGTGGGGGAGAGGTGCAGAGGTCACATGATTTGGCATCGCCTGCTCGGTCGTCCGCGGGGACGACGCGAGCAGGACCGAAGTGTTTTTCTAGTAGTTTTTCCATAAAATAGTTTACGAGTCCGCCTTATATTTCAAGTCTAGTTTGGAGCATCAAATTGACTTTAGTCTCCTCTAATACTCGTACTCCCTCCATTAGGTATTACTAGCACAAATACCCGTGCGCTGCACCGGAATGAAAATCATTTTCTACATTTTAATGAGCACATAATGGACCTATATTTTTGTCTATGTTTTATCCGTCGAAGCTTGCTCACTCTGTGACCACAATATCATTCCTTGTACTGGACCAAATCGCCAATGATTGTCGGGGCGGGGGTTTAGGTGGTGTTAATAACTCATACAACATGTTGAGGTATTGTTATGCTCGTTATATGCACTTTTATACTCAAATAGTATAGGTGTATGTGCGTTGCAACGAATTAATTGTAATTTTTTTCTATGCGGACTCTAGGAAGGGGTGCATGCTCGGCTTGATATGGCATCCTCATTCATCTCCAATAGCTCCGTGTGTCACCAATCCTCTCCATCTCTCGACCTACGGCCCTCTCGACATGCTCTGCCGAACCTGCTCTCCATTTTTCCAGGACAAGATCCAGTGATGACCACTCGCGAGGCGACGGTTGTGGAGATCCACACATAAATTTTTAGTTTAGCAACTTATTTAATTGGTACATGTGAAATAAAATGGACAATTTCCCTCCATCCAAAATAAGAGTAGTATAATCCTTCTTGTCCCTTTTTTCTTTTTGAGAAACGACATCTAGACGTTGTTTTATTCTTCAGGTTGAAGCTGTGGGCCGTATACTCCTTCTAGCCCAACTAACGTAAAGGAACCGAGCGAGGTCAGTCCAAACGGTAAATCGCATGTCGTGAAGTACCGCATCGCGCACGAGGAAAAAAAAAATCCCCAAATCGCATCGCTGGCGAGAAATCCTCCTCCTGCGCCGCCACCTTCCTTCCCTCTCCGGTCTCGCCCACCTGGCGCCGGCCTTCTTCTTCCTCCGTTGAGGACGCCCCCATGCCCCGTCCTACATGACATCCTTCTTCCTAGGATCCCAACGCCGTTCCATTCGCATCTGGCCACTTGTATCATTCTCGTTGTCCTTGGCATCAACCAATTTTAGAGGCGACTTGTTGATTTCAGAGGCAGCTTGTTGATTCTGGACAATTTGCAAAGTATATAAATTGGTCAATCTCGGTTTAAGGGAGTGATGTGGGGACTATATTGGATAAACACAACAGGGGATTCTACGGGGAAAGCTAGCGCTGGGTTGGGCCGGCAAGAAAATCTGAACTATCGGGAAAAGCTAACGCGCTGGGTTGGGCCGGTAAGGATAAGGAAATCTGAACACGACGGATTTTTACTTAGCGGTGGCTTAGTGATAATATGTGGTTTTGTAGGTGGGTAAAAGGGTCCAAAAAAGTGTTGGATCGGGAGAAACAATCCGTCATTTATTATTAGGTATAGATACGGACACCCACGATGTGTAGCCAAAAATAGTTCCATATTTGCTTTTGGATTTGGAAACTAGTTCCCTACCCTATGGAGCACCTTGACTCGGCCCAGAAAAAAGCCCGACAGGCCAGGCTTTTCAAGCCCATGGGCTAGGACTGCTCTAGATCTGCGGCCCAGAGGCTGCTCGGGCCGGGCTCGGGCGAGAGGAAAGGCGGATTTAAGGTAAGGTCTGGCCCGTGGCCCTTTGGCCCGGAGGAAACTGTGCAGCGCGGGGAGAGCTCAGGTCAAGATTTGAGACCCGACAGCCGGGCTCAGGCATGAGATTTGTGCGGGTGGGCTCTCTCCATCCCGGCCTGAGCCCGAAAAATGCCCAGGTATAATGTGGAGGTGGTTCCAAATGAAAGAAATCTGAGAACCGAAGCAAGTAGTTGCTCGGATGCCAAATTTGTCTTTTGGCATTTAGAACTAGTTCCCTACACTGTTAGGGTAGTTGCATATTTGCTTTTTGTGTTGTTTTAGCTTGATGACAGGACCCACGTTATAAATACTAGATGACATCCCGCGTGTTGCTGCAGAATTTTTTAGCTGACATTAAAGAATTTAGTGAAAATGGGAATAAGCGCCAAATCAACGTCTGAAATTGAGAAGTCGGTTATGTGACACAAAAGACACTAATACAGTACTCCATTGCTAGTAAACTGAGTCTTCTAGATGTATTAGATATCAACCATCGAGCCCTTATATTACCAATGATCTGATATTGCCTTAACACAGTGTATAACATAGTGTATCGGAATAGGTTATAGGATAAATACAACGAAAGATTCAGAGCTCTCACCAAAGACGTTATTTTTTTCTCTTTGAAAATACGGCAAGCGACTATTCACTACAAATTCAAGCATAACAATAAACCTGAATCAACAAACCAAAATAGACTAATTAAATTTGACTTAAATAATATTTTTAGAATTGGAAGAACATGTTTGCAGAGGCCTTTATGGAGATGAAAATGTTAGTAAGGTGGGTGACTCTAAAATTATGAAGATACTCCCTCCATTTTAAAATATAAGACGTTTTCGTTTTGTGAATGAAGTATATCTAGACTTCTTTTAGTGTCTAGATTCATTTAGATTTGGAGTGAACCTAGACACTAAAAGGGGTCTAGATACACTACTTTTACAAAGCTAAAACATCTTATATTTTGAAACGGAGGAAGTATTTGACAAAAACAGGAAACCACATCTACTGAATGCCAGAAAATGCCCATACCTGGCCATCAAGTATAATGGTTATCTTCTCTGGGGATAGTACAACAATTCTTGGAATGGAGACCAGCGGATGAAACATCACTGGGAACACAAACACCTGTAAAAAACTGCCCAAAACTGGGAAAAATCACAGCTTGAAAATATCAGTTCTTATCAAAACCTGCAAAGGTATATCTGAGATGATTTTGGAAGACTCAACAACGCAAATAGTTGTAGGCATATATACATATACCAAACGTTGGTTGGGCATAAAGCTACAAATCTTGATACCAGAATATTCTGATTGTAAATGAAAAGACATCCAACTATTTCTCTGTAAGTTAGCTACAGCTAGCCCCATAGAACACAATCGACTAAGAAATTGACAATATACTTCATACCTTATTAAATTTACCTGCAACTGATTCGTGTGTACAGACAACTGTGTCATGAACATTCTCGAACAATATGAAATCAATGCTATGCTCTGGACACATGCAACATATTCGGTTGCATACTTGCATTGCTAACAATAGCCAGGCTGCAAAAAAATAAATTCCAATCATCTGAACAACAGTTGAAGATGGAAAGAGGATTATCTCAGGCATCATCCCAAAAACGCTTATGGTCATCCAGCCTGAAGTTTGGAGGAAGATGAACATGGACTTGTCTTGCAGCCTGCTAAGCGTTGCAACAAATAAAAATGCTGTTAGATGTTGTAGTCAATTACCACTAGACCTTAAAAAAACCAAATACCTTGTAAGCGAACAATTGAATACATGAAATTATTAAATTGGTAGGAAGAAAGAGTCCATACAAAGATCAGAGACTAACAAACACATCATCCGGCTAGAACAGTGCGATCAGCTGGCAATGAAGGTGTATCAGGCAAGGCATGTGGAACTGCCAAGGCGCCACATCGGCATGATTTAATTTCGAATTTGTGGCTACATGAAAAGTTCAAAACACTGCACTACTCCCTCCGACCCAAATTAACTGACTTCGATTTGCCTACATTCAGATGTATCTAGCACTAAAACATGTCTAGATACATCCGAATTTAGACAAATCCAAGTCAATTAATTTGGGTCGGAGGGAATACATGAAATGAATGAATGTCAGTCGAAAAAGTACTTAACTGAATGTTTTATCACGGACTGCAAGCGAAGTTATCCCCAATTTATTTTCACCTGCAATCTGCTATGATTTTCATCAAACGTCTGGCCTACATATATATAAAAAATTGCTCAAAAGAAACATAAGAAGGGTCAGGGATATAGATTGCAAAATCGTTGTACCCCTACCTTAGATCAGAACTACTCCATGACCATCAGTTGTAGGTACATACGTCAACAAAAGAGACACATATAATAAGGAGTATATGGTTGGGGCAATGAGATTGGGAGAGAACAGATAGAAGGGGATGCAGGAAAATCGGGAAGCGATGGCCTGGCGGGTCGGGGCCAACAAATTTGTACCCTGCAAGCATCAGAATATTATACTATATCTTCAAATATTGATCTGGGCAAGCACGGAGACACCAACTATTGGAAAAAAATAATTCTATGGAACCTGGTCTATAAAATTATCTCTGTGGACCAACTCTTGTGATTGACACGTGTGATTAAAAATAGAAACTTAAATGCTGTGATTTTTTCTTTCTTTTGGACACATGTCAATCACATGAGTGGTCCACGGGGATGATTTTGTAGACCAGGTCCTATAGAATTATTTTCCCCAACGGTGAAGGAGACGAATGGAATGGAGTACAGAGTGCTTAAAGTAGGCGAGAGCCAGTACGTCTAACACCTGGTTGGAGTACCCACCAGAGACTATTGTGAACTTGTTGGTTGGCACCTGAGTATGTGATATGAATGCAGCCATTTAATCTCAAAAAAAAAGTTACCTTGCATATGTTTCGTGGAGAAGATGAAATTGAAGAAATAAAATCAATCAGTTTCATCTGCATTTTTTGTGAGATTGAGATAATGGAGGAGATGGAAGAGTGTAGCGGTTCTACAATTGTGTCGTGGAGCATCTGTGTCGAGCTCTTGAATGCTGATCATAATGGGTCAGTTTCAGGACCATTTGTGTTGAGGACGGCATGTCACGTCGGCGATGGAGAGGAAGGACGGCGAAGTTTTTTCCACGGGAGGAAGTGCGAGCAAGTGAAGCGGGCTTGTCATCCAGCCGAAGTAGGTACTACATACACCTAGGCCCATGTGGAGAAAATGCGGAAGTATGAGAGAACAGACGCGACAACGCGATTGAAAGAAAGGTTCAAGCAAATCGATTGAAAGAAATTTTGCCTGATATTAGTTTGTGCAATGTGGTGCTGAAAATTGTAATAGAGGTTCAAGCAAATCGATTGAAAGAAATTTTGCCTGATATTATCTCAGAGGAGCAATCAGCTTTTGTCCCTGGAAGGCTCATAACAGACAACATCATTTCAGCTTATGAATGCTTGCACTTTATGAAGAACAAAAGAGCTCGATCCAATCAGTATTGTGCTCTCAAACTAGACATGATGAAAGCATATGATAGAGTGGAATGGAGCTACTTGGAGGTCATCATGGTAAAGCTTGGAATTCATCCAACTTTTGTTGCATCCATTATGAGGATTGTCAAATCAGTGTCCTTTTCAGTCCTTGTTAATGGGGAGAGGACTGAAGTTTTTAGGCCATCGAGAGGGATTCGACAGGGAGATCCTATCTCACCGTATTTGTTCTTGTTAGCAGCTGAAGGTCTGTCTTGCCTATTGAGGAGCGGGGGAATGAAAACCTATCAGGCATCGTTGTGGCGCCCTTAGCATCCTCGGTCAATCATCTTCTTTTTGCAGACGATAGCTTGCTTTTCATCAAAGCAAACACAGTGGGAGCCACGGAGATTTTTGAAGTTCTTGAATCGTATTGCCTTGCTTCAGGACAAAGGATAAATAAAGAGAAATCATCAATACATTTTAGTAAAGGGTGCCCCAATGTAGTCAGGGAAGAGATCAAGCATATTCTTGAAGTGCCAAATGAGTCATTAACAGAAAAATATCTTGGCATGCCTACCGATTTAGGTAAGTGCAAGAATGGTTCCTTCAAATATCTGCGAGATAGAATATGGAAATATATTCAAGGATGGATGGAGCAGATCCTCTCCTAGGGAGGTAAGGAAGTGCTTATCAAGGCAACTGCCCAAGCTATACCGACATTCTCTATGTCATGTTTTAAGCTCCCAAGAGGTTTATGTCAATACATGGATTCGGTTATACGAGGGTTCCGGTGGGGAAGTAAGAATAGAAAACTTAAGGTTGCTTGGATTTCTTGGGACGTGTTGAGTATGCCTAAATACCAAGGAGGTTTGGGATTTAAGGATATGGAACTTCTCAATCTCTCGCTGTTAGCTAAGCAGGCTTGGCGAATACTCCAATCACCTGATTCCTTGAGTGCTAGGATTTTACGTGCAGTATACTTTCAACATGGTGATTTTATGAGTGCAGAACTAGGGAGTAGGCCCTCACAAATATGGAGAGCTATTCTTGAGGGAAGGGATGCAATGAAGCTTGGCCTTATTCGCCGGATTGGGAATGGTCTCACCACATCAATTTGGAACCAAAATTGGCTGCCTCGTAGTACACGTTTGCGTCCTATTGCGGCACAAACTGCACTGACCGATGTTCCTCCTATATTTGTGTCAGAACTAATAGATAATACCATTGCTGAATGGAGAGAAGATGTGCTGGAGAATCATTTTTTGCCTATGGATATTGACATCATCAAATCAATCCCATTGAGCACATGCAATCATGATGACACATGGGCTTGGCATTTTGAGAAATCTGGCTCCCTTACTGTTCGATCGGTTTATAGATTGCTAGTATCTACGAAGAAAGTTCGTGAAGATTGGCTAGAAGGCAGGCCAGCTAGCTCGGCGTCGAGCACTGAACATAAATTGTGGACTTCCGTGTGGAAGACAAAAGTTCCCAGTAAGGTACGTGTTTTTCTATGGCGCTTGGCTCATCAGTCTTTGCCGACCGAGTCTGTACGTCATCACTGGAATATGGTGCAAACGTCTGGATGCCCTTTCTGTGCTGCTGTGAATGACGACTGGCGTCACTCTCTTCTTGACTGCACTACCGCAAGGTGTGTGTGGACTCTTATGGATGGGGATCTTACGGAGCATATCAGTATAAATCAGTGTGGTAATGCCAAAGATTGGATATTCTTCCTGATTGATATCTTGTCGCATGAACAGTTGACCAAAGTTGTGGTCGCCCTATGGGCTATTTGGAGTGCACGACGAAAGGCAATTCACGAAGAAATATTTCAGAGTCCTTTGTCCATTTATGGGTTCATTACGAACTACTTATCAGAATTGGAGATTGCTCAAACCACAAAGGTAATCAGACCGAAGATAACTCAGTCTACACCTGTAGCTATTTGGATAGCGCCCCCAACTGGCCATATGAAAATCAATGTTGACGCTGCTGTGTCGAAGCATGGGAACCGGGGAGTTGTTGCAGCTATTTGCAGGAACGACACAGGCGTCTTTTTGGGTGCCTCGGTACTGACGGTACCTGGTATATCTGAAGCAGCAACCTTAGAAGCTATTGCTTGTCGGGAGGGTTTATCGCTAGCTGCTGATCTTACTCTGCAACGCATTCAAGTGGCATCTGATTGTCTTGAAGTCATCAACTCCATCCGGGACTCGTCAATGAGCAGCTTCTATTCCATTGTTAGAGAAATTGATCATCGAAGGAACGAGTTCGAAATAGTTGGCTTTAGTCATGAGAGGAGAGCCTCTAATACTCATGCTCATAATTTAGCTCGTTCTTCCTTGTATCTAGAACATGGGCGCCAAGTGTGGCTGCTAGATTCCCCTGATACCAATATTGTACCTTTGAATATTGATTAATAAAAGATATTGGGAATGCTCAAAAAAAAAGACGTGACAACGCGGGGAAAATAGAGGTGGCGTGGACGCACAACAGTCCAGGAAAATGAGGTAGTGGGTCTTCCTGTTTAGATATAGAAGATTTGAAACCACTACAGCGTGACGAAGATTTTGCTATATTTCATACCAAAGCCAAATTCAATTTTATGTTAGATTTGGCAATAACAACATTGTGGCTGCCCGACTTCCTCCATGTTGAGCCTAATTTTGACCATAAAAATAAATATTCCCTCTGATCCAAATTAATATTCGTAGATTTGTTTAGATTCGAATATATCTAGCAATAAAACATGTATAGATACATCCGAATCTACTCCCTGCAATCCTAATTAATGTTTTTAGATTTGTCTAAATTCGGATGTATAGCACTAAAACATGAGTAAATACATACGAATCTAGATAAATCTAAAAACATTAATTAGGATCGAAAGGATTAGACAAATCTGAGAACATTAATTGGATCGGTTGGGACTCACATAGGTACCACTCGACCTCTCCATCGCCCAGTACGACTCCAACTTCAGCTCGGAGGCCAGATACATGGGACACCTGCAGTGTCAGCAGCATGATGACGGCCTCGCCTAGCCCACAGGAGGGGGACAGGGACTCTGGGAGTGTGGGGATGGAGGTCATGGCACCTACATCACCACACTCTCCCGGAGTGGTATGCTACTCCCAATCACCCGACTCGACACATCCGATACTAATTAATGTTTTTAAGTCTAGGGAGAGGTGTCGCCACACGAGATGGAATGGGGAGAGGGTTCGCCGCCGCATCGCCTGGCTCATCTCTTGCCGCACCTCTTTTTCTTATCGATCACATTGGCCTTGAGTAAATGGGCTTTAGTCGGTATTCAAGCCCAATTAATAACAGTATGCCGATTTGATACGCAGAGTAGATTCCCCAGGGACGTTCGGCCCAGCGCAGAGACAAGTAAAGATCGGACGGTGGAAAACGTTCGGAGAGCGAGATCAGACAGTCAAACCCAGAAGTCGTGAGAGGCAGCCTCTTTGTCTCAATTTTAATATCCCTAACTAGATCATGATGGCGCGCGTTGCCGCGCACGTCTATTTTGATAATAAAACGGTTGGAATTTACACACAATATAGGCACAAAACATGCAAGTTAAATTTGCATAAAATGTGATATATACTTATTAGTAATTCAAGAGGTAAAGTTTAACTACTTTTACAGATATGTCAAATTAAAAAATAACTGGTGTACATGGTGATCACAGAAATTACGAGGAACGCATGTAAAAAGATTACTACAGGAAGACTATTGATGTAATTTATGGGCATCCTAACTTTATTGTTGCAGTTCTCCACCTAGCGAGGGATCCTGAAATAGATGTCCCTAATGTACACATGAATAAAGAAGAAAGTTATGTGCCAACTGCCAGAAAACCAATGCTTGAAATTAAATCTAGTCTGTAATTTACAAAACAACAAGCTCAACCAAAATTTTGGTTAGCATTAGAAATGTGTACCTTAACTAACTGACAAAGAAAGTAGCATTTGTATAAAAGAAGCTACTATATCTATAATGAATGTATAGCACCCTCTCCCGAACAATGGTAAGGAAATAACAAGATAATAACGACATAAAATCTAGATAACATAACCAAGATTTTTGCTAATGATATCAACTAAAGATTGAAAGATTGTGAGATCATATAAAGAATAGTATTACTTTCGTAATTTTCACAATCTGAAAAAAAACACGTGTTTTTCATAACCTGATTGTATTTGCATACTTCTGATAACTCAAGCACGCACATTTCTCACTTTTTTCCCAGATCATCAGGTGTCATTTGCACAGGTAAGATAAATGAGACAGAAATTTACAAACTGATAATTGATGATCCGTCTCATCCAAAGAGAATAAGGTCCAACTGAAGCTGTGAAGTACACAATCGCATTGATCCTATCATTTGTACAGGACAAGACTTCAGTCGGTGGCAGTTATATAGGGACAATTCATAGATCATGGACCACTAGTATGTATATATACCTGCATGCCAATCTTATAATGTGCAGCGATCCTGATCACCATGAAGCTGTCCACAAAATAAAACACTAAGCACGGGTATAGAACAGATAAATTGTTTAAACAATACCGGGAGTCAAAGATGAACCAAGAAGACCAAGTTTAACACCCTGTCGCCAATTGGTCGGAAACACGTCTGATTAGAACTGGGAGGCCATACCAACGTGAGAAACACCCTTCTGAGCACGGTGCGCATGAGCTGGGACACCGCTTGTGCACTCCTGTTCCGCAAAACCTAAGGATTCTACTTCCCTGTCATGCGGTGGTAGCTGTCAAGGAAAACAAAGGGACTGGGGATTAGAATTTATCTCTTCCAAGCTAATAATAACCTGCAAGAAACAAGTATACCAGAGCATATAAGAAATAGGCGCAGAGCAAATAAAGACCTAGGAAGTTAAAAGACAGATCACACGGTTAAAAGACAGATGATTATAACTGTGATTTAACTTTATATCTCGTCTAGGGGATATAGCAGCACAAATTACTTTCACAGTTGTTTACCATACATCAGTGGGTGATTCAAACCGATCTCTCACTTTATATCCTACCCCTTCCGTGGGAAAAGCTAGCACAAACTATGTTCCCTGGCTTTCTTTACAATACATGTGAGCATATGCTACATCACAACCTCTATATTTACTATGTAATGGATATGCAACACAGAGGAACATATGATGGAACCTGAGCAGTGATTGTTAGAGGGAAAAATAATATTGTGCTACATCTCAAACTGCAAACATCTAAAGAGCATCTCAAACTGCAATGACATATAAGATAACAAAAAACAAGATTCTTACCTTTCTCTCATTGAACACATGGGTTGTTCCAAAATCCATGTGCTGCCTCAGCGGCTTTGTCATCGTAATTCCTAATTTAAATTGAAAACACCAGATTCCGTCATAAGTCAATGCTTGTTATTTCAAACAAAGAGAAGCTTAATCCGTTCTAAATCTCATGATACAATTGACTAACTACAAGGTCACACAATTAGTAACATAAGAAGAACATGGGATTGAACAGTGAGATCCTAAGGCTTGATTTGAATTAGGTCCAAGTAGGAGGCAGATTCGCGGGGGCCATGGGCCGGCGGCGTGCACAAGGAGGCCACGCAGGAGGATAGTTAGGGCAAGTGTATCAAGGTGACGTGAGAGAGGAGGCGCGGTGATGTCGACGGCTAGGGGGGAGAGAGAGACATCCTCTATTCCTCTGGCCTCGACTCCTGGGATCCTATCCTCCCTAGCCGTATGTTTATTTCCTCTACCGAAATTGGGTTCGTTCATTCCAGATGGGCAATAGTGATGTATTTGAGGCCCGGTTAACCACAACAAGCTAAATTTATCTCCAGAGTAGCATCCCTCAGGGATCACGATCGGACATGTGAAGACACTCGGATCGTGAGGGAGCACATGTTTGTCTCGGTTTTAATGGCCCTAATATGTGCATCTGTATATAATATTTTCAGTTGTTGTCATGCAAAATACTACATAATCTAGATGAATTTTCATTTCTGGATTTGTAGTGTAGTAGAAAAGATAATTACAACAAACTACTATGAAGTTAAAGAAAAGTTTGACCTATGTACAGGCGTACTATTAGTGGAACTAAGATTTACATAGCTAGCAGTACTCAATGCTCTAGCAAGTAGTAATAGTTATTTGCATTATCATGGCTACCCAACAAAAGTGGTACATTGGGTTGCTCATGTCTACACTGGAAATTAGGAACAAATGATGAAGTGAGGAAACTCACCTTAAAATAATATAGTACATCCATAGTGCGGTGATAAATTACAAAACTCAAAGTAACTAGACGCGCAATTTCTCTATACATGATAAGAACCATAATAAAAACTGCAGTAGCAGAAACAACCATCCACTTGAGGAAGAAACAAGAAAATAAAAAGATAGAGAGATGTGTGTAAAACTTAAGAAAGTAGTAGTACAATTAGTAGTTAAATTGTGTACTGAAAGGTCAATCCATTACTCATAACGGCAACGTTAGAAAATCAAGAGGAACAAATTTCTGAAGAAGCTTGTAGTTTTCACATGAAAAACTTGGTTCTAAGGGTCATCCAGATCCAAACCTAAGAGTTTGAGAACAACATTTGAAAAGTATTTTTACAGAATATATTGATACTTCTCATTTTACTATCCCAGACCAAGTTTCTCACGTTATTTGTTGACAATTGCCTCAGCTCTGATGGCCCAATATATATGGAGCTTGTTGGGGAACCCCAAGAGGAAGGTATGATAAGCACAGCAGCAAGTTTTCCCTCAGTATGAAACCAAGGTTTAATCGAACTAGTAGGAGTAAGGAAACACCCCAAAGGTGTTGCTAGCTGAACGTTGGCAGGGCGCACAACTGGTGCTAGCATCAACATGGAGACCTGCACAACACAACCACATAACTCTATCCCCAACTTGCGATGAGGTTGTCAATCTCATCGGTTTTGCTGAAAACAAAGGATTAAACGTATCATGGAAGAAAGTAATAGTTTGCAGAAAGTAAACACAAAGCAGTAAACAGTTGATTATAGATTGAAAGTAAAAGAAAGGACCGAGGTCCATAGTTCACTAGAGGCGGCTCTCCTTAAGATAGATAACATGCTAGGTGAACAAGTTATAGCGGGGCAAATGACAAACATCGAGAAAGCAATATGCATATACTAATCATCTTGACTCCTTTGAGATTCGATTGGGCATTACAACATTATACATAGACCGCCATCCAACTGCATCTATGACTAATAATCCACCTTCAGGTTATCATCCGAACCCCCTCCTGTATTAAGTTGCAAGCAACGGATAATTGCATTACGAATTGCGTGTAAAGTAAACAATACGATTGTTCTATGAACAAAGGATTGTTGTTTTCTCCCTAGTAGCAACATCACATCTAGTGCCTTAGAGATTTCTGTCACTTCCCCAGATTACCAGAGGCATGAACCCACTATCGAGCATAAATACTAACTCTTGGAGTTTCTAACATCTACTTGGCCAAGATAGCTACTAACAACGGAAAGCATGCAAGATCACAAATAATAAAGACATGATAGAATCAATAATCAATCTGAAATAGCATCTCAATATCCATCGGATCCCTGCAAACACAACATGCAGAATTACAAATAGATGATCTTGATCATGATAGGAGCTCACAAGATCTAAACATGATAGCACAAAGGAGGAGAATCAGCCATCTAGCTACTACATGGACCCGTAGTCCAAAGATGAACTACTCACGCATCACACCGGAGACTTGCATGGTGATGAAGAAGGCCTCCAAGGTGAATTCCCCTCTCCGGCAGGGTGCCGGGAAGAGCTTCAGATTCCTCTCGATCTAGGGATGGAGATGATGGCGGCTACAGACTCTTTTGTGGAATTTTGATCGGGTACTTAGGATTTCCGTATCATAGGCAACTTATAGGCGGAAGGAGAGGCCGAGGGGGTACCTGGGGCGGCCAGACCACCCCCTGGCGCGGGCCAGGCCTGGCCGCACGGCCAGGTGGTGTGGCCGGGCCCTAGCCCCTCTTCGTCTCGTATTCTGGCTCCAGGTGTCCCTCGATGAAAAACTGACTTTGGCTTTTGTCCCGTTCAATTCCAAGAATATTTATTTTCTGACTTTCCTGGAACCAAAAATAGCAGAAGATAGGCATCTGGTACTGTGGCTCTTGTTAATAGGTTAGTCCAAGAAATCATATGAAAAGTACTCCAAAGTGTGGACAAAACATAAGAAAGTAGGTAAAACCAAGCATGGAACATCAAAAATTATGGATACGTTTGCAACGTATCAACATCCCCAAGCTTAACTCCTGCTCGTCCTCGAGTAGGTAAGTGATAAAAAGAAAGAATAATTTTTGAGGTGACATGCACCATCATAAACTTGATCAAAGTATTTGTAAAACATTCAAAGATGGAATCATAGTACTTCAATCATAACATGAAAGACAAAGTTCTAGCAATAAGACAAAGAAACTATGCTGCAACATGAAAAGGCACAAACAAAAGATTCATGAATAACAATGCTTTGCAAGACGTTTGTTTGTTTCACATAAAGAAAACATAGCATAGTGGCATTCAGCTTGTCCCTCATAGAGTAGCAAACATAAATGCATAGGACACCTTCAAAGTTCATAAGAGTGACTAGATACAAATAGTTTAAAACAAGCAATATCAAAGCTATGCATCAATCAGTAAGTCTTGGGACAATGCACATAGAACTAAGAATGGCCACTATGCTCTTAAAGCAGGTGCATAAAGGTAGAAGGTGGAGACTCAACATAAAAGTAAAAGAAAGGCCTTCATAGAAGGAAGTAGGGATTCAAGTTTCATAAAGAGCTTCCAAAAATTATGGTACTTAATAGCTTTCATCTCTCATTGCCCCTATCATAAGCATCTTGAAGTGGTTAAGGTTAAAGTGAACAAACTATGGTGTATATGCTTGACGAAGTATAAGTTGGAAATATCATGTCTCTTGAATACGAGGGACGCTCCTCATGCTACTCAAGTTTAGTCACCTGTAAGTTCTTGTCATCATAAGTACATGTGTATTATAGAGAACCCCCAATGGGGTACCCCTTGCCCGATGATACGGAAGAATCCCCATATCAAAATGACAAGGCAAGCAGACAATGAGCATCTCAGCAATCTTCTTATTTACCATGGGAATATTGTGCCTTTTCTCTCTTTCCTCTTTTCTCATATCTCTTTTTTCTCTTTTCTTTTTCTCAACAACTGTCTCTTTTTTATAAGAAGAATGCTTCATAGACAGCTCATTATGGTTACACTGCATGTTTCCACCATGTTAGCATGGATTAGACCAGCGGTCCAGGCGTTTCTCTAACACATATACATAACTCCATGGACTTACAAGCTCCCCTTTCATTTCACACCGACGACATCCATAGACAAAAGAGCATGATGTCAACTAGGTACAAAGTACAAGTGCAATGTTGAAAGTGTTCCCCATGACAACATGGTTCTGCTAATCCCCAACAAATAAGTGCAAGCATATACAACACAGACGACACAATGGTTCAAGTTTATTAAGGCAAGCAAGAAAAGTAAAGTGTGCCATCAAGTTCGTGAGAGCTTTAATCACTAGTTTTCTCATAACAGGTTTAATTCGGAAGGTAGATAAAAACATGAATATACTTGGAATAGCATATGCTAGTAGGTAGGTATGGTGGACTCTTTGGAATAACTTGGTTTAGGGACTTGGATGCATGAGTGTAACTCATACTTGGTTGCGGAGGCTAGCAAAAGACTGGGAGCGACAAACTAAGAGAGCAATAATGGCCATAATCATGCAGAGGGACAAAACATCATTGATCAAAGCATAAAGTGATACTACAAGTTGAAAACTAAAGGATCATAAAGTCTATGGTGACTTAGAATAGTCATAACATGGTGTGGGAATGTGCCAAGTCAACCCAAATAAAGCATCAAAGGAGAATACCACAATACTATGCTTTAATATGCTAAAACAACGCATGATTCTTCCAAGGCACATTAAGCAATCTCAATTGTTTATAACATGTCATGCTACAGCAGAGGATACTAAGCATAAAGCCAAAAAAATATCAAGCATGGCATGACAAAGCATAGGCCATAGACAAAAATAAGCTCTCTTTACCACTTAGGCATGAACTTTCCTACTCTTTTTCCAATCCAAACCAAACTATTTGGAAACAAATGTATGAAAGAGGGGGTCCAACCAATTTATTTAGCAAACTAAGAAAACCAAGCAAACGAAAAACCAAAACGAAAATGAAAAAGAAGACGCTCGAAGAACAACACAACTGTGCATGAAACAATAAAAATAAAGCGTTTGGAAGAAACCTAGGATTTTTATTGATGAAGAAGGGGATGCCTTGGGCATCCCCAAGCTTTGATGCTTGGACTTCTTGGATATTTCTTGGGGTGACACGCGTGGCATCCCCAAGCTTTAGCTTTAGTCCATTCTTCATCTCATTACTCATTCCTTCCATACACCTGAAATTTTTCCTAAACTTCACACAATCTTTATTAGCAACATTAGTGCACTCAAGATAATAAGTCTTTTAGGTTTAGTTCTAACACCAATAAAACTTCCATTAAAACACAAGATAATGTAGCTCTTCCCTCAAAAATCTCAATTCCCCAAAAGAACTCAAAAAGGAACAAACAAGAAGAAAATGCAGAAAATGGCAGAAATCTGTCAAAACAGACCAGCAGGTAAAGACGAATTTTTTCGAAGACCTTCTGTTGCTCAAATAAAAAAAGTGTTGAACTAACTAAAGTTAGATAGGAACCTGGGTCATAAGCACAAACATTCACGCCTCAAAAGGACGTACAGAGATTTTACACGAATTTTTACGATGAAGCGCAGAAATCTGTTTCGGGACAACAACTTTCCCAATCATTACTTCTCTCTCATTAGAGGTTACTCTTGGCACAAAAAGCAAATAAAAAGGATAAGGAGCAGTTATTACTGAAGTAATAACTTCCAAGACTCATCTAAAACTTTTGGGTTATCTTCTAATAAGTACTTTTCTTTAACGCCTTTAAGTTAGGCATGATAGTCTGAGAAGATGCTCATATAAAAAATATGAATTGAAGTAAAAGAGAACATCAAGAAGCAAATTCAAAAAACATTTAAGTCTAACCCACTTCCTATGCATAGGAATCTTGTATGCAAATAAATTCACAAAGAACAAAGTGACAAGCATAGAAGATAAAACGAGAGTAACTTCAAAACTTTCAGCAAATAGAGAGGTGTTTCGGTATCATGAGAACTTCTACAACCATATTTTCCTCTCATAATAATTTTCAGTAGCCTCATGAATAAACTCAACAATATAACTATCACATAAAGCATGCTTGTCATGATTTACAAGCACTAGAGCTTTATTATAAACATTTTCAAAAGAATCCACATGAACATGACATTCGTCCTCCTTTGGTAAGCATGGGGGACAATCAAATAATGTAAGGGGTAAAGAGTTACTCTCATTAGAAGGTAGGGATGGGTAGATCCATTCTTCCTCCTCTTTTTCATCCAATGAGCTTCCAGTTTCAGCAATTTCTCCTTCCATAGGCTCCTGCAAGGCATTAGTATCTTCCATTGGTGGAGAGGATCTATTAAGATATTCAAGAATATAGCCATTTTCTACCTTGTAATTATCAAAGAAAAATTTAAGTATATCATAAACCTCATATTTATAAGGTGAATCATCAGTATTTTCAAGAAAACTAGCAAGTTCAAATGCACCCTTCCAAGCAATAAATTATTCAATTTGTTCCGCATCATAAAAGTCATAATTTCCCTTAACATAAGAAGATATGGTAACATCATCATTATACTCACATTGAAAAGGGAGGTGTTTATACCTCCTACAGCAACAAGATTTATCAAAGCAATAAGTAACATTATAAGTAGAGCACACGTTTATATCAATGGTATACAATTTATCAATTTGTTCCCATAAGTGTTTGCCTTTTTGTGACAAGCGGTGTTCCTTGTAATAATATTTTTGTTCTTCCGTGAGGGAATGTTTGTTTGCGGTACCAAACTTGGTGGGTGAGCGCACCGCGGTACCCGAGTTGCCATCAATCACGCGGAGGGGCCATAGTAGATTCGCCAATTGTCCAGAAGGGCCAAATGGGGGTGAATACAAATCTAACGGCCAAACGGTCGTTTGAACCAGACGAAAAACGCTTGAACTCAAATACCGCCGTTAGGTCAAATCTTCTTGGCCCGCCATGTCAGTATTCCCCGTTATCTTTTGCGGTCATGGACTAGCTTACCCCTGCGTGGACCAGATCCCTGAGTGGACGAGATCTATTTCTTTGCTCTGCTCTGGTCTTCTCCCCTGCTCCCCTCCCCATAACATTTGCTCAGCTCCGGCTCCTCGTCTTAGATCGGAGCTCGCACTTGCTCTAATTTGCGTCTCCGCCATGTCCGGTCAACCTCCCACGCCTCTAATCGAAGCTCGCAGCCGTCGCCGTTGCATCGTCCGCCGTATCGGAGCTTCGCGTCCCCGGACTAATATCTCGCCTCTGGCTAGTCCTTCTCGCACGACCGAGCGCTTCCCGTCGGGCGATCCAGGACGGCGACCAGCCTCGGGAAGTTGCGTGCTGCCGCGCACCCCAGGCATGGTAGCCCTTGCACAGCAATTCGATGACCACGCTCTCATGGCCACCATGCTGGGCGTCCGTCCCGCCGTGTCGCCGGCAGAGTTGCTGTCGGCTTTCAGGTCTCGTTTTGGGATCAGACGAAATGAGGTCAACATTGAGGTATGCGTGCTGCCATTCGATTTTTCATCCGGTTCGAGCACAGCTCAGAAACCGAGCGTGTTCTGCATTCTTCCCGTTCTTTCGAGTGCTGCGGGGAGAAAATGAGGTTCATGTGTTGGCATCGCACCTGTGGGTGGGACGATCGCTTGGGGCAGCTTCGTTTCTTCTCCAAACTCGGCTTTGACGGCCTCCCATTGGATGCTTGGGAGCCGGAGGCCCTCAAGCAGGTCGTCAGTAGCCTTGGCGGCGAGCTGGTGGAAATCGTGCCACCGAGCGACAGATGGGTCATCAAGGTAAAGGCGAGCTGGTGGAAATCGTGCCACCGAGCGACAGATGGGTCATCAAGGTAAAGGCGTGGCTGAAAGATATTTTGTATGCGTGTAATAGTTTGAATCAATGTAGTTGAACACCGTGCTTTATAATTTTTGTGAATAACGAAGGACAACCTCATGAAAAAAGGGTGGTCTGGCAATGAGCAATGTCAATTCTGTGGATGCCAGGAAAATGTAGTCCATCTCCTCTTCAAGTACTCCCTCCGTTTCAAAATATAAGATGTTTTAGCTTTGTGAATGGAGCGTATCTAGACATCTTTTAGTGATGGTGCTTTCTAAACCTAGATGAACCTACATACTAAAAGGGGACTAGATACACTTCATTCACCAAGCTAAAACATCTTATATTTTGAAATGGAGGGAGTACAAGGTAGCTATATTTGTAACACGTTGAACTGCAGGACCAATTTGCAGGCAACACAAGACAAAGGAAAAAATGGTTTACAGCACAGACAGCAGACGCAAAATCTGTAGTCTGGGATAAAAAGATGCCAGTTAGCTGGACTGAACCACGACTAGTAATTGAAGGAAATTGGTACTTGATAGTATTTTCTTACAACAGTAGTACTTCCATACAAAAGGGTCTTATACCTGCACAAAAGTGGGCTAAACTTCCTACTAGTTTATAGAACAATTCGTCAGCATTTCATCTACAAAAGCCATTCTTCAGTTTGAACTTAACTATTCTACACTGAAGAAACTACAGATCTCCACCAGAAAGGTTGGCTGGCCAATTGCCTTGAGTGGACATAAGTTCTTTGATCATTTAACCCAAATTGATCTATTGCCTTCCCGCCAAACTACAAGAAATCTGCATCGTTCATGCATGAGCGATTTGCGTGTGACAGTCTCGGTTCAGTTGGGGCATCCGCGCCGTCGCAACGATTTCTTCGAAACTGAAATTCGACATCTCCTTCTCAGGATCGTAGGTCCGTGTGAACTCGAACCTGAATTTCGGGGCTGAGCTAATGCCCGCCGCCGGCTCCGGCTGTCGAACAACCCAGCATGCTGAGTGTAGACGCTTGGTCGCCGCCACGATACGGCCTTCGACGGTGCGTAGGATGGAGCGTCTTTGCCGCAGACGGCGTGCTCCCGGCCTGCCCTAATGAGGTAAGGTACTCCGCGCCGATGTGTGGATGCGAGAGTTCCTAGACCTTGGCGCTGCCCTGTTCGAGGGTGCGTACCCTCGGCTGCGGCATGCTCCCATGAACGATTTGATACATACCTTGTTCCCATTGCCTAGAGCATGTCGTAATGCCGTCGCGTGATTTCTCCACAGCGTTCTCTTGGCCCTGCTTGCCGCATCTGGCGCCGATGACGGCGTAGTCGCCGTCGCGGCTGATTCGGCACATTCGGGGAAATCATCTGCCTGGCAGGGCAATGGGAGACCGGCCTTGAAGTAGAGCTTCATGGCCTACCTTAGAGGGGCTAAATACCCCAGTTTCGGCGGCTGTCGCAGCGGCGACGGCTTAGGCGGGGCCATGTTACCCTACTTGGTGCGGCGCGGAGGAGTTGCGCAAGGTGAACTGTGGTTAGTCGGAGAAGGGGAGTGAAAGACTGACAGTAGGTTTGGACTACGGGCACTCGTGAAAATAACCATTTCCCATTTCCTTAGAGGGTAATGATTCGACACTCGTTGCATTAACAACTCAATATTTATTTCCCTTCTCAGCATAAGAGTACGAATGTATTAAAAAGATCGGTCGTGGCTATCCACCTCATCGGGCAATGTACCAGGACAGGTAGGAGACGGGACCGGGTTTCATTTTAGAAATGTTGACGACCGTGCCCTTATGTTTATACGATATTATTTATATGCCACCATGTACCGTCGAGTGTAGCAACACCATCAGAAACAGGGGATAACGACGTGGCGTGTTTTATTTTTTTAAAGGGTATCAGAAACAGGGGATGCCGACGTGGCATGTTTTCTGACTGGCGGGCCCGCCCCCTCCACCTTCGACGGCACACATCCCAGGTTCGAGGGGTGGTGCCGCCCACCAACACATTATTGTGCAATTTTCCATGTGGGACCTGAATTCCAGCGCTGAGCTGATGCCCGTGTCGAACACAGAGAATTCTGAAAGAAGCTACTAAAAATAAATACTTTGAATTCTGGAAGTACTAAATTTAAATACATTACAATTTTTTCTGAAAGGTAATACGCATTCTGATCATCGAAATAATATAAATACAGTACAAATTTCTACTTCGAAAATAAGACCTGAAAATGCTAGCAAATAACCTAGGATGAATATATGATTCATTCTCCGCTATATATTTCGTCGTCATCGGCTCCCGCGTGCTACAACACATGTTCAGAGAACTCTCTCCGTCTGTAGTGTGCTGCCAGTATCTCGTACAGAGGGTAAGGCCTCGGTGTATGTTCCAGACTTAAGTCATACATTACCATTGTTGGTTACTCTTCCCAGGCTTGAACCTCATGATCGTACAGTCTGATAAAATTCATGTAGTATATGCAACCGGGTTTGACTGTGGGGTGTAACCTGGTGTCAATGGAGATAGACCGATTGTGACCAACGAAGAGGGCACGACTTCCAATATCATCGACGGCCTCGAGAGAGCGGTTCTCCGTGTCCACCCGGTACAACACCGGTTGCCCTTTGGCGAAATCCCCGTTCAACACAAGAAGCAGATCACCATATGACTCCACAAGGTAAAATTTGTATGTTCCGCGTACCTGTTCAAAGACTGGGTCCGAAATTATTTTGGCCATCGTGACAGTGCACCCGCGCTGCTCTAATTGGATGTTGGTCGACAAGATGTCTCCATTCTCAAGTAATGCATATACTTCCCCTCGGAATGCCGTCATGCAGACCAGAAGCGTATCAGGAGGTGGCGAATACAATCCTTCTCCAAATGATCCATTGATTTGCCCCGTTGGGGTGCTCTCATCGGCCCATGCAATATGATCTGGATAATCAGTGCAAACGAACACCATCGTCGGGGACTTCGTCACGATGAGAGATTGCAGAAGATCAGATGGTATGTGTGCTTGAAACTCAGTGTTAGACTTGTGAGTGATTGGGTTCAGAAGCCGAATCTGGTACGGCTCCACCCTCTGAGCAAGCACGATGACGCCACGAGAAACACCGACGAAGTAGAATCTTTTGGAAGAAGAGGGCATCAGTTAGCACTAAGATGTTTACAATGGAAAATACAAATAAATATCGGATGTGAATGTGAACCTGCGATGGACGTCCATTAGATTTGTCCTGAAGCAACGACCAGTGGCGAGGTTGAGGAAGGTGAAGTCACCAACGTCTGGAAGTGTGTTATCTATCATGATCCAGTTGTTGAGATGGAATTCGGGCACCTTTAAAGTGCGGCGCCAATCGGTGCAGACTTCCCGACAAGCAGCATAGGTGTCGACGTACTCCTCTTTCTCTAGCAAATAGTCGGCAATCTTGCGAAGTGGGTCGGCCGGGAGATCAGCTCAGTTCCTCTTCATCTGGCTACTGGTCATGGCTTACGTGCGGGAATGTTTTGATCGAGGAAGAAAGAAGAACTACCACTGCAAGGAGAAGAAGAGGATAACAGACGAGGGAGACGAAGCGGAACTGCCACTACGAGGAGACGATGAGACGGGGGAGAAGAAGCAGAACTGCCAATTCAAGTTTGGATCAACGGGCTTTTTTCCGGAACTAGCGCGTGGACCATCCATGCACTTCATGCAAGTCTTGATCAAACAGACTAACATGTGGGACCTGCTAAAATTCCGTGAAGTGCTCCCCGTGTATATGCGCTGACAGGTGGCATGTTTTCTGACAGGCGGGCCCGCCTCATCCACCTACAACGGCGCGCGTCCCAGGTTCTAGGGCTGGTGCCGCCCACCAACACATTATTGTGCAATTTTCCATGCTTTGTCGCCACCAGCTCTGCTCCTCTCCTCTCTTCTACTCCTGCTACCGCCACTCCGCTCAGTCGTGCACCGCTCTCGTCGTCCCCTTGGGCCGTCTTGCTCCCGCCCTCCCCTCCCTGCCATCCCCTCACATCCCCTCCCCTCCCCTACCTGCCCTGTCTCCTTGCCACCGCCCAGGCGCGTCTGGAAAGAAAAACCGAGAGTTGGCTGTTAGGTTAGGGGCCCAACGATGCTAGTCATCCGATCCCGCTCGGAGATGGATCCTGCGAGGCTTGAGAGCATGGATATGGGTCCTGCGCGGCTGGAGAGCACGGAATCTCCTTCAAGTCTAGAGAGCACAGAGGACAATGAAACGGGGGGAGAGGTAGCGGGGTGCAGAGCTTTGGAGGTATGGAGCCCAGAGAAGGTGTCGTGCGTCCACATTGAAAGGTAAGAACTGTGATTCCTTATCTGCATACCCCAATTAGCATTTATAGTCCCGTGGTGATGCCAAGGATATGGGTTGGTAACCACAGAATGTCTGTACAGCTTGTCCTTGAGCATGATGCTTTGTCAAGCAAGCATGAAGGCACTGAAACGTGTGGCGGTGCGGATGATGATGAGAAAGCATATCCAGACGTGGCTACTGACCCTGATACGATGGAGAGTAGGGAATATTTGGTTGATTCGAACTTTGAGCCTGACTATGGGACTGATAAGGAAGAGGAATGTGAAGATGTGGAAATGGGATGTAGATACGACGACGAAGACGTGGACAGGCCAGTGATACACTTTGACAGGGACAATCCTACAATTGATGAGGGGACAATCTTTGAACGGACATTTTGCGGAAGGAGCATTCGCGCGTTTTTGCCGGGATAAGAAGCTCTGGCTGGACGTAGCCTCGGTAGCCCACCCCGCATCGAACGGACAAGTGGAAAGATCCAATGGATTAGTATTATCCGGGATAAAACCCCGGCTCATTGAGCCGCTGCAAAGATCAGCGGGGTGCTGGATAGAAGAGCTACCAGCGGTACTGTGGAGTTTAAGAACAACTCTGAATCGATCAACAGGCTACACGCCGTTTTTTCTGGTATATGGGGCAGAAGCTGTATTACCAGCGGACATAGAGCATGATTCGCCTAGGGTCACCCAATACACAGAAGCCGAAGTGCAAGAAGCCTGGCAAAATGATGTTGATATGCTAGAAGAAGCGAGAGAACTGGCATTGTCCAGATCCGCCATATATCAGCAAAATCTCCGACGCTATCATAGCCGGAAAGTAAGCCCCCGAGTCTTTCGGGAAGGCGATCTGGTGCTCCGGTTGGTACAACGTACTACTGGCATGCATAAATTATCCCCCCATGGGAAGGGCCGTTCATCGTGAGCAAAGCATTGCACAATGATTCTTATTATCTTATAGATGCAAAGCCACAGGAAAAGAACAAGGCGGACAGGTCCGGCGAGGAATCTAAGCGTCCATGGAATATAGCTCTACTTCGTCCCTTCTACACTTAGCAAAGAAGTGTATGTATCCGAGTCTTCTCATGTGTCGGTATGTATGCCGGCAATGAGTTAATCAATGAAATGTTGGCACCTCGAGCAGTAACTCGGGGACTGCCTTAATAATATTTGTTGTCTTTTGTGCGTTAGCTGGAATAAGTTGTTCTACTTAACTCAGATTAGTAATGTGTGAGCACCAAGAACCCAACTCTTCGACTTGCTGCTGTCCAACAAGAATTGGCTTCATGGCAAGCAAGAGAACAAGTTTGGAATTGCGTAGCAGAGGAAAAACGACTAAGGAAAAGAACTTAATCGAGCCGACATTTGTTTTTCGGACTAACCTTGTGTTTACCTTCCAATTGTTATGATGTTTTATTTTTTTGAGCTAAGCCTAAAAGTTTCCCAGTATTGTTAAGACAATTTTTGAGGCTCGGATTCGTAAGTCGTAAAACCAAATCAAGGTAGACATGGGCCGAGCCAAAAAGATTGGAAGAACAAGAAAAAGAAACTCGGGGGCTACGCCCAAGTTAATCCGGCATAGGAACTTAGTAGGAAAATATCACATGTATATGGGATACAATTCCACCCGGCATACCGGGGATCTGACAAATTTTCAAGTTTTTTCGCTCAAGGAGCAGCAGGAGGAGGAAGCTCGGCGTCATCTTTGCCGTCTTCGATATCCGAAGCGTCGTCCTCTTCATCACCGTCCGAGCCATCTTCATCGTTCTCAACCTCTTCGTCCCCAGCCGCTTCCAGGAAGCTCGGTCCCTCAACCCATTCATGAACGGGAGCGTATTTGATGAGGCTATGGGCGCAAGCCTGACACCGAGCTACCCACTCCGGGTCATTGGTCCATTTGGATCCGGTGCGTAGGCGCGTCAGGAGGTTGAGATCGATCTTCTCATACCATGTAAGTATGTGGTGAAGAACGGTATCAGCTGCAGCGCGTCCAACGGACTCCCTCTAGAGGTCGAGCTGGGTCTCGGTTTCCATCAGCTTCTCAACAAGAATTGCGGTGGTCTCCGGAGTATCTTCTCCAGGCCAGAACGTGTTGAAGATGCGAACCACAACGTCGAGGATGTCCCTGCCATAATTCTTGATGAGCTCCACGCGAGATGACAAGCTGACCAACAGGTCCTCCATGTCATAGGGAATCTCTTCACCGTCAGGAGCGGTGGGGGTACCCCTTTCTCGGCGGAAGTTCGCAACTGCTGCGCTCGCAATGGCAGTGCCCTCTAGAAATTTGCCTGAAAACAAGGCAAAGGAAGAAGCTAAAGAAAAGACATATGAAGTATCCCGGAGAAGTATGTCGGATAAGGGAAGGAACTTATGTGATATATGGCTAAGGATCCGGGTCAGCTCCCTGGTACAGTCATCACGCCTTTTGCGAAGCTGCGCAACCTCAGCATTCGCCGACCCAAGCTGGATGTCGGACCCCTTGAGTAGATCATGGTCCTTGGCGATCTGGAGAGTGAGGCGCTCGCGCTCTTCTGTGAAATCCTGGCCAACCTTTTGGAGCTCAGACTGGTGCTGGACTCTCATTTTCTCCATCTCGGCCTTGAGCCTAGCGATGTCATCGTCCTTGGTCCGGAGGAGGGCGAGCTCATCATATTTTTTCTTAAGCTCGGCTTGGTGCTACCCTGCTTGTTCGAGAAAATGCAGCATCATATCAGGCACGGGCACACTATCTTCAAGGGATGCTGAAATAGTGTGTTGACCCGGCAGAGCCGAGGTATGAATGTTTGCCGAGCCAAGGAGAAAAGGAGATGGAAATCACGGTAAGGTCGGACAAAAATGACTTACCCTTGATCTGCTCTAGGTTCTTCCGCATAATCTTGTTCTCAGCCTCCACCCCAGCTGTGGAAACCGAATGATGGGATTAGTTCGGCAGAGGAAGATGAAGAAAAATGGAGCAGCGCCAAGGGAGAAATTTACCCCTTTTCTCGTATTCCGTGAGAAGTGCAGCTTGCTTTGCGCGTAGCATCTTGTGAGTATCCAGGAGACGCTGGAATTCAGCACTCCGGCGATTGGTGGTCACCTGAAAAGAGGGCAAAAACATAAATTAGCTTGGTGCATATTCGAAGTGTACAAGATCCGGGCCAAGTGAAACCTAACCCGGCTCTAGGTGTGTGCATATTCGAAGTATACAAGATCCGGGCCAAGTGGAACTTAACCCGGCTCTAGGTGTGTGCATATTCGAAGTGTACAAGATCCAGGCCAAGTGGAACTTAACCCGGCTCTAGGTGTGTGCATATTCGAAGTCTACAAGATCTGGGCCAAGTGGAACTTAACCCGGCTCTAGGTGTGTGCATATTCGAAGTGTACAAGATCCGGGCCAAGTGGAACTTAACCCGGCTCTAGGTGTGTGCATATTCGAAGTGTACAAGATCCGGGCCAAGTGGAACTTAACCCGGCTCTAGGTGTGTGCATATTCGAAGTATACAAGATCCGGGCCAAGTGGAACTTAACCCGGCTCTAGGTGTGTGCATATTCTAAGTGTACAAGATCCAGGCTAAGTGGAACTTAACCCGGCTCTAGGTGTGTGCATATTTGAAGTTATCTCGGAGCTACGTTGGTTTTCTAAGGAGCATCCGGCCGAGTAACAAGTTACTCCTCCAGAGGCTCGGGGACTAATGGTTATATCATCACTATCTACAACATGTAAAGGGGAAGCGACGTACCTGCATCATCCGACCCGCGAGGTTGATTGCCTTAGCGGCTGTGTTCATTTGGGTGGAAAATTCGGCGGGACCAAACCTCTCCGGGAGATCATCATGAACGAATTCCGCTTTGTTCCAGTTGTTGACGATTTCAATCAACATCGGAGGGTACCACTCGCCGGTGGGCATATGGGGCGCCACCAAGCCCTTCGCATGCGCCTCCTTCCTCTCAACCAAGGCAAGGGTTGGGCTGGTGTGCAGAACCATTTGTTGTGCATCGGTTGGCTCGGCAGGGGCGTCCTTCGCTGCTGGAGCTTTCTTGGCGAGCATGGTGCAAGGGTACGCTGCCCAGCCTCGACGAATGTTGCCTTAGTAGCGTCAGGAGCCTTTTTGCCCTTTGGCTGCTGGGAAGAGGAAGTGGTTGCAGCGGATCTTCCTTTAGGAACGGCCGGGGTAGTTCCTCGCCGAGATTGAGAAGACTCGGACGAGGTGGAAGAACTCGCCGCTAGAGCTCTGGGAGTTGGACTTGGTGCTACCGCTGATGTTCTTACCACCGGAGTTGGTGCTGATGCCGGGGTTGGTGTTGGTGCTGGTTTGGTTGCTGGTACTGGAGCTGGTGCTGGTGTCGAGGTGGTCTCAGTAGCTGCTGGTTGCGGCGAAGCCAAAGTTGTGGATGCCGCCGCCTCGGCTGGGCCGGTCTCCCCTGCTCCGAGGTTACCCCCCTCTTGATGAGGTGGAATAGAACCCGGAGCAGCCGCATGACCCTCTAGAATAGGGCTCAGCGGGCGTGACTCGTCGTCACGAGGAGGAGAAGGGCTAGGTAGGAGCGGCGAAGAGATGCTAGATCCACTCTGAGGGACCTCCACCGCAGCCCTGCCGAATCAAATAGTGTCAGAAAAGAGACTACAACAATGCAATGAAGAACAAGTTGCAGAGGTAAAAAAGACTTACGCTCCGAGGTTTGGGGCTCCTTGGGTTTCCGAGCCCTTCGTGCTGGGACCTTGCTTGCTGGCTTGGAGGTAGTCTTGTCTCCGGACTTCTTTCGCCTTTTGGCGGGCTGAGAAGGTCCGGAGGAGGAACTTGATGCAGCTCCGCGCTTCTTCTTCGGCGCTACCGCAACAGGTTCGCCCGTAGCAAGGGGAGGGTCCTCGTGGATATGCCCACCGAGGTGAGCTAATGCCGGAAAAGCATAAGAAAGGGGACAGCGTCAACAGGTTCCATCACCTCGACATCCGTGTCATCTTCATCATCGGGCCAATCTCTAATAGAAGAGAGTTTACCGGTGGGTCGTTTCATAGCGTCGGTCATCGGGAGGAACATCTCCGGGTCCGGCTCTTCCTCGTCCGGAGTCTCCCGGTCGGGCGCCCACTTAAGGGTCGGATCGGTGCCGTCCTCGAGGGTCTACTGAAGGAATAGCTGAGGAAAGGAACGAACAACAGAGTCAAAAATGCAACAATGACCGACATGAAATTAAATCCGGAGTAAGTTTGTGCCACGAAGCTTACCATGGGAGGAAGCCTATCACGACAATAATGCTCAATTCCCGACGTCCACTCAGCGGAGAAGACCTTGTGGGTGGTGAAGAGAGCCTTGACCCGGCGATAGATCTCCGTGTTTCTCAACTCGAAGGATGAGGTCCGGTTGGGGTCGTGGCCAAAGCTCATGTGACACACCTTGTGAGTGCGCTTCTGGAGGGGGGGAGATCCGGTTGTGCACGAATGTGGTCATAGCGTCCTCGTTGCGCAACCCGAGCTTCTTCAGCTCGTCGAACCTCTTGTTGACCTGGTTGGCCAAGGCCATGGGCTTCTTGGGGATGACATCCCACAATTCCGGGTTAGGTGGACCCGGAGCATAGGGAAGCAGCCGGATCAAGTCTTCGGTGCCCGTATTCCGGACATAGAAGAAAGTACGGGCCCATCCTTTGCAGGAGTCCAGCCCGGTGACTCGGGGGAAAACGGAAAACCTCCGAGGTGAGATGGACGCAGCTCTGAACTGAGTAAGATGCTTGTCCTCCGGATCTAGCTCTACGTTCGGAATGACATTACGACGAAGGCCAAAAAACCGGATCCATAGCTCCTTCGTGGGCCATAGTCTGGCATAGCCTTCGATCGTAGAAGCAAAAGCGGAAAGAGAAGTAATAACATTGGCAGGAAGGTGGTGCGGCTGGAGTTCGTAGGTGTTTAGCCAATCCCGGAAGAAATCGCTGACCGTCAAACCGAACCCCCGCTGGAAGTGGGACAAGAACACAACATACTCACCCGGATTGGGTGAGGGGGCTAATTCGGCGGAGGCGAGACGCGCAGCGACGCCGGTGGGAATGCATCTGGTGCGGTAGAGCCAGTCCAGGTCGTCTTGGCAGACCCAGGACCCGGCCCACACACCATGGTCTGCCGTCGCGGCGTCCTCCTCCATTTCTTGCTCGGGGATGACGACCTCCTCCTCCGTCATCTGGTGTGCGCTGCCCTCGATGGTGCTAGCGGCGGCGGGGGGCAAAGGCCTAGATTGGCAGCGACCCATGGTGGAGGAGGCGCGTAGCGGTGGCGGTGACGCAGAGGTGTGGGGAAGCAGTGCAGCGGCGGCGCTGCTACTTGGAAGCACTGGCGACGGCGTTGTCGCGGGGAAGACGAAGAAGAGGAAGAGCTAGGGGCAGAGGGGTGCGGAAGGGGAAAAATCCTAAGGGGTGCGCTCCTCCCCTGTTTAACCACTCCCACGAGGGGAAAGTGGGATCGCATCCTGCGGATATGCCACACGGTGTGACCGTGTATAGCTCACGTCGGCCAATCACCAGAGAGCCGCACAGAAGTCCACATGGTGGGGTTGATCCCACGACATAACGCGTTGATGCGGTAAACGAGGAGGCGGGCGTGACGTGACCCACGCGCAGATAACTGACAATTACTGCGATGGTTACTGTAGCCGGCCCTTAAAATAAGGCAACCTAATGATTAGCCTCCACGTGGATTGGCGTACGAGAGAAGGAAGGAAGACCCGGATAGAACCGTGGTAACCCGGCCAGCAAGTGAACACTTGGAATGTGCTAAGGGAAAGTAAAACCATGAGGTCCGAGTTGAAGTGGTAACCCGGCCGGCAAGTGAAAACTTGGAACGTGCGAAGGGAACGTAAATCCATATGATCCGAGGTAAGGAGGTAACTCAGAAATAGCGTCCAAAGCACAAATATAATTGAACTTGATGTGGCCTTAGCAGCCAAGGCAGCTAAGACCGCACCAGCTTCGGGGACTAATCTTGGGGGGATACCCCCGGGTAGGGTCACACCGGGGTATAAAGGCCGAGTTAGCCGAGGTTCGGCAAGGCCAAAGTGGATGATGGCCGGGTCACCTCAAGGCAGGCCGAATCACGGGGTAACCCAGACCAGGGGGCGTCCGCCTAACTAAGTCTCATCCGACTTAAGTAGTAAGTCGGAAATGCCTATTTAACTTGTATGTAGGAACAGGTGTGGCCGGATCAACTATGATTCGGGTCACATCTAGCTTCTAGGAGAAGGAAGGAATCTCGCTGGTCAAAAGAAGCCTCGGTATGGACTGCATGAGCGAAGCGGACAAGGGGAGGACCACCGAGGCGTGGCCGACAAGGGTGACGACGCTCATGTCGGTTGACGCAGGCGCCGCAGAGGCTCACGTAGCCTCGTGTGACGCGGGGGAAAAGCAACCCGGTCGGTTTACTACTTTGGGAGAAGGCATATTCTCAGGAATATGCCTCCACGTATGCCCTAAATGGAGACCTAGCCACCCCTATATAAGGAGGGCTAGGGCCTCTGTAGAAGGGGTTGGGCTATTCTGATTTGGTTGAGGGTTTTAGGAGGGAACTGTGTGTGAGAGTAAGAGAGCTTCTTCTTCCTCCTCTCGCCAATACAGCTCTAGGAGCACTTGTAATCTTGGAAGCAAAGCAAATACAAACTTTGGTGTGAGGAATCACCTCATTATCCCTCCCTGGATTCCCCTAGCGTGTATTAGTCCCCACCTTTAGCCTATCCATGGCATCTGACGTGACACCACCACGACACTCAGAACAAAGATTAGCAAAAAGTTTAATGTTTTGATTCCTTATCACAGAGTCTTTGATGGGAAGTAGATGGCTCTAGACTTCATTCAAGGCAAGTGGAATGACAATTTTCATATGTTGTATAGTTTGAAAGCTCAGGTAGAGAAAACATCACCTGGTAGTGTTGTTGACATCGATTACGAGGTTGTGAAAGGGAGAGAAAAGGTCTCGAGGGGGGTCAGGTATAAGTAGGCAGATAAGATATGCTTCAGGAGATGTTTTGTCTACCTGAAGGCATGCTGGAAGAGGTTCCTAGACGGCTGCAGGCCATACTTGGCAATAGGCGCAACTTCTTTAACAGGGAAGTTCAGGGGACATGTTGCTTCTGCTTGTGCTTTAGACGCGCATACTTGGCTTCTACCCGTAGCTTATGTTGTTCTTGAGGGTGAATCAAATGAAAGTTGGACATGGTTCATGCAGAGACTACGGGAAGTAATTGGTCACCCTGAAGGCTTGGTGATACACACCGGTGCATTCGAGGGTCTTGAGAATGCTGTTGATGATGTGTTTCCTGGGGTTGAGCATAGGGAATGCATGCGGCACCTCGCTACTAACTTCACGAAGAAGTTCGAAGGAAAGATCTTTGAAGAGGACTTGTGGCGATCAGCATACACATACATCCCAAGCACACATGCTACTTACTTGCAGAACATGTATGTAGTTCCAAAGGTGAAGAAATACCTTGAGGAACATCACACCAAGCTATGGGCCAGAAGCAAGTTTGGTGAGTTAAGCAAGGTAGATTTTGTATGCAATAATTTGGCAGAGAGTTTCAATGATAAGATTTCGGGCATGAAGACACTTGGAATTGTTATTTTGTTGGATGCAATAAGACAGTGCATAATGGTGAAGATAGATTTAAGGCAAAGAATTTGTGCAAGAAAATTTCTAGGCCATAAAATAGTTCCAAAGGTGGTTATGTTACTGAATGCAAGAACTAAGGCAATGAGAACGATAAAGATGAGGGTGGTCAGAATTTCCAGAATATTGGCTGAGGTTTATGCAGAATACAAGCGTGGAAGTGAATGGAGGTACACTGTAGACATTGGAAACAAGACTTGTTCATGCAGGCAGTGGCAGATTACTGGTCTGCCATGTCACCATGCAATTTACGTCATCTTAAAGCTTAGAGGTAACAGAGCTGAAATAGAGAACTATGTCGACAACTATTTCTCCGTGGACAAGTTTGCTACAACTTATGCAGAAAACGTACCACCTATGGCCGATGAAAATGATTGGGAGATTATCGATCCAGGGTTCAAACTTCAACCACCAGTTCTTAGGAGGCCACCTGGGAGGCCTAGAAAGCTAAGGATCGTAGCCTCCACCAATAAAGGTCCAAGGCTTGGTGCTAGGAAAAGGAAATGCGGACGTTGTGGCGGATTCGGCCATATCAAGAGGTTGTGCAAATATCCAGTTACACATGCTATTATCCCTGTTCACACCCCGGTGGCAGAAAATGAGGCTTCTCAGCCAGAACTGGTGGAAGAGCAGTGCGAAGACGGTGATGAGCACTCGGAGGAAAACGTACGTAAGCAGCCAATTTATGAAGAACTGGAGGTGCCGGCGAGAAAAGGGTGTGAAAAGAAACAAAAGGGTAAGCGGAACGGGGAGGAAAGGGCAAATAATGGAGGTGTATTAGAATATGAAGAAGTTGCAGGGGTGATTGAGGATGTTCTTGAGGATCTTTCGACTAACTGCAGTTGAAATAATAAATCCCTGCCAATTTCATCTTTGTACGATTCTCCGGATGAAAGGTAAGCTTAAAAATTGTTTTATTTGCCATTTTATCATATTTTTTCCTCATCAACTGATGCTTAAAAAGCAGCGTGGGCTAGCAGAATTATAAGAGGAGCAGAAAGATGCGGACACAATAACGTCCTATGTTGAATTGTATCATTGAAACTAAACTAGCCATGTCGTCTTTATTTATATCTGGCGCGTGCAACGTGTCTGTGATGGGGTCATGTGGACCAGAGTACATTTTTAAAAAATATTATTACATTAACTTTTTACCTGCGTTTGGACGCGGCTACTAGTTCCCATCTCCCTTGCATTCCCATCTCCTCTGGCGCACTCCAGAATTATGGTGGTGCCATCAAGTAGCAGAGTCAGCATATTGTCCCATCAGGTGTGAACGCAATGATTTTGTTTGTTCAGAATTTGATGACTTTTGATTAGTTTGAAAGACAGAAACCTAAAACATGTATCTAGACATGTTTTGGGTATAGACACATTTATTAAATATCTAAAAAAAACTAAGTCAGTTATATCTGGACATGAGTAGTACACTATTACAACACGCTCGATCCCTTCTCCTCAGGCGCACTCCAAATTACGGATGTGCCATCAAGTGCTAGGAGCAGAGTCAGCGTATTGTCCCATCAGATATGCCAAGGAATGCACGAACTTTATTTTTAGGATCGGATGAGTTTCGATCGACTAGTTTCAAAGACAAAGACAACTAAAACATGGCCAACATATATAGATTATGAAGATAATCGACCATGACTCAGGTGACCCAGATCCAAAGAGCGCATTAAGATACCGTACATAGATTTAATTTGGGAAATTTTGCTACAAGACACCGTTATTTTCCGGTGTTTGCTAAAACACACCGCTCAATTGTAATGGTACATGGGAAAGACACAATCGGACGGTGTGTTGCAGCAAATGACAGAAAATAACGGTGTCTTGCAGAAAATTTTCCCATTTAATTTATGCTTAAGTGGCCCTAATCGACTATGACGCTCCTGCAGTCTCCATCATTGACGAGGTTGTCCGCGTCGCCGCCAGCCTCCTCCGCGTCGGAATCGATGTCGACGTTCCCGGCAGCGTTCCTCCTCCTCATGGATTCTTCACGGCGCGCTGCATCGATAACGGTGGAGGTCATACGCCCAGGCACTGCCCAGAAGCGCTGCCTCCCTTCGGCGTTACGCAGATCCAGGTGGATCTCCTGCCGGTGGGTTCCTCAAAGCGCAATCAACGCAGCCCCCTCCTTCTTGAACAACTTTCCCCAGTACGCGCTCGTACGCGAGTACCGCGCCATTGCCCTCTTCCGCTCCGACAGCTGGCGGCGGCGCTCCTCGTTCTGCCTGGCCAACGCGTTGTCACGCAAGAGCGGCGCGACAGGAACCCCGGCGTAGCTGAGCTCAAAGCCGGCCAAAAGCCTCGCTAACGGCAGCGCGAGTATGTCGTAGTGGGCGAACATCTAAGCCTCGTGCAAGCTGAGTTTGGACCTCTCCCTCTCCATGGAGATGAAGGAACACGATCTAATTTTCGGCCCCGAGGTTAACGGGATAAAGGCAAGGATGTAGGCCCAGCGTAGTTGCCACGGCCAATCAGTTCGCAGAACAGACTTCTCGCGGATCGCCCTCGCGAAGGACATCACTATCGTCCACGCACCCCGATCCAACGGCGCCTAACAATCGGGGATCAGGTCTTCTAGAAGCCCAGAGCGGTTGCTAGTTAGTTCTGTGTCCCGATTGTTTGTGGCCAACGGCGATAGTTGAAAATAATACACATTTCAATGACACTGGTGGATCCATGTGTGGTCTCTAAAGAGAACACACATCCAATGACTCTGGTTGTTGTTAGTAAAAAGAACACACATTTCAATCACACTGGTGGATCCATATGTGGTATGTGAAAAGAACACACATGCAATGACTCGGGTTGTTGTTAGTGAAAAGAACACCCATGCAATGACACTGGTGGATCCATGTGTGGTCTCTGAAGAGAGCACACATTTCAATGACTCTTGTTGTTGTTAGTAAAAAGAACACACATGCAATGACACTGGTGGATCCATGTGTGGTCTCTGAAGAGAACACACATGCAATGACACTGGTTGTTGTTACTAAAAAGAACACACATCCAATGACACGGGTGGATCCATGTGTGGATTGTGAAAAGAGCACACATGCAATGACACTGGTGGATCCATATGTGGTATGTGAAAAGAACACACATGCAAAATGACTCTGGTTGTTGTTACTGAAAAGAACACACATGCAATGACACTGGTGGATCCATAGGTGGTATGTGAAAAGAACACACATGCAAAATGACTCTGGTTGTTTTTACTAAAAAGAACACACATGCAATGACACTGGTCGATCCATGGGTGGATTGAGAAAAGAGCACACATGCAATGACACTGGTGGATCCATATGTGGTATGTGAAAAGAACACACATGCAATGACTCTGGTTGTTTTAGTGAAAAGAACACACATGCAATAACACTTGTGGATCCATGTGTGGTCTTTGAAGAGAGCAGACATTTCAATGACTCTTGTTGTTGTTAGTAAAAAGAACACACGTGCAATGAAACCGGTGGATCCATGTGTGGTCTCTAAAGAGAACACACATGCAATGACACTAGTTGTTGTTACTAAAAAGAACACACATGCAATGACACTGGTGGATCCATGTGTGGATTGTGAAGAGAACAAACATGCAATGACTCCAGTTGTTGTTAGTGAAAAGAATATACATGCAATGACACCGGTGGATACATGTGTGGTCTCTGTAGAGAACACACATTTCAATGACACTGGTGGATCCATATGTGGTATGTGAAAAGAACACACATGCAAAATGACTCTGGTTGCTGTTAGTGAAAAGAACACACATGCAATGACACTGGTGGATCCATAGGTAGTATGTGAAAAGAACACACAAGCAAAATGACTCTGGTTGTTGTTACTAAAAAGAACACACATGCAATGACACTAGTGGATCCATGTGTGGATTGTGAAAAGAGCACACATGCAATGGCACTGGTGGATCCATATGTGGTATGTGAAAAGAACACACATGCAAAATGACTCTGGTTGTTGTTACTGAAAAGAACACACATGCAATGACATTGGTGGATCCATAGGTGGTATGTGAAAAGAACACACATGCAAAATGACTCTGGTTGTTTTTACTAAAAAGAACACACATGCAATGACACTGGTCGATCCATGGGTGGATTGAGAAAAGAGCACACATGCAATGACACTTGTGGATCCATATGTGGTATGTGAAAAGAACACACATGCAATGACTCTGGTTGTTTTAGTGAAAAGAACACACATGCAATAAAACTTGTGGATCCATGTGTGGTCTTTGAAGAGAGCAGACATTTCAATGACACTTGTTGTTGTTAGTAAAAAGAACACACGTGCAATGAAACCGGTGGATCCATGTGTGGTCTCTAAAGAGAACACACATGCAATGACACTAGTTGTTGTTACTAAAAAGAACACACATGCAATGACACTGGTGGATCCATGTGTGGATTGTGAAGAGAACAAACATGCAATGACTCCAGTTGTTGTTAGTGAAAAGAACATACATGCAATGACACCAGTGGATACATGTGTGGTCTCTGTAGAGAACACACATTTCAATGACACTGGTGGATCCATATGTGGTATGTGAAAAGAACACACATGCAAAATGACTCTGGTTGCTGTTAGTGAAAAGAACACACATGCAATGACACTGGTGGATCCATAGGTAGTATGTGAAAAGAACACACAAGCAAAATGACTCTGGTTGTTGTTACTAAAAAGAACACACATCCAATGACACTGGTGGATCCATGTGTGGATTGTGAAAAGAGCACACATGCAATGGCACTGGTGGAGCCATATGTGGTATGTGAAAAGAACACACATGAAAAATGACTCTGGTTGTTGTTACTGAAAAGAACACACATGCAATGACACTGGTGGATCCATAGGTGGTATGTGAAAAGAACACACATGCAAAATGACTCTGGTTGTTTTTACTAAAAAGAACACACATGCAATGACACTGGTCGATCCTTGGGTGGATTGAGAAAATAACACACATGCAATGACACTGGTGGATCCATATGTGGTATGTGAGAAAACACACATGCAATGACTCTGGTTGTTTTAGTGAAAAGAACACACATGCAATAACACTTGTGGATCCATGTGTGGTCCTTGAAGAGAGCAGACATTTCAATGACTCTTGTTGTTTTTAGCAAAAAGAACACACATGCAATGAAACCGGTGGATCCATGTGTGGTCTCTAAAGAGAACACACATGCAATGACACTAGTTGTTGTTACTAAAAAGAACACACATGCAATGACACTGGTGGATCCATGTGTGGATTGTGAAGAGAACAAACATGCAATGACTCTAGTTGTTGTTAGTGAAAAGAACATACATGCAATGACACCGGTTGATCCATGTGTGGTCTCTGTAGATAACACACATTTCAATGACACTGGTGGATCCATATATGGTATGTGAAAAGAACACACATGCAAAATGACTCTGGTTGTTGTTAGTGAAAAGAACACACATGCAATGACACTGGTGGATCCATAGGTGGTATGTGAAAAGAACACACATGCAAAATGACTCTGGTTGTTGTTACTAAAAAGAACACACATGCAATGACACTAGTGGATCCATGTGTGGTCTTTGAAGAGAGCACACATTTCAATGAGTCTGGTTGTTATTAGTAAAAATAACACACATTCAATGACTCTAGTTGTTGTTACTGAAAAGAACACACATGCAATGACACCGGTGGATCCATGGGTGGATTGTGAAAAGAACACACATGCAATGACACTGGTGGATCCATAGGTGGTATGTTAGAAGAACACACATTTCAATGACTCTGGTTGTTGTTACTAAAAAGAACACACATGCACTGACACTGGTGGATCCATATGTGGATTGTGAAAAGAGCACACACGCAATGACACTGGTGGATCCATAGGTGGCATGTGAAAAGAACACACATGCAAAATGACTCTTGTTGTTGTTACTAAAAAGAACACACATGCAATAACACTGGTGGATCCATGTGTGGTCTCTGTAGAGAACACACATTTCAATGACACTGGTGGATCCATAGGTGGTATGTGAAAATAACACACATGCAATGACTCTGGTTGTTGTTAGTGAAAAGAACCCACATGCAATGACACTGGTGGATCCATATGTGGTATGTGAAATAACACACATGCAATGACTTTGGTTGTTTTAGTGAAGAGAGCACACATGCAATGACACTGGTGGATCCATAGGTGGTATGTGAGAAGAACACACCTGCAAAAATGACTCTAGTTGTTGTTACTAAAAAACACACATGCAATGACACTGGTGGATACGTAGGTGGATTGTGAAAAGAGCACGAATGCAATGACATTTGAATGGTACGGGTGGATCCATAGGCGGATTGTGAAAAGAGATTTTCCCTCTCTCTCTCTATGTCACAAATCTCACAAAAGCCCAAACGTGTGGAGATCCCAAACATGTGCTCACTCTGGGTGCTATGCCCTGATTGGCTGACATAGATGTCACGTGGATCGTCTCCACCAACCGTTGATCCCATGTGATCCAACGGGTAGGATAACCCCTCCCTTCTCCACTTTTTTTATGCATGGTCAATCCGTGCCACCTCTCTATCCGTGCCACTGATACTAAACCCCCATAAACAAGTGAAAATCCATCTATCTAACTAAAATAAATGATCATATTTCGAAGAAGCCATTGTCTTCGTCTTCCGGTTCGTCCTCATCTTCGTCAACGCCATGGTCCCCGCCATCTCCGCCGTCGGTGCCCTCCTCTGACGACTCGACACCGCCCCCTTCCTCGAATAAGCGCGCTCATCTCCTCGTTGGAGTCCTCCTCCTCCTCTTCGTAGTCCCACGGGTCCATGTCACTCTCCTTCGCTTATGCCTTCAACTGATCGATGAACGCCTCCTCGTTGGCCGAGTCGGACTCGTCCAAATAGCTATCTCCCTTCTTCTTCCTGGTCTTCTTCTCGTTCCTCTTCTTGGCCGTACTCGCTGGTGCAACACGTGCCCCCGTCATGGCTGCTACTTTGCGCTCGTCCGACGCTGCAGGTACCCCATGCTCCTCCTGCGCGGCCGGTACGAGCTTCGACGTCGCGGTGTCCTCGAGTGCTGATGTTGATGGATCCTGGCGTGGTTGGACATGACATGCTGCCTCAGTAGGTGACTCGCGAGCGCGGATGATGCAACGAAGAGCCGGGGATGCAGGACGGTCAGTGGACGGCTTGGACCTGCCATTGCCACGGCGAGGGGGCCTCGTGCTCGAGGTTGTTGCTCCGAATGGTCGATGGCGAGTAACAGAGTGGGGTGCCGATCTGATCAAGGACGACCATCGGTTTTGTGCGTCGTGTCTACGCGTGCATTTGTCGATTATAAAAAAAGAAGAAGAAAGAAGTAATATCTCGCATACTGAACATAATTTGATCACAACTAAAGTGGAACAACGTATTCTAGACTCGTAAATATCCCGTGCATGCCTGTCACGTGGAGTTCGACGCAGTTGGATGTGCCGACGTGATCGTGTAGCAGTTGTGCGCGTCATTGCCCCATCAACACGTGACACCCGCACGCGGGATGTGCGCGCCGATTCCCGTGACGACCACCCGGCACGCACTCCCCTTATTATATACTGTATTTTGGGCGGCGCCGAAGATGATTGAAGTGTCCATCGCAATAAATACAAGTCCCATCGATTCCCTACCCCTGCCTCCCTGGCATCTTTGAGAAGGTAGACCGTACACGGTGGTCTTGTATATTACTTCCTCCATCCCAAGGCTTAAGGCATATAATTATTTTGAAAAGTCAAGCCATGTAAAGTTTGACCAAACTTTTAGAAAAAGCTAAATATTATATTATATAGATACCATGTGGAAATATGTTTCATGAGGTATGAAAGGGTATGGATTACGTAGTGTAAATATTAATATTTTTCTCTAAAAACTTGGTCAAACTTTAGTTGATTTGACTTTTGAAAAAAATTATATGCCTTAAGCCTTGGGACGGAGGTAGTAGTACTAGTACTACTGGACCACGGCATGTACTCTTTACTCTTATCCCACACTAATAATTACTATCTCCTTCCTCCTGCCTCCGCCACACTCACCCTGCAAGCCATGGCTCTACTGAGGAGGGGGAGAGGCCGGTCGACGATCCTCGCGGAGAAAAGGGAGAGAAATCGCCGTGAGGCACTTCTTGCTCTACCAGCCGCTCAAGCCCACCCTCTCATCGATGCCCAATCTCCCCCGACAATGGCGCCGAATGTTCTAGCAGGCGAGGGCTCCTCCTAGTACGGTCTCCTTATTCTTCTTCTTCTCCATCTCCCTCTCCATCATGATCTTAATCAGCTTCTTCTTGTTTTTCTTCTTCTTCCAGCTCTTCCTCTTCTACGTATTACATGTCGGCCGTGGAGCCTGAATCCACCACGACGAAGGCGTTGCAGGACCCGTTCGGCCCCGTTCCATGTCTCAGTGAGGTAGCAAATCTCCATGCTGTTATTTCTCCGAGTTATGATGTGGATTTCTTAGATGATGTCTGCCCCACATTGGTTTTTCTTCTTCTTTTGCGAGTTGTATTTGTTTTCATGAATATGACTGGATCTCTTGGTCTTTCCTTAATGCCGTTGTTCATAGATTCACTATGGTTTTTTTGTGATTAGGATTAAATTTATCGTGGTCATGAATAGATCTCCAGGTCCATTTTTTAACACTGCAGCCAATAGATTCAACAGGGATTTTTTTGATCTATATTAGTATTCACCTGGACCTCGAGTGTAATTGTAGAATTCCTATTTCAATTAACATGAACGATGCAGCGATCGAAGGCCGAGTACTGTGAGAAGGTGGCCGCGATTAGTTCCAAGATTACCAACCAACATGATCTTGCACGCTCCCTCACCCAAGCTAATGAGAGCCTACGCAAGCAATTATCTGTGTAGAAGGAGATCTCGCTAGATTTTGCACGTGACGTCGTTAGGCTGCAGAAAGTGCTCGAGCATAAATTGATCAGGCAAGAACATGCCATCAAGATAATCAACGAGCTCATGGAGGAGAAGAATCTCGTGGAAAGGTGCATTCTCAGAGGACGCGTTGAGCAAACCAAGGCTACCATCCGAGCCTACCATGACAGGAACCGTTGCCTGGATGCAGTCAAGGAGATGAAGGCGGACATGAGCAGAGGGATCACCGTACTCGAGGGTGTTTGGAAAGAGAACGAGGAGCTAAGGGCATGTCTGGAGGCGTACCGGAGCAATTCCCAAGTATGATTCCCGTTAGCGGGGACACGAATACCAGTTTGTCCTCCTCTCCTTTTGTAATGTTTAGGGTTCAGGGAGCAATGCTCATGTCTGCTTCCCATTATAGGGTGCAATAAGAATCCTAGGGCAATTCCTTATCTATCTGGACATGTGTTGGTGTTCATGTTCATGAATGGACACCATGTTCTCTTTCCATATGTATCTGGACATGGGTTTCTGCACTATGAGTTTGCCACTCTCCCACAACTATTTAGTGATATTGGGAAAAACCCACAGCACACTAAACTGCTGATAAATCTTATTTGTCTTCAAAATTGAAATTATGACAGTGCCACTAGTCGATTCATAAAATGTTGATTAGTCCTAGATTGCTTCTTCCTTGAAATTATGATAGTGCCACGAGTCGATTCAGTTAATTATGGAAACTAACCAGTTTGTCCTGGTGAACTGAACAAACCATACTATGTATTTTTGTTGCAGGGAAAGAGGCGAAAGATCGACCAGGACCTGGCGACCTGGCTAAATGACAAGATAGCAATCCAAAGGGAGAAGTGGAATTCCCAAAAATTGGCCTTTGACCAACTGCGCGCTGAATTCGCGGTCCTTTCTAACAAGTGCCAAAAACTGAAGGAGTTAAATGCCGACTAGGCGAAGCCACACAGTGAAGGTTGCGCCTCGACTAGGAAGCAAACGAAGATCATGAAAGGGATCTTGAAGGAAAATCGTATGGCTATGGACAAAATTCTCCAATCCGTGACGAAGCGCTAGAACCTACAGCTGAAGCACGACATAGTACTAAAGGAGCTGGCCAATCTTAGGGAGGAAAACAGGCAGCTCCGGGCCATGCTCGCTTGAACACAACATATGTCTATTTAGTACCGAACTGCCTGGTTTATCCTCTGCAGTGGTGATTTTGTAAGCGTGAACTTAACTCTATGCACGATATGTGTGCTCATCTGAAATTAGTTTGCTCCAGGATTGAGTTTGGCTTAGTTCAGAAAGCACAACTGCAAGTCTTACAATTAACTAGTTTCAGGCATTGGTACAACATAAATTATTCATCTCGAATTTCCTTTATCCTCTATAGTCTGTCCTTGTTCACCCTCACGCGCCTTCTTCAGTTCCTTCAACAGATCCACAATGCAGCACTCTAGCTTCTTCTTGTCTTCCCTGAGCTGATCCCTGTCCTTTTCTGCATTATGAGTCAGTAACATGTGACTATCCTGAAGCTTCTTTGCAGTTCCAACAACCAAGCTCCCATCGATTCTGTCAGTTAGCTTTGACTGCAAATTCTCGATTTCTTGTTCTAGCTCCTTATTTCGTACCTATAGCTTATAATTTTTTTCAGCTGCATCACTTACATCAGTAAATTTCCCTGACCTTTCCAACTCATACATCTCCCATAACTGTGCCAAACATTTCTTAAGTGCATCTGGCCACTCAAGATCCACCCACTCTACTGCTTTACACACCGGGCCAACCTAAAAACACACACAATATAGTGTTATGAACATGCACGATACATTTTACTTCATGTCACAATTGCACATAATGTAAACAAACCTGATTTGTACAGCCCAAAAACCTTCTCCCAGTGTTATTGCCTTCGAATGCAACATATCTCCTCAGTTTTAGCCCATGGTCACATGGCACTTCTCCATCGAGATCTAGGCCCTCCCATTCGGAGTCGTAGATCGTCCTTGGTACCTATAGGTAAACGCAAAGCTGAAATCAAACACGATTGCATGCACATATGGAGCTCAGATCGAGTGATTTACCATTGCCTAACCCTAGCCCGAGAAAACAGAGGAACTCACATCGTGGAAGGAATACTCGATGTTAGAGAGAAGGCTGTCGCTGCTCGACTGGTCGTCCTCGCCATTCAAGGACAGCATGGCGAATGCGACGGCAACGACGACGGCAACAGCGTCGGCGACGGCGTCAGCGAGAGAGAGAGAGAGAGAGAGAGAGAGAGAGAGAGAGAGAGAGAGAGAGAGAGAGAGAGAGAGAGAGAGAGAGAGAGAGAGCAGCCCTTCTACCGCTGCAATGATGACTAAATTGGCATGTTACAATAGTTTAATGGATACAATGCCCTTTCCCTGGATTACTATCTCCTGCCTGATATGGATTCTCTTCACACATTCTCATTTCAAATATTAAACCTGCACACCCTCCATCCCAATTTCATTGCCTAACGAAAACATACCAGTATATTACATCATCCAAAGAAACAAAACCATGTCAACTACAAGGTACTTATGCATCACTTCTTGAGTCATGGTTTCACAAAACATTACATTATAATCTCCCAACAAACATAACCACAACATGGTTTCACAAAACATCACATTACAATCTCTAAACAAACGTAATCACAGAAACAAGTATATTACATCAACTCAAGAAACAAAATCATGTCGACTACAAGGTACTTACACATCACTTGTCCTGTCATGGTTTCGCAAAACATTACATTACAGTCTCTCAACAAACAAAATAACATAAACAAGTACAGTACATCATCTCAAGAAACATAATCATGTCAACTACAATGTATTTATGCATCACTAGTCTAGTCATGGTTTCACAAAACATTACATTACAATGTCCCAACAAACATAATAACTGAAACAAGTATGGTATGTCATCTTAAGAAACATAATCATGTCAACTACAATGTACTTATGTCTTATTACAACAACGATGGTTTCAGTGAGTGACATGTCCGAAAATCTCAACAGCTCGCACAGCATTATATCGCAATCTCTCAACAAACATAATCACAGAAGCATGCTCTAAATGCAACATCAGTCAATATTACAAATACAGGCAGGGGAACCCCGCGGTCCATATGACAAGCCCAGGGTAGCAGCTCTCATCAGATCTCATCAACGTCGACCACCTCATTCTGTTCAGCCACTACAGGGGCATCTACATCTACTATAACCTGTTCAACAACATCAGAAATGGTACCAAGGAAGAACACCTTCCTGGTTCGCTTTTTTCGCCGCATAATCTGCATAAGATCTTCAGTATCCAAAACATCTATGAATTGCTGCTTCTTATGATGCGACCACCGGATTTTTGCCATCTCCTTAGGGCCAATACTGATTTCCTTACCGATAATCTCTCTTATTTCATCAAGAGTTATGTTTTTGGAATCGACAGTGATCTCCACAGTACATGACGAAACTGGCTTATTAACTCCCTCATCAAGTTTTGCCATGTATGAATCCACCTCTATGCGTATACTGAACTTATCTAGATCAGCATCTATTGGTCCGTATTCTCTAGGAGCAGAAGCTCTGGCAGCAAGATCTCCAGCATCTGCATACATATCATCCATCATCGCTTCAACTTTCACCTTACGATCAGCTGCACAACACTCCCAAACCATCTGAAGCTCTTGGGAGTGCTCAATTTGCTGATAGGTATCATTCATGTTGCGCCACACCAATTTTGTCCTCTTTCTAGAACCCCGGGGAATTCTAGCGGCAAGCATATCTACCAGCTGCGAAACAGACACAACCTCTTTGCAATTCACAAGGAGATGCACATCTTGCCCGAATACAACCTTCTCGCAACCAAAATCAAGCTTTGCAGTGTACTGTCGAACATGAACTGTGAACTCATATAGGTCACTTGTATCAAAACTGTTCCTAATTTGATTAAAAAGGGGAACATTTCAGTTCATTCGATCCTATTATGACGTAACTAATCTACTTGCAAGATAAGGCACAGATAAGAAAAATTCACCTCTCGCTCTTCTCCCGAGTTTTTTTCTTCGAGATCTGAGTGCTGCATCCGCCCACCGGAGCCGAACAATCCGCCGTCGGCCTTGCTTTTCTCTTCAACCCGCTGCTCGTAGGTACCTTGGGAGCAGAATCCTTGCTGGCCTCCTCGCTAACCGGGGCTAAAGACCTCGCGCTGCTACGCGTTGAGCCCCAGACTTGGGCCTCGACGGACCCATTTCAGTTGGCAACGTAGCTACAACCTTCGCCTTGCAAGACATGCTGGGCCACCACCGTCGGATTCAGTGTTCGGGGAGGGAGAAAAAAGGTCCTATGCCGCCAGCAGATTTAGGGTCGGGGAAGGGAAGAAAAGGGGTCGCCGCCACCGTCGCAGCAAGATTCAGTGTCGAGATTTAGGAAAGTACAGTAATGGATTTGCCCCTACGACACGTGCAGGGTGGCCAAGAAGAGTGACCGGCAAAGGAGGGGCACAACAGGAACTAGTGTAACGGAATATCCTGACTTAACGGGCGTGATTTGGAAATATTGGGTTTGGCCATCATTCACTTTAAAGACCCCTCTCAGCAATTGGCTTCCCAACTTTTCGAATCGCGGTGATAAAAATCAACTTGGGTACAGCGTTGCCTGGCTACCCCAACTTTCGAGCCGCAAAATGATATTCTCCTTCCGTGAACCCACCATGCCAATAAGATTTAGTTTCAAAGAAACCAACCATTGATAGAAAGCATGATAAAGCAAGACAATAACAGACCAATGAAAATAACAACTATAGTAGGAACTAAATTTTTTGTATTTTTGATAAAGAAACAAGCAAAACAAAGCAAAAGTAAACTAAGAAAAACAAAAATAACAAAGTAAAGAGATTGGTTATGAGGGACTCCCATTGTGAAGATGTCCTTGACTCCCCGGCAACGGCGCCAGAAAAATAGCTTGATGGCCCAAAATATATCGAGCTTGTTGGGGAACCCTAAGAGGAAGGTATGAGGAAGGTATGATGAGCACAGCAGCAAGTTTTCCCTCAGTATGAAACCAAGTTTTAATAGAACCAGTAGGAGCAAGGAAACACCCCAAAGGTGTTTCTAGCTGAACGTTGGCAGGGCGCACTACCGGTGCCAGCAGCAACGTGGAGACCTGCACAACACAACCACAGAACTCTGTCCCCAACTTGCGACGAGGTTGTCAATCTCACCGGTTTTGCTGAAAACAAAGGATTAAATGTATTGAGTGGAGGAAAGTAATAGTTTGCAGAAAGTAAACACAAAGCAGTAAACAGTTGATTGTAGATTGAAAGTGAAAGAAAGGACCGGGTTCCATACTTCAGTAGAGGCGGCTGTCCTTAAGATAGATAACATGCTGGGTAAACAAATTACAGCAGGGCAATTGACAAACATCGAGAAAGCAATATGCATATACTAATCATCTTGACTCCTTTGAGATTCGATTGGGCATTACAACATTATACATAGACCGCCATCCAACTGCATCTATGACTAATAATTCACCTTCAGGTTATCATCCAAACCCCCTCTAGTATTAAGTTGCAAGCAACGGGTAATTGCATTATGAATTGCATGTCAAGTAAACAATATGATTGTTCTATGAACAAAGGATTGTTGTTTTCTCCCTAGTAGCAACAACACATCTAGTACCTTAGAGATTTCTGTCACTTCCCCAGATTACCAGAGGCATGAACCCACTATCGAGCATAAATACTAACTCTTGGAGTTGCTAGCATCTACTTGGCCAAGATAGCTACTAACAACGGAAAGCATGCAAGATCACAAATAACAAAGACATGATAGAATCAATAATCAATCTGAAATAGCATCTCAATATCCGTCGAATCCCTGCAAACAAAACATGCATAATTACAAATTGATGATCTTGATCATAAACGGAGCTCACAAGATCTAAACATGATAGCACAAAGGAGGAGAACCAGCCATCTAGCTACTACATTGTCAACATCCAGATTTTTAATCCCAGATGCCTATTATGCCATACCTCGCAATCCCAGGATTACCATTTTTGCGAGAAATAACGGATTGGATATCACAGTACATCATCCATTACAAACCATACATAAGGTTTTACACAAATAAGGACCTCATGATCCAGTCTTAATACAACAAGCAGCGGAAATAAAAGATAAGCATAGCGGTGGGGTCCATCTTCAGGGGCACAGGCAATGCTGACGAAGGCAGATAGTCCTAGTTATCATAGTCGTCCTGTTGGCCATCATCTTGATAGTCTCCTACATAGTCTGGCCACGATAATAGCCAGGGACAAAAGCCATGAGTACTCTTTAAGTACTCGCAAACTACCACTAACAAGTACTATAATTCTAAGATAAACTGCTAACTCTAGGTATAACTATAAAGTTAAGTTTGCAACCTAACCTAAGTTTAGAAACCAAGAAAGATAAAATAAAGTTCTAGAATCACTTAAGTGGGAAACTAATGTCATAAACACAACCCTGTTGTGGTCAAGTCAAGATTCATCATTCATATCAAGTTATTTGGAAAACGTCTGACAACGAAACAGTATGGCCATTCCAACTTACCATAACCGCGGACGTGGCTATTCGAATAGTTTGACACTCTGCAAAGGTGGTACACTTTCACCACAAGATTCGATACATCTATCAGGGATAACCCTGAATCATCATACTTAGTATGCAGATAATCAAACATAACCTTCCCTTTACACACCCTAGTATAAGCACCTCTCCTATGAGCATGGCCTCTCAACCATGACCATCAGTCATCTTGGGCATTGCATAGGTGGACATCTTGAGAGGTAGCCTCAGCTCAGACCTCTCCCATGAGGGAACTAATACTAATGCATATAAATTTCCAGCTAAGCCTTACCCAATTCAGGTAGTGTGGTTGTACGGTAAATTTGGAATGGTATCGCATCCGAATCCAACCATCAGTTTTATAAAAGGGTTAAGGATCATGCCTCAACATTTTCATCACCATCAACCATTTGTGTTTCTCAAAACATGTCAAAACATCTCAATAGAATGACTCATCATTCCAAGGTTTTCATAATTCATTTTCACCAAGTGTTCCCATCTAAAGTGACTCAAGTTTTTGATCTACTCTAAACTACTAAGTTAAGAGTGTTCACTAAGGTGGAAAGATGGGTTCAATCTCATGCCATAGAATGACATCTAAAGGGTTGTAATTAGGTCAAGTTTTATACTTTTTATGCTACCTTCCAAACAAGTAAAGAACTTGGTGGAACTAAGAGAGTAAAGCTTTGTAAAATAAGACTTGGGGTATGACTAGTCAAAGGGGTGTGATCAAAGCATGCTTAAGGCATCTTTGCTAAACCATCTAGTTTGGTCCTAACTTGCTAAGCACTAAACTTGCAAGTGTTAGCTTGCACTATTAATGGTGGCTTGCCTTGGTTGGTGCAGTGGTTGAAGTTTTCTTCTTCTTCTTCTTGGTAGAACTCCTCCTCCTCGAAAGCTTGGTCGGTACTATCGTCTATAAATACATACGGAGGTCACAATCACCAAACAATACTTAACCAGGCTAAGTAGCATTCTAAGACACACATTTGATGATCTATTATCATCACAAGCATCACAAGTTTAAGTCAATGGTTTCATCCTTTTTATTTTAGAAAAGTAATTTCTACTCATTGAAAAATTAACTAAGATTTAATATTCACCACTTAAAATATGGGATCATGTTGACACATGTCATCACCACATATCCTAACATGTGGGAATGAGAGTTAAAGGTTGGATCAATATTACTTTGGTTTAAGTTCATTATTTAATGATTTAAAGTGACTAGAAATGCCTATATAGCATTATTTTGGTACTAGTACAAAGTCACTGCATGTAAAACTTAATATTATTACATAGTTAGATAGATATGATGAAATGTGATTTTTGAGAGTTGGAATCAACTCAAAAGCTAACTTGGTTGATTTTATAAAATTGTTGCAAGTTGCAAATATTTCTGTTTTGTTATTTTTATTAGGAGGATCTATAACTCTAACTGAATTAAATCCAACGGGCTTGGATAGATCATCTTAATACCTTTTTGGAAAAATTAGTTTCATGCAATTTGGATTTTTCAAACTCCTAGAATTGAATTTTAAACTAGTGGACAGAAACTAGATTTAACTAAAAAGAAAAATCCAGATTTGAATGGGTGGGCTAGCGCGGGAAAGAACTTGGGCCGGCCCAGTGGCGCTCCGCGGCGTGGGGCTCAGCTAACAGGAGGGTCCCGCTTGTCAGCGGCACTTAACACGCGAAACGGTACGCGAGCTGTGGGCCGTAGGATTAGAAGGGGAATCTACGGCTGAGGGTCGTCGTCGACGACGAACGGGTTGCCGGCAAGCTCGAACCATAGCGGCTTGGTGGGGGTGTGCTGGGGACGTACCAGGGCTCCAGCGACGACGGCGAGGCGGGCAAACAAACTGGAAGACGACGGCGAGCTCAGCGATGGTCGAGGTAGCTCCAGGGGTGGTCGCAATCAGCGGCCCCCTTCTCCTCCAGAGGCGGCGGCTCCGACTCCAATTCCGGCGAGCTGCTGCTCCCCTTGCTCCGGCTAGAGGTGGGTGAGGTTCAGTGAGGTGAGGGGAGTGGAGTGCTGTGGAGAGAAGAGGCTAGGGAGGCCTCCTTTTATAGGCCCGACGGTGAGACCGAGCGGGATGGGCAGGCGGCGGTGGCGACATGGCTACGGCTCGGTAGAATGCATGGCTGAGGGTGGCGATCGACGGGTGGTCCCCTGGCAGTGCTCTAGGAAGTGAATGCGGCCATAGGGGCGGTGGCATGCGGTCTGGGCGAGGTGGCGCTCTGGGCGGCAGAGGCAGCGGTGTCCACGGCGAGCGGTGGCTGTGGAGCATTGGGCGGCCAGCAGGGGTGTCTCGGGTGTTCTCCAGGTCGTGGCGGAGCGGTGGGCGCGGGCTGCGGCCAAGGGGCGGTCTGTGCGAGCGGGGACAGAGCATGCTCGATGGGCGGCGACAGCATGGTCGACCAGCTCCGGGCACGGCGGTTCCTAGCCGCTCCTATCTCTGGCTCTGGCCTGGGGCTGGTTTGACGGTGGAGGTGGACCACAGGCAACTTGCTAGACATGGTGAGAGAAGCTGGAGAGGGCTGCTACTGCAAGTGCATGGTCGTCCGACGAGTTGGTGCTCGGCATGGCATGGCAGTGCAGCTAGGAGGTTGGGGGTGTGCTGGTGTGGGTCTGGTTAGGCTTGAGGGGGACAAAGATGATCAAAGCACTTCAAAGTTGCTAGACAATATCAGCCCAAACAGTAATAGTTAGGCCACAATGATCTTGCCAGCAAGGTGTTTGACAAAATGGCCGAAAGAGAAAAAGTTTTGAATTTTGATTTCAAAATTTTTGAGTGATCTCCACTAGGGCTAGGTAGTCTCTGGTTGCAAGGGTTTTGAAAGTGGAGCTCAAAAAGGTGGGTTTTGAAATAGGGGTGATCTATGCATATGCATTGGATTCAAATTTCAAATGTCAAATAAAATAGTTAACAGAATGTTTTTAGCAGATCCAAAGGTGGGCCTTGGTACCTCATTATGTGTACTATCAAGGGGTGCAAAGATCCAGAATTGTTTTTGTTAAGAAATGAGTTCTAGGAACACTCAAAGTAGGCATGAGAGTTAATTTTGCCAAAATGACCATTCATTTCAAAAATTCACTTTGGGTTGTTCTTCTTTGGAAAAAGTTTGGGAATGACTTGTATGATGTTTATTTCACCTAAGAAACATTTTAGAAGCAAAGGATCACACAATCATGGCAATTCAAAACAACTCCTATTTTAAATGCACACATATATGAATGCTTTCATTTTAAATTTGCAAAAGTTTTTGTTAACCCCAAATTTGATGATTTAGATCTTGATATGCTTGGATTGAAGTTTTGAGATCTTACAAACCTTCCCCCTTAAACAAAATCTCGTCCCGAGATTTACAAAGAAAACTAGGAACTAAAGAGATCTGGGAACTCTGTCCTAATGTAATCTTCGCGCTCCCAAGTAGCTTCCTCCTCGGTATGGTTGCTCCACTGAATCTTGAGAAACTTGATACTCATGGTCCTAGTGGTTCTGTAGGCTTCTTCTAAGATATGGATGGGTACTTCCCGATAAGTCAGATCATTGTTGATTTCTACAGCTCTGTGATCGATGTTCTTGAAAACTTCAGTCTTCTCCGGCACTTCTAGACATTCGCGAAGTAACGAGATATGGAACACATTGTGGATGGCTGACATCTCTTCAGGCAGTTCCAGTTGATACGATACTTCTCCTCGATGGTTCAGAATCTTGAAAGGTCTGATATATCTAGGGGCTAACTTTCCTTTTAGACTAAAGCGTTGAGTTCCTTTCAATGGTGAAACCTTGAGATATACAAAATCTCCGACATTGAAAGTCAGGTCTCTCCTTCTCTTGTCAGCATAACTCTTTTGTCTGGATATGGCGGTCTTGAGGTGCTCACAAACTTTGTGAATTTTCTCTTCTGCTTCTCAGAGAATGTCGGGTTCGAAGATCTGACTCTCTCCTACTTGCGACCAATTCAAAGGGGTACGACACTTCCTTCCGTATAGGAATTCAAATGGTGCCATCTGCAAACTAGCTTGATAACTGTTGCTATATGAGAATTCTGCGAAAGGCATGCAGTCTTCCCATTTTGATCCATATTCCAACACACACGCTCTAAGCATATCCTCTAGGATCTGGTTGAATCTCTCTGTCTGTCCATCAGTTTGCGGGTGATAAGTTGTACTGAAGTTCAACTTGGTTCCTAATCCTTCTTGGACTTTCTGCCAAAATCTCGAGGTAAACTGAGTTCCTCGGTCTGATACTATGGTCTTGGGGGTTCCATGCAGACTAACAATCCTAGCAATGTACAGTTCTGCTAACTTTGCACTCTTGTAAGTTATATTGACAGGTATAAAGTGCGCTACCTTGGACAGTCTATCAACTATGACCCAGATTGAGTCATTTCCCCTACTAGACGTCGGCAAAACGGTGATAAAGTCCATTTCGACGGAATCCCATTTCCATTCCGGAATCTGCAATGGTTGCAACAGTCCTGCAGGTCTCTGATGCTCTGCCTTGACTCTTTGACAGATGTCACATTTGGCGATGTAGCTTCCGATCTCTCTCTTCATCTTGTGCCACCAAAATTGCTCTTTCAAATCCTGATACATCTTTGTTCCTCCGGGATGGATAGAATTAAGAGTATCATGAGCTTCCTTCACGATAACTTCCTTCAGCTCCGAATCTGCTGGAACACAGATACGTCCTTTGTACCACAGTACTCCTTCTTCGTCTTCAGTGAATCCAGGTACCTTTCATGTACCAATATCACGTTTGATTCCGTCGATACTTTCATTTCCCTTCTGGGCTTCCTTGATTTTGCTAATCAAAGTGGGTTGAAGTTCAATGCTAGCTAAGAATCCTTTGCTAACTAATTCAGTTCTGAAATGCTCCAACTCTTCATACAAACTTGGTTGCTTCTCCTTGATCATGGTGTTAAGCCTACACGGCAATCTGCTAAGGGCATCTGCTACCACATTGGCTTTGCCGGGGTGATAGTGAGTGTCAAGGTCATAATCCTTGATTAACTCTATCCATCTCCTTTGCCTCATATTTAGCTCCTTCTGAGTGAAGATGTATTTCAAGCTTTTATGATCTGAGTAAATCTCACAGTGATTACCCATCAAATAATGGCGACATGTCTTCAACGCTAGAACCACAGCTGCTAGCTCAAGATCATGGGTCAGATAGTTCTGCTCATGCTGCTTTAGTTGTCGAGACAGATAAGCGATGACTTTGCCTTCTTGCATCAATACACATCCTAGACCAATCTTGGATGCGTCACAATACACATCAAAGGGCTTCTTGATGTCTGGCATGACCAATATTGGGGCAGATATCAATCTCTTCTTCAGCTCCTGGAAACTGGCTTCACATTTGTCTGTCCATTCAAACTTCTTGTCCTTCTTCAACAATTGGTCATTGGTTGGGCTATGCTCGAGAATCCTTCTACGAACTTGCGGTAATATCCCGCTAATCCGAGAAATGCACGGACTTGGGTTTGAGTGGTTGGGGCTTCGCATTCTTCGACATCTTTGATCTTGGCGGGATCAACAGAGACTCCTCCGGCAGATACAATATGTCCTAGGAATCCCACTTCTTTCAGCCAAAACTCACACTTCCTGAACTTGGCATATAACTGATGCTCTCTCAGGGTTTCTAGGATAACTCTCAGATGTTGCTCATGCTCTTCTTCTAACTTGGAGTAGATAAGTATGTCGTCGATGAACACAACTACAAACTTATCTAGGAAATTCATAAAGATCTTATTCATGAGATTCATGAAATAAGCAGGGGCATTGGTTAATCCAAAAGACATAACCGTATACTCGTATAAACCATAGCGAGTAGTAAAGGCGGTCTTCGGAAAATCCGTTGCACGAATCTTAAGTTGGTGATAACCAGGTCTAAGATCAATCTTTGAGAATACCTAGGCGCCAGTCAATTGATCAAATAGATCCTCTATCTTTGGCAAGGGGTACTTGTTCTTGATGGTGACATCATTCAACTTTCTATAATATGTGCACAGACGGTTGCCTCCATCTTTCTTGTCGACGAATAACATTGGTGATCTCCATGGCGATGCACTTGGTTGAATCAAGCCTTTGGCTAGCATAGCATCCAACTGCTTCTTCCGTTCCACTAACTCTGAGGGGTTCATGCTATAGGGTCTCTGGGCGATACGTCCGGTTCCAGGGATTAGTTCAATAACAAACTCAATATCCCTATCCGGGGGCATACCTGGCAATTCATCTGGGAATACGTCGGGGTATTCACAGACTACTCTGGCTTGGTCTATGGTGGGCAAGGCTACACTCTGGTTGCACTTGAATTGATGGGGTAAGGTTTCAGAGATATGCTCTACTGTTACTCCAGAACTTCTGGTCATGGTGATGGCTTTCTTAGCACAGTCAATCCTTTATGCCTTGACATCCAGTCCATACCTAGTACTACTTCCAATCCTTTGGTTCCAAGTACAACCTATGTTGGCATAAAAATCTATCCCATGTATTATGATAGGTACCACTTTGCAAATTTTTCTAGCTTTGGTCGTTGAACCGGGGATTTGAACTATCATGACAAGCTTCAGGTTGGTTGGATGAATCTTACTAGTGCATGCAAATTCTTCGGTGACAAATGAATGCGATGCTCCCGAATCAAACAATACTCTTGCTAAAACTGAGTTGATAGAAAACATACCCAACACTACATCTGCCGCTTCCTAGGCTTCTTCTGCGTTCATGTGGAAGAGACGGCCGTTGCGGTTGTGAGGGTTCCCTGGGGTAAATCTCCTTCCTGGTTGAACACGACGCTGCTGCTGAGCTGAGGCATTCACATTGGTATTGGCTACAGTCTTCTTGGGACACTCATTTGAGTAGTGACCCTTCACTCCACACTCGAAACAAGTGATTTGGGACTTGTCCTTGACTGTGACATGCACAGTGTTGCTGCCAGTTCTGGGTGCAGTGTTGTTGTTGTTGTTGTTGTTGTTGTGGTTCTTGGGAGGTGCACGGTTGAAGTTGTTGGCATTACCGGAGTTGTGATTGTTTCCTCTGGACTTGACATTGCCTCCGCTACGGTTGGGGTAGCTTGGGCAAGAATTTGGGGGTCGGTTGTTTCTTGGTGCATATCCTGGTGAAGGGTTGGGACGGTACTTCTGGTGACTATTGGATCCAGACTGCTGCATCATACGACGCTTGCGGTTGTCGTTTGCCTGGTTAATCTTCCCTTCCATCTGGATGGCAGAGTCGACTAGCTCTTCGAGATCCTGGAAACGGATATTGACGAGGATAGTCTGGATCTCATCATGCAGTCCGTTCAAGAATCTCTCCTTCTTCTTGGCCTCCGTGTTGATCTCATCAGGTGCATATTTTGCAAGTGACAGGAATCTGTCACGGTACTCCACCACAGTCATTCTTCCTTGCTTCAATTCGCGGAACTCATCTCTCATTCTGTTGACTAGTCCTTGCGGCACGTGGGTGCGGCTGAACTTGACTTTGAATGCTTCCCATGTCATCACTTGACCATGGTTCATATTGCGGATGCTATTCCACCAAGCTCTTGCATCTCCTGCCAGATAGTGGGTGGCGAAGAGGACTTTCTCATTTTCATCAACTCTGGCAACTTCTAAGTTGTTTTCCATGGTCTGTAACCAGTCATCAGCATCTAATGGGTTTTCAGATTGGTTGAATATTGGGGGATTGGTGTTCTGAAATTTTTTGAGTTTGGATTCCTGGTGATCCTGGTTTCCATGCCCTTGATTGTTGAGAGTCATCTGGGCGATCTGTTGTAGTGTTGCTAAGTTGGCTTGGCGTTCTGCCCTGCTTGCTTCACGGTCTGCTACGACTGCTCCCTCCTTGGTTTCCACGAGTCATCTGAAGATTGAGATAGATATAGGGATAAGAGGGAAATTCTAAGGTTTATGGTTTTGGGTTTTCAAAGCTAAAACTTTGAGTTAAACTCAGGTTTTTCAACGAACTTCATTTTCATTCATGCAAGCAAGCACACGATACAACACACACCACAACAATCAAAGGGAAAACAGATGGTTTGAAGAACCATTCTGTAAGCTACGATATAGTGAGATCGATACATCTCGTGCTACGACAGTGCTCTAGTGCATCTACTCGTCGTCGATGAAGTCAGAGTCCTCATCATCAGTGTAGAAGTCCACGGCATCCTCCTCTAGAAAGTCATCATCGTTACTGAGGTAAGAATCCATGTTTCCCTGGATGTCTTCACCCTCATCTTCTTCTTCCTTTGTTGCAAGCTGAGCTTCCTGCTCCTTGATGGTCTTCTCGAGGTCGGCTACCTTCTTGCGAAGACGGGCGATGGTGCGATCCTTCTTGGCACGCTGGTGGCAAAGAGACTGATGGTCTTGGACAAGCAGTGCGAAAGTTTGGGCCTTCTGGTCGGCAATGGCACGGTTCTGGTTGGCTAACTCCCTGGCATTGTCCAGTTCCTGCTGTTTGTCATGCAAGAAGAAGTCAAGGTTCTCCACTTGACGCCTCAACTCGGGGTGGCATGGCATCTCCATTGGCATTCCCATAAAGTCACATCTTGCATAGTGGGAAAAACGGGTTCCTTGGGTCTTGTTGACGCTGAGGGCACATAGACGCGCGAGAGCTTCATGCATTGCCCTGGCTAATCCATCTAGCCAGTTGTTCTCTCTCACGGAGAAATGAATTCTCCTAGAGGTCGGCGGTTCAATGCTTCCTCTAAGATCTGCGGTGACTAGCCACTGTAAGTCTCCTCCTGGGGGTCCTGGAAGTTGAGCTCCAAGAAACTCCGGGTGCAAGCGTCCCAGTAACTCTGACAGTGAATCTAGATCCCTCTCGAAGATCAGTTGACCTCTGTTTCCCAACTGGTAAAACTTGCTGAACTGAGTCTCCATCTACAATAATTAAGGATGAGGAAGTTAGTGAAGTGATCAAGTGTGTCAAATTTTAAGCAGTAGTGTAAGAATTTTGAGTACCATGACTTTCTGAGAAAGAATCCACAAGGGTAAGAGAGGAGATAGTTTTTCATAAATACTCACCTTGGTTTTGAAACTAAGTTTTTGTTTGACGTCCATTCTAACTCGGGTCTCCTATGGTCAGGATGGCTCTGATACCAACTTGTCAACACCCGGATTTTTAATCCCAGATGCCCGTTATGCCATACCTCGCAATCCTAGGATTACCATTTTTGCGAGACATAACGGATTGGATATCACAGTACATCATCCATTACAAACCATACATAAGGTTTTACAGAAATAAGGATCTCATGATCCAGTCTTAATACAACAAGCAGCGGAAATAAAAGATAAGCGTAGCGGTGGGGTCCATCTTTAGGGGCACAGGCAATGCTGACGAAGGCAGATAGTCCTAGTTATCATAGCCGTCCTGTTGGCCATCATCTTGATTGTCTCCTTCATAGTCTAGCCACGATAATAGCCAGGGACAAAAGCCATGAGTACTCTTTAAGTACTCGCAAACTACCACTAACAAGTACTATAATTCTAAGATAAAGTGCTAACTCTAGGTATAACTATAAAGTTAAGTTTGAAACCTAAGCTGAGTTCAGAAACCAAGAAAGATAAAATAAAGTTCTAGAATCACTTAAGTGGGAAACTAATGTCATAAACACAACCATGTTGTGGTCAAGTCAAGATTCATCATTCATATCAAGTTATTTGGAAAACGTCTGACAACGAAACAGTATGGCCATTCCAACTGTCCATAACCGCGGACGCGGCTATTCGAATAGTTTCACACTCTGCAGAGGTGATAGACTTTCACCACAAGATTCGATACATCTGTCAGGGATAACCCTAAATCATCATACTTAGTATGCAGATAATCAAACATAACCTTCCCTTTACACACCCTAGTATAAGCACCTCTCCTATGAGCATGGCCTCCCAACCATGACCATCTGTCATCTTGGGCACTGCATAGGTGGACATCTTGAGAGGTAGCTTCAGCTCAGACCTCTCCCATGAGGGAACTAATACTAATGCATATAAATTTCCAGCTAAGCCTTACCCAATTCAGGTAGTGTGGTTGTACGGTAAATTTGGAATGGTATCGCATCCGAATCCAACCATCAGTTTTATAAAAGGGTTAAGGCTCATGCCTCAACATTTTCATCGCCATCAACCATTTGTGTTTCTCAACACATGTCAAAACATCTCAATAGAATGACTCATCATTCCAGGGTTTTCGTAATTCATTTTCACCGAGTGTTCCCATCTAAAGTGACTCAAGTTTTTGATCTACTCTAAACTACTAAGTTAAGAGTGTTCACTAAGGTGGAAAGATGGGTTCAATCTCATTCCATAGAATGACATCTAAAGGGTTGTATTTAGGTCAAGTTTTATACTTTTTATGCTACCTTCCAAACAAGCAAAGAACTTGGTGGAACTAAGAGAGTAAAGCTTTGTAAAATAAGACTTGGGGTATGACTAGTCAAAGGGGTGTGATCAAAGCATGCTTAAGGCATCTTTGCTAAACCATCGAGTTTGGTCCTAACTTGCTAAGCACTAAACTTGCAAGTGTTAGCTTGCACTGTTAATGGTGGCTTGCCTTGGTTGGTGCAGTGGTTGAAGTTTTCTTCTTCTTCTTCTTGGTAGAACTCCTCCTCCTCGAAAGCTTGGTCGGTACTATCGTCTATAAATACATACGGAGCACACAATCACCAAACAATACTTAACTAGGCTAAGTAGCATTCTAAGACACACATTTGATGATCTATTATCATCACAAGCATCACAAGTTTAAGTCAATGGTTTCATCCTTTTTATTTTAGAAAAGTAATTTCTACTCATTGAAAAATTAACTAAGATTTAATATTCACCCCTTAAAATATGGGATCATGTTGACACATGTCATCACCACATATCCTAACATGTGGGAATGAGATTTAAAGGTTGGATAAATATTACTCTGGTTTAAGTTCATTATTTAATGATTTAAAGTGACTAGAAATGCCTATATAGCATTATTTTGGTACTAGTCCAAAGTCACTACATGTAAACCTTAATATTATTACATAGTTAGATAGATATGATGAAATGTGATTTTTGAGAGTTGGAATCAACTCAAAAGCTAACTTGGTTGATTTTATAAAAATTGTGCAAGTTGCAAATACTATTGTTTTGTTATTTTTATTAGGAGAGATCTATAACTCAAATGGAATTAAATCCAACGGGCTTGGATAGATCATCTTAATACTTTTCAGGCAAAATTGGTTTCATGCAATTTGGATTTGTCAAACTCCCAGAATTGAATTTTAAACTAGTGGACAGAAACTAGATTTAACTAAAAAGAAAAATCCAGATTTGAACGGGTGGGCTAGCGCGGGAAAGAACTTGGGCCGGCCCAGTGGCGCTCCGTGGCACGGGGCTCAGCTGACAGTGGGGTACCGCTTGTCAGCGGCACTTAACACGCGAAACGGTACGCGCGCTGTGGGCCGTAGGATTAGAAGGGGAATCTACGGCTGAGGGTCATCGTTGACGACGAACGGGTCGCCGGCGAGCTCGAACCCTAGCGGATCGGTGGGGTTCTGCTGGGAACGTACCAGGGCTCCAGCGACGACGGCGAGGCGGGCAAACGAACTGGAAGACGATGGCGAGCTCAGGGACGGTCGAGGTAGCTCCGGGGGTGGTCGCAATTAGCGGCCCCCTTCTCCTCCAGAGGCGGCGGCTCCGGCTCCAATTCCGGCGAGCTGCTGCTCCCCTTGCTCCGGCTAGAGGTGGGTGAGGTTCATTGAGGTGAGGAGAGTGGAGTAGTGTGGAGAGAAGGGGCTGGGGAGGCCTCCTTTTATAGGCCCGACGGTGAGACTGAGCGGGATGGGCAGGTGACGGTGGCGACATGGCTACGGCTGGGTAGAGGCATGGCTAAGGGTGGCGATCGACGGGCGGTCCCCTAGCAGTGCTCTAGGAAGTGAATGTGGCCGTAGGGGCGGTAGCATGCGGTCTGGGCGAGGTGGCACTCTGGGCGGCAGAGGCGGCGGTCTCCACGGCGAGCGGTGGCTGTGGGGCGTTGGGCGGCCAGCGGGGGTGTCTGGGGTGTTCTCCAGGTCGTGGCGGAGCGGTGGGCGCGGGCTGTGGCCAAGGGGCGGTCTGTGCGAGCGGGGACAGAGCGTGCTCTGTGGGCGGCGACGGCATGGTCGACCAGCTCCGAGCGTGGCGGTTCCTGGCCGCTCCTGTCTCTGGCTCTGGCCTGGGGATGGTTTGACGGTGGAGGTGGACCACAGGCAACTTGCTAGACATGGTGAGAGAAGCTGGAGAGGGCTGTTGCTGCAAGTGCACGGTCGGCCGGCGAGTTGGTGCTCGGCATGGCATCGCAGTGTAGCTAGGAGGTAGGGGGTGTGCTGGTGTGGGTCTGGTTAGGCTTGAGGGGGACAAAGATGATCAAAGCACTTCAAAATTGCTAGACAATATCAGCCCAAACAGTAATTGTTAGGCCACAATCATCTTTCCAGCAAGGTGTTTGACAAAATGGCCGAAAGAGAAAAGGTTTTGAATTTTGATTTCAAAATTTTTGAGTGATCTCCACTAGGGCTAGGTAGTCTCTAGTTACAAGGGTTTTGAAAGTGGAGCTCAAAAAGATGGGTTTTGAAATAGGGGTGATCTATCCATATGCATTGGATTCAAATTTCAAATGTCAAATAAAATAGTTAACAGAATGTTTTTAGCAGATCCTAAGGTGGGCCTTGGTACCTCATTATGTGTACTAGCAAGGGGTGCAAAGATTCAGAATTGTTTCTGTTAAGAAATGAGTGCTAGGAACACTCAAAGTAGGCATGAGGGTTAATTTTGCCAAAATAACCATTCTCTTCAAAAATTCATTTTGAGTTGTTCTTCTTTGGAAAAAGTTTGTGAATGACTTACATGATGTTTATTTAACCTAAGAAACATTTTAGAAGCAAAGGATCACACAATCATGGCAATTCAAAACAACTCTTATTTTAAATGCACACATATATGAATGCTTTCATTTTAAATTTGCAAAAGTTTTTGGTAACCCCAAATTTGATGATTTAGATCTTGATAAGCTTAGATTGAAGTTTTGAGATGTTACATACATGGACCCGTAGTCCAGAAATGAACTACTCACGCATCACACCAGAGGCTTGCATGGTGATGAAGAAGGCCTCCAGGGTGAATTCCCCTCTCTGGCAGGGTGCCGGGAAGAGCTTCAGATCCCTCCCGATCTAGGGATGGAGATGACGGTGGCTACAGACTCTTTCGTGGAATTTTGATTGGGTACTTAGGGTTTCCGTATCAGAGGCAACTTATAGGTGGAAGGAGAGGCCGAGGGGGTGCCTGGGGCGGCCGGACCACCCCCTGGCGTGCGGCCAGGTGGTGTGGTCGGGCCCCAGCCCCTCTCCGTCTCGTATTCTGGCGCCAGGTGTCCCTCGGTGAAAAATTGACTTTGGCTTTTGTCCCGTCCAATTCCGAGAATATTCATTTTCTGACTTTCCTCGAACCAAAAACAGCAGAAAACAGGCAGCTGGCACTGTGGCTCTTGTTAATAGGTTAGTCCAAGAAATCATAAGAAAAGTACTACAAAGTGTGGACAAAACATAAAAATTAGGTAAAATCAAGCATGGAACATAAAAAATTATGGATACGTTTGTTGGGTCCGCAGCATAGAAAACAAAAAATTTCCTACGATGAGAACTAAACGCCAAGATCTATCTACTAGATATAGAGCAACGGGTGGACATACATCCATCGAGAACTTACCCTCGAAGACAACGAGTTTTGTTAACGAGTAGGAACTCGTGGTTGATGTAGTCGTACACTTGCCGATCTCAAGATCGTGTGGAAGTCCGAGCGTCGCAAATCAGCAGCGCATCCGTCCTCGCACACACGTTCAAGCCACCGGACAACCTCCACCTCCTCGCTCCAGCGATGCAGTGGAAGCAGCAACTCCTTCCAGTCGAAATGCCACCGGGAACATGTATCTCGCTAATCCGAGACCATGGGGGAATAATTCTAGAGGGGGAGAGAGATCCTTCACGAGGAGGTGTGTGGAAGGAGGAAGAGGGGGCCTTTTATAGGAGGAGGGGGGTGCCCTCCCCATGACCGGCGCCTCATGGGGGTGACCCCTCACCTCCCCCATTCATGTGGTGGTAACCCCTCCACGTTAAAATGCCTCTTCACATTCCCTTTTAAAGTCTCCACTTTAAATGCATTAAAATTCTCTAAGTTTAATGCTCTCTCATTTAATAAAACTCTTTTATTAAATTTATTCAGAATTGTGTTAATTACTTTAATTAACAAACATTCACATAAAACCCCTTGCAACATTTCAATATCACATGCAGAACCACTTTCTGCAATTTCACCCGAAACAATTCCGGTTTCTATCGAAACAATTCCTGCGCTTTGCAATTCTTTCGTCTGAAAAATATGTGCTCCAAAATGGTGTCCGGTAACTCTTAAGTGTGTCACCCTACGGTTCGCGAATAATGCATACATGATTGAGACTCCTCTCAAATCAATAATCAGAAGCGGGACCTGGAGATCCATACTGACTCCTACACATTCAACAATGACTTCTGTGATCGTGAGAACCTTTAATGCTAGTAACTTAATCCCTTTGTCTCATGATATAATACATGTCCGAGATTCGATCATTGGTATCCAAATACCTAGTTTGATCTCGTTACCGACATGCACTCTTTTCTTGTTCTTGTGATATAACATTCTAGTGATCACATCACTTTCTTGCAAGCTATCTTAATGTGATATCACCGAGAGGGCCCAGAGTATATCTATCCGTCATCGGGATTGACAAATTCCACTCTTGATCCATGAGCCTCAACATAACACCTTCGTAGCACTGAACCCATCTTTATAGTCACCATGTTATGGTGTGACATTTGATGTTATCAAGATACTCTTCCGGTGTTAGCAATTAACATGATCTCATGGTCTAAGGATAAAGATTATTTCGTATGGTGTTATAGCAATATAAACATAATGACTTGATCATAATTTTATACTTCGGATGAATGTTCATCATATCATTTCACAAATGTTGTGACCTTATTATTAACAACATCTAATGTCCATGATCAGGAAACCTTGATCATCTTGTTAATAAACAAGCTAGTATATAAGAGAGGCATAACTAGGAACCCTTTTTGTTTATTAAACACACATGTATTGACGTTTCCGATCAATACAATTATAGCATGCAAAATAAACATCTATCATATACGAGGAATACATAATAACAACTTTATTATTGCCTCTCAGGGCATATTTCCTTCAGTCTCCTACTTGCACTAGAGACAATAATCTAGTTCACATAGTGATAAATCTAACACCCATGGAGTTCTGGTGTTGATCATGTTTTGCCCTTGGGAGAACTTTAGTCAACAGATCTGCTACATTTAGGTCCGTGTGTACTTTACAAATCTTTATATCTCCATCCTTGGCATGCTCGCGGATGGAGTGAAACCGGGGCTTATTATGCTTGGAATTCTTGTGAGACCTCAGTTCCTTGGTGTTGGCTATGGCTCCATTGTTGTCACAATAGATCACCATTTGGTCCAATGCACTAGGAACCACACCTAGTTCCGTTATGAACTCCTTCATCCAAACCGCTTCCTGCGCCGCTTCTGAAGCAGCAACATATTCCGCCTCCGTTGTTGATCCAGCCACCACAGGTTGTTTGGAACTCCTCCAACTAACTGTTGCTCCGTTCAAGAGAAATACGTATCCGGATTGAGACTTAGAGTCATCCGGATCGGTGTCAAAGCTAGCATCGACATAACACTTAGCGACTAGCTCTTCTTCACCTCCATATATAAGAAAGATATCCCTAGTTCTTTTCAAGTACTTAAGGATATGCTTGACCGCTATCCAGTGTTCCGAACCTGGATCAGATTGGTACCTACTAGTCAAACTAATAGCATGTGCCACATCCGGTCTTGTACATAGCATGGCATACATTATAGAGCCTATGGCCGAGGCATAGGGGATCTTATCCATTATCTCTCTTTCTTCCGCCGTAGCCGGACTTTGAGTCTTGCTCAATGTCTTGCCTTGCAACATAGGTAAGAACGCCTTCTTACTTTCGCCCATATTAAACTTGTTTAATATCTTATCAAGGTATGTACTCTGTGATAGCCCAATTAGGCATCTTGATCTATCTCTATAGATTTTAATGCCTAATATATATGAAGCTTCACCAAGGTCTTTCATCGAAAATTTGTTGTTTAGATAACTTTTAACACTATTTAAAAGATCTATATCATTTCCAATCAATAATATGTCATCCACATATAATATCAGAAATGCCGCATTGCTCCCACTCACTTTCTTATAAATACAAGCCTCTCCATAAGTTTGGACGAATCCAAACTCTTTGATCACCTCATTAAAGCGGAGATTCCAACTCCGGGATGCTTGCTTCAGTCCATAGATGGATCGCTGAAGTTTGCATACCTTATCAGCATCCTTAGGATCGACAAAACCCTTAGGTTGTATCATATACAACTCTTCTTCAATATTACCATTGAGGAACGTAGTTTTGACATCCATCTGCCATATTTCATAATCGAAATATGCAGCAATTGCTAACATAATCCTAACCGACTTTAGCATCGCTACGGGAGAGAATGTCTCATCGTAGTCAACTCCTTGAATTTGTCGAAACCCCTTTGCGAAAAGTCGAGCCTTAGAGATGGTCACATTACCATCAGCATCAGTTTTTCTTTTGAAAATACATTTATTCTCAACAGCTTTTCGATCGTGAGGTAAGTCTACCAAGGTCCAAACCTGGTTTTCGTACATGGATTCCATCTTGGATTTCATGGCTTCTAGCCATTTGTTGGAATCCGGGCTCATCATCGCTTCTTCATACATCACAGGGTCATCCATTTCATCAACCATGAAATTCATAACAGGATTGATGTACAGTTCAGGAGTTGCACATGTCCTACTTGACCTGCGAGGTTCGGTAGTGTCCTCTTTCGGAGTTTCATGATCAATATCATTAGCTCTCTCTTCATTAGGTGAAGTCAACTCTGAAACAATTTCCGGTGCTGCGCTACTCGCCATTTCATGAAGAGAAGGTTCACTAACCTCTTCGAGTTCTACCTTCAGACTACTCACACCTTTCACGAGAAACTCCTTCTCAAGAAAGGATCCATTCTTGGCAACAAAATCCTTGCCCTCGGATCCGTGATAGACAGTATACCCAATCGTTTCCTTAGGGTATCCTATGAAGACGCATTTTTCCGCTTCGGGTTCGAGTTTATCCGGCTGAAGTTTCTTCACATAAACATCGCATCCCCAAACTTTAAGAAATGACAACTTAGGTTTGTTTCCAAACCATAATTCATACAGTGTCATTTCAACGGATTTAGATGGTGCCCAATTTAAAGTCAATGCAGCGGTTTCCAGTGCATAACCCCAAAATGACACTAGCAAGTCAGTCAGAGACATCATAGATCGAACCATATCCAATAAAGTACGATTACGGCGTTCTGACACACCATTACGTTGTGGTGTTCCGGCAGGTGTGAGTTGTGAAACTATTCCACACTCTTTCATGTGTGTGCTAAACTCGTAACTTAGATACTCACCTCCACGGTCGGACCGCAGAAATTTGATCTTTCTGTTACGATGATTTTCCACTTCATTTTGAAATTCCTTGAACTTTTCAAAGGTTTCAGACTTGTGTTTCATCAAATAGATATACCCGTATCTACTCAAATCATCTGTGAAAGTAACAAAATAACGATATCCACCTCGCGCCGACACACTCATTGGACCACACACATCATTATGTATGATTTCCAATAAATCTGTTGCCTGTTCCATTGAACCAGAAAACGGCGTTCTAGTCATCTTGCCCATAAGGCATGGCTCACATGTATCAAATGATTCAAAATCAAGTGATTACAAAAGTCCATCAGAATGGAGTTTCTTCATGCGTTTAACACTAATATGACCTAGACGGCAGTGCCACATATATGCAGATATATCATTATCTAGTTTAATCCTTTTAGCATCAACATTATGAATATGCGTAATACTACTATCGAGATCCAATAGAAATAAACCATTGAACACAGGTGCATGACCATAAAATATATCATTCTTATAAATCGAACAACCATTGTTTTCAGATTTAAAGGAATAACCACTTTGCATCAAACACGATCCGAATACAATGTTCATGCTCAGTGCAGGCACCAAATAACAATTATTCAGATTTATAACTAATCCCGATGGCATATGGAGAGGTAGCGTCCTGACGGCGATCACATCAACTCTTGATCCATTGTCGACCCGCATCATGACCTCATCCCTTGCTAGTTGTCGCTTGTTCTGCATCCCCTGAATTGAGTTACATATATTAGCAACCAATCTTGTATCAAATACCTAGGTGCTACTGCGAGTACTAGTCAAGTACACATCAATAACATGTATATCACATATACCTTTGTTTGCCTTGCCGACCTTCTTGTCCGCCAAATACTTGGGGCAATTGTGCTTCCAATGGCCAGTCCCCTTGCAATAGTAAACTTGGTGTCAGACTTAGGGCCAGCTTGGGGTTTCATTTCAGGTGTGGCAACAGATATGCCATCCTTCTTTCCCTTGTGCTTGCCTTTCTTGTCCTTCTTGAAACCGGTGGTCTTATTGATCATCAACACTTGATGTTCTTTCCTAATCTCCACTTCTGCAGTCTTAAGCATTGACAGAAGCTCGGGAAGAGACTTCTTCATGCCCTGCATATTATAGTTCATCATGAAGCTCTTGTAGCTAGGTGGCAGAGATTGGAGAACACGATGTATGCCTAAGTCAATGGGAATCGTTATTCCCAAGGACACAAGCTTATCGGCGTACCCAGACATTTTGAGTACGTGCTCACTAACGGAGCTGTTCTCCTCCATCATGCAGCTAAAGAACTTTTCAGAAGCATTATAACTCTCTACGGAAACATGGGTATCGAAAATCATTTTCAATTCTCCCATGGTATCAAAGGCATTGCCATTTTCGAAATGCTTTCGAAGTTCTGGCTCTAGCCCATACAATATGCCGCAATGAACTAAGTTGTGGTCCTCCTGACGAGTTATATAGACGTTCTTTTCCTCGTCAGGGGCATCAGGAGCTGGTGGGGGGCCTAGCAGCGCCTCTAGCACATATTGCTTTTGTGCAGCAGTGAGGAGAATCCTCAAATTCATAGCCCACTTGGTGAAGTTGCTACCATTCGTAGCAAGTTTTTTCTCCATGAACACATTGAAATTAAAAGCAGGTGGTGCCATCTACAATTGAATTTGTAAAGTTTATTTAGACTAAGTTTATGATAGAGTGAGTTCAACTAATCCAAATTACCAATGAACTCCCACTCAAAAACGACATCCCTCGTGTCTTTTTGGTGATTACATGAAGCAAATCCACTACACCAAGTCCGATCATCACGTGAGTCGGTGTAGCTTCAGAGGCGAGCATCTTTATGGGCATCATATCAACTATATGACTCATGCTTAACCTTTCGGTCCGTGTTCCGAGGCCATGTCTATACATGCTAGGCTCGCCAAGTAAGAACCTTAGTATTCGCGTGTGTAAAACTGTCTTACATCCGTTCCTATGAAAGCGTAGAGTCGAGTACACCCGATCATCACGTGATGTCTTGAAACACAATCCACAGAACGGTGCATACTTAAGGAAGAACACATTTTATCTTGATATTTAAATGAGGGATCATCTTACAATGCTACAAAAAGTGCCAAACTAACAGTATAAGATGCTAACATCTAATATGTAAACTGAGATGATATGGTCCATGCATTTGATCTCTATCATTTGCATCGTGGTATGATCTCTATCATTCCTTTGTGTGTAAGGCCAAGGTCTATGGAACTTACACGTTAAGTGTGTTGTAAGAGTATCTTTCATACATCTACTTACAACAATATCATATCAAGACACTAGCCCAGCAACGATCTAAACTAGACGCCTCTAATTTATCAATTGCAAGTTTTACGTGGCTTAGGGCTTTCGGAGATAGAACCGGTCTTACCTACGAACATGAACTACAACGAGGATAACCAAGTTATTAGCAACTCGTTGTAAATCAGATATTAACTATAGTAGGAGAGACAGACACCCGCAAGCCACTTATGCAAAACAAGTTGCATGTCAGTCATGGAACCGGTCTCATGTACGATGACATGTAAGGTTGGTCCGGACCGCTTCATCCCACTATGCCACCAATAATAAAAATACATAGAAGATGCAATAAAATGATCATCATCGCCCACATATAAACATATGTGTACTACCCGTGCAAAGCAGCATAGAATACAAAAAAATCCTATGATGAGAACTAAACACCAAGATCTATAGATACAGAACAACGGGTGGACATACATCCATCGAGAACTTACCCTCGAAGACAACGAGTTTTGTTAACGAGTAGGAACTCCTGGTTGATGTAGTCGTACACTTGCCGATCTCAAGATCGTGCGGAAGTCCGAGCGCCGCAAATCAGCAGCGCATCCGTCCTCGCACACAAGTTCAAGCCACCGGACAACCTCCACCTCGCTCCAGCGATGCAGTGGAAGCAGCAACTCCTTCCAGACGAAATGCCACCAAGAACATGTATCTCGCTAATCCGAGGCCATGGGGGAATAATTCTAGAGGGGGAGAGAGATCCTTCACGAGGAGGTGTGTGGAAGAAGGAGGAAGAGGGGGGCCTTTTATAGGAGGAGGGGGATGCCCCTCCCCATGGTCGGCGCCTCATGGGGGGTGACCCCTCACCTCCCCCATTCATGTGGTGGTAACCCCTCCACATTAAAATGCCTCTTCACATTCCCTTTTAAAGTCTCCACTTTAAACGCATTAAAATTCTCTATGTTTAATGTTCTCTCATTTAATAAAACTCTTTTATTAAATTTATTCAGAATTTTTTTAATTACTTTAATTAACAAACATTCACATAAAACCCCTTGCAACATATCAATATCACATGCAGAACCACTTTCTGCAGTTTCACCCGAAACAATTCCTGCGCTTTGCAATTCTTTTGTCTGAAACATATGTGCTCCAAAATGGTGTCCGGTAACTCTTAAGTGTGTCACCCTACGGTTTTCGAATAATTCAGACATGATTGAGACTCCTCTCAAATCAATAATCAGAAGCGAGACCTGGAGATCCATACTGACTCCTGCACATTCAACGATGACTTCTGTGATCGTGAGAACTTTTAACGCTAGTAACTTAATCCCTTTGTCTCATGATATAATACATGCCCGATATTCGATCATCGGTATCCAAATACCTAGTTTGATCTCGTTACCGACATGCACTCTTTTCTCGTTCCTGTGATATAACATTCTAGTGATCACATCACTTGCTTGCAAGCTATCTTAATGTGATATCACCGAGAGGGCCAAGAGTATATCTATCCGTCATCGGGATTGACATATTCCACTCTTGATCCATGAGCCTCAACATAACACCTTCGTAGCACTGAACCCATCTTTATAGTCACCATGTTACGGTGTGACGTTTGATGTTATCAAGATACTCTTCCGGTGTTAGCAATTAACATGATCTCATGGAATAAGGATAAAGATTACTTCGTATGATGTTATAGCAATATAAACATAATGACTTGATCGTAATGCTATACTTCGGATGAATGTTCATCACATCATTTCACAAATGCTGTGATCTTGTTATTAACAACATCCAATGTCCATGATCAGGAAACCTTGATCATCTTGTTAATCAACAAGCTAGTCTATAAGAGAGGCATAACTAGGAACCCTTTTGTTTATTAAACACACATGTATTGACGTTTCCGATCAATACAATTATAGCATGCAAAATAAACATCTATCATATACGAGGAATACATAATAACAACTTTATTATTACCTCTCAGGGCATATTTCCTTCAACGTTTTCAACGTATCAGGCTCCAACTTCAGCTCGGAGGCTAGATACATGGGACACCTAGAGTGTCCTCAGCATCGAGGATGGCCCCGCCTAGACCACAGGAGGGGGACAGGGACTCTGGGAGTGTGGGGATCCAGGTCATGGCACCTTCATCACCACACTCTCCTGGAGTGGTATGCTACTCCTAGTCACCCGACTCGACACATCCGATACTAATTAATGTTTTTAAGTCTGGGGAGAGGTGTTGCCACACGAGATGGAAAGGGGAGAGAGTCCGCCGCCACATCGCCTGGCTCTCTTGTCGCACCTCTTTTTCTTATCGATCACATTGGCCTTGAGTAAATGGGCTTTAGTCGTATTCAGGCCCAATTAACGACAGTATGCTGATTTGATACGCAGAGTAGATTCCCTAGAGACATTCGGCCCAGCGCAGAGACAAGTAAAGATCGGACGGTGGAAAACGTCTGGAGAGAGAGATCATATAGTCAAACCCAGAAGTCGTGAGAGACAGCCTCTTTGTCTCAGTTTTAATATCCCTAATTAACAACAATATGCCGATTTGATACGCAGAGTAGATTCCCAGGGACATTCGGCCCAGCGTAGAGACAAGTAAAGATAGGACGGTGGAAAACGTCCGGAGAGCGAGATCAGACAGTCAAACCAAGAAGTTGTGAGAGGCAGCCTCTTTGTCTCAGTTTTAATATCCCTAATGTTTCACCCTCGAAAAAAAAGTCTAGGGAAATGAGGTAGTGGGGCTTCGTATTTAGATATAGAAGATTTAGTACCACTAAATTATGACGAAGATTTTGCTATATTTCATACCAAAGCCAAATCCAATTTTATGTCAGATTTTGCAATGGCAATATTGTGGCTGCCCGACTTCCTGCATGTTGAGCCTAATTTTGGAGAATATCATTTTGTGGCCCGAAAGTTGGGGTAGCCAGGCAACGCGGTACCCAAGTTGATTTTTATTACCGCGATTCAAAAAGTTGGGGCGCCAATTGCTGACAGGGGTCTTTCGAGTGAATGATGGCCAAACCCAATATTTTCAAATTGCACCCGTTAAGTCAGGATATTCCGTTACACTAGTTCCTGTTGTTCCCCTCCTTCGCCGGTCACTCTTCTTAGCCACCCTGCACGTGTCGTAGGGGAAAATCCATTACTGTACTTTCCTAACTCTCGACACTGAATCTTGCTGCGACAGCGGCGGTGGCCCCTTTTCTTCCCTTCCCTGACCCTAAATCTGCCGGCGGCAGAGGAACTTTTTTCTCCCTCCCTCGACACTGAATCCGACGGTGGTGACCCAGCATGTATTGCAAGGCGAAGGTTGTAGCTACGTCGCCGACTGAAATGGGTCCGTCGGGGCCCAAGTCTGGGGCTCAACGCGTAGCAGCGGCGAGGTCTTCAACCCCGGTTAGCGAGGAGGCCAGCAAGGATTCTGCTCCCAAGGTACCTACAAGCAGCGGGTTGAAGAGAAAAGCAAGGCCGGCGGCGGATTGTTCGGCTCCGGTGGGCGGATGCAGCACTCAGATCTCCAAGAAAAAAACCCGGGAGAAGAGCGAGATGTGAATTTTTCTTATCTGTGCCTTATCTTGCAAGTAGATTAGTTACAGCATAATAGAATCGAATGAACTGAAATGTTCCCCTTTTTAATCAAATTAGGCACAGTTTTGATACAAGTGACACATATGAGTTCATAGTTCATGTTCGGCAGTACACTTCAAAGCTTGATTTTGGTTGCGAGAGGGTTGTGTTCGGGCAAGATGTGCATCTGCTTGTGAATTGCAAAGAGGTTGTGTCTGTTTCGCAGCTGGTAGATATGCTTGCCGCTAGAATTCCCTGGGGTTCTAGGTAGAGGACAAAATTGGTGTGGCGCAACATGAATGATACCTATCAGCAAATTGAGCACTCCCATGAGCTTCAGATGGTTTGAGAGTGTTGTGCAGCTGATCGTAAGGTGAAAGTTGAAGCGATGATTGATGATATGTATGCAGATGCTGGAGATCTTGCTGCCAGAGCTTCTGCTCCTAGAGAATACGGACCAATAGATGCTGATCTAGATAAGTTCAGTATACACATAGAGGTGGATTCATACATGGCAAAACTTGATGAGGGAGTTAATAAGCCAGTTTCTTCATGTACTGTGGAGATCACTATCGATTCCAAAAACATAACTCTTGATGAAATGAGAGAAATGATCGGTACGGAAATCAGTATTGGCCCTAAGCAGATGGCAAAAATCTGGTGGTGGCATCATAAGAAGCAGCAATTCATAGATGTTTTGGATACTGGAGATCTTATGCAGATTATGCGGTGAAAGAAGCGAACCAAGAAGGTGTTCTTCCTTGGTACCATTTCTAATGTTGTTGAACAGGTTATAGTGGATGTAGATGCCCCTGTAGTGGCTGAACAGAATGAGGTGGTCGACGTTGATGAGATCTGATGAGAGCTGCTACCCCAGGCTTGTCATATGGACCGCGGGGTTTCCCTGCCTGTATTTGTAATATTGACTGCTGTTGCATTTAGAGCGTGCTTCTGTGATTATGTTTGTTGAGAGACTGCGATATAATGTTGTGCGAGCTGTTGAGATTTTCGGACATGTCACTCACTGAAACCATCGTTGTTGTAATAAGACATAAGTACATTGTAGTTAACATGACTATGTTTCTTAAGATGACGTACCGTAGTTGTTTCAGTTATTATGTTTGTTGGGACATTGTAATGTAATGTTTTGTGAAACCACGACTGGACTAGTGATGCATAAATACATTGTAGTTGACATGATTATGTTTCTTGAGATGATGTATTGTACTCGTTTCTGTTATTTTGTTTGTTGAGAGACTGTAATGTAATGTTTTGCGAAACCATGACAGGACAAGTGAGGTGTAAGTACCTTGTAGTCGACATGATTTTGTTTCTTGAGTTGATGTAATATACGTGTTTCTGTGATTACGTTTGTTGAGAGATTGTAATGTGATGTTTTATGAAACCATGTTGTGGTTATGTTTGTTGGGAGATTATAATGTAATGTTTTGTTAAACCATGACTGAAGAAGTGATGCATAAGTACCTTGTAGTTGACATGATTTTGTTTCTTTGGATGATGTAATATACTGGTATGTTTTCGTTAGGCAATGAAATTGGGATGGAGGGAGTGCAGGTTTAATATTTGAAATGAGAATGTGTGAAGAGAATCCATATCAGGCAGGAGACAGTAATCCAGGGAAAGGGCATGGTATCCATTAAACTATTGTAACATGCCAATTTAGTCATCATTGTAGCGGTAGAAGGGTTTCTCTCTCTCTCTCTCTCTCTCTCTCTCTCTCTCTCTCTCTCTCTCTCTCTCTCTCTCTCGCCGACGATGTCGCTGTCGCCGTCGCCGTCGCATTCGCCATGCTGTCCTTGAACGGCGAGGACGACCAGTCGAGGAGTGACAGCCTTCTCTCCGACATCGAGCATTCCTTCCACAATGTGAGTTCCTCTGTTTTCTCGGGCTAGGGTTAGGCAATGGTAAATCACTCGATCTGAGCTCCATATGTGCATGCAATCGTGTTCGATTTCAGCTTTGCGTAACCTATAGGTACCAAGGACGATCTACGACTCCGAATGGGAGGGCCTAGATCTCGATGGAGAAGTGCCATGTGACCATGGGCTAAAACTGAGGAGATATGTTGCATTCGAAGGCAGTAACACTGGGAGAAGGTTTTTGGGCTATACAAATCAGGTTTGTTTACATTATATGCAACTGTGACATGAAGTAAAATGTATCGTGCATGTTCATAATACTATAGTGTGTGTGTTTTTAGGTTGGCCTGGTGTGTTAAGCAGTAGAGTGGGTGGATCTTGAGTGGCCAGATGCACTTAAGAAATGTTTGGCACAGTTATGGAAGATGTATGAGTTGGAAAGGTCGGGGAGATTTACTGATGTAAGTGATGCAGCTGAAAAAAATTATAAGCTGTCGGTACGAAATAAGGAGCTGGAACAAGAAATCGAGAATTTGCAGTCAAAGCTAACTAACAGCATTGATGGGAGCTTGGTTGTTGGAACTGCAAAGAAGCTTTAGGATAGTCACAGGTTGCTGATTCATAATGCAGAAAAGGAGAGGGGTCAGCTCAGGGAAGACAAGAAGAAGCTAGAGTGATGCATTGCGGATCTGTTGAAGGAACTGAAGAAGGCGCGCGAGGGTGAACAAGGACAGACTATAGAGGATAAAGGAAATTCGAGATGAATAATTTATGTTGTACCAATGCCTGAAACTAGTTAATTGTAAGACTTGCAGTTGCGCTTTCCGAACTAAGCCAAACTCAATCCTCGAGCAAACTAATTTCAGACGAACACACATATCGTGCATAGAGTTAAGTTCACGCTTACAAAATCACCACTTCAGAGGATAAACCAGGCAGTTCAGTACTAAATAGACATATGTTGTGTTCAAGCGAGCCTGGCCCGGAGCTGCCTGTTTTCCTCCCTAAGATTGGCCAGCTCCTTTAGTACTATGTCGTGCTCCAGCTGTAGGTTCCAGCGCTCTGTCACGGATTGGAGAATTTTGTCCGTAGCCATACGATTTTCCTTCAAGATCCCTTTCATGATCTCCGTCTGCTTCCTAGCCGAGGCGTGACCTTCACTGTGTAGCTTTGCCTAGTCGGCGTTTAACTCCTTCAGTTTCTGGCACTTGTCAGAAAGGACCGTGAATTCAGCACGCAGTTGGTCAAAGGCCAGTTTCTGGGAATTCCGCTTCTCCCTTTGGATTGCTATCTTGTCATTTAGCCAGGTCGCCAGGTCCTGGTCGATCTTTCGCCTCTTTCCCTGCAACCAAAATACATAGTATGGTTTGTTCAGTTCACCAGGACAAGCTGGTTAGTTTCCATAATTAACTGACTCGACAAGTGGGACTGTCATAATTTCATGGAAGAAGCAATCTAGGACTAATCAACATTTTATGAATCGACTAGTGGCACTATCATAATTTCAATTTCGAAGAAAAATAAGATTTATCAGCAGTTTAGTGTGCTGTGGGTTTTTCCCAATATCACCAAATAGTAGTGGGAGAGTGGCAAACTCATAGTGCAGAAACCCATGTCCAGATACATATGGAAAGAGAACATGGTGTCCATTCATGAACATGAACACCAACACATGTCCAGATAGATAAGGAGTTTCCCTAGGATTCTTATTGCACCATATAATGGGAAGCAGACATGGGCATTGCTCCCTGAACCCTAAACATTACAAAAGGAGAGGATGACGAATTGGTATTCGTGTCCCTGCTAACGGGAATAAAACTTGGGCATTGCTCCGGTACGCCTCCAGACATGCCCTTAGCTCCTCATTCTCTTTCCGAACACCCTCGAGTACGGTGATCCCTCTGCTCATGTCTGCCTTCATCTCCTTGACTGCATCCAGGCAACGGTTCCTGTCATGGTAGGCTCGGATGGTAGCCTTGGTTTCCTCGACGTGTCCTCTGAGTGCCTCGCTGACTTCGTCCTACAGGAGAATGCACCTTTCCATGAGATTCTTCTTCTCCTTCGTGAGCTCATTGATTATCTTGATGGCATGTTCTTGCCTGATCAAGTTACGCTCGAGCACTTTCTACAGCCTAACGACGTCACGTGCAAAATCTAGCAAGATCTCCTTCTACACAGATAATTGCTTGCGTAGGCTCTCATTAGCTTGGGTGAGGGAGCGTGCAAGCTCATGTTGGTTGGCAATCTTGGAACTGATCGCGGCCACCTTCTCACGGTACTCGGCCTTCGATCGCTACATCGTTCATGGTAATTGAAATAGGAATTCTACAATTACACTCCAGGTCCCAGGTGAATACTAATACAGATTAAAAAATCCCCGTTGAATCTATTGGCCGCAGTGTTAAAAAATGGACCTGGAGATCTATTCATGACCACGATAAACTAATCCTAATCACAAAAAATCTATAGTAAATCTATGAACAGCGGTATTAAGGAAAGACCAAGAGATCCAGTCATATTCGTGAAAACAAATACAACTCGCAAAAGAAGAAGAAAAACCAATGCGGGGCGGACATTATCTAAAAAATCCACATCATAACTTGGAGAAATAACAACGTGGAGATTTGCTACCTCGCTGAGACATGGAATGGGGCCGATCGGGTCCTGCAACGCCTCCGTCGTGGTGGATTAGGGCTCCATGTCCGACCTGTAATACGTAGAAGAGGAAGAGCCAGAAGAAGAAGAAAAACAAGAAGAAGCTGATTAAGATCATGATGGAGAGGGAGATGGAGAAGAAGAAGAATAAGGAGACCATACCGGGAGGAGCCCTCGCCTGCTAGAACATTCGGCGCCATTGTCGGGGCAGATTGGGCCTCTATGAGAGGGTGGGCTTGAGCGGCTGGTAGAGCAAGAAGTGCCTCACGGCGATTTCTCTCCCTTTTCTCCGCGAGGATCGTCGACTGGCCTCTCCCCCTCCTCAGTGGAGCCATGGCTTGTAGGGTGAGTGTGGCGGAGGCAGGAGGATTGAGATAGTGATTATTAGTGTGGGAGAAGAGTAAAGAGTACAGGCCGTGGTCCAGTAGTACTAGTACTACTACCTCCGTCCCAAGGCTTAAGGCATATAATTTTTTTCAAAAGTCAAATCAACTAAAGTTTGCACAAGTTTTTAGAGAAAAATATTAATATTTACACTACCTAATCCATACCCTTTCATACCTCATGAAACATATTTCCACATGGTATCTATATAATATAATAGTTAGCTTTTCTAAAAGTTTGGTCAAACTTTACATGGCTTGACTTTTCAAAATAATTATATGACTTAAGCCTTGGGATGGAGGAAGTAATATACAAGACCACCGTGTACGGTCTACCTTCTCAAAGAAGCCAGGTAGGCAGGGGTAGGAAATCGATGGGACTTGTCTTTATTGCGATGGACACTTCAATGGTCTTCGACGTCGCCCAAAATCCAGTATATAATAAGGGGAGTGCGAGCCGGGTGGTCGTCACGGGAATCGGCGTGCACATCCCGCGTGCGTGTGTCACGTGTTGATGGGGCAATGACGCGCGCAACTGCTGCAGGATCACGTCGGCACGTCCAACTCCGTCGAACTCCACGTGACATGCATGCATGGGATATTTACGAGTCTAGAATACGATGTGCCACTTTAGTTGTGATCAAATTATGTTCAGTACGCGAGATATTACTTCTTTCTTCTTCTTTTTTTCATAATCGACAAATGCACGCGTGGACACGGCGCACGAAACCGTTGCTCGTCCTTGATCAGATCAGCACCCCACTCTGTGTACCCGCCATTGACCATTCGGAGCAACTACCTCAAGCACGATGCCCCCTCGCCGTGGCAATGGAAGGTCCAAGCCGTCCACTAACCGTCCTGCGTCCCCGGCTCTTCGTTGCATCGTCCGCGCTCGCGAGTCGCCTGCTGAGGCAGCACGTCGTGTCCGACCACGCCAGGATCCATCAACATCGGCACTCGAGGACATCACGACGTCGAAGCTCGTACTGGCCACGAAGGAGGAGCGTGGGGTACCTGCAGCATCGCACAAGCGCAAAGTAGCAGCCAGGACGGGGGCGTGTGTTGCACCGGCGAGTACGGACAAGAAGAGGAACAAGAAGAAGACCAGGAAGAAGAGAGGAGATAGCTATTTGGACGAGTCCTACTCGGCCAACGAGGAGGCGTTCATCGATCAGTTGGAGGCAGAAGCGGAGGAGAGTGACGTGGACCCGTGGGACTACGAAGAGGAGGAGGAGGACTCTGACGAGGAGATAGTGCGCTTATTCGAGGAAGGGGCCGTGTCGAGTCGTCAGAGGAGGGCACCGACGGTGGCGATGGCAGGGACCATGGCGTTGACAAAGACGAGGATGAACCGGAAGACGAACACGATGGCTTCTTTGAAATATGATCATTTATTTTATTTATTTTAGTTAGATAGATGGATTTTCACTTGTTTATGGGGATTTAGTATCGGTGGCATGGATAGAGAGGTGGCACGGATTGACCATGCATAAAAAAAGTGGAGAAGGGAGGGGTTATCTAGCCCGTTGGATCACATGGGATCAACGGTTGGTGGAGACGATCCGCGTGACATCTGTGTCAGCCAATTAGGGCATAGCACCCAGAGTGATCACATGTTTGGTATCTCCACACGTTTGGGCTTTTGTGAGATTTGTGACATAGAGAGAGAGAGAGGGAAAATCTCTTTTCACAATCTGCCTATGGATCCACCCGTACCATTCAAATGTCATTGCATTTGTGCTCTTTTCACAATCCACCTATGGATCCACCAGTGTCATTGCATGTGTGTTCTTTTTAGTAACAACAACTAGAGTCATTTTGCATGTGTGTTCTTCTCCCATACCACCTATGGATCCACCAGTGTCATTGCATGTGTCTTCTTTTTAGTAACAACAACCAGAGTCATTTTGCATGTGTGTTCTTCTCACATACCACCTATGGATCCACCAGTGTCATTGCATGTGTGCTCTCTTCAGAGACCACACATGGATCCACCAGTGCCATTGCATATGTGTTCTTTTCACTAAAACAACCAGAGTCATTGCATGTGTGTTCTTTTCACATACCACATATGGATCCACCAGTGTCATTGCATGTGTGTTCTTTTCACTAACAACAACCAGAGTCATTGCATGTGTGTTCTTTTCACATACCACCTATGGATCCACCAGTGTCATTGAAATGTGTGTTCTCTACAGAGACAACACATGGATCCACCAGTGTCATTGCATGTGTGTTCTTTTTAGTAACAACCAGAGTCATTTTTGCATGTGTGTTCTTTTCACATACCACCTATGGATCCACCAATGTCATTGCATGTTTCCTCTTTTCACAATCCACATATGGATCCACCAGTGTCATTGCATGTGTATTCTTTTTAGTAAGAACAACCAGAGTCATTGAAATGTGTGTTCTTCTCACATACCACCTATGGATCCACTAGTGTCATTGCATGTGTGTTCTTTTCACAATCCACCCATGGATCCACCGGTGTCATTGCATGTGTGTTCTTTTCAGTAACAACAACTGGAGTCACTAAATGTGTGTTCTTTTTACTAACAACAACCAGAGTCATTGAAATGTGTGCTCTCTTCAAAGACCACACGTGGATCCACCAGTGTCATTGCATGTGTGTTCTTTTTAGTAACAACAACCAGAGTCATTTTGCATGTGTGTTATTTTCACATACCACCTATGGATCCACCAATGTCATTGCGTGTGTGTTTGTTTCACTAACAACCAGAGTCATTTTGCATGTGTGTTATTTTCACATACCACATATGGATCCACCAGTGTCATTGAAATGTGTGTTCTCTACAGATACCACACATGGATCCACCGGTGTCATTGCATGTATGTTCTTTTCACTAACAACAACTGGAGTCATTGCATGTGTGTTCTCTTCACAATCCACACATGGATCCACCAGTGTCATTGCATGTGTGTTCTTTTTGGTAACAACAACCAGTGTCATTGCATGTGTGTTCTTTTCAGAGACCACACATGGATCCACCGATGTCATTGCATGTGTGTTCTTTTTACTAACAACAACAAGAGTCATTGAAATGTGTGCTCTCTTCAGAGACCACACATGGATCACCCAGTGTCATTGCATGTGTGTTCTTTTCACTAACAACTACCAGAGTCATTGCATGTGTGTTCTTTTCACATACCACATATGGATCCACCAGTGTCATTGCATGTGTGTTCTTTTCACTAACAACAACCAGAGTCATTGCATGTGTGTTCTTTTCACATACCACCTATGGATCCACCAGTGTCATTGAAATGTATGTTCTCTACAGACACCACACATGGATCCACCAGTGTAATTGCATGTGTGTTCTTTTTAGTAACAACTAAAAGAACATTTCATGTTTTCCTATGGTTTGCGTGTTAGATAACAATACTATGGAGACTATTCATGTGCGCTAAGTGTGAAGGAAGCTTTGAGGGGGCCCGGATAATTCGCCCCAGCTAGGGCCAGATAATCCGGCCTACCTCATCGCTCAAAGGAAGTCAAGGCGCGTCGCTCGGTATCCGGTCGGATTTTCTCCCAGAAAATCCGAACTGGGGAGATTTTTCCTCCCCAGGCCGGATAATCCGGCCCCTAGTTTTCGAGCAAAAGGAGCCAAGGCGCGTCGCTCAGTATCCGGTCGGATTTTCCCCCGGAAAATCCGAACTGGGGCGGTTTTTCCTCCTTAGGCCGGATAATCCGGCCCTCGCATAGGACCGGATAATCCGGCCCCCAGAAGTTGATCACGGGCAAGCTCGACGCGACGCTCTGATAGGGGACGGATTATCTGCCGGATATTCCGAGTCTGGAGCAGTGTTTTCCCTAAATCGGATAATCCGGCCCTCACTTGGGCCGGATAATCCGGCCCCCAAAGTGTCCAACGGCTGGTTTCAGAAGGGGGTATAAATACCCCTTCTTCCCCAACGTTCAGAACCTTTGATTCATTCGAAATTGTCCAGACATTGTGAAAGAGCTCTCATTCTCGATCTCCCACTTCAACCACCCGAAGGTCTTGATCTTTGGGGAAATTGAAGGAGAAGTTCATCATCATCATCATCATCAAGAATCAAGCGCTTCAACTCCTCTCCATTCACTTGGAGAAATCCCTGATCTAGTATTCTTGTCAATACCTAGATCTTGTTTATTGTATTTGATAACTTTGTTCTTGTGGCAGCTTGTTGTCATTCCGGGAGCCTCCAAGTTGTTGTGGAGTTGTTGCCCCGCTAGTTGTGTAAAGGCGCCGGTGCCCGCCTCGAAGGGTACCTATAGTGGAAAGGTGGATCAGGCCTTTGGTGGCGAGATCCATCGGAGAACGGGGTGAGGCCTTTTGTGGCATGGTGGTCTTAGTACCGCCCACCCCTTCAACGCAGACGTACTTCCCTTAACAAGGAAGGAATTGCGGTCAAACAAATCATGTGTCTCCGCGTGCTTCACTTTGGTTTACCCGTTCCTCTTCCACTCGCTCTTTACTCGCTAGTAGATAGGGTTGCATATAGGGAAATTCCACCTAATAGTTTATCTAGAGAATTTACCATTTGTGCTAAGCCTAAAATTGAAAAAGTATTAAAAATTGGTGTAGCACCTATTCACCCTCCCTCTAGGTGCCCATATGATCCATTTCAATTGGTATCAGAGCCCCGTCTCTTAATTCGGGCTTAACCGCCTAAGAGTAGTATGGGTACCAAGGATGATGGAAATGAGGCTGTGGATAAGGTCACAATGGATGATCTCAAGTCGTTGGAAACAACCTTGTTGAAATCCTTTGAGGCCAAGATGGAGGAGATGAATCAAATGATTGCTTGCCTTACATCATCCATAGCCCCATCTCCATCCTCCTCTAAGGCTGCCACACCATCATCTAAGGAAAAGGGTAACACCGGATCCAAGGATGATGATGTGGAAGGTGAAAAACTTAATGGTTCCACCTCCAAGAAGGGAAATGGTAAGGAGGAATATAGTGAGGTTCGCCACGTATATTCCCCCGACCCACCTATCCCTCATCCTCATATAAACAATAGGGGTGATCCACCCAAGCTCACTGCATCCTCCTTTAATCAATGGCAATTCCTAATGAAATCTCATGTTTGCAGCTCCTCTTTTGAATTGTGGAGGATTATTGAAGAGGGTCTTCATATTGGAGATCAAACCAACCTAACGAGAAGATAAGTTGTGGACAGCCAGTTGAATGCCACCGCTCTCCACATGATACAGCTGGGTGTGGGTCCCAAGGACATGCCACACATTGAACATCTCAACACAGCTAAAGAAGCTTGGGATGCTCTTACAGATCTCTTTGTTGGAAATGAAAGCATGAGAAGAAACAGGTATGATGCCCTTAGTAATGAAGCTGAGGGATTCTACATGTTGGATGGTGAAAACCATGAGGACATGTATACAAGACTCAAGGGCATCGCAACAACATTTCGAAAGCATGGGGCCACTCACATTGATGATGCATGGATAAAAAGGAAATATGTGAGTGCCTTAATGCCTTTTGAGCCAACGGACTTGAAGAGCCTGCAAGGTAGACATAACTATCATCAAATGACATCCAACGAAGTCATGCAAGAAATTGAGTCATTCAAAGTGGCAGCAAAGAATGCTGAAGATGCTCGTGCTCGGGCCATTGGAATGCAAAAGGGTATCAATGTGGCTCTCAAAGCCAATATTGTTGAGCAAGAGGAAGATGAAGGAGCTTTTGAGGGGGTATCCATGGACTTCCCCGATGAGGTCAAACATGCTTATGGTGAGTACATGGCATTTTATGCAAGGAACTTTTGGAAGGACCCTGCCAAAGCCAAGTCTGAACTTGAGCGCAAGAACGGGTCAAATGGAAGAAGAGAAAGTGGCCCAAGATTGAGAACTTTCTTCAACTATGGAGATAGAATGCACTTTGTAGCCGAGTGTCCATATCAAAATAGAGAAGACAATGGTGGCAGGCTCATTCTTAAAGAGAAATCTAAAGCACCTAAGAAGAAGCCATTTATTAAGAAGAATGGCCCTTTCAAGAAGCAACCCAAGATTGTCTTGGTAGCTCAAGAGGAATACTCCTCCGCAAGTGAAGATGAAGAGGATGATGATAGTTCCCGCGAGGTGGCTGCTATAGCCACCACATCGACTCCCTCATCTCTCTTCGACTCGCCAAACGAGAATGTCATCAACAACAACACCACTTGCCTAATGGAAAGAGGGTCCGAGGTATCAACTTCTATCCCTTCATTTCCTAAGACTAACATAATTTTGGATATGGATGATCATGACAGTCTTAAAATGAAAGAAGAAGTTATTGCTTTGGATACTTTTTTCACTAACCTACAAGGTGAGCACAAACTCCATTTTGATGCTCTTATGAGTCAACTTGCTCAAGCCGAAGATCTTCTTGAAGAAAAGGGCAGAATTGAAAGAGAAGATGCCTTAGAGATAGCTTCTTTGAAGAATGCCTTGGAAGAGGAAGAGGAAGCTCGAGTATCTTTGGAAGAGAGACTCGAATCCTTTGAGGAGTCACAAGAAGAAGCTGTAGCTCAGCTCATTAAACAACGTGACCATGCTCTTGCCAAGGTAAAGAAACTAAAGAAAGAAAAGATTGACTTTGGGGCTGTTCATGCTAGACATTTGGAGAAGTTTGATAATCTTGAAAGTGCTCACAAGGCATTGAAGAGTGATCATTCTACTTTAAATGAGTTTCATGACCAGCTCCAAACTCAATTGAAACGGTATGATGTGCCAAGTACCTCCACTTTATCCTCTGGAAAAGAAGACCTTGCAAGAAGTTCTCAACACAAAGGTAAAGGGGTTATTGATGAGATACTGAGCAGGAAAAGGACAAACAATAGTAAAGAAGGTCTTGGTTACATACCCAAGACAAAGAGCAAGAAAAACAAGAAGAAGAAGAAGAAGAAGAAGAAGAAGAAGAGCGAGATTGCTCAACCAAAGACTAGCAACATTACCAATGACAAGACTAATTATGATGGTTTTGCAGGGATCAACAATCCTAAGTTTGAACTATATTGCGATTATTATGGTGATGTGTATGCTAGTTATGTAGGGCCGTATGACTGTTACATTCCTTGGTCTATTTGGGTTCCCAAGACCCTTGTCACTAACATGAGAGGACCCATTGAAAAATGGGTACCTAAAACCGAGAAGTAATTTTGTTGCAGGGTAATGCTTCCGGTGGTTCTAAATGGGTACTCGATAGCGGTTGCACGAGTCATATGACCGGAAGCAAGGAGATCATCACGCAGATGCGGCCAAACCATGATCACATAACCGTCTCCTATGGTGACAAGTCAAAGTCTGAGGTATTGGGTCTCGGCAAAGTTGTGGTGGCTCACGATATCTCTCTCGTGGACGGCATGCTTGTTGAGACCCTTGGTTATAACTTACTTTCAGTTTGCTCCCTTGGTAAGATGGGCTTTGTAGTTTATATTGATGCTGATTTGGTGGTACTCTTGTGGAGCAAGTCTCTGAAAGTCGCTTTCGTGGGATATGTCGAAAACGACCTGTACGTGGTGGACGTTTCGGGGAAAACCACTACAGTCCCGATGTGTCTTTTCGGAAAGGCTGACGCGGGCTGGCTATGGCATCGCCGACTAGCCCACGTCAATATGAGAACTTTGCAAAGTCTCCACAAGGGTGGCCACATTCTTGGACTAAGAGAAAATGTCTCCTTTGCCAAAGATCGTGTTTGCAGGACGTGTGTTGAAGGGAAAATGCATGACTCACCTCATCGAAGGAAAACTATTATCTCTTCAAAAAGGATTTTGGAGCTCCTTCATGTGGACCTTTTCGGACCTCCATCTCATGCAAGCCTTGGTGGGAAGAAGTATTGTCTAGTGATTGTTGATGATTACTCAAGATACACTTGGGTTTATTTCTTCAAGTTGAAGAGCGAAACTCAACAAACTGTCATCGACTTCGCCAACGAGGTTCAACGTCAACACAACGTCCCAATTCTGGCTATAAGAAGTGATAACGGCTCTGAGTTCAAGAACTACACCTTAAATGAGTTCCTAAGTGAAGAGGGGATAAGACATCAATATTCCGCTGCGTACACCCCTCAACAAAATGGTGTAGTCGAGAGGAAGAATCAAACTCTAATGGATTTGGGAAGATCAATGTTAGTCGAATTTAAATCTCTATATAACTTCTGGGCTGAAGCAATCTCTAGTGCTTGTCATTCATCCAACCAATTATACCTCCGCAAGATCTTGGACAAGACTCCGTATGAAATACTTACCGGTAACAAGCCAAACATCTCATACTTTCGGGTATTCGGGTGTAAGTGTTTCTTTCTTATCAAAGGAGTTCGTTTATCTAAGTTTGATTCTAAGGCTTTAGAAGGTATTTTTGTTGGTTATGGTGCCGAATCCCACACTTATAGAGTCTACAATAAGCTCTCCGGAACTGTTGTAGAATCTTGTAGTGTGGTGTTTGAGGAAAATGACGGTTCCCGTGTGGAGCAAGTTGGTGTTTGTGATGCAGATGTTGAAATACCCCAAGATGCCATAAGAAGAATGGGTGTGGGATTTTTCCGCCCCATTGAGGAACCCCTTGTGGCGTATCGGGAAGGACAATGCTCTTCCCATGAAGAGCCCTCATCTACACATGCCCAACAAGTTCCTACCACGGGAGCAAATTCTGCACCATCTCCATCAACTGCTGAAGGTCAAGCTGTTCCAGAAAACTCCGGGCCAGATTATCCGGTGGACACCAGATTATTCGGCCACCCTGCTCCATCTGACCATCTTGCTCCTGGTGGTGAAGATATCAACGCAAGCTCCAGGCCGGATTTTCCGGCAAGCCCCGGATTATCCGACCCCTCGCCAGTTCAAGCAAGCCCCAGGTTTCCTAATGATGCTGCTACAAATACTCCCAGGCCAGATTATCAGCACTCTCCATTGGCCGGATTATCCGGCCCTGACTCTCTAGTTCAACAGCCTCCTGTTACGGCTACTGACTCACCTCAAGGGCACGCGTCATCACCACCTGCTGCTGATATTCCAGTTCCTGATCAAGGTCGAGTAAATGCTTCCAATGAAGACTCAAGTGATGAATCTACTCCTCCAAGAGACAACAAACTTATTGAACTTCGTCGCAAGGCTCGAGCTGATCGAAACCTTGAGTTGAGGGGTCACACTCTTGACAAGGTTGTTGGTGATCTTCAATGAAGGGTTTCTACCAGAAGAGAATTGGCCAGTTTTGGTAAGCATCAAGCTCATATCTCTATGGTGGAACCTAAGAAGGTCTTTGAAGCTCTTGAAGACCCAAACTGGGTTGTTGCTATGCATGAAGAATTGAATAATTTCGAGCGCAACAAAGTCTGGAAACTCGTGGAGAAACCCAAAGAGTGTCGCAATGTTATCGGCACCAAGTGGATTTTAAAAAACAAGAAAGACGAGAATGGCATTGTTGTGAGGAACAAGGCAAGACTTGTGGCACAAGGTTACTCCCAAGTTGAGGGCATTGACTTCGGCAAGACCTATGCTCCAGTGGCTCGCCTTGAGTCTATCTGTATCCTTCTTGCTTATGTTGCCCATAACAATTTTAAGTTGCAGCAAATGGACATCAAGAGTGCCTTCCTTAACGGTCCTCTACATGAGTTGGTATACGTAAAGCAACCCCCGGGGTTTGAGGATCCTAAGTTTCCGAACCATGTCTACAAACTTGATAAGGCACTCTATGGCCTTAAACAAGCCCCACGTGCGTGGTATGAGCACCTTAAAGAGCTTTTGTTAGATCGTAGCTTTGAAGTTGGGAAAATCGATCCCACTCTTTTTACTAAGAAGGTTAAGGGGGAGCTCTTCGTATGCCAACTATATGTAGGCGATATCATCTTTGGTTCTACTAATAAAGCTTTTAATGATGAATTTTCAAAGCTTATGACTGACAGGTTTGAGATGTCTATGATGGGGGAATTACGGTTCTTTCTTGGATTCGAGATCAAGCAACTTAGAGAAGGAACCTTTATTAATCAAGCAAAGTACATCCAAGACATGCTCAAGAGATTCAAGATGACGGATCTAAATGGTGTCGCCACTCCGATGATCTTGAACTTAACCCACATGGTAAAGATGTGGACCAAAAGGTATACCGGTCCATGATCGGTTCTCTTCTTTACCTCTGCGCATCTAGACCTGATATAGTGTTGAGTGTGGGGGTGTGTGCAAGGTATCAAGCATCTCCTAAAGAAAGCCACTTAGTGGCGGTCAAGAGGATCTTTCGATATTTGGTTCATTCCCCTAACTTTGGTCTCTGGTATCCCAAGGGCTCCAATTTCTCTTTATGTGGTTATACTGACTCAGATTGGGCTGGTGATAAGGATGATCAGAAATCCACTTCTGGAGCTTGTCAATTCTTGGGAAGATCTCTCGTTTGTTGGTCCTCTAAAAAGCAGAATTGTATATCTCTCTCCACCGCTGAAGCTGAATATGTTGCTGCTACCAGCGCTTGCACCCAATTATTGTGGATGAGGCAAACTTTAAAGGAATACGGTGTCAATTGTGACAAAGTGCCTCTTTTATGTGATAATGAAAGTGCAATTAAAATTGCGTACAATCCGTTCAGCACACAAGGACGAAGCATATTGAGATTCGGAATCTTTTTTTTTGAGACCATGTTGCTCGCGGCGATATTGATCTATCGTTTGTGAGCACGAAGAACCAACTTACGGATATTTTTACAAAGCCACTTGATGAAGCAAGATTCTGCTATTTGAGGAATGAGCTAAATATCATTGATTCCAGGAGCTTGTCTTGATTACCCATGCACTCACTCGTACATCTCAATCCTTCTTTGGTCTAGGTGTGGGCATGGATATAGGGGGAGTGTGGTCCTAACTCATTGGGCTAACCCTCCCCCCATAATGCCAAAAGCAAGATAAATCATTTCTCTTAATATCATTTTGTGATATGTGAGCTTATTGATGAGTATTGGTCGTGAACCCAAGATATATCTTCGCGGTGTCACACCATACACTCCAACAAGGTGGCCTCGGCCACCGCCCTCTCCCTTGAGGAGAATTGGCTCTTTTTGGCTGTTCTTTGCTCTCTCATGTTCTTATGGGAATCACACTCAATCTTGGCTTTTATTTGATTTGGATTTTGCAAGTTTGAGTGTCTAATACCATCTCAGTTTGGCTCTCTTAATCCTAAGCCTTCCCCTACCCCTAAGCCATCTATTCTAGCACACAAGTCCCTTGTACACCTTGTGGGGGTGTTGTTTGGGGACGCGCGGGCCTGGTTCTATGTGTAACAGAATCCCAGATTTGAGGCCGGATAATCTGGCCCAAGTATAGGCCGGATAATCTGGCCCTGGCGGATTTCATCTTAAAGGGCAGGGCTCGGGGGAAGGGCTCATAACGAGCAGCACTTCTCCCCCAACCCTCTCCTCCTCCTCAGCCGCCGCCTGTTGTCCCCCACCCTCCCCGGAGCCTCTCCGATCACCGGATTTTCCGGGCCTCCCCGGATCTTCTTCTCCGCGCCTCCGGGTACTTTCTCCTCCACGTTCTTCCTCTAATGAGTGAGGGTAACTCCCTCTCTCCCCATCTTTGGCTAGATGTGTAACTTGTTGGGTGGAACGTTGTCTAGAAGGATGTGTTTTTGCATAGAAATCTTCAAGCTAAGGAGCTTGAAGATGAGGATGAGGATGAAAATGAAGACGAGGAAGAGGACGAGGACGAGGACTACGAGTGATCCCGTGGGGCGCTAGCATTCCTCTTCTCCCTTTTTGGTGTCTCGATGCCAAAGGGGGAGAAGTAGTTCTATTAGGTTGTCCGTGGATTTGCATGGGTTGGGCATAAGCACTTGCACTTTTCTATTCGTCATTTTCTTGCTTATGCCGTCATTTTCTTGCTTATGCCCATTTAGCGTTGAACTTTAAATTTTTGATTTGAGACTTTATGTGGTTGTCTGGATTATGCCTATGGATTTCATATCATGGATTATGCTTATGGATCTATCTATTCATATCCTATTGCTGGAGGTTTATCAAGGAAGGCTCTCATATTGGTTATCCGGTAATAATTGTGACTTATGTCAAGGATGCCTTCTCTCTACCTCGGTGGTATGTTTTTTTGTTGCTCATATGACTATGGAATAGATTCACCTATTTGTGTGCATTTGTATTCCAATGCAAAACCCTATTATGCACACATTGAGGGGGAATCTCTTTCATAAGGTATTTCTGTTTGTCTTGTGACTTTCTCCTGCAAATCTTGGTATTGTCATCTAACACCAAAAAGGGAGAGATTGAAAGAACATTTCATGTTTTCCTATGTTTTACGTGTTAGATAACAATACTATGGAGACTATTCATGTGCGCTAAGTGTGCAGGAAGCTTTGAGGGGGGCCGGATAATCCGCCCCACCTAGGGCCGGATAATCCGGCCTACCTCATCGCTCAAAGGAAGCCAAGGCGCGTCGCTCGGTATCTGGTCGGATTTTCTCCCGGAAAATCCGAATTGGGCGGTTTTTCCTCCCTACGCCGGATAATCCGGCTGTCGCATGGGCCAGATAATCCGGCCCCCATTTTTCGAGCAAACGGAGCCAAGGCGCGTCGCTCGGTATCTGGTCGGATTTTCCCCCGGAAAATCCGAACTGGGGCGGTTTTCCTCCCCAGGCCGGATAATCCGGCCCTCGCATAGGATCGGATAATCTGGCCCCCAGAAGTTGATCAAGGGCAAGCTCGGTGCGACACTCTGATAGGGGACGGATTATCTGCCAGATATTCCGAGTCTGGAGCGGTGTTTTCCCTAGACCGGATAATTCGGCCCTCACTTGGGCCGGATAACCGGCCCCCAAAGTGTCCAACGGCTGGTTTCTGAAGGGGGTATAAATACCCCTTCTTCCCCAACGTTCAGAACGTTTGATTCATTTTAAATTGTCCAGACATTGTGCAAGAGCTCTCATTCTCGATCTCCCACTTCAACCACCTGAAGGTCTTGATCTTTGGGGGAATTGAAGGAGGAGAATTTCATCATCATCATCAAGAATCAAGCGCTTCAACTCCTCTCCATTCACTTGGAGAAATCCATGATCTAGTATTCTTGTCAATACCTAGATCTTGTTTATTGTATTTGATAACTTTGTTCTTGTGGCAGCTTGTTGTCATTCCGGGAGCCTCCAAGTTGTTGTGGAGTTGTGGCCCCGCTAGTTGTGTAAAGGCGCCGGTGCCCGCCTCGAAGGGTACCTATAGTGGAAAGGTGGATCAGGCCTTTGGTGGCGAGATCCAACGGAGAACAGGGTGAGGCCTTTTGTGGCGTGGTGGTCTTAGTACCGCCCACCCCTCCAACGCAGACGTACTTCCCTTAACAAGGACGGAACTGCGGTCAAACAAATCATGTGTCTCCGCGTGCTTCACTTCGGTTTACCCGTTCCCCTTCCACTCGCTCTTTACTCGCTAGTAGATAGGGTTGCCAATAGGGAAATTCCACCTAATAGTTTATCTACAGAATTTACCCTTTGTGCTAAGCCTAAAATTGAAAACGTATTAAAAATTGGTGTAGCACCTATTCACCCCCCCCCCCCCTCTAGGTGCCCATACGATCCATTTCCACAACAACCAGAGTCATTTTGCATGTGTGTTCTTTTCACATACCACCTATGGATCCACTAGTGTCATTGCATGTGTGTTCTTTTCAGTAACAACAACCAGAGTCATTTTGCATGTGTGTTCTTTTCACATACCACATATGGATCCACCAGTGTCATTTAAATGTGTGTTCTCTACAGAGACCACACATGGATCCACCGGTGTCATTGCATGTATGTTCTTTTCACTAACAACAACTGGAGTCATTTCATGTTAGTTCTCTTCAC